>CM057451.1:350305000-350967500 GCA_016271365.2 Neoceratodus forsteri
AGAACCAAACCACATAAAAACACGTATCCTGGATTTTAGGGGGGCAGACTTTGGGAAAATGGGGAGATGCTTGAAAGAGGCATTAAGGGGAATGGGGCAGGAATCGGACTGAGGAACAGTGGGCAGTATTTAAAATGGGGAGTACAAGAGCAACAGAATTATGCATTAAGCAGGTTAGCAAGGGGAAAGGGAAGAGGAGGCCATTATGGTTTTCCAAGGAGGTAGCGGACAAAGTGAAAGCCAAAAAGATTGCATTCAGGCAATACAAAAAGACACAGGCAGAAGGGGATAGGGAGAAGTACCAGGAGAAGCAAAGGGAGGCAGGGAGGTCAGTAAGGGAAGCCAAAGCTCAGACAGAAGAGCACATTGCAAAATCAGTGGGTAGAGGGAACAAAACTTTTTACAGGTACATAAGTGAAAAAAGAAAGGCAATGGGAGGGATAGTGAGACTGAAGGGGAGGATGGGGGCTGCTTGGAGGATGACAACAGTAAAGCTGACATATTGAACAGGTATTTCTGCTCAGTCTTTACTGAGGAAGAGGAGGGTCAAGGGCCTGAAGGGAGTACAAGGGGTGAGAATGATACAGAAATGGACACAAGTCCCTTAACATGAGAAAGGATCCTGAAGGAACTGGAAGGAATAAGAGTTGATAAAGCAATGGGGCCAGATGGGGTGCACCCCAGGATCCTTAAAGAACTAAGAGAGATGATGGCTGAAACTCTGGCAATCCTGTTTAGCCGATCACTGGAACAGGGGAGGTACCCAAAGACTGGAGGAAAGCAGATGTAGTCCCCTTATACGAAAGTGGGAACAAAGAGGAAGCAGGGAACTACAGACCAGTCGGCCTCACCTCGATAGTGGGGAAAATCATGGAAGGAGTACTGAAGGAGAGATTGGTGGAACATCTGGTTGTCAATGGACTACAGGACCCAAGGCAGCATGGTTTCACCAGGGGGAGGTCATGTCAGACCAGCCTCATTGAATTTTTCGACTGGGTGACTAGGGAGGTGGATTGGGGAGGGCAGTGGACATGGCCTATCTGGACTTCAGCAAGGCCTTTGACACTGTGCCACATAGAAGACTATTACACAAACTGGGGAATATGGGTGTGAGCAGGACAGTAGTGTGGTGGGTAGGTAACTGGCTGGGTGGCAGGACACAGAGGGTGGTGGTAAATGGCTGTCACCCACAGAGGGAAGAGGCGACCAGTGGGGGGTACCACAGGGTCAGTGCTGGGACCGGTCCTATTCAACATCTTCATCAGTGACATTGCACAGGACCTAGAAGGCAGAATTTCACTGTTCGCTGATGACACAAAGCTCTGTAACAGAGTAGACATACCAGAGGGTGTAGACCGAATGAGAAGGACCTGCAGAAACCTGAAGAATGGTCAGGGTTTGGCAGTTGAAATTCAATGCAAAGAAGTGCAAGATAATGCATATGGAGCACAAAAACCCTGGCACAATATATCAGTTGGGGGTGAGGATAGAGCATGCACCAAGCAGGAAAGGGATCTTGGGGTTATCTCTGATGACCTCAAGGTAGGGAAACAGTGAGACAAGGCAGCAGGTAAAGCAAATAGGATGCTGGGATGCATAGACAGGGGCATCACCAGCAGGAAAAGGGAGGTCAAAATGCCACTATACAAGACACTAGTGAGGCCCAACCTGGAGTACAGTGTACAGTTCTGGAGACCTCATCTACGTAAGGACATAGACAGGGTAGAGAATGTTCAGAGGAGGGCAAACAAAGATGGTACATGGATTGCATCACAAGTCCTATTAGGACAGGTTGAAGGAGTTGAATATGTACTGCCTGGAGGAGAGGAGGGAGAAAGGGGATATGACAGAGACATACAAGTATCTTACAGGGAGGAACTGGGTGTAGGAATACACTATTTTTAAGTGAAAAACATGTTCCAGGATTGGAGGGCATGGGATGAAGTTGGAGGGAGGACGATTAAGAGGAAAAGTGAGGAAGAATTTCTTCACAGAACAGGTGGTGGACAAGTGGAACACCCTGCCAGAGGAAGTGGTGAGGGCACCATGTGGGGCAGGAGGGGCTGAAACAATCACAGGATTTAAGAATGCATGGGATAGACATAAAGGAATTCTGGAGGTCAGGGGTGAGGGGAAATAGACTTCTAGGAAAACAAAGTGAACTTACAAGCTCAAATGAACAGACTGGGTGGGCAGTAGGCCTTTATCTGAAGACACTGTCCATGTATCTAAGGTCGATTTACCGACTTATAAAGTCATGTATCGACTGGGTCCTGGCTACCTGTGGGACTTACTGACTCCTTACCAAACCTCTTGCCTCTCCCCCCCTTCTTTGAGGGGGGCCTCCTGGCTGTTCCAAGGGTGAGGTTGAAATCTTCCGGCCGTACAGCCTTTTCATCTGCCAGTTCAACCCTCTGGAACAGGCTTCCCAGGGTTTTGAGAGAGGCCCACCTCATTGGATGCTTTTACAAAGGGCATGAAATCCTTCCTCTTTCAGGAAGCTTTTGGCACTGTTTAATATTCTGCCAGAAATTCACGTACTGACCAGCACTGCTCTATTAGTTTTTAAATATTTATTATTTACAGTTATTTATACATTTGTATCTTAATGTGGTTGTTTATTGTGAATGTATTATTTCTATTGGAATGTCCGTACTTTCGTTCATCACTTACAGCCCCTGGGATTGGGCGTTATATAAATAACGTTTACTACTACTACTACTACAGGTGAAGATATGGAAGGATTCCCCACAGAGGATACAAGGATAGCATGTTCCCCGTGGCCCTTAGTCACACAGCTAAATACTACAAGACTTCCTAAGTGGCTAATGAATTTCTAACCAATTGGTCACTGTGGCAAATGCCAAAAAGACAGAAAAAGTGCCACACATAAATGAGCATTTTCTGTATCAGGGCTATGCTACACTAAGTATTTGTAGGTGGCTAAAAATATTTTAGAATGTTTTAGCCACACACAGCTAACAAAAGAAAAAATACTAGTAGAATCCAGGGGATGAGCTATCCCCACAGGGCAAATACTCTGAAAGAGTCCTGTAACCTGCCTGAAGCAGTGGAGAGGAGCACAATATTTACCAGAACCCCTTGAAAGAAGGAAAAGTTGGAGAAAGGTTTCTGCTACAGGTAATTCTCCCAAAAACCTTTCCCAATGATCAAGACTCCATGCTGCCAACAAAGAGGTTGAAGGCAAAATAAAATCAACCAATAGGTGACTATAGACTCCAACAAGATAAAGGGATGCCCCCTGGCTCCCACTCAAAGGTGTAAGGTGAGCCGGCACAGCGGTTGGATTCCCACTTGCAATGCCAGCGACCCGGGTTCTGGAATGGACTCGACACTGGAGGGCTGGCTGGGAGAGATGGCTGGGAGCATCCTCAAGACTGTTCACCTCTAGGAGGGAGGGGATATGACCCGCACTTGCTGACCCCTGGCGTAAGGCTGGGGTATGGCAATGTGCTGGGGCCCTATATACCAAAGGGGTGTGGGAATGCCAGCTTATACCTTGATGTTGTAGCAAACACACCCCGGGAGCAAAGCGGAAAGCCCAGGACGCATCGATGACGGTTGTCGGCCCCATTGCCGCTGAGTCCTGATTCACCAGATCCACCCTAGCAGCATCCGGGGCTAAGTATATTGTGCTGGCCGGCCTACTGTGCCTATCTCCCTCGGAGGAGGGGGACGCGCCCGGTGAAGGGTTACGTCTGGGTTACCTCAGGGGCTAAGGATATAGGGTGGTAAGTGGTAGGCATGCATGTATGGGTGCCAGCGGTTACCTTGGTGGCCTGAAGGAGTGGCCACCCTGGAGCAAGGAGGAGGCGGATATATATATATGGTGTAGGGTAAAAAATAGTGTGCAACAAGGCAAACTGGATGGAGAAGGGCATGAGGGTGCCCTGTAGGGTAGCTTTACCAAGACAACAGACTATCCTATGTCATGTGACCAGGGCTTGAAAACAGTCTGCCAAGAACCTGCAGGGCAATCCCAGGAGACCCACACCCACAGGTGAAGAAACCTTACGGAAAGCAATGTGGGAGAGGCAAAGAGCCGGCTGCCAAAGCAGGAAACCCAGAGGGCAAAAAACATGAGTTCTGTGTGAAAAAAAGTAGCACTAAATTGCATGACAATTATGTGGCAACACAGTGCAAGATTTCTTGTGCATTACCCAAGTTTGCAAAAAATGAACTGTAAACTGGGTTGAAACAATGCAAGCTGCAGCAAAGAAACATCGTCTGCATGATGTTATTTGGGCTAAAAAAATATGCAGAGTTCAGTGAAAAACAAGAATCCAATGGATGTGAGTAAGCACATACAGAGCTGGAATGGTACGATCTGAGGACTGGTTAATCTTAAAAAAAAAATCAAGTAACCCATGTATAGATCGCACTTGGAGGAACAAGGTACACTGTTGTGTCTGAACAATAAAAACAAATCCAAAGATCAAAATTCAAATGTAATCTCTCATCAATTAATGTTTTTGTTTGCTGGTCCAGCTGTCCTCCCAGGGCTAAGTCACAGGCGACTGTACCCATTTTATTTTTATTTATTTTATTTAGTCTTTGGTAACAGAATAAGGCCCACTAGGCACACATGCCTGTTTTCAGGGGCGACATGGGAGTACTGGGGAAGTTAAATGACTTTGCTAAGAGTCACACAAGATTCAAGTGGAGGTTGTGGGAATCAAACCCAGGTCTGCTGGATGCACCATGTTCATTCACAGATTGTTACTCTAACCTCTAGGCTATATTGCCAGCCCTGAGACCTGAAACCTGAAATAACAGCAGGACTGGCAAACAGCTGATCTAAGCTTATAGAATCTCTAACATGAACTGCAGGCTATTGAATCTCCCACTGCTGCATCCCTCTAATGTCAGCTGCAGGGGATTCTGGGATTTCTGGTTACTGCAAATGTCATCTTGGAAGCCAGGAAAATCAGCCTGATACACTCTACTAAACTGCAGTATGCAGTAAGTGAAAATAATATTTTTGCACACAAGATGCAAATTGGGACAGCCCCCCATGTGGATGTGGGGCTCTTAGTGCTGACTGTTCCCCTTTAAATTTAAATTGTGTGCCCCTCCCACAAAATGTTCTTTGCATGACATCCACATACACGTCTCAGTGATCGGAAGGGAACCATGGAGCTTACAAGCTATTATTTAACATAAATGGAAACAGAAAGACTTTTCTCACTCTTGGAACCTCCTGGGGATTGATGCTCCTTTTCTGCCCTTGCTCACTCCTAACTCTGTCCCCCAAACCAGAAACCTGTTGCTGTCGCCCACAGGCAGAACCTCTTCTAAAGACATACTTGGCTTGATCAAATGGGAAATCAGAGGGTAGAGGAGGTGGGCCAGATGGGCTTGGTTGGATGAGAGGACTTCATCTGCTCCAGGTTAGCCCTTCCATTATTTATAACCAGAACCTCACCCCTTATCCTTCTTACAAGGCATGTTACAGTGGAGTGACCCCGCATTCAGCCTAATAGGGCCATCAGAGGGGCAGGTGACCCCCATCCTCACTTCAGAACTACCGTACTGGCTTCTCTCTAAATATGTAAAGCCTTTGTGTCTCACACTAGGCCAACAGGTGTGTGTGCCGATGTAAGGCCACTCCATAATGGTCTGATACCTTCCTTCCTGCATGAACCCACCCCCACCTCCTGGGCCATTGGGGGCAACTGTGCAGCGGCAGGAGTTACTCTCCCTCCCTATGGCAGGGTGAATGGGTGTGAGCTGACAAAAAGCTCTGCCATTAGTGACCAATACGTTCCCTCCCATACAACCGCACCACCACCACCACCTCTGCCACTAGGGGGCAGTCATGCAGTAGGTGGAGGTGCCCTTCTGCCTCAAGAAAAGAGGCATCCAAGATGGATGCTGGAATCTCACCTTGCAAGTCAGCACCAGACAACTGGAAGACCAAGACTCTGATGATAACATCTAACTTGAATGGGCAGAAGGAATCCTACTAATAGTGGGGTACATATTGGGCAGTTGGATACCCATTAATAACAGGTACAGCTATGGGTGCCTTTTTAAAGAATACTGAAAGCCTTGCATTTTATCTGTAAGTAGAAGTTCTAAGTACAAAGACAGCCCTGTTTCTGAACATGCCTGAGGGCTGGGCAGTCACCAGGATCTTCAATCAAAGGAGAATTCTGGGTAATCAGGTCTGAAAAAATGCCAAGCCCTTGACATATCGGAATAGGTTCTGTAATTCATGAGGTCTGATGATCTATCGGATGTCTAACACTCCAAACCCCATGGACTCAGTAATGAGTGAGGTCTGTGGTACTAAAGGACGATTAATATAACCCCCCCCACAGAAGGGCACTGTAATCCATGAGGTCAGAGGTGCTATGATGGCTTCTGTCCCCCTGAACAGTTCTGTGCAGTTCTGTAATCAGTGAACTCTGGGGTGCTAAAGGAAGGCTAATGCCCCTCCCCTCAAAAGGCCACTGTAATCAGTAAAGTCTGGGGTGCTAAAGGATGGTACTGTCCCCCTTAAGGCCACTGTAATCAGTAAAGTTTGGGGTGCTAAAGAATGGTACTGTCCCCCTGAAGGCCATTGTAATCAGTGAAGTCTGGGGTGCTAAAGGATGGTACTGTCCCCCTGAAGGCCATTGTAATCAGTGAAGTCTGGGGTGCTAAATGATGGTACTGTCCCCCCGAAGGCCATTGTAATCAGTGAAGTCTGGGGTGCTAAAGGATAGCTAATGACCCCTGAATGGCTCTGTAATCACTGATGTCTAGGGTGCTAAAGGATGGCTTACACCACCGAATGGCTCTGTAACCAGTGAGGTCTCGGGATCGATATGTCAGCTAACATCCCCCCACCCCACGACTCTGTAATCACCGAGGTCTGGGGCTGTGGATGGCTAATCTTGCCCTCCAGACTCAATAACCTGTAACGATCTGAGCTGCTATAGTATGAACAACACCCAAACCATCCCCCCCCCCCCACACACACACACACACACTTCTGTAATACATGAGGTCTGGGACTCTAGGATGGCCGAGGCGACCCTCAAAAGGCTCAGTGTGTGCCAGGCTGACTGATGGACTAAAGGTAAGATTCTTGTATCTAGCTAACTGATGTCATGCATTATACCATTTTTTTCTCCAGTCATGGCTGAAAAAGTGACCCAAGTCTTAGTCTACCATACCAGAAAGGTTTCAGTTAACTCCATTTTGGGAGTATTTGACTTCCACAAATAAGGCAAAAACTTCCAAAATAAAGAAGGTGGAAGTCATAGACTTCCACATATAAAACCAAAAATTAGATGACTTCCAAAATTGCAGGCATGGACGTCAGAAATGATGGATTTTTTCTGAAAGAAATTGTATTTTACCACTAATTCATTATGTTTACATCCATGAATTTGTCCGTCCTAAAATACTGACTTCCAAAAGTGGGATCCTGGGAGTATTTAGACTTCCCGAAAATTTGAATGACTTCCAGATTTTGACTCCTGGAAGTTTTAGACTTCCATTGAAAATAAATTAATTGAACCCCTGCTACCAGGTTAGCATTAAATAAATAACTGTTGACATCTTTCAATCAGAGTCGATGCATCTGTCTTGCAGTTCCAGTTCATGGATCTAATTTAAGGATGTGTTAGCCACTCCAGGTGTGGGAGGCCAAATGGTGTAAGCTATTCAAACAGCTAAGGCTATTAATATGGCAGCTACTCCCTACTCTCAGTGTCATTTTATCTGTATTTGTATTATTTTTATTATTACACAGGGTAGAGACTTGGATGGAACAGGTGCAGAGGGACCCACTTGGGATAGAATTACCTTGTTCCCAGACTTACCTGCACACACTGATCATCGGGGACATCTATGCCATGCCGGGCCAGCTTCTGCTTCTCTAAAATGAAGGAAGAAGAAAAACAACAGATGAACTAACACACAGAGGTGGAGTGAGATGAGGTAACAGTGTTGTATAGTGATGGGCAAACGAACCTACAGAGGTGGAGTGAGGCAGAACACTGTAGAACAGAGAAGGGCAAACTAATATACTGAGTACTGGCAGCTGCATCTGAAGAAGGATATCAGGCTGCTAGAGGGGGTGCAGTGTAGGGTGACAAAAATGACATGGGGGATGGAAGGCAAAATCTACGAGGACAGGCTGAAGCAACTGGGTTTGTACACTCTGGAGGAGAAGAGGGATTGAGGGAATATGATTAAAACGTTCAAGTATCTGAAGGGGTTCAACAAAAGTGAGAGTGATGGGTTATTTCACCTGAGGAAGGGAAGGGACACAAGAGGCCATGGGCTAAGATTGGAGGGGGGGGGTAGATTTAAGAAAGAGATGAGGAGGAATTATTTCACGGAAAGAGTGGTATCAAAACTGAATAGTCTACTAGAGGAGGTGGTATCATGTAGGACAGTGGGCGCTTTCCAAAGGGCATGGGGGGTCTGGGTAAGTAGTAATGAGAAATTGCAGGTGGGGAGAGATAGGGAGTGGGTGGGGCAGCTGTGATTTGTGGGTGCTAGCTGCGCACTCGAGCAGACTTGATAGACCACAAGGCCTGTTTCTGCTGGCACATTTGTATGTATGTATGAGATGAAGTACAAGTGTAGTATAGGAATGGCAAATATCCATAGGTATGTTTCCTTGGCTAGAACAGTGGCATTCTCTGAAAATACTGCATAGTATTAAAGATTACTGCAGGATTATTTGGGTAAAGTGACACCACCTAAACTCAGAGGCAGTTCCATGCTTGAAAAGGAAATCATCTGTATGCAAACATTCCCATCGGTGCTCTACCCCTGTAGGATGTAAGGAGTATTTAAGCTCCCCTCCCTGTCCATTTATCTTTCCCTGTAAAAGACAAAGGGATACCACATAAACCCTTCAACTCTAAAATCCAGGAGGGAGTCACTGGAAGTAATGACTCATCTGTACCAGGACTACTTGGAACAGAGGACTGGCAGCAGTTCAACCTCTCTGAGGAGGCAGGCTCAGTTTTCTTCTCATCAACAATGCCGGCTTTTATCTGTCTTGTCAGCACTGTTGTCTCTTCATATTGATCAAGCTCAAGATGCAGCCCTACTCCCTCCGCCTTTTCCCAGATTTATTTACACTGTCAACATGAAGGGCTGCTACCATACATTTTATTTTTAGAATTTATTCCCCCAGGAAGGCTCAGCTGAGATGAAACATTTCATTCTGCTTTGGGATCCTGCATCAGTTTTCAGTTTTACAGTGAGAGGGATGAAAGCACAGGGAGGTCTAGTGATCTGTTCAAGAGCACACAGCATGCCAGTGGCAGAGTGGGATTTGAACCTGGGACTTCCAGTTTCATGGCTCTGTGCTCTAACTGCTGGATCACATAACCTCTTGCATCCTCCTGTACCCAGAAGATGGGATTGCAACCTCCCCCCTTTTTAGAACTGACAGACATGGAAGCCGGCCCACTGGTGGAATTTCTGCGTGTGACTCTGATGACCCGGGTTTGGGAACGGACCCGGGAGTCGAAGGACCGGCTGGGGGGAGAAGGCTTGACGGTCCATGGGACTGCTCTCCTTCTTTGGGGGGGGGAAGGGAGTAAGAGTGTCAGGTGAACGTTGCTCCCTGGCGGGCTGGGGGTACCATCACAGTAGCACAGCAGATTGAGGCGGGCGGGCGCTGGTCATGGATTGCATGTCCCCGCCCCCGGGGTAGCAGCAAAAAGGAAAATTCACCAAACCCCTTGCATGACGCCTCTGCCCTGCCGCCATCCTCCACTGCCTCACATGTCCTCCGGGGGGGGAGAGAAGAGTCCCCCTCCCGTGGCCCCGACCCGGCCAGGATGGCAACAGGAGCTGGGGACAATACCAAAACTTTCTTCCAGTACATGGACACAAGAATAGGACAAGGAAGGTGAAGGAGGAGATTTTGGTCCTCAAAACGGAGCAATTTTATCAGGGAAACTGTGCACACTATTTCATTAGTTTGAGTGCTCTAAAACAGAGAATACACAGAACTCCTACCCGTAGCAGGGCAAGATGATGTTAGCTTATGCTACCACATTTTTTTTTAAAAACTGCTGTATTTAATAGAACAAACAGTTGAGACATATCATACACAGCATATCCCAGCACTTCGAGACCAAGTGTGTCTTCTTCAGGAGGCGTGAAAATGAGAAGGCAGGGCAACCTGCAAAAGTCAAGTGAGTTATGCAGCTCTCATCTATGATACAGCCGGCAGCAGTGTAGGATTCCTGGGATCATGTGTAATTTTTTTTGGGGGGGGGGGTCACTGCTGCCAGTCTGCATGGGTTCCAATACCAACTTAATGTTTTGGTGGGGAGGGGGGCTTATTGCCACCACCAGGGATGGGCTCCAAGTTATGAACAGATATTTGGGGAGGGGGTTCCACTACTAAGAACTGGCTACTGGTGCTGGCCCAATGTTGGGGTGGTATGCTCCATCTATGCCAGCGCCAAGGATGGGCTCCCAGTCCAGCCCAATGTTGTGTTTTCTTTCGGGGTGGGTGGGTTGGTGGGGGCTTTGCCTGCACCAGAAATAGGATCCTGGTGCCAGTTAATGTTTTTTGGGGCAGAAAGGGAGTGGGGGTCATGAACAGCACTAGGAATGGGTCCCTAATGATGAACCGATGACAGGAGTTGGGTGGAGTAAATGGTGGTACTGAGGAAAGGCTCCAGTGTACTGGCACCATCATTTTCTCTTGTATAGCTTTCCCAGTTCCCACCTATCCAAACTTCAAATAGGACTGTTTCCCATAGAGTCTGGGGAAGGGGGCACATGATCCCTCCCCCAATTTTACAAATGTATAATTTAGTGTCCTCCAGATCAATTTTAAATTGTGTGCTCCCCTAAAAATATTCTTGTGGTATGAAGTCTTTCTAACTTCATGCAGATAATTAACTGCTCACCTGTTCATGAATACAAATTTTTCACACCTATCCTCCTTCACCTCCACCACTCCTAATCCTTACTGCACCGATTACAAAATTGCCATATTTAATTTCTAAATATACTATAGCCTTGCTCTTTCCTTTGCAAAATGGGCAAGCTTAAGGGAAGAAAGATAGAATATGTCAACAGATAAGGACTACTTGGTACACCTAGTCTGCCCCCCTTCTTTTCCCTGCCTATTCTAAAACCACAAACTCTATCTAGTCTCCAGCCCCTCCCACCCCACTTTGATACCAGTTTTCCTTTATACCTATCCTCTACATGCTTTAAGCCAACCACTGTTTCTGTCCCCACCACCCCTGCTGGAAGATTGTTCCAGGCAATCACTACCCTCTCAGTGAAGAAATACTTTCTCACATCCCTCCTAAACTTCCCCGTCGCAGCTTCACTGCATGCCCAGGTTCTTATGCATCACCTTTTCTGATGCACTTTGTAGGCCAGCACTTAGTGGCACTCCCAGAGACCTGGTGGGACAAGATAATGAGTGGCACACCAGGACAGAGGACTACATACTAGTCCCTAAGAGACAGGCCTGATAGACAATGGGGTGGGTTGCTCTCTTCATAATCGAGAGAGTCACTGTGGATGGCAAGAAGACATCAGGAAGGATAACAGTGCCACAGAGTTCACTTGGGTCAAGTTAGGAGAAAAGGGAGGCAAACAGTCACCTTGGGGTCGTACTACAGGCCCTGAAACAGTTCAGCGGAGCAAGATGCCCAGCTGGTTGGAGGAATCATGACAGCAGCCAAATCAGATGCACTGGAGATCCAGAGGACCTTAATCTCGGACAACCATCTTAAAAAGGCTAATGGAGGGCCGAGACAGAGTTCCTGTCCACTTTCAAGGACTACTCCCTAGAACAGCATGCCTAGTGAGGGACTGGGGATTTTTCATTTCCAGTGTGAATATCAAGGAACCAATTGAAGGCAGTGACCACAATCAGGTATCCTTCTCCTGGTAACAAGGAATACTAGTCAAGCTTCAGCCACGAAGACCCAGAAGGTGAAAACCGTAGTAAGGCAGACGTCAAAATGAGGGATCTGGTTGCAAGGTGTTGGAGAAGCTACATGAGGCTAGTATTGCAGAATGCATCTGGGGTTCGTTAAAGGGGAACAGTCAGCACTAAGAGCCCCACACCCAAGTGTGGGTCTGGTCCCAGTTTGCACACTGTGTGCAAAAACAATTTACTTACTGTTTACTGCAGTATAGTCCACTGTATCGGACTGGTTCTGTGGACTTGCAAGCTGACATTTTCTGAACCTACAAATCCCAGAATCCCCTGCAGCTGATATCATAGGAGCAGCAGTGGGGGATTTAATCCTCAGCAGCACATGTTAGAGTTTTTATAAGCACTGATATTTTGTTTGCTGGTCCCGCTGTCCTCCCTGGGCTAAGTATGTCATAGAGGATAGTACTTGGGGAAAACAGCGGTACCAGCAAACATCTCATCTAAGCTTATAAAAGCTCTAACATGCACTACAAGCTATGGAATCTCCCACTGCTGGAGCCCTCCTCTAATGTCAGCCAAAGGGGATTCTGGGATTTGTTGTCACAGAGAATGTCAGCTTGCAAGTCAGCAGAGTCAGTTTGATACAATCTGTAGTACTGCAGTAAACAGTTAAGTAAAAAAAAGAGTTTTTGTACACAAAGTGCAAATTGAGCAACCTCACTGGTCTGAGACTCTTAGTGCTGACTGTTACCCTTTAAAAAGGTGACTGAACCAGCTGCATAGGTCTGCATCCCTGCAAGCAGTTAAGGGAAAAGGACATTACATGGCCCCCTTGGTAAAACGGGACATAAAGTAATTGATTCCACACAAAAAAAGATTCCATAACTGCTAGAAACAGATTGACTGCCTCCACGCAAGACAGGAAGCAGCAGCACTGAGGCACGGCAAAATATAATTAAGTCAAAAAAAGATCTGGAAACCAGGACAGCAGTAGGAGCTGCATATAACACTAAAATCTTCTTCCAGTACATCAGTGGAAAGGGAAATGTGAGGGAGTTGATTGAGCCCATGACAACCAGGGAAGGGGGGGAAGAAGAACCTTTGCATGAGCCCGGGGGCTAGCAGAGATGCTGAATGAATAGTTTTGGTGTTCACCAAATGGCCCCAAGGGGAGAGGGTACTGAGTGGGTGGGCCAGTGGCATCAAAGTTAACCATATTACCTGGGTACATCATGCCCCACCCTGGTAGCAGACTTCCTGGTAAAGATGAAGCCAGGTAACTACTATGGAATGGATGTGATACACCCCAGGATCATAGAGAGGACAAAGGAACAACTAGCAGGGCCTTTTGCATTAATCTTTATAGGTCTGTACAAGTGTGGTGCCGGAGGACTGAAAACTGATCAATGTGGTCCCTATATTCAAAAAGTGGGCAAGGTCAGATCTCGGTAACTACAGGCTGGACAGCCTAAAGGCAGTGCTGGGCAACCTCCTGGAATCCATTACAAAGGCCTGAATAATGGATCACTTGACTAAGGCCAAGGTTTAACCCCTTCTCAGCGTGGTGTTATGAGAGGAAGATGATGTCAAACCAACCTTTTCACATTCTTCAAGGGTTCAATCAGGAAGGTGGACATGGGCAGAGTGACCATCCACAACTTGAGCTTCTACAGGGACTGGTTCAGAGTGTGAAGATCCAGTATGGGGCACTAGCTCCATGTCCATTTCGGGACAAGGAAGTACTTAGACACGCAACCCTGAATGGCCAAGGCAGTAGAGACCCAGGCTATTGCCCCTTTCACATCGAGCTGAGCAATGACCTCCCTGAGGGCGGACAGCATGTCCTGAGACACCCCGGACTCTCAAAGCATGTGGAGGCAGTAGGGCAGCAGAGTCTCGAAGTCCAGAGACAGTCCTCTGCCCACTACATCCAACACCCACTTCTCCAATGTGATAATGGACCAACGTGGCAAGAAGTGATGTAGCCATCCTCCAACCAGGCCAACAGTCTGGGACAGGACAGGTGCATTGATGACACCTCCCAACCTGTCACTGGGCAGCTTTTGCGGGGGCACCAGCAGCTGCTACTGGAGGGGCATCACTACCCGTGGCCCCCAAACACACTTTAGGACCTTGGGCTCTGGACTTTTGCTTGGGGTACCAGGCCTGAAACTGTCCCTGCTGGGGCTGCTGCCTGGGATGCTGTGATTGAAGGGACTGGTCTTGAAAAGCTGGCTTCTTAGGCTTTTCTTCTGGTCCTTCTGGGAGGAAGCCACAGAGTAAAGGGTGGTGTTGGACTTCTCAGACCCAGTGAGATGCCCATCAACCCCAGAGCCAAAGAGGTCAGTGCCCAGGAAGGGAACATAGGCCACCTTCTGTTGGGTGTCCACTGCAACAGTAAACAGACACAGCCAAGCCCTGCAATGTATGGAGGCAGCTGCTGCCACTGCATGGACCCAAAAGTCACCCAAATATAAGGCTGTCTGGAGCTGGTATTCAGCCAGTGACTGACCATGGTCTCTGATGAGCTCCACCACCATCTGTTGCTCTGGATGGAAGTAGGGGATTGCCATCAGGGAATGCCCATAATTAGCTATTAAGACTGCATAGTTAGCCTGACAGTGACCTAGAGTAGCTGCAGTGTACACTTTTTTAAACAGAGCGGTCAGTCTTACAGGACTACTTGTCTGGATGCTTGTCCACATCCCCTGGTATCCAGATTTACAGAACATCAAATCCGTGACCAGACCTTCAAAAGAGAGCCAACAGCAACTGCATATATGCGGACCATTCAGGCCGAGGGTGCCGGGCAGGATGTTGGGTGCTGCCAAAGCTCCAGGGCCGGTCCCATGATGGTCTCAGCCACTGGGATGCAACCCCTGGAAATTCATCCCTGTTCAAAATGTCCATGACAGGGTACTTAGCCCTCTTCTGGACTGGTTCAAGTGTGATCGACATGGACTTCCAAATAAGTCAGAGCAGCCCACAGAAGAACACTAGCCCATGGTCTGTGGAAGGCTCCTCAACCAAGCCACGATCAAAGAGCTGAGTCCCTAAGGAGGACATGAACTCCCAATACAAGTCATCAAAGGACTCCTCGAAGATGACCCTCAGCTGTTGTTCACCACAGACCTTGTGGAAATCCTCACTCAGGGTAAGTGGCCTGGCAAGCTGGGAGCTGAACAACCAGCCTTCTCGGTTGGGGTGCCGGCTGGCGACTGCTGGAGAAACAGGTGTGGGGAGCATCTGTGGAACTGGGACTGGCAGGGCAACCACAGGGGACTAGAGGTTTTTGGGAAAGAGCCCTGCCCTGCCCCACAATGAACCACTGCTGCCAGAGGAACTCCTTGTAGCACCAGTGCATTTTCCACCAGTGTCTCTCCTTACCCAAGGAGGAAGAGGATGAGGAGCGTCTACAGTGGTGCTTCCAGATCAAGAGGGATTGATAGCAGAAATGCCTCCACCACAACCTCGACCATCGACCACCCAGTCGACAATGAGAGGGATCTTCCTGCAGTTGGCCATAGATTATGCACCTACAAACATTCAGCAACAAGTGCATCAAAGACCCAACCTCAAGTGGAGGCTGGTCCTGGAAGGCTCGACCAGGGTCACTACTTGTCCATGTCCTCCTGAATTAAGACCAGGAGTACAGAGGTCTGTGAGGCCAACTCCTTGGCCTGGTCTGACAACCAGTCTACCGGGTTGAGAAAAATCTCAATGGCTTGGTCGATCAGAGCCATGGTTGACTAACAACGGTGAAGCCGCAGTGCCTTCGACTACCTCACAAGCCCCTTGACAGAGGGGCACTCAACAGTCATTAAACAGTTTGGTGAGTAAAGGGACTGGGAGGGACAGGATCTCTCCCTATCCCATGACTGGCAACAGCGTTGTTTAGATTTCATCTTAGAATCACTGAGGGAAGGGTTCTCCCCCAAAGGTCTCGAGGGACTGGCACATGTCACGGAGCTGACCTGTGAAAGTCCCTCTAACTCTGGCCCCGGGTGAGAAAAGAGCTGAGATCGAGCAGGTGCCCCTTGCAGTAACTGTTGCCTCCGCCTTAAGGGCAGCAAACTGAGCAGCAGACCTAGCTTGGCCGAGGCCTTTCTGCAGCTCTTAGGGTGAGCCTTTGGATCCTGTTCCAAAGGCCGACCCAGTGAAAGCCAGAGCTTCCTATTCCTCGAGGGACTCAGGAAGCATGAATAAGCACAACAGTACTGTGTCATGCAAATTGATGACTGACATCTTCTGGCAGCATCGAACACAGAATTTAAATCCTGGTTTCTTGTGTTCCATCATTAGTCCAGAGACAGAGTTGAAAGAACCGCAAAACTACAATCTACTTCGAAAGGAAAGGTTCACCAATGGCATAGAAAAAGTTCCAAGTGGAGCACAAAGGAGGTGACCTGTTCTTCCAACAGAAAGAAGATATGATGACATGGGGTGGAGTCAGGAGATATCCTGCTCAAGTGGTGAGGAGCTTAGCTCAAGAAGGTTCCGACCAATGAATGCATTCCAGTGGAACTGGCAGAGTGTGGATATGTGAACCATATCAACACTGGCAGTTCCACTGGAATGCACCCTTTGCTCCTCCTACCTACCACTGCTAAGCCTACCCAAGACCCGCCTTGCCATAGGCAGTAGATCCTTCACCTTTCTAGCACCCCAAAAATGGAACAACCTCCCACATGGACTATTATCCTACTCATCCCTTCCCCAGTTCAAAAAATGCTTTCAAGATCTCCTTTCCCCCGCCAGTCTGCACCTGCTACTAAGTTCTCATCCCTTGCTCACTGTTTCACAGCAACCTACCCTGCCTCCCCTATGTCACCCTCCCTCAAGATTCCACCCCTCCTTCTCCCTACCCTCTTCACTCGCTACTCTTGCTATGTCTGCATATGATAGAGACCACTGCACTTATGGACTGTCTGGTATCCTCTCATCATATTGCCATTAATCATTTCTCACTGCTGACCATGGTACTTAAGTACCACTTAACAGCAAATACTAGTCCTGCTGATTACACTCTGTAATTAGCTACTCTGTTACCCTAACTTGTTAGCTTACTTTACTCTGTATACCTACTCTGTGTAACAGCACACTCGTTGCTTGTACTCCGGGAATTGTATTACCCCAGGTCTTCCCTGAAAAAGGGATATGCCTATCTCAGGTGGGCCTACCTGGTCATCAAAATTCAAAATAAATAAATAAAATATCCACACCCCTAGAAATGTAAGTTACTTACTTGTAAATGTAGTTCTGCAATGGATATTCAGCTTTTTCCCCCCTGTTAATCTGTTTCTTTGCCTTCATCCCCTACAGTGCTCCCTCCTGCCAGGGCGCCCAGCTCCGTCTCCTGCTCGCAGCATTGTCCCTCCACTTTCCCCTACGGCTTGCCCCCTGTGGCGGGGTGGCAGGGATCCCTCAACCCACAGGTATGGATCCTGTGCCGGGGGCTGCTACCAGTTGCGGGAGCGGGGCCTGCAGCGTCCGGCAGTCATCCTGCTGAGGGCCATTTTCCATCCCGAGCAGCACAGTGGCGTGCAATACTGCCAATGGAAAGCCGCGCTATGCTCGCATAACGCAACACGCTGGGCGCACTGCCCTGAAACCGCCTATATGTGAGCCACTGAGCTCTGACCTTCAGCCTCCGCTAGGGTCAGGCATGCAGCGGACTCTGGCCCAACCCCTCCCCGGGAGAGGAGAGCTGTCCTCTGGACGCTCGATCCTCTCCCTCCCCAGCTGACCCCCCGATGGCCTGCTTGCACCGTGAACACGGGCTGCAGGCGCGGCAGGAGGTAAGGCATGATGCCTCAGCCCTCCATGCCACTGGACCAGTTGGATATTCAGTTTACATCCACCCTTAGGCAAATGCTGGGCACAGCTCAGTTCACTGGATGTCTTCAAGCTTGGCTCCTCCCACCACCTGTGGTGTTGTCCTCTTGCTCAGTCTTGTATAACAACAGATCTTGTATGCTGGAAGTAGGTATCCATGCGCCACTTGCCAGAGCAGGCTGGGTGGAAAGGCCGTCATGCCCATATAGTCTGAGGGTGGGACACATGCTGCCTTTTGAATGGAGGAAGGGCTGTAAAAGTATACCGTAGAGCGCTCTCCTTTCATTAAATTTTACCTGTGTGCCCCCGAAATGTTCTTAGCATGACTTCCTTGTCGGTGGGTTTGTGTGGATGTGAACTGAATAACCATAGCGGAACAGTTACAGGTAAGTAACCTACATTTCTACCATCTAGTATTCAGCTTCCTATTCACATACAGACAGACTCCTAGCAGTTCTCCAGGAGGACAAGGCACACACGCCTATTTGGCAAACAGAGACTGGAGGATTGAGGCCCCAAACGCATGACGACAGTGCACGTTGGTGCTGTACTGGGTAATAAATATGTGCACTTCTGACCAGGTAGCAGCCCTGCAGACCTTCTCAGTCACGATGTGGCTGGCATCAGCCATGGAGGGAGTGGTTTGTCTTGTGGAATGAGCCTTTAACCCCTTGGGCAGGCCCCTTCCAGCAAACCTGTAACACAGACTGATGCAGGATGTGATCCACCTATCAACTGTGTTTAGCTGCTGGTCTGCCCAGAGTGGCTTTAGCTCTGGTCATAAACAGATGGCAAACCTCGACAGGAACACCTGCTGTACTATCCTTATAATAACAGAGTGCCTGGTGTATGGCCCAGGTAGTTGAGCATGTTCAGCATCCAAAGCAGTACTCTGAAAAACAGTCTGGGAGACACATCACCTGGTTAAGGTGAAACTACATGACCACCTTGGGTGAAACTTTCATGTGGGGGTGAAGGACCACGTTGTCCTTGTGGAAAACAAAATATGGAGCTTCCACAGAGAGTGCCTGGAGCTTACTCACCCATCTGGCCGAGGTGATACTGACCAAAAATGCAGTCTTCTTCAGGAAGCATGACATCTCACAGTTCTGGATCAGCTCAAACGGTTTGCCAATTAGCTTCACAAGCACCAGCAGTAGGTCTCACAGAGGCAGTGGTTTGCACACTGGAAGGGAGAAGGGGTCCAGGCCTTTGAACAAGTGCCTGAGCACCTTTTACTTCCCCACTGTCAGCATACTAGTCCTCGCCAGGTATGCAGAGATGGCCGCCATGGAAGACTCCCCCTACAAATTGGTGTGTCAGTCTCCAAACAAGGGCCAAGGCTGCTTCCTGGGGGTGGACCACCCCACTATCTGGGATGACCATCACAAACATGATTCCAGGAAACTAGAACCCAGACCGAGAATCCTTAGTCAGGGTCCCCATTGCGGCTTTGGGGAGGGGGGCTCCACCACAATCATCGAATGGGAGGAAGCAAAGGCAGTGTGACCCCTGGTGGGGGGTGCAGAAAGCACAGGCTGAAGGGGCAGGAAGCACATGCTTACCATGGCCCGCAATCGCCCGCTTGCTGCTGACAGAGGAAGTCCATGTACTTCCTCATCAGTCGACTCTGATGATGTTCTTCCAAAAGAAGATGACAAGGTCGGTGGGTTTCGACTGCAGCATCAACCACAGCAGGAACGAGACCTCAACTGTCAACCTCTCTGAGGTCAACTAGGGTCTAATAGTAGTGCCATATAGACCACCTGGATAGGGAGCATAACAACAATGGAAGGAACTGTGGCAGGTACATTTGGAAGGACCACTGGGGGAGGATCCAATGGGGTTGCCTCGACATGGGTCACTAGTAGAGCCCCTCTTCTGCCGGGTGAGAGCCTGGGCAAAACTGGGTCTTGAAGAGTGATGAAGCCTCATCAATCTGACTCTTGGTCAAGCAGATCTAGAAAAATCTTTACCAGCTCATCGACCTGAGTATCGACCAGAATCGATCTTGGCTGCTCCACCGGATCAGGAACACTGTGGAAGTATCGACAGATGCTGACTTGTGGAAGCGCGACCAAGGTCAACTGGTCAGGCAAATCGAGCAACTGAGAAGAGTGGGAGCACTTCCTCTCCCACGATCAACCGCAGTGACACTTTTTATGCTTACACTGATAAGGGGGCTCTCAATGAACATTGAAGAGTCAAGTACATATTCCTGAACTCAGGGAATCCCTGAAAGGAGTCCCACAGGCCTGCCACACTGGGATCATGGGATCAAGGCCATGGTCATCAAAGGCCTGGCCTCTGCCACTTCCTCTTCTATGGCCCTATCTGCACCCCTCATCTTGCAGTTGCCGAGGCCCACTTTCATTCTGATGGCCTACTGAGGAAAAGACCTACCCAGTTGTAACTGAGTGAGATCTGCTGCATGGCCAGACAACGCATACACTGCCTAATGTTGTGACCACCCATCATGCAGTAGAGGCAGGCGTAATGGCAATCCATGACCAATAGTTTAGTTCAGCAAGTAAAGTACCTTTCAAATCCTGACGTTTTACTTTCCGTCATCTGAATCATTCTTGGGAGAGGTAACCGTATGTTAAGGCGCACTGAATAATCTAAAGGATTGAAAAAATAGAAGTTTAATCACCCAGAAATTAGTGCTGAAAACTGAAATCCTTCTTGCTGCAGGAGTTGAGAAGGAGGAGACCTGTCCCCTCCAGTGCAAAGAAAGATCTAACCTCAGTGAGGTGGAGCTGGAGGAAGACGCCATGGATGGTGGGAGGACCCAAGTTTGAAGACATCCTATGAACTGAACTACACCTAGCAACTACCCAAGTGTGGATGTGAACTAAATCCCAATTGATAGAATGTACAACGCAAAGTCACCAAAGTGATCAACGGTATGGAAGACATAAGCTATGATGGGAGACTGATGGCACTTAATATGTTCACACTGGGGGAAAGACAGCCTGATGGCGGACATGATCGCAATCTTCCACACACTCAAGGGAATCGACAACAGACAGATGTTTGATCTGGTGTCCTCCTGCAGGATGCAGGGTCATGCACTGAAGGTCAGAGGTGGCAAAGTCATGGGTAACATCAGAACTTCTTTTCTTGGATGGTGGTGAGTGTATGGAATGACCAGCCAGTGGAGGCACTGGGCATGAAGACCGTACAGGGCTTTAAGGTAAGATTGGACAAATTTGTATTTACCAGGAGAATCACTGGATACGCTAGGTAGTAGAGTGGGTAGGGAACATATTTAAATGAGTACATATTTGCACTATTTATTCATACCTGCTTATGAAGCAGGAGGCCAACATGATGGACCTAGATTTCCTTTTGACTTTAAATGTCTTTGTACTTTACCCTCTCTTCGTCTAACTCCCCATTCGGTCTTCAAATCCTAACCTCAATAGCTACCTAATTTATGTTGACCGAGTACGGAGCTTTCTGTAAGTTTTCCCTATTTTTTGTTTAATGGTTTCTTCAAGTCTCGGATCACAACCTTTGAGCTATTAGCACATTTGCAAAGGTTCTGCATCATAATGGATGAAAATACAAGGACACATACAGTCAAAGAGGAGATACAAAGGTAAATCAGAGTTAGATACATGAAAAACTTAAAAAAAAACACACAACTTGGTTGACAAACATCAGTGGCATACAGATCAATGGTACATTCATGGGTAAATAACTGAGCAAAATTGTGCAGGGATAGGACACCCACAGAAAGCTGAGGAGATTAGAGCATTATCTGAGGGTAAAGTGCTAGTAAAATAAAAGAGAGGAAGGAGAGTGGTAGTACTCAGGGCAGGAATATGGAGACCAGAGCTTCCCTTTGTCAGTAGAAAAGGATATATTCAGGCAGGGAATCGGGGGAACCAGGATTCCCTTTGTCAGTACTGAGGGTAGTGTGAGGGGGTAGGGAGATTAGCAGATACAGTGGCGTGAAAAAGTATTTGCCCCCTTCCTGATTTTCTCTATTATTGCATATTTGTAACACTGGATGTTTTCAGGTCTTTAGACAAAATATAAAATTAGATAAAGGAACCTGAGTGGACAAATAACACTTTTTTTTTACTTATTTCATTTATTTAATGAAAAGTTAACCAACACCAACTGGCACTGTGTGAAAAGTAATGCCCCTAGTTAAATCAACCCAATTAAAGGGATAATTAGAGTCAGCTGATTGAACACAGCCAGGCTTGATTACAGCCAGCCCTGCTCAATATAAACCTCACTTATTTTGGCCCTTACCATCAGAGTCATATCCCAGCTCAAAGATTCAACAAGCACATTATGCCTTGATCAAAGGAAGTTCCTGAAAAGATCAGAAAAACATTTTGTTGCCCTCTATCAGTCTGGAAAGCGTTACAAAGCTATTTCTAAGGCTCTGGGACCTCATCGAACCACAGTGAGAGCCATAATCAAATGGAGAACACTTGAACAGTAGTGACTCCTTCCAGGAGGGCGGCTCACAAAATTACTCCAAGGCGCAGTGTAAAATCATCCAAGAAGTCTCAAAGGATCCTAAAACAACATCCAAAGAACTGCAGGCTTCTCTTGCCTCAGCTACGGTCAGTGTTCATGACTCCACAATCAGAAAGAGACTGGCAAAAATGGGCTTCATGTGAGAGTAGCAAGGCGAAACCACTGCTAACCAAGAAGAACATAAATGCTCATCTCTCATTTTCCAAGAAGCACCTGGATGATCCATAAGCTTTTGGGAAAATGTTCTATGGACAGATGAGTCCAAAGTGGAACTTTTGGACAACATGGATCCCATAATGTCCTCGAAAGCAAACACAGCATTCCACAGTAAGAACACCATACCAACAGTCAAACATGGTGGTGGCAGTGTGATGGTGTGGGATGCTTTAACTGCTGGGACCTGGATGACTTGCCATAATTAAAGGAACCATGGATTCTGCTCTGTACCAGAAAATTCTTTAAGGAGAATGTCCAGTCATCCTTCCGTCAGCTGAAGCTGAAGCGTAGTTGGGTCATGCAGCAAGACAATGATCCAAAACACAAAAGCAAGTCCACATCAGAATGGCTAAAAGAAGTAAAATTAATGTTTTGGAGTGGCCTAGTCAAAGTCCAGACTTAAACCTAATAGAGATGCTGTGGCAGGACCTGAAACGAGCAGTTCATGCTCGAAAACCTACCAAATGTTACTGAATTAAAGCAGTTCTGCGAGGAAGAGTGGGTTAAATTCCTCCACAGCGATGTGAAAGACTGATATTGAATTATAGGAAGTGTTTGGTTGCAGTCATTGCAGCTAAATGTGGCGTAACCAGTTATTAAGTGTAAGGGGGCAATTACTTTTTCACACAGTGCCAGTTGGTGTTGGTTAACTTTTTTTCATTAAATAAGTGAAATAAAAAAAAAAAACAAGTGTTATTTGTTCACTCAGGTTCCCTTTATCTAATATTACATTTTGTCTAAAGACCTGAAAACATCCAGTGTGACAAATATGCAATAATAGAGAAAATCAGGAAGGGGCAAATACTTTTCACGCCACTGTATAGCTGAGCGAGGATAGGGACCTGTGGGGGGAGTGCTAGGGGCGGGAGAGGAAGAATCTGGGTCTAAGGGAGGGACTAAGAATACAGGGATGGGGAAGAGAGTTGGGGCAGGGATAAGCTGGTACAGTTTAATGTAGGGTAGGGTCAAGGCGGGGGGAGTGAAGAGAGGGGGCAAAGGTGGTGAGTAAGTGTAGAGGGGTGGTGGAGACAAGGTACAGATCAGGTAGGAGCAGGCACCACTTGGGGGAGGGATGGAGGTAAGGGATAGGAAGTACGGTGCAGGAGGGGGCACAAGTAGGAGAAGGAGGGAGAGGGTCAGTAAACAATAGAGGGTCCTTTAAATGTTGCTTTGTTTTCTGAGTAAGGCAGGTAATGTTTCCAGAAGCTGGCACCAAACAGACTTGGGACTGGTATTGTACTGTATAAGCACGCACCTTATTTAAAAAAAGACACAGTACCTTGCTTGAAGTTGTGCTGCCTCAAAGTGCTCTAATGCAAAAAATTCAGTGCAAATGTTAGACAAGCAGGAAACAGCAAAGCTACATGTCCAAAGCAGACATGGCAGTTGGAAACACAAGGCTGCAGATTCCCCTCCTCCTCACAAAACACCTGACACGTTTTGCACTAACTGCGCTTTCTCAAAGGCTGACAACAGCATTGCCAAAAGCACAAAGCAGAGCTTGGTGGCAACAGTCATCTTGTGCGTTTTTTCTTTGGTTCTGTTTTGTGAATTCCTTTTTTAACCAACTGGTCAGATGGATATTAGGGCAGAAATGTAGTCAGCACCAAATGATTCACTCCCCCGTCTTTATCTGGTGTGCTTCTTCTATACTAATAACTTTTTTTCTGTTGTAAATATGTAGAAACTGGAAAACCTCTACTCCCCCCCACACACACACTCCCAGCATACCTTGCTGCTGCAGCGAGAAGAGTCCCTCCTGGGCTTCAAGGTGCAGATCCTCCAGGTAGGGTGGCCTGCCGGAGGGGAAGAATACATTCTCTTGCTGGTGCTGAGATGCCTTATAGTGAACAGATAGTTTCTTGTCATCTTCAAGCTTTGGTGCAGCTGTGGGAAAAGAACAGCAAAGGTCAGGAACTTCACAGAATTAAGTTGGCCAGATACCTGAGGCATGCAATTAAATGTGGAAAAATGTAAGGTAATCATTTGGGTAGGAACAATTCCAAGTATTCCAAGTTTCTGAATAATAAACAATTTAGAAACTATGGCAGAGTTGGGCCATGGTATTACAAAAAGTGGCAATCTGGGATTCACTGCACACTAAGAAAATAACAAAACTAGTAAGTTAACTGCAGCAAAAGAAACTTTAAATCTAGGCAGCCAAAGGTGATCATGCCCTTGTTTAGGAGTCAGATCTGCCCAACCTTAGATTACCGATCACAGTCTGGACATCATACCTGTCGAAGGATAATGTTGTAACAGAAGGAATGCAGCACAGACCAAACAACATAGTGGATGAAAGACAGATTATGAGGATATATACGCCAGCTTGGAACTGAAGTGTTTGGAGACAAGAATACAGTGATATCTCCTCCTTACATGTAATATTACGAACGATAATGAGCTGGGGATCAGTTTAGGATTACAGCTAAGGGATGCAGGTAAACCAACTAGGGGACACAATAAGCAAATTAAACCCACTATTTTCAAGACAAAAAAATCTCGTTCACACAGCATAGTTCAAATTTGGAATAACACAACAGGTAATAGAAAAACTAAAGAAATTTTTAAAAACAATACTGATCACTTAATTCAAACAGGATACGCTTTTAGATACTACCACCGAGAAGTGGGAGGCAGCAACACTGAGTCCTATGGCCCTCTCCTGCCTGCACTACCTAGTAATACCTATTAGACAATTGGGTTATGAAAATACTGTGACCTGATTGGCTGACAGCAGTCACAAGGGGTGAGTGTATCAGTCAACACTGCCTCGTAGCAAAAAAACAAAAAAAAAAAAACAGTATGCGGCTGATAGTTCCATGCTGCAGCTTATGCTGAACCCGAAACCCTTCCATGCCACTCACCACTGACTGCTTACAGCACTGTTCAACCCCATCGTATCCCGGTTAGAAAATGGGTTGTGGTGGGCCAACACATTCCATTTTCCACATGCAATGAAACCCTTCAGGGTATGGGTTGTTGGGGACACCCGCCCTTTCAAGGCTGTAAAGCCCTCTGCCAGCGGTGCTGGGCTTCATTATACCCTGGGCAGGTAGTTATCTCCCAACGACCCACACCGAGGCAGGTCTTATCGCTTACACAGAATCTCCACGCACGGAGCCAGCAGTAACCCAATGACCCTACAATGTGTGCAAGGAAATGCACGTAGCTAGAAGTCACCCAATAATACTGCAGAGCTTGGAGCTGCCCAATGACCCTAGAATATGTGGAGGGGAAAAAAACAAAAACAAAACAGCGCTAGCTGCCACCTAATGACCCTAGAATGTGTGCAAGGAAAAATAGCACTGCCAGACACCTAATGACCCTAGCATGTGTGCAAGGAAAAACAGCACTGGCAGTCACCTAATGACCCTAGCATGTGTGCAAGGAAAAATAGAGCTGGCGGTCACCTAATGACCCTAGCGTGTGTGCAAGAAAAAACAGCACTGGCAGTCACCCAATGACCCTAGCATGTGTGCGAGGAAAAACAGCACTGGCAGTCACCTAATGACCCTAGCATGTGTGCAAGGAAAAACAGCACTGGCAGCCACCCAATGACCCTAGCATGTGTGCAAAGAAAAACAGCACTGGCAGCCACCCAATGACCCTAGCATGTGTGCAAGGAAAAACAGCACTGGCAGTCACCTAATGACCCTAGCATGTGTGCAAGGAAAAATAGCACTGGCAGTCACCTAATGACCCTAGCATGTGTGCAAGGAAAAATACCACTGGCAGTCACCTAATGCTAATGACCCTAGCATGTGTGCAAGGAAAAACAGCACATGCAGTCACCTAATGACCCTAGCATGTGGGCAAGGAAAAACAGCACTGGCAGTCACCTAATGCCCTAGCATGTGTGCAAGGAAAAACAGCACTGGCAGTCACCTAATGACCATAGCATGCGTGTAGGGGAAAACAGTGCTTGCTGACATCTAATGACCCTACAATGTGTGTGCAGGGAAAAGCAAAGATGGGGAGCCACTCAATGACCCAACAATGTGTAAATAAAACAAAAAAGGCAGCACTAGCAACCACCTGATGATGACCCTACAGTGTGCACAGAAAACATACAAAGTTAGGAGGTACATAATGACTTTACAAACGGGTGTCGGGAAACACGAGTTAGAAGCCACATGGTGATACTAGAAGGCATACATACAGGGAACACACAGAGTTATAGTAGGAGCCATCTCTACATTGTAAACAAGGAAAAACAGCACTAGCATACACCTAATGACTCGAAGTGTGTACAGGGAAATGTACAGAGCTAGAAGACACCCAATAGCTCTACAATGTGTGTAGTAAAACAGAACTAGGAGCTACCTAATGGACCTACAGTGTGTAGAGGTAAACACACAGAGTTCTAGTAGGAGCCACCTAATGACGTTCCAATGTATGCAGGCACAAGCACAGTACTAGCAGCCACCTAATGGCCCTACATCATGTACCAGGAAGTACAGTACTACCAGCCACCCACTGTCCTCACAATGTGTACAGAGAAACATGTATTGCTAGCTACCAATGACCACACTATAATTTGTGCAGGGAAACACATGGTGCTATCAGCCACCCAATAAACCTACAACATGTGCAGGGAAACACACAGCTAGGGGCCTTTCAGTAACCTTACAGTGGGTGCAAGTGAACAGGCTAGGAACCACGCAATGATCCTACAAAAGTGGACAAGGAAATACGGCACTATCAGCCATCTAGTAACCCTATAATATGTGTAGGAAAACAAAGAGTACCATAAGCCATCTAACAGCCCTGCAGTGGGTTCAGGGCAACAAGAAGCTAGGAGCCACAAATGACACTTCAGAGAGTACGCTTCAACTTTTTAAGACTGGCTTGACCCTGACACACCAGACTCTGCCGTCCATATACCTGGATACTCTATCCTCAGAATTGACAGACGGGTCAAAAGGGGAGGGATTGTGCCTTATACTACCGTTACCCTCTTCAAGCCTCTCTAGTCCCTGATGCCCCAACCCCATCCCATCCCACTGGGCCCAAGCCCTCACCGTCAGCCTGCAACCTGATGCCTCAGGAAAAGCTCTCCACATAGTTATGGTATATCCTCCCCCGGAACCAAAAGCTTGCATTTGACTTGGTACTGAACTGCCTTGCCCAGCTGCCCTCCCTCTAGTGAAATCATTGCTTTGGGCGACTTTAATGTCAGTTGGCTCGCCGACTGCTCCACCCCCTACAAGGATTCCATTGCTGCCCTTGACCTCACACAAGTTGTTCAGTCCCCCACAAGACTTGATCATATAACAGGCACCTCCACTCTCATTGACCTCATCCTCATTAACAGGCCCGCATGCCTTTCCGAGGTTTCAGTACTCCCAGCTGCTCTGAGGGACCACTCGCCATTTCTCTGCAAATGGACCTCAAAAACATCTCCAAAATGGCCACCAAAATTTACCTCTCACTGTTGCTTAAAAAAGGGCTCCCTCTCCCAGCTTAAGCAGTACCTGCTGCATTGTGACTGGTCCCCCATCAACTCTGCACCCACCATAGACCTCGCCCTTGACCACTTTATCTCTACGTTTAACTTGGCCTGCGACCGCTATGCCCCAGTCTCCAAGCAACTGATTAAAAATTATGATACCCCCTGGCTCTCCCACACCCTACTTGACCTCATGAATCAGCGGGACAACCAGTGGCACTTAGCTAATGAACTGGGCAAACCACACGACTGGCAATTATACAGGGAACTCAGAAACAAATGCACCTGGGAAATTCAGAAAGCCAAAGCGCCCACTACCAGGAGTTGCTCTCCTCCACCTGGGGCTTGGGGCGTAAGTTTTGGAATAATGTTAAAAAACTTAGTGGAAAAAAAATCTTCCTCCCCGCCCTCCGGCCCAACTGCTGGTAAATGGCTCTCTATCCCAAGACCCCTTTCTAATTGCGGATACTATTAACACTGCTTTTCCTGGCCTCAGCGGTGTCCTTTCTCCCCAATTTATTCGACCCACTCCCTGAGCTGCTCCCAAACCCTCCCCATCCTATAACCACCCCCACCTTCAGGCTCTGTACACTATCCCCACGAGGCAAGACCTTACCTTACCCAAAGCCCTGAGCAAATCACGCTTTAGTAGTGACTCACTGGACCTCAAACTTGTCCTGCTCACCCTAGACGCAATTATCACCCCCTCATGGACATCCTCAACAGGTCTCTCTGCCTTGAACAACTCCCAACATGCTGGAAATCAGCTGTCATCACCCCAATCCTTAAAGGTGAGGACCGTACCTACCCTGGCAACTACCACCCCATCTCATTCCCCCCCCCCATCTCCAAGGCTTTAGAAAAAATAGTGTCAGACCAACTCACTGACTGTCTCACCAAATATGACCTGCTCTGTCCTGAACAACGTGGCTTCAGGAGGGGACATAGTGCTAGTACTGCCCTTCTTGAATACACCACCTTCATCAACAAAGCCCTTGACCAAGGACACTTGGTTGGCTCTACCTATACTGATTTAACCAAGGCGTTCGACCCTGTCAGCCACACGCTTCTCCTACAATCCCTGCCCTCTTGGGGCTATCTGTGGAAGCTACTGCCTGATTTAAAAGCTATCTGAGCGATAGAATCCAGATGGTCAAGTTAAATACCACACTCTCGCTCAGTAAACCAGTTCACACAGGGGTTCCCCAAGGCTCTATATTGGGCCCCCCCGTTTAGCATGCTCTTGAACACCCTCTCCAAGGCCTACTCAGGTCAGCTGCTTCTCTACGCCGATGATGTGGTCATAGTCGACAGTCACCCTGACCCCCTTTCTCTTCAAGCCTCCCTGCAGCGCTCCTTCACTGAGGCTGAAGCCTGGTTCTTGGGTCACTGCCTTGTCATGAACTACAAAAAGACCAAGGCCATGCTCTTCACCCACAGACAAAACAAACACAAAACCTTTCCCCTCACCACTGTCAACTCCAAGAGCTTCCCACTTGACCTGGTACCCACCTTTAAATACCTAGGCATCACCCTAGACTCCTCTCTCACTTTTCATAAACACATCAACTCCTCTGCTGTCAATGCTAGAATAGGGCTCTTGTATCGGAACAGGGACTGCATGCCCCCAAACGCCCCAAACCTTGCTGTGACATCTTCAGTGCTCTCACTTATCGATTATGGGATTGTCGTCTATGGCTCCGCTGACCCCAATGCCCTATGCCACATTAAGGTCTCCCTAAATAAAGCCTGCAGACTTGTCACAGGATGTGACCTGTGAACCATACCTGTGAGCTCTATGGTCGCACCAACTGGCTTAACTTCGATGGACGGCTCAGATACCAGACCTGTCTCCTTGCCAGAAAGCTCTCACTCTGTTCCTCCCCCGGGACTTCGCCATCTTGTGCAGCACTCCATCCAATCCCAGACAACTCCAAGCTCTCTGTCTGCCCCTCTCTTAGTACCCTGTTGCATGACTTCCCTGGACCAAAGCTCCTTTTTCCACAGGGCCCCCCCTGGTTTAATGAACTATCTCCTGCTGTCTTTCTGGAGCAGCATCTAGGCCCATTTATATCCCGACTCTGCTCGGAAATTCTCTCCCACTCCTGCTGCGACTGCACCTAGTTCCTATCTGCAATGTGGATGCAAGTCACCCACCACTCTCCCTCACTTTCCCTTTGACCTGGGGTCTGCCTCTACTGCTTGACCCTACAGAAATTGTAACCGGACTGTAGTTTATTGATCACTGTCTTTTAATACTGTAACCATTGTTGTTTATCACTCACTGTCTGACTCAGGCTGGATCTCTCCGCCCTTGAATTTTGTTACTTGTCCTCTTTTCAACATTGTAATAGTGCTCTGTTCTTGTCTTTCTTGTACCCTGTTATCTTATTTCATTTTTGATGTGGAGCCTTTGCAAAGGAGTCCTTGACTCAAAGGTTGTAATTACAATTCTTTCAATAAATAAATAATAATCCAGCGGTACAGTTTCAATGTCTATGGTCATGAAAGTTATCACAAGGCTAATGGGTTCAGACAAAAAACCAACACATCTGACTGCCACCTAACAGCATAGCACTAAGCACTAACAATTACAGAGCTGGTACTGTCTACAAAAGGTTAGAGTCTCCTTGGTTCAATAAGGACTTCAGTAATCATTTAGATAAAAAAATACACTGCTGAGGGCTATAAAGAAATCTTAAGATACATTTTTAAAAAGACTTTACTTCCTAAGGCCTTGTATATTCGGAGTCACTACCATCATGGGTGATGGAACAAAGAGCTGGTAGAAGCAAGAATCCAACTAGGAAAAAATGGGAGTCATCAAAAAGATTTTAAAAAAATTAATTCCTGGAGTACCACAACAGAGAGACCACATCTACTGTGAGATACTGCTCATAGTCAGCTGAAGGGGAACGAACATTCAGGAAGGTCAAGTTACTTGCTTAGCTTTTCTTTTAATTTCCTCATTTCGATGTGGGTGTTACATCTTTTTGTGTGTATGTTTATCAAATGGGGATCAGAAAAATTACCACATTATCCTGACATCTGCTATTGTAGCTTCACAAATGAGCATCCTAGTTGAAAAACCGTAAAACTACCAGATTACTCGACTTCTCCATGAACATTTCAGGCATAAAAACAATATTAAAAGAACAATGTTTTACAGTTATGAACATATTACCTGCGCTTCCATGAACCTACGGCACTAAGACTAATAAATTTCCTCAGCTTCCACAAACTGACAGCACTGAGACTTAAATACATTACTTTTGCATCAAAGAACCTAAAACACGGAGACTTGGAATACATTACCTCAGCATTTAACAATCTACAATACTGAGGCACAAGAATAATAACTTGGAATCTATGAACTTACAGCTCTGAGACACAAGTACATTAACAGCAGCATCCAGGAACCTACAGCACTGAGACACTAGTACATGGGCCACCACATCCAGGAACTTACAGCACTGAGAGATAAGTACATTAACCATAGCATCCAGGAACCTACAGCACTGAGACACAAGTACATTAACAACAGCATCCAGGAACCTACAGCACTGAGACACAAGTACATTAATCACAGCATCCAGGAACCTACAGCACTGAGACACTAGTACATGGGCCACCACATCCAGGAACTTACAGCACTGAGAGATAAGTACATTAACCATAGCATCCAGGAACCTACAGCACTGAGACACAAGTACATTAACAACAGCATCCAGGAACCTACAGCACTGAGACACAAGTACATTAATCACAGCATCCAGGAACCTACAGCACTGAGACACAAGTACATTAACAGCAACATCCAGGAACCTACAGCACTGAGACACAAGTACATTAATCACAGCATCCAGGAACCTACAGCACTGAGACACAAGTACATTAACAACAGCATCCAGGAACCTACAGCACTGAGACACAAGTACATTAATCACAGCATCCAGGAACCTGCAGCACTGAGACACAAGTACATTAACCATAGCATCCAGGAATCTACAGCACTGAGGCACAAGTACATTAACCATAGCATCCGGGAACCTACAGCACTGAGACACAAGTACATTAACAGCAGCATCCAGGAACCTACAGCACTGAGACACCAGTATATTATCAGCAGCATCCAGGAACCTACAGCACTATTCAGAGACCTACAGCACTGAGACACTGGTACGTGAGCCATCGCATCCAGGAACTTACAGCACTGAGAAACAAGTACATTAACAACAGCATCCAGGAACCTACAGCACTATTCAGAGACCTACAGCACTGAGACACTGGTACATGAGCCACCGCATCCAGGAACGTACAGCACTGAGACACAAGTACATTAACAGCAGCATCCAGGAACCTATAGCACTGAGACGCAAGTACATTAATCACAGCATCCAGGAACCTACAGTACTGAGACACAAGTACATTAACAACAGCATCCAGGAACCTACAGCACTGAGACACAAGTACATTAATCACAGCATCCAGGAACCTACAGCACTGAGACACAAGTACATTAATCACAGCATCCAGGAACCTACAGCACTGAGACACAAGTACATTAACCATAGCATCCAGGAACCTACAGCACTGAGACACCAGTACATGGGCCATCACATCCAGGAACTTACAGCAAGTACATTAACCATAGCATCCAGGAACCTACAGCACTGAGACACAAGTACATTAACAACAGCATCCATGAACCTACAGCACTGAGACACAAGTACATTAACAGCAGCATCCAGGAACCTACAGCACTATTCAGAGACGTACAGCACTGAGACACTGGTACATGAGCCACTGCATCCAGGAACTTACAGCACTGAGACACAAGTACATTAACCATAGCATCCAGGAACCTGCAGCACTGAGACACTAGTACATGGGCCATCACATCCAGGAACTTACAGCACTGAGACACAAGTACATTAATCATAGCATCCAGGAATCTACAGCACTATCCAGAGACCTACAGCACTGAGACACTGGTACATGAGCCACTGCATCCAGGAACTTACAGCACAGAGACACAAGTACATTAATCATAGCATCCTGGAATCTACAGCACTGAGACACAAGTACATTAACCATAGCATCCAGGAACCTACAGCACTGAGACACAAGTACATTAACAACAGCATCCAGGAACCTACAGCACTGAGACACAAGTACATTAATCACAGCATCCAGGAACCTACAGCACTATCCAGAGACCTACAGCACTGAGACACTGGTACATTAACCATAGCATCCAGGAACCTACAGCACCGAGACACAAGTACATTAACAACAGCATCCAGGAAACCTACAGCACTGAGACACAAGTACATTAACAACAGCATGCAGGAACCTACAGTACTATTCAGAGACCTACAGCACTGAGACACTGGTACATGAGCCACCGCATCCAGGAACTTACAGCACTGAGACACAAGTACATTAATCATAGCATACAGGAATCTACAGCACTGAGACACAAGTACATTAACCATAGCATCCGGGAACCTACAGCACTGAGACACAAGTACATTAACAACAGCATCCAGGAACCTACAGCACGGAGTCAAAAGTATCTTACCTCAGCATTAATGAACATACAGCACTGAGACACAAGTATATTACCTCAGCATTAACAAACCTACAGCTTTATTTTTTTTTATTTTTAACTTTCTTTTTAGCCCCTCTCTCTGTTCTGCACCAGTTCCCTCTCTTGGAACCTCCAAGCACTACATGCCACATCGAGGACCAGGTGGTTTGTTCCTAGGGTGTGTCGCTCCATTCTTACCTCTAGAGCCCCTGGTAACCCTTGGGCAGGGCGGGGGAGGATCCCAATCTCCCCAGAATCTCGATCCTGGAGCGCGCACAGTGGAATCTGCCCCCAGTTCCTCTTGTGGTCGTGGTGCAGTGGGTTTGTTACCTGGAAAGGGCACAGAGGAGTTTCCTTGTTCTGTTGTCCATCTCTTGGCGTCAGTGTGCAATGAGGATCAATGAGGCAGATGCATGCAGAGATGTGAATCCGCTCCTGTCCTCTGCCGCGTTGAGCCTCACTGCTGCTTCCCCATCTGCACTAGCACCATCCGATGTTACCAAGGTGGTGGCGGTATAGCTGTGGGGCAAGCTTCCCACCCCACCACAGAGAAGGGGGCAAGCAGTCGGGCGCTCAGTCCTTCTCCACCCGGCCGTCCGAGTTTGTTCCCGAACAAGGTGTGGCGTCCAGCACTTCGACTCTCAGCACCACCGGACTGGCAAACCTACAGCTTTTTAATTAAAATATATATCTTTTTCATAGTTCCTGGCTCTATTTTGGTTCTTGTTTATCCTGCAGCCTCTCCTCTATGCTCAGCATTTGATGTCATCAATGACATCACATCATATTTAAGCCAATGTCAGGACTGCATTCTGCCACATAAATAAATAATTCATGCCACAGAAATGAGCAAATGCTAACCCAAAAGCGCAACAGTCCTGCCTTAGAAATCAGGGCTGAAGTGCCATGAAGAACTAGAAGCCCTGACCATAATAATGTAGACTATGTAGGAACATACAGGACTGAGATGGGACTACATTACCTCTGTTACATTACACCAGGTCCTGCAGGAACCTGCAACACAACATTTGCGACAAATTCTCAGACCCCATGAAGACAAATGCAAGGTGCTTGGGGGGGGGGTTAAATGGAGACTGGACCTACACACTGTGAGGGCTCCTCTTGCTGCAGTGGAGAAGAAAAATTACCTGGGGTCAGAATAGTCTGAAGCATAACAAAGAGTGCATGGCCATGATCAAAAGGGCTATCAGAATGATGGGGTGCAAAGACAATGGAAGGCATGTGACTAGCAAGGCAGATGAACATACCGCTCAACTTTTTTTTTTTTTTTCCGCTGAAAGTGGGATGCAGACACTTGAAATGTGGGACAATGTTGGACCCTGGCCCAAATAATGTTGGGCACATCATTAAACATGGAGATACTAGCTCAGAATACTGAGAAAACCAACAGCTTCGTTTGTGCAAAGTTTAATTATGATTTAGCAAATTAAAAATATCATTCATTTCTATGTTAAAGGTATGAGTTTGCAGCACCTTGTAATTATGGACCATTGAAATGTATAGAGGAAGTAAACGTATTGCTTTACAAGACCCTGATCAGGCCTCAGTTGGAGTACTGCATGCAGTTCTGGGCTCCTCAATACATAAAGAACATCGAGGCAACAGAGAGTGCCACACAGGTCCACCAAAATGATCAAGGGTACGGAGGATAAAAGCTATGAGGAGAGACTGCTCGCCCCCAACATTTTGCCCTTGGAGGAAAAGAGGCTGAAAGGGGACATGATCCTGAGGCCCTTTTATACAGTGCTTACCTGGAACGTTGCTATCTGAATCAGCTTCCTCCTGTCCGATCGCACCACTGCCCTGCTTTGATTAGATGCTGCGGCTGTGCAGTGTTCTTGATGGCCTTCCTGTGTTTTGGGGGCATTTCTGGTGGAGCAGTTAGTGAATGGGAATGGAACTGGTACAGGTAAAGCAACGTTTTTACAAGCTTAAGGAAAAACATGCCTGCACCAGTGCACACTGCTTTGTGTTCCCCATAAATCAGTGAACACTCTGTGCCACAACGGAGCAGCTTTTTATACTGCTGGATCTACACCACTGCAACTCTTCTGCACCTATGCAGATCCGGTGGTGTAAAAGCCCCTTTAGTCTTCCGCAGAATCAAGGGTGCCGAAAAGATCAAGCAGACAGAGAAGTCTGACCTGATGTACTCCAGAAGAATGCAGATACATGCCCTAAAGCTCAAAGGTTGTAAATTCAGGGTTCATAACAGCAGGCAACTTCTGAGGGTGGCGAACGTATGAACAGCCTACCAAAGAGACTGTGGACATGAAGGCAGTGTAGGCCTTCAAGGTAAGACTGGACATATTCCTGCTTACCAAGGGAATCACTGGATACCCTGGGTAGTACAGTGGGCAGGAAATACCTATAAATTAGTATGTGTTTGTACAGCATGCTTATTCATCCCGGCTTATAAAGCGACAGGGGCAGACATGATGGATCTAGAGTCACTTCTGACCTCAAATTACTACAATGTTATGTTGCCATGTTAACCTACCTACGTGTCTCCCAGGAAGGGTATTACATGATTGAAGGAATGGTTGTACGGGGGTGTACGAGAGATGCATGGGAGATCTGGAAGTGGACACCAGGGTTCAAGGCATTAGAACCTTTAGTCTGTTGCAAGTTTGATTACAACTGGATAGGTGGTTCACAAGCAACAGACAAGAATGCAACTGAGAATGGGAGGGCATAATTAATTCACCATGGCCAAGACCTTAACATCCTGGAGAATTGTCATTAGCAAATGCTCATAGCTAGTTTAGACAACTGGATATGTGGTTTTCAAAATGCATATAAAAACTAAAAAACTGACATGGCAGAACTTGTTCATAAGTATCCATGACTGAGGTTGTAATATCCACATGAAATGTTTAAAGTGGAACTCTCAGCTCCCCTACATTAATGCTGTGGGACCTAGAGGTCCAAATTAAGCAAAATGGCTAAAAAGTAAAAAAACATTTTTTTATCAAGTTACTCATTTATTACATTTTATCTGGTTGATCCTGCGATACACCCACCTGCCATACCTGCTAAACTATGACCTGCAGTGTTCCAGCAGCTAGCCCTCTGATGACATGAACGAAGAGCTATGCCATAGATTTATATGTACTGGTACTTTTGAGGTACTTATGGCACTATGAGCTGCCCAAGTCCATAAATGTATTGGCATCACTAGGATGTCACGATAACGGTATTTTGTGATGACCATAATCATTTTTTTTTTTTTTTTTGACAATACTAATATTGTGTATGTTTTTCTAAATCACAATAATCGTTTTTCACAATATACCATGATATATCACAATCACATGTAACTAATTACATTTTTCAGTCCACTGCCCCATTTCTCCCCAGAAAATGTAGGGTGTGGAGGGAATGGAGTCACTGATTTTCCATTTTCCAAAATGTAGCATGAAATGGGGGTTTACACAAATTTGGTACTAAGTATGGCTGTAAATGTGGTGCATAGTTTTTTTTTTATCTGAATAATCCATTCTAAGAGGTGTTTAAAAATGGCAAACTCCATTTTAAACCATTTTTTCCGTTTTTCACAGAAAAAGGACCCCTCCCCCAAAACTTAAACCAGCTAGTACAATTACGCGATACGTTTTTCAAGATTATCATGCCGTGATATCCCTTCATAGGACTTCCCATTTTTGGGACAGACTGGTTTGCGTATTGAGTCTGTTTCTGTCTCTTACACCCTACATAGCTACAAAAAAGAAATCGCTACAACTGTTACATTTCTCTTAATATGGATGGGACTGTGTACAGCTGCCTGGATGGCAGAAGAAGAACACATAGGAAAATAGGAAAAAACAAATAAAAAATAAGCATTCGTCAAATTCCTCTTGACCAGCTCAATAAAAATAAACCCTTGATCTGTTGGACTATCATTTCCTATGTTCTAGTATACCATGTTTGTACGTCTGGGTTGGCCCCAAGGAGGACTGTCAGCTGAACTGCCTCTCATGACCAGTGTTGGTACTGTGCTTTGGGAGCGGGGGCCATAAGGGTGCCATCTTTAAAATGAGCTCTCCCCCCTCCCATTATAAGTCACTGACAGTGAGGTGTGAGCTACGGGGGCTCACTTCAGAGCTAGGGGACCGAGCCTTGGCAAGCCCCTGTAATTCCAGCACTGCTCATGACCTGAAAGCCCTCTATATCTTTAGAGAGAGTGAATTTACCACCACATGCTTTGAGTCCATGGGGTTAGGAAGCAAAGGACTGTGTAGGACTGGCTTGCACTGGTCACGAAGGCGCATTAGAGTTGGGACTCCAGGTGTGTACGTGTGTGTTTAGGGATGCTGGGAGTGGAAAAGGCAAACGGGCTTAGCCCTTGTTCATTACCGCCATCGCTGCTTAAGAATCTTGGAGTTCCGCTAGACGCAGCTGGACCACACAGTAAGGTACATCAACTGTGACTCGGTGTGTAAAGGCCTGTTTTTGCTACACCCCCCCAATCACAGACTCTGGACCAGTTTACTACCACTTACTAATCCAAGGTTAGTGTACTCATGGCAAAAGCAGAGATCGGACTTTACTACAAAAAAAAAGAATAACAACTCCTAGTAGAGTGCTCTGTTCCCAGGGAACATAACTGAAAACAAATTGGCACTGGGCCAAAGAACTTGAGCTTCACTTCTAACATCCCAAATCAGTGTTGGCTCTAGATGCCAAAAATAGTTAGCCATTTGGGCTAACATGCCTTTTATATATATTTTTTATTTTTAGTTACCACCTCTTGTTTTTGCCATTTAGCCATTTTAACCATTTTTTTAAACACCTGCTAACATGGTATAAAAAGCACCAACAGTGGTTAATTTAATAAATCTAAATAAATAAAAACAGTTTTATCATTTTAGCAAAATGATAAAAAAATAAAAAAAACAGATAACTCAGTGATTAATACACAGCACAAACACTGTCCCAAATGTGTCTGCAACGCAAAAGAAGCTTACCTTTGGATCTGGGCAAGCACTGTTATTTCTACACCAGTGTTACTTTAATCCAACAGTGCTGTGAAGAGCTTTCAATTGTTGAAAATAATGTTTCCTTACAGGCACTGTAACTCCAAGGAAACTCCCCAATGGGCAGCAAGTTGTGCAGAGCAAATTAATTTTTTTAGCAAGTAGGAGGACGTTGACAGCACAGCTAGATTACTGCAAAGTCGATCTGAAAATAAAAATCAGTGTTTGCAGGCCAGTTGGTACTGCAGTAGTGCTACCACTCACGACACCGGCAACCAGGAATCAAGAGTGGACTTTGGTCATCAGGGGACAGTCCATCAAGCATCCCAGAAGTCACTTTCTTCTCTGGAAAGTGAGTCTGTATGTAGTCGCCACTACAGAGCCCCCTGGGTGGCCACAGGTGTCGTTACAGGCTACAGCTTGCCACTGGGAAGGGAAAGATGCAGGCTGACACTGCACAGCTGCACACTGTGTTCCTGGTATGCTTGCCATCATGGAGCTGGCATGCTAGTGGGAGGTAAGGAATCAAGGAGAAGAATGGTTCCCCGCTGCCTGTAACGACAGACCCCGAAACATCCAGGCTCCATGCCTCCATCACTCACCACCTGACACCAGTCACTGTCAGGGGTAAATCCCCGCCGTGACCCCCTCATGGGGGCTATCCAGATTTCACATGGAAGCAGATATGAGTAACTGAGGGATGCGGAGCTCTGCAATGTGCCTTGTGGCTATTGTGGGAGACGGGCAGGACAGGAGGGGGGAAAAACTACCGATAAACAAAAATGATCAGTGTTTTCTTAAATCCCAAGATAAACCATATTTTATTTCCATCGTGGACACATTTGGGACACTAGTACCGATACTCTAATGGCCCTGTGCTAAATTACTTTCTGTCACAACTATGAACAACCAACCACGCCCACCCACTCACACATTGCTGAAAAGATTTAAGGTCAGAGTTGTTTCTGCTAAAGTACTCACATTTCTTGATGCATCAGGACAGCATTCAACAGGAATCCTGTAGCGCAGATAGACAGTCCCAAAGTTTAGTGTTTGTCTGCTTTTTCAAGAGGCTACCAGTGAAAATTGAAAATTTATATCTTGGCCTGTGGGAGAACCAAGTGGTATACAATGGTAAGAAAAAGGCTTATTAGGACAAAACTGTCCTGTGGAGGTGCTATATAGCTGATATCCTGATGGTGTGGCAGGCAACTGAGGAGGAGTTATTGGATTTGACATTTTTGAAGTCTACTAACAAACATCTTTGTTTTTCCTGTTCAAAGCAGTTTGTTCAATATTTCTTTTCTGGACATCTGCATAACAAAGAACTTATTGATCCAAACTTGTATTGTAAACCCACTGACAGGAACACAGTATTGCTGGCTAGTTCCTGTCGTCCCTGTCACAGCATCAGCCACATCCCTACTAGTGGGTGCGACGTAACTGTAGCACCCAAGCATCCTTTGAGAACAATGTGCTATTCCTCAGTAACAGATTCAAGGTTCCGAGATATAACTGTGTAGGTAAAGCTACCAACTTTCCGAGGGCAAAAACTGGGATGGTCCATCCTGACCATGACCCCCCCTGCCACGTGTCACTCCCATGGGCACCGACCGCCACAGACAACGCTGCATACAATCAATTAAATTTTGCTGCTTGCTCTGGCCATGCTGCCCCACAGTAACACCAGCAGCAAACATCCAGATTAAAACAATACATCATTCTGCTGCAGCAAGTTCCAAGTCATGATGTACAGAAAGTTCATTAGAAACAAACCTGCGTTAAATTGTGATCAGACATTTGAGTTGCATGTATTGCTCCTCCTGACAGTCCCATCCAACCTGTTTACACTCACCTCATTTGCTGAGCAAACTTCACTTCAGTGACTCCCACCACCACACCAGATTGTTTTCACACACTTCCCTACAGCTGATCAGGTCTGGGTACCTTAGTTCACTGCTGCTGGTCTCTTCTCTGTCTGGAGTCCCTCTCAGCTGCTGGCAGGTAGTTGTCCACATGCGCTCGTTTGCACTACTACCCAGTCTAATGTAACAGAAAGGAACATGCTTTACTGTGCTCCCACTGACATGCTTGCAGTGCAGCACAGGCACAGGGGTTCAAGTTGCAAACTACTGTCCAGCCCGAGCAACGCCACAGTGGTGCTGAAATAACTGTCACTCACGGATTAGCAGTCAGCCCAAAAAAAAAAAAAGGGACAAAACTGGGACAAGTAAGCAAAAACCAGGACAAAAGTGACATTTTGCAAAACTTGTGGGGACACTGGGACATGCTGCCTAAAACAGGGACTGTCCTGGGAAAATAGGGACTGTTCGTAGCTTTATGTGCAGGCACTGACAAAGCATGGGTAGCACCTGCAGGTCCTGACAGGGAATCTCTCCTTGTGTCCCAGATAAGAAGGAAGCACAATGTGAACAGGTGAAACCTGGTCACTATGTATAGTACTGATGTTGGCACCCTGGAATCTATAGTTAGAAAACACTGGGGCATTTCACAAACTGAGCCCAAGCTCAAGGATGCTGTGGCTCAATACTCCAAAATGGTATTTCGCATACCCTGTAACCCTGATGACCATGTCACACACAGTTTATAACCTACAATTAGGCAAGGTGGGGCTGGCAGTATAGCCTAAAGATTAGAATAACAAGCTGTGAATGAGCGTGGCACATCCAGCAGACCTAGGTTTGATTTCCATAACCTCCACTTGCATAATGTGTGACTGAGTAAGTCACTTAACCTCCCCAGTGCTCTCGGGCTGCCACTGAAAACAGGCACTTGTGCCTGGTGGGTCTTACCCGGTTACCAAACAATTAAAAAAAAAGAACTTGGCTACTAACTTTAACAGCATGCTGCCATAAATGCCAAAGTTGTAAATACTGCAAGGTCATCAATTCCACTGCTACCTTTGTAAATCCATGTAACGGTGAAAACTTGAACAAGTGTTTTATAAGCTGAGATTCAATTCGCGGTTTATTTAGGTACATACTTATGTGAGGCCTAGTATGCAGGCAGGACAAAAAGGAAGCTGAAAGAAAGAGTTGGTGATCATATACGGGCTACTGCTAACAAAAATTCGGATTATGTTACAGCTGCTCAACCTTCCTCTTTGGGCATTCATAAATGGATGTTCACGAGCATCAAAAAAGTCTTTGTGGGGCTGAGATGAGGGACCTTGAAAAGACTCTAGCACAGCATGGATCTTTAAATTAAAGGCAACAATCCCCCCGGCCTAAACAACAGCATTGAAATTGCGTCCTACTTGTAAAGCAAGAGAGCGATACCCTATATATGCTCTCCTTTTTCAAGCTGTTATTCATAACTAGGGGATGATCTATGTAATTAAGAGGTTTACTTTTTTTTTTTTGGTAAGCTGTTGGTGGTGGTGTCAGTGTGGCTCAGTTGGTAGCACATCTGCCTCTGGACCAAAAGGTTACAGGTTCTAGTCCCACACGGGGCTTGGGCTCATACCTATCAAATGCTGGCACCTGAGTGCAGTACTAGAGGGGTTGCTGTATTGTCTGGGTATGCTGTCCTTTGGATGAGATGTTAAATCGAGTTCCCTTCTACCCATCGCTGGTGTTGTCCTGGTGGGTGTCCAGGTGGAAGAAAAAGAACCCAAGGCACTTTTTGCAAGAGTAGGGGACTTTTTCCTGGTGTCCTGACCAACATTTCCCTTCCCATAAAACCAGTGCAAGCAACTGTCCAAGGCTATTTGTGGGTGTTGATGTGCAAAACGGCTAACACCACAGTCACTTCACTACCAGTCTAGCATTACTTGTAAAGCGCTATGGGATACAATGTGCATGAAAAGCACTACATAAATTATGAGTCTTCTTCTATGCTGCACGTATTTCAAGCTCTCTTCTGATCCAACACTTTCATGTTCAGTGCTCTGAGCCCTGTGAATGGGTGCTCTGTAAAATAAAAGTTTCCTTACTTACTTTTTCAGATCCCTGTGACAGAGTTTCTCATACTGCCTCTTGCAAAGCAACCTATGCATTTTTTCGCAAGTTGTAGCAAATACTGTAGGCATACATAATGTATTTAGCATCTTGAATTTGTAATAGCAAGCCTGTTCTTTACTCTCTGTTAACTTTATTAGATGCGGCACTTCGCACTTGCTATCACCTTGCACCTTTTCTAATTAAGGCACTTGTATGTATCGCATCAGCTCTTACTAGTCCTGTGTGCTGTGTCCCTTTAAGAAACGTATTATTATTTAAGCTGGTTGCACTGAGACCCAGGTAGCCTCTTGAAAAAGCCTGCAAGCGTGAAACATTGAGGAGGTCTGTCTGCACTAAGGGATTCCTATTGAATGCTGTCCAGACACTTTACATGTGGACACTTTAGCAGAAACAACTCTGGTCTCTAATCTTTTCAGCAACGTGTGAGCAAGTGTGCATGGTTGTTTATTCACAGCTGTGCTTTTGCTTAACGCAAGCACCACACCACTGATGTGAGCGGCCTTGTTTGTTGCCTTCCTTGTTTTCTGTTGGTGTACTCATGAGAATACTCAGCAGAAACGACTATTCTTCATGCACTTAGCCCCCATTAGAACAGATTTACCATTCCAGCTTCACAACATTGTGGCTCACTTCTCTGCTGAAATTAGAGGGTGAAGCAAAAGTATACACACTTACAGTAAGCTGACCTGATGGTGAGTATAACTCTTGAAAGCTAATCTCAAAAACAATTTTTAGTCCAATAAAAGCTATCACTGCAATAAATGTTTTCTCCCCCCTTTACACATGAGGCAATCAGGATTTAAACCCAGGTCTGGTTCACAGTCCTGTATTTTAACCACTAAGCTACACCAGCTGCTGCTTTCTATGGTGGTGGGGACGTCTGAGGCACCATCTTGAATGCAAAGACCGACTCCAGATCAGTGCTCACAGTACACCGACCCTGGACCAGTGGCTGGGGAAGCAATCGCTCTGTACCCCTTTTTCATCAGTGTTTACTTGGTAATTTAGTATGTCTGGGCTGGATCTCTCAGTACATAAAGAGAGGTCTCCAAACTTGAGCAGACACGATAGACCGCAAGGCTTTTTTTCTGCTGTCTGTTTCTGTGTGTTTGCAAGTTTATAACAAGTCACAAGCTGGTAATGGCGGTAACACAAGGAGCATATTTACAGATTCTCAGAGTCTGACTGTGGTAAAAATGTTCTGGCTGTAGGGTCCTTGGTCTCTAAATGCTTGTGCTCAATGTATATTTGAATCTTTGTGATGCAGAGTTTTGTAGAGCACATAAATGTGTATTTACACAGCCCACAAATCTACATCTCTGCCACCCACCCATAGTTCAGATGTTCTCCCCTCCTGTTCCATTTCCTCAGTGCGCCTCTGTGTGTGTGGGTTCTGAGGGAGCTCTTTTCTTCCTCCTATAGTGACATAATAGTCCCCCTCCTTTATCCAACCCGGGTCCATTTACAAACATATCTGTACTGGTAACTGGGAAGCAGATTGCTGCCTGCAAGGAGTGGAGCTGAGAAAAAGTGCATAACCGAGGCTAGAGCTGGGATTCCAGCCCAGCTGTCCCTGTGGTGGAATGGCAGCACAGTTTCCACTGTGCATGCCAGCCAATCCTCTCAGTTCCCTCCAGTTACAACACAATTCAAAAAGGTAAACAACCTTACCTTTGGTCCCAGCAAGCTTTTTATAAAGAAACTTCGGAGCGAAACAGCTCAGAACTGAGAATTCCAGACAGCCTGGGCCACAGAATGATGATAAATCCATATTTCTAGATGAAAACCCAGCCAAGGATCATCTCAAAAGAGCAATGCAGCAGCAGAGAAGCATGAAAGGGTGCTGAACTCTGCAAAACTGTTCAAAAACAAACTACTAGTATACAGATCCATGTTTACAGCTACAAGCTACTTGGACGATGATAGCCAAGGGAGCGTTCACAATTTATTGGAGTCTGTTGCTTGAGCATGCTTGCAGTTATGGTTCATGATGGTGCAAGTGATACAGCCTACAGGTTGCTACCTCCCATTTAGCTGGAGACAGCCGCTTTAAAAATGAATGTACTGTAAACAAAACAGGCCCAAATCCCACTGGAGTATCATGTGACCATCCCGCCCCCATGCAGGATCCACCTCTGCACCTTACCCACAAAACAGTGGAGATGCATATGAACGCACAGTTAAAGGTATAGGGTGCGCTTTTTATCAAACCATTGAGAGATTTTAGAATGCCAGGAAATCACAACCCCTTTAAGGGATCAGGGAGTCAGAGTAGATATATATAATATATAATATATATAATATATAATATATATAATATATATATATATATATATATATATATATATATATATATATATCACACACACACATATATATATAGATATCATCTATATATATACAGTTATCTGCCTCTATATACCTCTCTCTCTCTGTCTGTCTGTCTATTTTTGCAAAAAACTACATTAATGCTTCGTTAAGGTTCCGTAGCCACAGAAGGTGAAAACGTAGCTAAAGATTATTTTCAACTCTGTTTATTTATTTATTGAATTTTGTTGACCAGGTAGGCCCACTGAGACTAGAAGTCCCTGTTTCAGGGACGACCGGGGGGCACTGAGACTAGAAGGCTCTTTTTCAGGGGCGACCCCGGGAGGGGGAGAGATACAGATGGTAACCAACTGAAATTGAACCAGATTAGGCTGTTGGTGGTATTTTTAGTGACCACCCAGCAAGATTTTTATAAAGAAACTTCAGAGACAAACAGCTCAGAACTGAGAATTCCAGACAGCCTGGGCCACAGAATGACAACAAATCCTCCTCCAGAGCTTAGGCATGTGACACATGGTCAAGTTACCAGTTTAGAATCATTTTCATGATACCACACTGAGCCTGCCTTGCAGGTCCACTGCTTCATAGTACTGGTCTGCAGCCGTGCCCCACAGGCCTGCTGCTTCATGCTATGGTCTGGGGCCTGAAGCCATGCCCTATGGGTCCTCTTCTTTAAGTTACAGGTCTGATTCTGCCCTCCAACAAATCTGCTACCCCATCTGCATAAAGAGCAAGACCATTCTCAAAACTTTGTTACTGCAGCACAAGTCATTAATATCTTTACACAGGTCCTTGTGTTAAGCACAAGAGAAGTCGCATGTTTCTAAGCTCAGTGCCTGCAGAAGTGGATCAGTCATAACGGTCTTCGCATAGGGCCCCTAGACCTGTAGCTTAAAGCAGCAGACCAGTGGGGCAAGGCCCCAGACTTGTAACGACCTTGAGTCATTATGGCTACAGGGGAGCTGGGCATAATGAATGAAAATCGAATGCCGCATTTCCCACCTTTTGCGGCAATGGGACCATAACAATCAATTTACATAGTTTTTCTGCAACTGATTTCCACACTTTTTTTAAAGCAGAGTTGCAACTTGCTTCATGCAAGGCCTGAAGCAGGACAAGCAGACCCATTTGGGTCCTGCGCAGAGAGGATCCGATTCTCAACTTACTTCACGCAGGGCCCGAGGGCCCTCTATGAAACAAAACATGAGTCCTAACTTGCTTCACACAGGGCCCAAAGGAAGAGACAGGACATACAGCGTGAAATGTGGCATCACTCCAGAACCTGTCCACTGTTTTGGTGCTTTAACATTTGTGGCAGTCTTGGATTTAGCATGCACAGTGCGTATATGCTTACAGACTCAGAATCTAAAGAGCTAGTAGAACCACAAATAGACATGCAAATGTCACAAACTGTGAGAAATAATTGGTTGTAACTTTATTTCTAAAGCCTTTTCCTTGTGCTCATTAGAGAGTTTTCTATGTAACAGTATTATGCTAGATGTATGGAACAGAACTCTACTCAGCAGCTGACATATATAGTTCTAATTCCTCCCACTACATCTTCTGCACTGTGACCTCACTGACAGTGACATCACAGGTGACTGGCCTGCCAGTTACTGAGTAACTGTGTTACAGTCGGTGAAGTCACAAAACTGATTATGTAACGAGAGGAACAGAGCTGGGTATGGCAGCTGCCATACAGAGTGCTTCTCCACACATTACACCAACTTACATTGGTAACAAATCTTCTCGTTAACCAAAGGGAAAAGAAAAAGTACCTCATGTATACAAGGGAATAGCTGACTGCTTTTAAAAGCTAACATTAGTTTTAGGCAGTACACTAGCTCTTAATTTTTTTTTGTCTTTGTTCATAAATTGGCCATTTTTTGGAATTTGTTTCCCAAATTCTCAGGACAGCCAAATCACCACACCACCAGACGACAACATAAATAGATACCTATAAATCTGACCCAAAATGGGTTTTCAGGGTTAAATTTCAAAATACATTTTGGGTTGTATTTAAAAGGCTTCACTTACCATAGTGGTTAACAGGTGGTGTGGCAACTTGGCCACCCTAATAATTTGAGCACAAATTTCCAGAAATTGCTAAGTTATGAATAAAAGTAAAACATGTTAAACAAATGTAAGGTCCAGGAGTGCATACTGCATATACCTCAGGACTTTGTGCCGCAGTGACAGTCTAACTTTTTGCGGTCACACTGGCAATATACTTTGCAAATGGTAGCTGAGAAGGTGTTCACCTATAATTATCTCTCGTAAATTACATATAATATTTTATATTTACCCTACTAAGAATGTGTTTATCAAGAATATGTACAGTTGTGTGTAACCCCTAGGTGGCGCTATCCCAAGGTCTACTACCCCTGCCTGCTTGGCTAGTAACAGGTTAAGGGGCCTGAGTTCTGAAACGGGTGCCTCCACCCGGAGGTCAGGGTTGGTAGTGGTCAAGCTAACCTGGGCACAGCCCTCCGGGACACTGTAACCCCCCTCTTTCCCCTCTAGTGGCCTGAACACTGTACAATAATCACTTTCACAATACCCCTGGTACACCACACAAGTACCCACACTGTTTGCACTTACCACCAGGGCTGGTTCCTCTGGCTTGACCCAGGGGACCCCTGTAAAACAAGGTTATGCACAGCAAATAGCAACAGTACAGTACTTTGAGCACAAACTGGAACCACAGTCAGATTACATGTAGAAAAAGTTGGATCCGATTTATTCAGGGGACTTGAACAAGGGAGGGGCAAAATCAGGTTAATTAGCTTAAAGGTTATATCAATCAAGCAGTTATGCATGCACTTCGAGTCCCCCCACACAGTCCACCTCTGGGTACCCAGGTGGAGAAGAGATGGGCTAGCCAGGACCATTGCCCAGGGTTGCAGCTGGCTGGGGCCCTGTGATGGAAAACACAACATGCACAGTACACAATATTTGTAATCCAGAGCCAGAGGGCTCAGTTCATAAAGGAAATGAAACAACAACATAATCAGATGACACACTCAGATTAAGCGGTTGTTGCAGGGAGCTACCCTGGTATTTACTCACGATACCAAAGACTGGACACAGGTTGGACGAAAATCGAGACTGCAGGTGGTTGATCTGGAATGCTAGGAGAAGCAGGGCCCACACGAGTCGCAGAGGCGTCGTTCCTTTTCAAGCATGGAGCAGGGGGCTGATCCCCAGGCAAGTCTCTCGTCGATGGCTTCTCTGTGCAGTGGGTAGTCTGGCTGGGCCAGTCTGGCAAGGCCCAGACTGCATGGAGACAAATTCGGATGCAGTTTGTTTTGGGCTGGATACAGCTTCCAGCAAGCAGACACAGTTCACACAGTGGGGAACTAACTCACAACCCACTAGCAGCTCATAGCACATTTACATGTAAGGGAATTCTACTGTACCAGGCAAAGCGTTCCCCGGTCACAATCGCAAAGTCTCTGCACACACCGGGAGCTTAGGGGTAGCTGGAACTCCTGACAGGCTGATCGCATTCAGCAAAAATCTTTGGTCTTCTTCAGGTTGAGCCTGGACCACTTCAGTAGCTTACTTTAGTCACACAAACTTAGATTTAGTCCAAAATAATTCTCTTCTCTCCCTCTCAGGAGCAGACGGACAGACATGCGGGCCAAAAACTCAGCCTTTTCACAGTTCTCCCATGCAAATCCACTCAGGATTGCTGCTCAGGATTGCTGCTCAGAATCACTTTAGCTCCTTACACTTCAGTTTCCAGCATAGATCTAACTGAAAACTTCAAGCAGCCCGGGACTTCCCCAAGATCCAAAAGGTTTGGTTGGCTGATTTGGCTATCAGTCAAGGCAAGAGCTCCCCCTTCAGTTGCAAAAAAGGTGCAAAAAGTTCAAAACTACAATTTCTACAGATTTTGACTTCAGACAGCTCCTGTAGTCTGGCTACATTTTAGGTCCCACCAGAACCGATTGGTCCAATTTGCAGTCCAAGGCCAAGACAGTGAAGACAAACAAAACAGTCCTTGCTGCAAAGGAAGCATGTTAGACAAACTACATTATCATTATCACTCTAAATGATTTTCAGCAAATAGTTACATCTTTCAACAGAGCTCCCTCTCAGATTACTTATGCTGCAATCAGGCAGCTCTTAAAGAGATAGTACACAGAGGCTATACAGGCTCTGGTAATTACATTTCAACTGCTAAAACGCAGGACACCAGCCTGGCAGTGAGCATTTAGACAAGTTCAAGGAAGACTTTTTGGGAACCCCCATTTGTAGGGGTGTTACATGTGGATTACACTGAGGGACACTGAGTAATTGTGGTACAAGGGACAGTCCAGCAAGACAGGTAATACTGGGTGAGGAGGGTGGCAGGGGCGCCAGTGGTTGGATGAGGTTTTTATTTTTTTAAGGTTTATAGCAACTGGCTGTGGTGGCAAGAAGGCAGTCAGATCATCCTACAAAAACTCAGTAGTAATGATTGGGGGGTGATTAACAGAGAGGTTCACAGACAGCAACAGGCTGTTGTGGAGGGAGGGATGTGCTGGTCAACCACCGTGGGAGATGCACATCAATTTTTTTTAATCTAAAGTGGTGCCACAGTGTACTAAGGTAAACTCCAAACTGGCTGCAGAACCTCCTGTCAGAGGTCAGTCGTCCAGGTCCAGGAAGACAAACTCTCTCCCAGTGCAGAACCGTGGCCCCCACAAAGCGAAGAATTAGGTAAAGACATGCAATGCCAATGCCAATCCAAAAAAGCAAGACCCAGATTAAGTAGTGTTGCCCTTCCAGGCAAAAGCTGGGGAACCACAGGTGGCATTGTCTGATTTTTATGTGCAGGTAGGTGCCCTTCATATCCAGGGTGCACATCCAGTCCTCTCTTACAGGAGAGGGAGTAAGAAGGCTAGGGACAGCATGTGGAACTTTTTGTATGCGGCATGCTCATTTAGTCCTCCGAGGTCCAGAATAGGCAGAAGCTTCCAGATTTCTTGGGCACCAGAAGTACCCAAAGTAAAACCCCCTACTTTATTCCTGCTGCAGGAACTGGCTGCATGGCCTTTCTGCAAAGCAACATTTGCACCTCCTCCCTCAGGACAGTTTAGTGCTTGAGGGAGAAGTGACAGGGCCTTGGAGGGGGTTACTGGGTGTTGTGACATCAACTCCAGGACTTTGTCCAGAACCCATCGATCTGTGGTCACTGCCATTAGGGCAGAAACAGAGAAATCCTGCCCCTCCATTCAAGTCCCTGATGGGTGACCCCAAGAGGGAGGTAGAGGGTTAGAAGAGGGGTAGCTGACAGCCCCCTTGCTCATGTACTTTGGAGGGTTTGAAAGGGTCCAACTGGACTACTGTTGCTGCTGCTACTTAGGTGCATAACCATGTCATGATGACAGGGAGTATAGATGCAAATGTTGTTGTGAGATGAACCTCTTCTATGGCCACACAGTCATTCAGTATTAACATTTATTTATTTTATTTGAAAATTGGTAACTGGGAGAGGAACACTGATTTCCAGGTGTGATCCGAGGAGACAGACTGAATCATCATTGAATCATAGATCCGTCTTTCGGATGAGATGTTAAACAGAGGTCCCATCTGTCTGGATTGGTGATAGTTCATGTGGATGTCAAAGATCCCATGGCACTTATCGAAAAGAGTAGGGGAATTTTCCTGGTGTCCTGGCCAAATTTCCCTCATTCACTAAAAATACCACCAACAGCTTAATCTGGTTCAAGGTCAGTTGGCATTCATCTTTACCCCCCTCGTCATGCCTGAAAATAGGCAGGATTTGTCTAGTGCACTTACCCAGTCAACAAAAACTAAATAAATAAAATCATCCTCACAGACTTCTTGGAGGTCTCAAGCTCATTGAGAATGGTTTCCACGTTTGAACCAAACAACTTGCTGCCCTTGAAGGGGGCATTCAGGACTGACTGCTGCATGTCCTGGGAAAATCCCATAACATGGAGCCAGGAGTGGTATCTTAAGCAAAAGCCAGAGGCAGTGGCCCTGGCCACAGCATCCAAGGCATCATACACTTATCTCAGGAGATGCTTACTGGCTTCTGTCCAATCAGGCACACTAGTGGCAGTACAGCCCACCTCTCGCCACATGCGGTTCTGATACTTTGTCTGATATGCCTGGTAATTAGCAATACACAAACCTAAGGTTACAGAGGTGAAAGTATGCTTGCACATAATGTGCAGTTTTCTGAACTTTTTATTAAGGAGTCCGGTGCTTATTTCTCTGGGAGACTAAAGACCTGTTATGTGCAGCAATGATTGGACTGAATCAGTATATGGCTGAATAAAGTAATACTTCTTATCCCTAGGGACTAGACACTGCTTGTCTGCCTTTCTAAGGACGGCCGGCAAAGTACTAGGCCCGACCAGACAGTCAGTGTAGTTCAAATCCAGAAATACACAGAATACACAGCACTCGCTCAGTTTTTGACCATTAAGCAAAAAGTTTATTAAGTACAAATTGTGCCACTAAACTCCTTTAGTGAAGTTGTGGCACAGTTTGTACTTAACACTTTTTCCTTAATGATCAAAAACTGAGCGATCGCTGTGTATTCCGTGTACCTGTGAGTCAAGGTGGTGTCCTTCAGAGCAGCTGGATAGGACAGGAATGACCACTGAGGAGACACTTTTCACCTCCAAATAAATCACAAAGATTCTTTTTAGAAGAAACTTCTTCCTCCAAGCACAAGTTCAAAGTCTCCTATAACTACTGCATTAATACTTGGCAGTGTCCTCAAGAGGAAAATGGGGCCTGTACAGGACTGCATCTTCATTCACTGGGGACACAATAAAACCAGCCCACTCTTTCTGCTCCAGTGGGTGGTCCTCCTCTCCCCAATCCACCTCCTCATCCAGGAAGTCAGTACTGTTTTTCTACTGTTCCTCTAGGTGAGGAGTCAGGAGAAGTCACAGACTTTGGAGGAGGGGCCTGAGGAGATACAGCAGGACCAGAAGGCATCACTGGAGGTAGCAGCTGAAAAGTGACCTGTGTCACCAACTGCTGCAGAGTAGACAGCAATTTCCTTATCAAGCCAGAAAATACTGCTAATACTGCACCGGGAATGAATAAACAGTACAGATGCGTCAGTGCTCACCAATGCAGTTCCAGCGATGCTAGTGAGAGGCTGTGTTACCTTAGCTATCAGTTCTGCCGGTGTACCGAATGAATCTTTTGACTTACAGTCCCCTTTAGGGAGTGGGGGTCTGTACAGATAATGGGTAGGGAGCAACGTTCACTCACTGACAATAAATAGTCTGACTCCTGTGTCTCTCCATCAGTGAAGGATCTCATCTGCGACAATGGCATAGATGTACACAGTGACTTGAGGCCCCCCTTTTCCACCATCGATTATTTCTGCTTTGCCGATGTCAGGGGCAAGTTGGACAACTTGACAGGAACTGCAGAATTCTTATCCCTTTTAAAAACCTTCAAAACCGTTTGTGTGAATCTCAGTGTAGCCTGGTTGAAATCCTAGCAACTTTCACAGCTTTCAAGATCAAAGCAATTGAACTAAAGGGTAAACAGGGAGGAGAGGAGGAACTTTGGGTCACCCTGGACAGGAAAGGCACCACAATCCGCACAGGGGTTGTATACAGACTTCCGTCTCAGGAAGAGGAAATGGAAAAGGAAATGATACAAGGCATCCTTAGAATGGTAGAAAATGGGGAGATATTGTTGATGGGGGACCTGAATATGCCAGAGCTGGAGCACATTTGCTGCAGCCACATCCAAGAGCAGGGTCATTCTTGATGCCCTACAGGGGGCATGCCTCAGACAGCTAGTGTTGGAGCCGACTCGGGAGGAAGCAATCTTAGACCTGGTACTCTCAAACGGGGATGAAGAGAGGATCACAGATTTAGAAGTGGGTAGCCATCTGGGAACAAGCGACCACTAAACAGTGTGGTTCACGATAAACACAGCTGTAGAGTAAAGCCATACAAAAGTGAGGGTACTGGACTTTAGGAGAGCTGACTCTGGCAAAATGGGTGAGTGCACTAGCAAATGGGCAGGAAGGAGGGGTGGAAGAACAATGGGGAAAAATCAAAACTGCCATCACAGAGGCAACAAGCCTTTGTGTGAAGCAAATAAACAAAACAAAATGAAGTAAAAAAAAAAACACGCTATGGTTCTCAAAAGAGGTGGCGGAGAAGGTTAGGGAGAAAAAGATAGCATTCAGGAAGTATAAGGAATCACAGAAGGAGCAGGACAGAGAACTGTATCAGTTAAAGTAGAAGGAAGCAGGGAAGGCAGTCAGAATAAGTGAAGGCAAAAACTGAGGAAAAGATAACCAACTCAGTTAAGAAGGGCGATGAAACTTTTATAGGTACATTAGGGAGCGAAGAAAGACCAAGGAAGGGATACTGAAGCTTAATAAAGGGGAGGGGAGGTGGGCAGAGGTATTGAATGAATACTTTTGCTCAGTATTCACAAAAGAAGAAGAGGGGGAGGTACATAAACCAAACAATAGAAGCCCTTTGGACAGGGGAGTCAATATCAGTCCATTCACAGAAGAAAGGGTCCTGAAAGAACTCCTAAAACTCAAGGTGGACAAAGCAATGAGGCCGGATGGGATTAACCCCAGAATTGTTAGCTGTGTCAGCAGTGGAGGAGCGGGTCCAGTCAGCGGCCAGAGAAAGGAGAGCAGAGAGCTGTGTGGAGCTGTGGCTGCGGTTGGCAGTGGGGTCGCAGTCGGCGATCAGAGGAAGAGAGCTGAGCTGTTTCCGGAGCTGAACTAACAAGGTGCGGTTGACTGAAGCAAGAAGGCCGGCCAACCGCAGACCATGGTGAGGATTGGACCAATCAGGAGAGAAGGCACCAAAGCGGTAGGCTTTAAAAAAGCCAGCCAGACCGCCATGAGACCTGTGTTTGTTAGCTGTCGGCAGCTGAGGCGGGTCACTGATGGCGACCAGAGAAAGAAGAGCAGAGAGCTGTGTGGAGCTGTGGCTGCAGTTGGCAGCGGGGTCACAGTCAGCGACCAGAGGAAGGACAGCTGAGCTGTTTGGAGCTGAACTAGCAAGGGGCGCAGGTCGCAGTTCGGCTACTGAAGCAAAGCCAGCTGGCCAATCGCAGTCTGTGGTGTAGGACTGGGCCAATCAGGGAGAGAGGTGCCAAGGCAGTCAGGCTTTAAAAAGCCAGCCAGACCACAGAGCTGAGAGCTGTGTTTGTTTCCGCCTTTCCTCCCCGACCCCAGCCTCTATTAAACACGAAGGGAAGGAGGAGCGGACAGGCTGGTCTAAAGGGAGAGTGGCAGAGTACATAGAAGGACTAAAAGTGAGAGCAAGGAGGGTCATGAGCTAAGGAAATCACTGCGAGGAGCTGGTTTGCAGCAAAGGACGTGGGTCCTGCATTTCTCCGCAGGGGACTTGGACTTCGAACTCGGTGGATATGGGAAATTGACACAGACACTAAGAAATCCTTCACAAAAGAGCTGAAACTGAGGTGAAATGAACTGCGTCAAGACTACTGACACTGGAGGTGCTGGGGACTTGAACTTGAACTCTGTGACTATGGTTATTAATTCTTGATGCCTATAGTTTGCACATGCTTTATTATTTCTAAAAAGTCTTGACTGTGGGTTGGGGCTGAGGAGGGGGTGAGGGTCGGGGCCCAAAAATACATAAGGTGTGATTTCAGGACTGTATCTGAGTATCACGGAAGAAATGGCAGGGCAGCACAGAGGAAGGGGTGACCAAGGGAGGGGGATCTCTGGCAGCGTGGTCGGGCGCAGTGGCTGTGGAACAGCTATGATCCTAAATTGGGCTTGGAGGATGGGGGGCTGTATGATGTGCAAGCACCTCACTCCAGCTGAGGGAGGAATTGGCGAGGCTAAGGTGAGGGTTAAATGGGGGGGCTGGGAAAAGGGGGTAGAGAGACAGGGACGGTATAAGCGAAAGAAGGAGTGGCAAGGGCTGAGTGGATTCACTGGAGGATCAGATACACCGTTCCGGAAGTCAAGGGCTTGGGAGGGAGAGGATAGAAGGGGATCCAGGGGGGAGAGACCAGAGGTGGTAACAGACAGCACCAAGTACAGAGTTGGGACAGGGACGCCCGAGACAGGAGGAAAGGGGTCAGTGGGAACTGACAGCAGGTAGTCTAGAGGCACAAAAATGACGCCTGTAGCTAAAGAAAAGGGGTCAACCGGGGATCAGGTGGCGTGGAAGACAGTAGGCTCAGGAAAAGGCAGATGGATGCCCAGAATGAAGGATGACACAGGCATATGTGAAATGGGCTAAAGGGTGGAAGTAACAAATAGTTTTGCCCCCCTAGGTATCCTAGTCAAGGACATTGGGGAGGAAGGGGTCCGGCAGGGGCCATCCGAGAAGGTGGGGGTAGAGTGGGTGGGGGGAAGATCTTGGGTGCAGTGGAAGGGAGGGAGGAGGGGGCAGGCACATTGCATGAAGGAGAAGGGGTGGAGGAGGGGACGGGCACATTAGGGTCACACCTGAGGCTGGCACTAGGGGAACTATGGCACAAGAAAAGGGGCATGAAGGAAGCACTGGAAGAGCTGGAGTTGAGCTCCCGGGAGGCTGAAAATGAATGAGAGGAAACCCTGCAGGGCATGAGCTGCAGTAGGAGGCTGGGGCATGCGCCAGGCAGAGTGCAGGAGGAGGAAAATATGCAGACAGGACAGGTGGTGAGGAGGAAGACTTCCCCAAGTGGGGCATGGTACTCAAAACCTTCTGCAAAGATGGGCGGGACAGGAACAGTTGGCACAATCTCGCAGTGTGATGCAGACGAGGGAAGTCCAGGAGGCGGGGGTCAGGTGAAGTTGGCTCATGCTTAAGCAGTGATGCAGGAGGGGTTTGCAGGGATGAAGGAAGCCAGGCGGAAGTACAAGGGATGAAGAGGTACAGGAGGGGGGAGTCTGAGGAAAAGCTAAAGGGAGAGGGTGAAGAGGGACAGATGCTGGGTGTGGGTAAAAATCAGGATAGGTTAGGTGATGGGGAACAAAAGATGAGCAGAGGCAGAAACCAAGTCAGGATGGAACAGGAGTCATCGTCCAAAGGGAGCCAAACCCCGCGACACAATGCTAGGGGCCAAAAGGACACCCAGGAAGCAGGGGGCAGTAGGGTGGCATTCATGGGGGACTCAATAATTAAGGGGCTAAAATGGGGATGGAAGGGAGCAAAAAACAATGCAGTATGGGTACAGTGCAGCCCGGGATGACGGCGCTGGAGGTGAGGCATCATATTCCTTCCTGGGATAAGCAGCAGGATGAAAGGACACATCTGGTGTTTCACCTGGGCACAAATGACTTGGAGGGAAACAGTCTGATGGAGGTACAGGCAAGGTTCAAGGAACTTGCTAGGTTTTGTAGGAGCAACACTGTTTTTCCTTCCATTTCCTTCTCTGAGGTATTGCCAGTACCAGGAGCGAGCACACCCAGAAAGAAGATGAGAAGGGCATTCAACAATTGGCTACAAGGTTGGTGCAGTCGGATGGGGTTCGGCTGGATAGGTGACTGGGGCGCTACATGGGAGGAGGGGCTGTACGCCCAAGACAGGCTGCACCTGAGCTCTTCAGGGGCAGCTGCACTAAACAGTAAACTGTGGGACTTCATGGCAAGGAAGTTCAATTTAAACTAAATGGGGGGGGGGAGGAGGCTAAGGACAGGGCCATCCTTACGTGAGACAGAGCAGAGAGGCTATCAGCACCCCCCCCCCCAAAGTCACAATACTCATCAAGGAACAGTTAGCAGCAGGGAAGGACAGGATTGGGGCTACATGTTGGAGGGCTTTGGTTGTAAATGCCAAGAGCCTGGGGAACAAAATGGGAGAACTCGAGGCCACCATGATGGAGGAGAACCTAGACATTGCAGCAGTGAGTGAGACTTGGTGGGGAGATGGTGATCCCAGGGTATCATTTGTTTAGGAAGGCTCGGGAGGGGGAGAGGGATGGCATTATATGTCAGGGAAGGGATTGGGACCTTGAAAGGGCAGGATGAGGAGGGGGAAACAGAGATAATGTGGGTCACCCTAGACGGGACAGAGGGAAAACCTGTGCGTTGGGGTAGTCTATAGGCCTCCTATGCAGGGGGAGGAAGGGGATAGACACTTTGTAGAATCAGTAGTGAAGATGGCACGGAAAGGAGAAATTGTGCTGGTTGGGGACTTAAACCTTCCGGACATCAACTGGGAGGCCCAGACAGCAATCGCTGAAAGGAGCAGGGGCATCTTAGAGGCTCTTCAGGGCATATTCCTGCAGCAAAGGGTCAGTGAGCCCACTGGGGTGTAAACCTGTTGGATGTGGTCCTCACAAATGGGAACAGTGTGGAGGAGGTAGAGCTTGGCACCAGTGACCACAGGGCTGTCAAGTTCAGGGTGAGAGCGGGCAGGGAGAGGGTTAGGACGAGAACCAAGGTAATGGACTTCAGGAAGACTGACTTTCATGGAATGAGGAAGGTAGTTAGGGAAGAAATGTTGAGGATAGGGGATGTGCAGGGGGTGGAGGAATTATGGGCAGCCATCAAAAGAGGGGTATTTAAAGCCATGGACTCATGTATAAGAAGGGTAAAAAAAGAATAAAAGACAGAAAAGACCTCTATGTTTCACTAGAGAGGTGGCGTTAGGGGTCAAGGAGAAGACTAGAGCATTCAAGAGGTACAGAAGGACACAAAAGGATGAGGACAGGGAAACACAGGAAAAAAAGAAAGGAGGCAGGGCAAAAAATAAGGAGGGCTAAGGAGAGGATAGCAAAGCAGGCAAGGAGGGGGGACAAAACCTTCTTTAGGTACATTGGAGAAAGGAGGAGGGCACAGCATGGGATTGGAAGGATAAGGGGGGAAAGTGAAACAATACTGGAAGGAGATTTCGGAAAAGCAGAGGCATTAAATAGCTGTTTTGCCTCAATTTTCACGAGGCAAAGAGAGGGAAAGGGACCAGGATGGGGTGGGGAGGGTGACAGCCACAGGCAGGTGGGTGTAGCAGAATTCATAGCTGAAGGAGTAAGGGAAGAGCTGGGTAGACTTAGGGTGGACAAGGCAATGGGGCCTGATGGAATACACCCAAGGGTTCTCAAGGAGGTGAAGGATGACCTAGAGCCGCATCTGGTGAGGCTGTTTAACTTATCCTTGGTCACAGGGGTGGTGCAAACGGACTGGAAGAGGGCAGAGGTAGTCACATTACATGGAGGGGGGCGGAAGGACGAGGTCAAAAACTACTGTCCCATTAGTCTTACCTCGGTGGTGAGGAAGGTAATGGAAACACTACTTAAGATCAGGTTGATAGAATACCTGGAGATGAATGGCATGCAGGATGACAGGCAGCATGGCTTCACCAAGGTAAGGTCCTGTCAGAGTAACCTGATAGCATTTTTCGATGGGGTGACATAGACAGTAGACCACGGAGGAGCGGTGGACATGGCCTATCTGGATTTCAATAAGACCTTCGACACCGTTCTGCATGGTGGAATGGGCATAAGCTGGACAGACTAGGGGTGGACCACAGGATCACCAGGTGGGTGGAAAACTGGTTGAAGGGAAGGAGTCAGATGGTGGAGGTAAATGGAACACATTCCAGGGAATGGGCAGTGACCAGTGGGGTGCCACAGGGGTCAGTGCTAGGACCAATACTCTTTAACATGTATGTTAGTGACCTAGCGGAGGGTCTGGAGGGACAGGTGTGCCTGTTCGCAGATGATACAAAGGTCTGCAATAGGGTAGATTCACCTAGTGCCATGCAAGCCATGAGGCGGGACCTGGAGAGGTGGTCTGAAACCTGGAAATTGAAGCTTAATGCACAAAAGTGCTTGCTGATACACCTGGGGAGGAGGAGTAGGAGGGAAACTTACTCCCTTAAGGGCGGTGGTGATTAAGGAGAAGGAAATAGAAAGGGACCTGAGGATTATGGTATCGCGTGACCTCAAGGTGGACAGCTAGTGTAGCAGCGCAGTGGAAAAGGCAAATGGAATGTTGGCCTGCACTGCGAGCGGTTCTAATAGCAGGAAAAGGGAGGTGCTAATGCCATTATATAGAACCAGGGTCAGGCCACATCTGGAGTATGGGGTGCAGTGCTGGAGGCCTCACCTACGAAGAGATGTTGAGTTGATGCAGAGGGTACAGAGAAGGGCAACCAAAATGGTATGAGGGATGCAGGATGTACCCTATGAGAGAAGACTGAAAGGGCTATATTTGTACTCTCTGGGGACTAGGAGGGAGAGGGGGGACATAATTGAGACCTTTAAGTATCTGAAGGGAATAAATAAGGTGGAGGTTGATAGCTTGTTCAAATTGAAGAAGGGAGCGAACATGAGGGGACATACCCTCAAACTGGAAGATGGGCAATACAGGTAATGTCAAGGGGCAGTTTTTCACGGAGAGGGTGGTGGAGGCCTGGAACAAGCTGCTGGAGGAGGTAGTGGCAACTGAAATGGTGGAGGGGTTCAAGAGGTCTTGGGATAGATTTAAGGGGTTGGGAAAAGAGGGTGGAAGCATAACAGAAGGGGAAGGGTTGGGTGTTGGGCAGACTAGATCGGCCATGGGGCCTTTCTCTGCCGTCACATTTCTGTGTATCTGTGAGAACTAGTGACACCACTGACTACACTTTTTAACAAATCATGGGAGGATGGTGTGGTACCTGAGGACTGGAGGAGGGCGGATGTGATTCCTCTTCACAAAAGTGGGAGCAAGGCAGAGGCAGGAAAACTACAGACCTGTTAGTTTGACCTCAGTGGTAGGGAAAATGATGGAATCACTTCTGAAAGAAAGAACTGTTGAGTACCTAGTGGCCAGCGGGGCACAGGACCCAAGACAGCAAGGATTCACAGCAGGAAGATCATGTCAAGACAAATCTAATAGATTTCTTTGACTGGGTCACCAAAGTAGTAGACCAGGGGAGGGCTGTGGATATGGCCTACCTAGACTTTAGCAAGGCATTTGATACAATCCCACATAGATTAATAAAGAAGTTAGCCAGCCTGGGAGTGGGCCCAGGGTGGTAGCCTGGGTAACAAATTGGCTAGACAACAGGACGCAGAGTGTAATAGTAAACTGGGCTACTAGTGGGGTACCGCTGGGTTCAGTACTAGGAATGATCCTTTTTAATGTCTTTATAAGTGACACTATGGAGGGACTAGAAGGAAAAGTATGTCTCTTCGCAGACGACACAACTATCTGCAACAGAGTTGATGCACAAGGTGGAGTGGAAAGGATGAGAAGGGACTTGGCAAGGTTAGAGGAATGGTCAAATGTATGGCAGCTTAGATTCAATGCTAAGAAGTGCAAGGTAATGCACCTGGGAAACAAAAACCCAGGGGAAGAGTACACAATGGTGGTGGTGGTGAGCGGGGGGGGGGGGGGCTAACAACAACAAAATGGAAAGGAACCTGGGGGTAGTCATATCAGACAACTTTAAGGTAGGCAAGCATTGTGAGAAAGCAGTAAGGAGGGCTTCTGGGATACATAGGGAGAGGCATCACCAGTAGAAAACAGGAAGTTGTTATCCCTCTGTACAGATAGTTGGGAGACCCTATCTGGAGTACAGCATGCAGTTCTGGAGACTCCCATCTCCACAAGGACAAAGACAAGATGGAGGCAATCCAGAGGAGGGCAACAAAAATGGTGCAGGGTCTGCACCAGAAGCCATACGAAGAGAAACTAAATCAGCTAAATATGTATACTCTTGAGGAAAGGACATACAGAAATAGATTAGTTGTCATATTGGGCCTTGTAAGAACAGATCCAGAAGCAAATAGTTTGATACCTTTTATTGGACTAACATACAGTAGATGTTTTTGTAACATCTATGTTGGTCCAATAAACGGTATCAAACTATTTGCTTCTGTTCTCGAGGAAAGGAGGGAGAGGAGGGACATGATGGAAACTTTCACATACCTCAAGGGAATCAACAAAGTCCAACAAGGTAGCATCTTTCAGAAAAAGAGACGTGCAAGAACAAGGGGGCACAATTTGAAGATACAGGGGGGACGGCTCAGGGGAAACATGAAGTATTTTTCATGGAGAGGGTGCTGGGCGATGGAACAGCCTTCCTAAGGAGGTCGTGGGATCAAAAACTGCGGGGAATTCAAGTATGCATGGGACAGACATAAGGCAATTCTTGTGGGGGTGGTAGGCTGTTGGTTAATTAGGATCTGCAGCTTATCCAATAGGTAGGGAAATGGGCAGACTAGGTGGGCCAAGCAGTCCTTCTCTGCCATCAAAGTCTATGTAAGTTTTGGGACAGGCCCAAAAATATGCACACACACAACTTGAGGACATCCTCACAATAAATCTAGTTTCCATAGTGACAATGGCGGAAAAGCACCTTATTTGGCAATGATACACATTGTTGATTGACAATTCCTGAAGGAGTAGCTACCTGAGAAAAATAAATTCCATTAACAGAAGTATGACTATGGAAAACCAGCTTCCACTGGTCAGATGTTCAATCTCGCGACCGCAAGAGAAAAAGAACCGGAGTGGCTGGGGCCCACCCATGCTATATAGGTGATGCTGGGACACCAACGGGCTGCATGTAGGCATGCCAACGTGGGGGCCCCATTGTCCAAAAGCTTCCCGTGAGGGCCTGATGCAGTCAGCTAACAGTTCCATCTATTATGGCTCTGTGAAGACATCCTCAAAGAAGATTAAGCAATTTAAGTCCATTCCACTGAAAAATTGTTAAGTGAAAGGAAGTTTTATAAAAGACATAAGCAGGAGCTGAAGCAAACTACATCCTGTCAACTCAGCTGCCCCACAATGTCCCCCTGCTCCTCCCCTTTCACTTTTCCTTTTCTCTCGGACTCCCTTCAGTCTTTTTTTTTTTTTTTTTTCCTGTGTCCTCTTAACAACTTTGGGGGGGGGGACTTATAACATAGTGAAAGACAGAGTGGTTCTGAGACAGCATGAGATATCCCCTTATCCCCTGCATCAGAGCTTTAGATGGACACGGGGACGCATACACTGCACATAATGTTTACATGAGTTACAGTATTTTGAAAAGTATCATTTTCAGCACAATTTGGTTCTCAGGGAGAAATGCATACTCTGCCTTTTCCACAGCTGAAGACTTTTAAAGCCTCCGCAAATGACTTTAGCAGCACATGGAGGCCATGGTGGAAGTTACACAAATCACCACAGCATGACTCATTACATAAATCCTTCAGAAGGACAGGGGGCATAAAACACAGATCTGCACAGGCAGCGACCCTAGGGAGCTTTGTGCCCACATACACAACATACCAGATGGAATTCAAGATGTACTTGTTCTGTGATGATAAGGGTATCGTAAACAACCGTACATACCATGTGGATTTACATAAAGAAGAGCAGAGATCATCCTCGGTCACCAGCCTCATAGTCCAAAGTGGCTTTCATTTTCAGTTTACAACACATTAGCATGATTTGGACCTTACAAGATAGAGGAGACGCATTTTATAGACACATCTTCAAAGCCTAAGTGTGTCTAAAAACACATACATCAATGCTGGAGTGAAACTTCTTCCAGTGTGTACGTACGTGCATCTCAGGTGTGGTTTAGCTGAAAGGGAACTGCTTTGCCAATCAGATGGCTGCTTCACTAGGATGCCATCGAAACAGCCAAAGTAGCAATGAGCAACTTCAAAACTGCAGAGACAGATTGCCAAAGGCATCTGACAAGCAGTCCACTTTCATCCACTTTCAGTCTTACACATAAGATTGACACTAGCACAGGCCAAATACAGGAAGATTTTCTAATGGGCCAGTAATATGTTCAATTAACTAGGACTTCTAGTCAGATGAGTGAATCAAAAGCCGAGTGTCTGCTTCTAAGTAAAAGACCTTATGAGCCCTGAAGTGTGGTTGGCCATTGCTCAAGGTACACTACTCCCCCTTCTGGACTGCTGTTCCTAATCTATACCCAAACCTCGTTCTCAAACATGTCCAGTTTCAACACCACTTACAACAGCATCTGGAGGTATGCCTTTCTGGCTCCTTATTCTACTCATCATTGTCCCTCTACCAGGCCCTTGGCTGGCTCTCCCCAGAGGCACACCGTCAATACCAGCTAGGCAGTCTTGCTGGCAAACCCGTTTGGGAGAACAAATCCTCATTATTGTCACTACTCCTCAAACCCAAGCCCGGCGTCTGCTCCTCCTCACATCTTCTCCTGGAGTATCCCCAAACTGCCACATACATGACTCAAAGTACCTTCTCTACTTCCACCCCAAGGCACTGGAACCACTCTTGATTCAAACTCCCATCTTAAGGCACACTTTAGGTCTGCCCTCACAGCTATCTCTGCCTGCAAGTGCCCACTTAATATGGAGATATGTGAATAATCTGTCTTTTGCTTTGTGTCAGTACCCTTGCACTGCTGCTTTTAATCCTGTATAATGTACAGTCATGATTGCCAGGGCTCTCATAGCCCTAGATATCTGCACCTTTCTACTGGTATTTCTGTATTTACTGGTTGTCGATTTGTACAGTCTCTGGCCTGGGTTGTGCCTGAAAACTATCCATGGGACCAGTACTCCCAACCAGTAAATAACTAAATAAATTAATACATACATGTATAAATAAATACTGGGGAACTTTTTAATGCTTCTGTTTGTCACCATTATACCAGCCTAATGTTTACGCTCATTAAAAGGCAAAGTGTTAGCACAATCAAAAAGATTGTTCACTAGACCAACAAAGATAGAATTCTACCCCTTCGTCGCTGATAGCGTGACATTATCCATCATACAGTGGAGAAACTTTAGAGGAATACTCCATGTATGCTTCCCTGCAGCAATTGCAAACTGCACTGCAATAACTTCTCTCTAACACTAGCATGTGCAAAGCAGCATAGTACTGTCGGAGCCCAAACAGTAATACCAGCACCTGGAACACAAATACACACATTCACACACAGGACCACCACCTTAATCTTTGGTGCAATGTATACTTACTCTTTTTTCTAAGAAGTGCCCAAAAAGAAGAGATGTTTTTTCCAAGAAAGACAACCATCTCTGTTTATGTTTGTCAGAGTGGGAGTAGGGTGCAGAGGTGTGGACCGGACAGATGAAACAGATGGAGAGTAGAAGATGAGAGACTTGACAAAAGAGCAGTCTGTGAAGCTAGTCTCACAGCTGGGCAGCTTGTGATCTCCTCACATGTGCTATTGTGTTTTCTCTGCTCCCCTGCAGCAGCAAACCACAGTTCGTTGATTCATCTTCTCCCAAATGATGCAGCACTGTTCCTCCCAAGTCCGGAGTAACCCGCCCGCTGGCAGCTTCCAGAAAGACAGTATGTAGAAACTAGCAAAGCTCTGTCTGCTCACTGCAACTGCAGAGAGAGCAAGGAATGGAACAAAATACAGCAACTCCCAACTGTGGAACACAGCTGGTCCCTGTCGGTCTCCTTAAAATGAACCAGAGTGGAATATAAGTCTGTATCTGACAGTTCATTCACAGAATGCAAAGTCGGCTCCTCCTCCCTGTGTCATGCTATTCACAACGGCAGCCGCTGCAAAGGGGAAAAAAAACATTGTCACCATACTTTGTAAGGGGGAGGGCGGGGGATGGGATAATGAGCAAAGTCTTCCTCATGTGAATTAACATCCAATTGAAGCAGAGTTCGCCCCTCACCACCAGCCTCAGGAGCAGCTGGAGCAAATCTTTAAGGAACAATCAATATTTCCAGGAGAGTCAGCCAGGGATCCACAACAATAGTGTAGTCTTCACAGAGGAGGGTCAGCAGTAAACTCCATGCAGCTGACAGAATGTACAAAATGACAAAATAGATATCCAGAGACTTGGGTGACAGTGGTGCTTATGTAATGGGGGTGGGGGTCATCTTCTGGTGCATCTCTGATTGCCATGTTCCCAGTGACTTGTTCAGGATGCATTACACACTGTCCAATATCAGCCCTACTAATTAGATCTCTGGGCCTTCCCACAACCCAAGGGCAGCACTGCAACACAACAGCTGACAAGAAATACTGCAGGGGCCGAAAGCAATTTTTGCAAACACGAGCCAGCAGGGCTAAAGGCTGAGAAAATCAATGACCCCATAGACATTCCACTGGCCCAACTGGTGTACAGTATGCATTAAAATAAAAAACTCACACATACCTTAATCATGCATAGCATTATGGGAAGCATATGCAAATCATCATAAAAAACACATCCATTTACCAAAGCCTCACACCTTAGGGTGTGGCAGCCCCTGATTAGCAGTGTTGCATAAAAACATTTTTTTTTTACCTTTGTGGTTTCTTAGTGTTTTACAATTTATCTGGTCGATGCTGCCATCCTTCCTGTCGGAATATTGTAATGAGTGACGCTAGAGGCACCTCCCACAACCTCCTGCGGCTGCCCCAAGCTGGACGTATGAGCCAGAAGCAGCTGTGGGAGTGTGTATAGCACAGTGCTATGGATGCATGACGGCTGACCCCACTGTCAGCGTGCAGCTATGGTCCAGCAGTTAACTGGCTATTTCACTCCTCCAGGCTAAATCCCAATTATACATGTTTGATGGCCATTGTTATAACCACATTCCTGATGTATATGCACTGTACCTAGTTCTTTAGTGGTTGTGTACATGCTGTGTTATATTCTGTGTTGCCCCCCTCCTACCTGACTGTATCCTACCAATATTTCTTTCCACGATTTAACAGACTGCCTGTATCAAATTCTCTGGCTGTACTTCCTATACATAATGTGCCTTGTACTCATGCATTACTGATGTAATTATGCTCTGTGTTGACTCCCCTGCTCCCTACTCCCATGCTGTACATATTGTTTTGTAATCATGCATTTCTATGATGTATTGTGCTCTGTGTTATCTCCCTTGCTCCCCACCCACCAGGACGCGTCTGGAATCGAGCGGTAGTCTGCTCAGTACACCTTTCTGGTAAAACTTTTAAATAAATAAATATTAAGAGTTCTGTTTTGAAAAGTACAGGTCGTGGTGCTATATTGTGACCAAGTATAGACCAACAGTAGACTGTCACTCTCGCAGCTGCTCCCCAGCTCATACATCAGACACAAGACAGCCGAGGGAGGTTGTGGGATGCGCCTCTAGTGGTGCTCATTACAATATGCTGGCGGGAGGGGCGTCAGGATCAACCAGATAAGTATAAAACACTAAGAAGCCACAAAGGTAAAAATGTAATTTTTTTTTTTATGTGAAACCACTAATTGGGGGGCTACCCTATACTAAGGTTGAAATCTAGATTTAGTAGTTGCTGTATTGGTCCTTGCAAGAATAGATCCAGAAGCAAATGATTTGATACCTTTTAATGGACCAACATAGATGTAACAAGAACAAAGTGCTCTAGCTTTCGGACCAACCAGTCCTTCTTCTGAAGCTCAACTTCTGAAGAAGCTTCTGAAGAAGGACTGGTTGGTCCGAAAGCTAGAGCACTTTGTTCTTGTTGTTACATCTATGTTGGTCCATTAAAAGGTATCAAATCATTTGTTTCTGGATCTATACTAAGGTGTGAGGCTTTGGGAAATGAATGTTTCTTTTTAAATACTACATACTGGTTCTGTTTTAGGAAGGAGTGTATGGTGCCAAACGGTCTTTCATACAATTTGCAAAGGCTGAGAACAGAAGAAAATTATTACATGGCGATTTGCATATGATTTCCATGTTGTGTTGCATTACTGGGGTAGGTGAGACCCCCCAACCAATGATTTTTATTGGTTTTCCCCATGACAAAGACAAACACACCGTAAGATGCTGCAGCTACATCTTTCATAGATTCCATATCAAACTACAATTAACAAAGCTGATATCTGTGTGTCTACACAGTTACCACTACCATGAATGGAAAACCATCATCGCACAACTTTTGCTTTGGTATCAAACAACAGACTAACAGTACAATAGGAAAATACATCTAAAAGAAAAACTCAACTAGCTGGACGTAGAAACATCAATCCCTCACATTATGTGCCATCCCACCATAAAATATTCTAAAAGAAATTAATCTTTATGATGTATAATTAAGTAGGTAAGTGCCTGCCATAGGGTTTAAGCAACTTGTAGGAATAAAATCATCATGCCTATTAGAAGCAGGGCTGTTTCTGTGGGTGTAAATGAATCCAAGAATGTCTCCCACACTCTTTCAAATAGGTACCCTTTGTCCTTTAATTCATATGTTGTTCTCTCGAGAGGTAGCATCTTGGTCACCAATTCGAGCCACATCCCCACCGTCAGAGGCTGACAAGAAACCCAAGTGTTTTGTACGTTTTCTTGTTATTACCAGCAACACTGAAATTACTCTGGGATGAGGATCCCAGTCAGTATCCCCCGAGTGGTCCATCTCTAACAGCACAGATAGAGGTGCATCTTGTATAACCATGCCAAGTCTCTGCCCAATCTGTGTTTGATGTCCGCGCCCAGAATTGCCGGAGGGTAGTGCACTTCCACAAGTAGTGCAAAGAGTTGCCTGTGAAAACTCCACATATCACACACATCTGGGGAAAACTCACAATCGCTGGTGGGAGATGCAGACAATGGATACACGTAAATTATGCTTCCTTATACCTATTATACCATAGCAGCCCCATATGAGATTCACAAATCTTATCCCAATTTTCCATGGTAACTGCCATCCCCAAGTCATGCTCCCATAGCCAATGCACTCTGCTGGATCTGTCCGGGAGTAGTAACCCTCAGGTGGGAGTATATATGTGCGATGGATCACTTAGGATTAATTCTAGCCTATAGGATCTCCCTCTGAAGCCCATAAAGGCTAGATGCCTCAGGGTTCATTCTATTCACACTCCATAGATGGCAGAAACCTGCAGGTATCTAAATCTATGGTGACTCTGTAATGCAAAGGCCACTCCCAGCTCCCCTTGGGTCCTAAGGCCATTAGGTCCAAGCTTCTCCACTACCTAAACCTCTGATCCTCCAACCCTGGGAGGAACTCTGAGCTCCCACTAATAGGGACCAACAGCAACTTGTCCAGTACTCCCCCCACAACCTTGGCAGCAGTTCCCCATGCCTCAAGCGTGTGTAGTGCTAGTGCATTCACCACTCAGGATGCCGGGGATTTAATCATGCCACTTTTATCCAAACAGTAAAGAGCTGATGTGGTTTTCTCCTCAAACTCCAGGGAGACCCAGCTCACCCTTTTCTCCCCCAGTAACCACTCTCATAAGTCTAAACTGAGCCGCTACATGATAGTGCTGCAGATCAAGAAAGCGAAGGCCTCCTCTACTTGTGGGCCCTTCTAAGTGTGCTAGTGCCGCTCTCAGCCTCTTTCCCTGCCACCGAGCCTCAAATCATTGAATGTCCTATTCAATTTTGGACTTTGAATTGGGGTTCCCAACTTACAATTTTGGAAAAACTTTTATAACTTATTCTGTACAGGGGAAAAAAGTGAAAAATGTTCAGTGGGGCACAGCCGCTTAATAATGGGTTTACAAATATTCATCTTCCACACTGTGGTATATCATCAAAGGAAAAACTGTAAAATAACAAAGTACTGTATGTTCCATATGCTCAAGAGAGACCAGCGGCTGCATGAAGTGGTTCAAATAAGTGAAACACCTATAACCCCAAAACATGTATTATTTGAAGTATCAGGGGTTATGCAAACTCTCTAAAGTGGACACATTTTCAAATAATAAATTAAATTATATTTTATAAATAACTCAGAATTCAGATATTAGCTGCTTTGACATGGTTTTCAAGTGTCTCGAATGGCGATGCTGATTTTGTTTGGTTTTTGATTAACATGACGGCTGTGGCAGCAGCCACGTTGGCCTGCTTCTGCATGTCATGGAAATGCAGCAAGTGTCCACTCTAGCCACTTGTAAGATGCATGGCTCTAAACAAATATAAGTACCAACAGACAAAAGCCAGCACTCCTAAGGACTGCTAAAAAGGTTTATTCATTGCCACAACACTCTATGTTCGGTGTGTTGTGGCAGTGAATAAACCTGTTTTGCAGTCCTTAGGAGTGCTGGCTTTTGTCTGTTTCTGCATGTCATGTGTACTCCGTTTCACCCCTGCAGTGGTAATCTCTACTGTGACCAGCCTGCCGCTGATTACAAGTTTAATGATGAGGTCCACTACTGATGAGATTAAGGGCCTGATCCACAGACACTTCCCTGTCTGTCCAAATGAGTGGAAGACCGGGAAAATACACTCCGTGGAATCCACAGTGAAGGATGGTACCCCTCTGCACCCAATCCATGACCCACGCACATGGATAAGCAAGTAGATGTGATAGCAGTGGGCCAGGGGCCATGAGAGGATATATGCCAGATCCTAAGAACATTCTCTAGGATGCGGAGAGACAGCAGATGGGAAGCAATAAAGCTCTAAGGGCTGCATTAGCAACTAACCACTACTATCTGCCCAGCCAAACATTATTTCTCTGGACCTGATCATCTCTCCCCCCCCAGCCCCTGGACCTAGGAACCTCCCGAGTGGGCTGGGGGTGTGACACTTGGACAACTGGTTCTGACTACTCCATGATTTTTGTAAAAAAAAAAAAAAAAGTGTGATTGTGTGTCATGAGAAATCTTGTGCACCTGGGATGACCCCCCCCCCCAGGTTTCAGCTACAAGATGTTAGCCTAAAAGCCAGGAGATAATTAAAGGCTAGAAGAGACATAAATTAAGGATCTCCTGTTTATGTGACTAACTGTAGCTTGCCAGCTGCCAGGATAGATCACAAACTTTTATGACGTTCAGAGGAAACACAGTTAATTTCACCTGGTGTTACAAAGCATATTGCACCTCAGTGAGACCTGGCAGAGTAAGTCATAAAGGCACCACCTTGTCAATCAACTTTAGTGCGTCTTCCTGTCTATGAAGGACAGGAAGACACACTAAATCAAAAGGGTCATGGAGAAATGAGTTTTTGCTGATGTCACCTTAGTTAATTTACCTTCTGAATGATAAGACATCCTGGTTGTATGATTTTTAATAAACAGAGGAGATGAGACACTTTTTTACAGAGAGGGTGGTGGCTGGGTGGAATGCGTTACCTGCTGAAGTGGTATGCAGTAGAACAGTGGACTGCTTCAAACGAGGATGGGACAGGACAAAGAGGAGGGTTAATGAAGGGGAAGGGTGGAAGGGAGGGGCAGCTGCAGAATAAGGGGTGCTAGCTGCACATTCGAGCAGACTTGATAGACCTCTAGGCCTTTATCTGCTGGCAAATTTCGTATGTTCGTAAGAGTTTTTTTAATTATGCTGTGGCTGACATTTAGACACATTCATGTTTGGACTCTGAAGAAGAAACATCTATCAGCACTGTAAGTAGATAAGAATACATTAGATAGACAAGTCTAAGTGTATGGTTGATAGGAGTTTGCACTTTAAACTTTGTTCTTTTAAGTGATTGTATGTTTTGTAATATATTGTTCTGTGCTTACATTATCATCTATTTTTAAGTAAACCTCTATTTTAAAGAGACTGCTTGGTGTACCTTCGAAATTCTTTCTTTGACAAGTGAAGCATATATGGTTACAGTTGACACTGTGCATAACTTAACGGTATACCAAACTGGAAAAAGGTAAGAGTTTATCGGAGGTCTTTCATACAGTTTTTAAGGGTTCATTTTGTACACCTGGTTAGGTGCCCTTGGCGAAAGATATCTGGCATTTCCCCAAAGAGCAGAATTATCTGAGCCTGTACATTGGGTATGCTAGCAAGAGGTTCACAGTTTGAATCCCTCCAGAACTTGAGACCAAAGGTTGATTCGAACCCACAAAACAGACAGGAGGGTTACCCTGTTTCTGTTACCTGTCCACAAGACTGCGCTCGGAGGTTGGCACTGTGAGAGCAGAGTGCCTGACCTGCTGAGTAGGTTTGTGTCAGGGGGCATCCCCGAAAATGGCTGGTGTTCTTCCAAAAAGTTATATTTTCTGGTGAGGACTTACCCATGGTGTTGGCAGGTGATGTCCTGTGGGTGGTTTTGGGACTGTACACTTCTTACTGTACACTAGGTCTTAGGTCGACATGGCAACTTTTACAGCACTACAGGATGCTTGGTCCAACTTTTGTGGAGATCGTTGGGTGTCTCTTGTGGAGGGGATTTCTTCTACCTCCCTGAAAAGGGTGATGGTGAAGCCCCTTTAAAAAAAAACAAACAAACAAACAAAAAAAAAAAAATCACTGGACCCGGATGATTCTGCAAACATTCCCTTTTTGGGGAAGTTGATTGACAAGGTGGTGGTGGTGGTGCACATGGAACACCTGGAGAAATGACGTTTATGAGCCTCTCCAGTCCAATTTCTGATTTTGCCATAATACAGAGATTGCTCCAGTCATGATGCACCATGATCTCCTTCTAGCAAGGGATAGCGGGCATCACTCCATCTTTGTTCCGCTTAACCTTTCTTCAGCTTTTGACACAGTGGACCATGGGGTGCCTATGGCTCATCTGAGGCACTGTGTAGGACTCGCAGGTATGGTGCTAAGATGTTCAGTCCTACTTAAGCGGCAGGGTGCAGCAGGTGGCACTTGTCTGTTTCATTTCCAGCAGTGCTGAACTCTACAGTGGTGTGCCTCGGGTCGATTTTAGCTTCCAAGTTGTTTGCCATGCATACGCTGCTGCTGGGGAAAGAACATCAGATGCTACAGTTTGGGTTTTCATTGCTATTCCAATGATACCCAAGCTGTATGCATCTTGTGCTTCTGATGACAGTGCAGCTATTTAGGAATTCAGAGAATGCCTTAGTGAAATTCAGGACTGGATGGCGGCCAGCTTTCTTAGATGCAACCCACTGAAGACGGAGGTGCTGCTAGTGCAGCCGGGTCAATTTGTTTCAGCAATGATGAGTGGTGACGCTGTCCTTCCCTCTTTGGATGGTGTAGTGTTCAAAGCCAGAGACAGGGTGAGGAATCTGGGGGTCACCATGGTCTCCAAGCTGACCACAGAATATCAGGTGTCAGCTGTTGTCCACAGCAGCTTTCACCACCTCCGGAACATCTCTCAGATCAAACCCTTTCTTGAACTGGCTGATGTAATGACCCTGGTGCATGCCCTGGTTACCTCTAGACTGGATTACTGTAACACACTATGCCTTCGGTTATCCACAAAGTAGTTTCGACGCTTGCAACGGGTCCAGAATGCGGCAGCCTGACTGGTTGCTGATACCTCCCGCTTCAAGCAGATCATACTGGTTCTGTGTTCTGCACTGGTTGCCAGTGGAGTGGCGCATCAACTTCAATGTGTGCTTGTTAACATACAAGGCCCTGCACAGTCAGGGTCCAGGTTACCTGAAAGACCTCCCGACTCCTCATGCTCCTGGCCACCCCTCTCATCATCAGAGGCAAACCTCTTATCCATACCTAGATCCCGACTTATGTCCTCAGAAGGTAGGGCGTTTGGTGTGGCTAACCCGACTCTATGTAACATCCTTCCCTAGAAGGCAAGAGGTACTCCTCTGGCCTTGTTTAAAAAACATTTAAAAACTCATTTATCTACACTGAATTGTGTGCCCCGTACTGCTGTGTAATTTCTGTGCAACAATATTTTAATTAAATTTTATTTAAAATGACACTATGCATGAAGTCTATGGCTTGTGTTGCTCACATACTCTTCTCCATGGTGGAAGTTTTCCTGTGCTCAGAATTTCACATTTATCTAAAAATGGATTAACAAAGGTTGGAGCTAAACGTTCTTGTTGCTCTCTTGCTTGGGCTCCACTGTCCCCAATGTTTAATACAGAAACATATAATTTGTTGGCAGAAAAGGAGTGCTTGGCCCACCCAATCTGCCTAAATGATCCCTGCCTAGTCAGTCTCTGCTGGCTGAAACTGCTTTCTGGTGAACCTCCCTCCTTCCTGCCCATTTACTAATATTACCTTATGTCTATCCCACACATGCTTGGAGCTCCATACTGTGTTCCAGGCATCTACCACTCTTTCAGTGAAGCAGTACTTCTGCACATCTTTCAAATTCCACCCCCCAACCAGCTTCATCACATGCCCTCCGGTCCTGATGCTCTTTCTCATTTGAAAGAGACTCCCCTCCTGCACCTTGTTCACAACTGTGAGGTACCTGTAGGTCTCCATCATGTTCCCTCTCACTCTCCTCTCTTCCAGCATGTACACGGTCTCTCCTTGTAGGGTGTTTGGTGCAACACATGCACCATTTTAGTTGTCGTCCTCTTTCACCATCCTATCCATGTCTTTCATGAGGTGAGGTGCTGCCTCCAGAACTGAACACAATACTCCTGGTGGAGTCTCACCAGGGAGTGATTGTGGCAACACTAGCTTCCTCCCCCTGTTGGAGATACCTCTCCCTAGCATCCCACTGGCCCTACCTACTCCTTTGTCACATTGCCCTGCCACTCTGAGGTAATCAGATATGGTACCGCAAGGTCCCTCTTCTGCTGACTCTCAGTACCTTCCCACAATCCTGTACTTGGCTCCTGGGTTCCTACGCTCAAGGTGCATGATTCTGCACTTTTTGGCAATGAACCCCAACTGCCATGTTCTTGACCACTCTGAGTTTCCCAAGATCCCTACACATTCTCTCCACCTTTTCCTGAGTGTCAATCCTATTACAGATTTTGGTGCTATCTGCAAAAAGGCATACCTTCCCTTCCAGTTCTTCTGCAATGTCACTTGTGAAGACAAATGAATCAGTCCCAATACTGAGCCCTCTGGCACATAGCTGGTTACTCTCCCATCATTAGAATAAGTGCTGCTAACCACCACCATCTGTCTTCTGTTCATTAACCAGTTTCTAAACCAATTCACCACTTTGGATCCCACCCCCAGGCTGGTCAGTTTTTTCATCAGTCTCCTGTGTGGCACAGTGTCGAAGGCCTTGCTAAAGTCCAGGTAGGTCATATCCACTGCCCTGCCCAATCTCTTTTTCTGGTCACCCAGTCAAAGAAATCAACCAGATTCATCTGGCATTACCTCCCCCTCATAAATCGATGCTGCCTGTGGTCTTGCAGGCTACAGGATTCAAGATACTCTACCAGCCTTTTCTTTAACAGAGGGTACATAACTTTTCCCACCACTGAGGTGAGACTGATGGTCCTATAGTTGCCAGCCTCCTTCCTGCTGCCGCTCTTATGTAGGGGAATCACATCTGCTCTCCTTCGGTCCTCTGAAACCATAACGGTTTCCAGTGAGCTGTTGAATAAGGCTGCAAGTGGGGCAGCTAGCACCTCCCTGGGTTACTTTAGTACTCTTGGGTGTATCCTGTCTGCTTCCTTAGCCTTGTCCACTTTCCATTCTGCAAGTCCCTTTAGGACCTTTTCCTCTTAAAATGGACTTGTGTCCCACCCACCTTTTGTTATTGCTGCTCCCTGGGGGTCCCCCACTGTGAAGACTGAGCAGAAGTACCTGTTTAGGATGTCTATTTTTTCTTGGTTGCCTTTTTTGCATCGCCCTCCTTATCCTCCCTATTCCTCGCTTTCCTCTCATCACTTATGCACCTGAGGAAAGTCTTATCCCCTTTAGCTACCCCCTTGGCTATCCTTTCCTTTGTCAGTGCCTTTGCTCCCCTCAATAGCTTCCCTTTTTACTGAGTACACCAAAAACCAACTGTCCCTGTGGAAAATGATGGACATCACATAGTCTTGGTTGTAAAGCCGACCCTGGAGAAGACTTGGTACACCTCCCTGCCCTCCTCCCTCTCTCTGCTTTTCCTTACACCTCATTAGTGCCACACTTTCTTTCCACATTTATCACTCCCTTAGAGAACTGTTAAGTCTCTTTTTTCTGCTTTTACTCACTTTCTTTGCACAGAGTTTACTTGCTTAAGTTATAACCCCCTTATTTTTGCCCACTGTGCCTCCACCCCTCCCCCCTTTAAGGCGGTTTCTGAGGCAGTCCCCATTTCTTCAATATCTGTCTTCTTAAAGTCCCAGAGTCTCATCTTCATGTGGTCATTCTCTGTTCCTGTCTTAATGTTCAACCACACTGCGAAGTGATTACTGGTGCCTAGGACTGCCCACTGTGATGTCTGCTACGCTGTCCCTGTTTGTATGCACCAGGTCCAGCACTGCCCCATCCCTAGTGAGTTCCTTGATTAACTGCCAGAGAAAAAACCTTTTAGGTAGTCAAAGATGGCCCTGTTCCATGTGGAAGCTGCATATTTGGCAGACTGCACTTGCCAACTAACAGCACCTCCCCCTTATTTACCATTCTGATGATGGCTCCCACAAGTGCCTTATGCAACGTCTCTCCCTGTGCTGGAGGCCTGTACACTACTCCAGTGCAGACAGTGGTCCTGGAGTCTGTCTCCAGGATGACCAACAGTGCCTTCAGCCCTTCCTTTTGCACCTGGTGCTCCTGTACCTTCATGGCCTTGATTCCCTCCCTGACATATAAAACAATGCCTCCTCTCCCTGCCCTCTCCTCTCATGCAACCCCTGCACCATTTTAGTTGCATCCTTCTGGGAGGGGGACCACAGTCCTTGGTAGGAGTAGCATTTGAACCTCCTAACAAGGACTGTGGCCCCCCTCCCAGAAGGCTGTAGGCCATAGAGGCCCATATTCTCACAGGCTGGCCCACAGTCCCCAATATTGCTGAAGTCCTACTCCATGCACAATGCCCTCAACCAGTCATTTAAATGCCCTGAAACACAGAAAATTAGATTTTGTCAGCAGAAAAGAACATTTAGGCCCATCCAGTCTGCCCCTTGTCCCTGCTTAGTCAGTCACCACTGACCCTAGTTGGTCACAGGTGTCACTCCCTCCCCCGTTCCTCTACCTAATATGCCCCTGTGCCTACCCCATACATGCTTGAAGTTCCCCAGTCTTTGCCCCCACTACCTCCTCTGGTAGGCTGTTCCAGTCATTTACCACCCTTTCTATGAAGAAGCATTTCCGCACATCTTTCCTAAACTTCCCCCCTTAGCTTCACTGCATGTCCCCTTGTTCTAGTGCCTTCTTTGCTCTGAAACAGACCCTCCACTTGCACCTTGTTCACTCCTGTGAGGTACTTGTAGGTTTCAACCATGTCCCCTCTTGCTCTCCTCTCTTCCAGGGAGCAGCATGCAGAGTTTCTGCAGCCTTTCCTCAGATGACTTTCCATGTAACCCCCTCACCATTTTGGTTGCCTCCTCCATACCGCCTCCACTCTTTCAATGTATTTTTGGGGATGGAGCCTCACCAGTGAGTGATACAACAACAGCACCATCTCCCTCCTCCTGCTAGAAATCCCTCTCCAAATGCACTCCACCATCCTGGTGTGGAGCACCCTTCATCTCCCCAACCGTACACATGTAACACCTAGGAAAAAGTCACTGTGCATGCTACCTGTTTAAAGCCTTGCTCGAATTCCCTGATCTGGTGGAGGTGGGTGTTGTGGTTGGTGTTGCAAGGCCTGCAAGGGGCAGACCATCATCTTGTCAGGTTTTTTTTTTTTTGTTACCATTTACTTGTTTCCACTCCCCAAATGTCAAGCCAACATGTGTGAGGGGTGCACCTCAGACGGTATGTAGCATTCCCCTGCTGGGACAGCACTCTTCCTGGCCTGCCAGCAGGAGCTGTTGCAGTGTTAACTCCATTCCTCAGCTAGGACTGGCAGCATGCTCCCACTAGCCTGGCTGCCCAAATGCTGGCACCCCAGTTTCCTCCCAGACCCAGGTTGCTAGCATGGAATTGCAGTATGCTCCATTGGACTATCAGACAGACCCTATTGGAGCTGTGTTTTTTTTTTTACATATATTCTCTGTTTATGGCCCCTTACTCACCACTCTGGACCCTTTCCTCGGGGATCCCTAGGCTGGTGCATTCCCGTAGGTCCTCCCCAGGTGTCTCCTTCTGAGGTCCTGTCTGCACATCCCCCATCTGGTCATGATTTGCGCCCCCCCCCCCAGTGGGGAGGAGAGGGACCCACTGTAGTACCCTCCAGTCCATAAGACCTCATCAGGAGTGCTCCACAAGCCCCATCTGGAGCCTGGTTGTAGATTTTCTCGGGCAGCCAGGTCCCGTCTCCAGGCGTCCGTCGCGGGGTGTTTTCCGCTTTTTGTTGCCATCCCTCTGGATGTCGACATACTAGGGAAGCCTAGGAGTGGAGCACGTCGCAACGTGCTAGCGCTCCGGCTCCCAGCCGACATCCTCCCTCCCCATATGCTGTCTTTGCTGCACCTCCACCTGTGATCACCCAGGTGGCAGTATGGCAGCGGGACGAGCAGGCCCCCCCCCCCGGAGAAGAGCTGCCACTGGGTGCTCAATCCTCTTCCCGCCGGCCGGCCCACCAACCTCCAGAGTCCATTCCAGAACCCGGGTTGCTGGTGCCGCGAGCAACAGCCCTACTGCTGTTTATTGGAGCCGATTTTAAACAGAAGATTAAAAAAACAAGTGCTGACAGTCAAGAGCTAAATGCTATTTCTGGGGGTCACCACCACAGCCTCACCACACAGGGTGAGGGCTGCTTCTTTCACAACCGGGTGAAGAACTGAGTGAGGGAAGAGCAAAGTGCTTGCATTAGGTATTTATTTATATATTTTCCTTCTTTTAAATGGACATTATCCAAATTTATTTAAAGAGGAGCACAAGCTGGAGGATATAATCAAGAAGATAACATTACATTGCAGGATTAAGCTCGTTAATCTTTCTCTGCTGCACTGAGATTTGACCCTTTACTGTCCAATCTGCTCTGTATATCTAGGGATCTTACATAAGCTGATATGAATAGTGAATTGTAAAACCCAGTCATTTTATTTTGTTAATATTTAATTGTAAAAAAACAAATTGTTCAGGTTGCCTTCTACTTGTATACAGTGGTGGGTTCAGGAATTTATAGAAGGGGGGGTGCACCTGTCCTGGAAAAGCAAACCTTTCTAGGCAGGGTCTGGGGCATACCACCTGCCCCCAAAGGAAATTCTGAACATGTAATTTGTGAAATGGTGCATTCTGGGGCCCGGTTTCAGAAGCAATAAATATACCCACAATGCACTGAGACAAACCACGTACCCCTACAGTTCAAAGACAACAGCCAAACAATTTTTTTTTTTTTTTTTTATTAACACAATCATTGCACACTATAAGCAAGGGTAACATTGATTTACAAATGCATCCTGGAGGGGTGATTACATGGACTTGTTTTATTAATGGGGGAATGTTGGCCATGACATAGGAGGAAACACCTCTACCCTTCTTCAGTAAGTCACAGTAACCATAAATGCAGCAAAGAGATGTTTGTTTGACATCTCAGTCCACGAACGGTACCTCTAGAATGCAGTACTCCTCTCATACTGCACTAAAGCGTCAGTTACTTACAGGTATTATCCCAAGTAAATGGCATAGGACAAGAACCCACCACCGTCTGATCTTCCGGCTCCAGAGGAGGAAAGCCACCTATTCAGCCACTGACACTGAATCACTTATGTGGTTATAAAGCACGGGGCAGTTTTATTATACCTTCCTATTCATGAAACAGCTTTTCAGTGTGTTGGCTCTGGCTTCTTTTTACTTTTCCTCGACTCCCTGGAGGATGGTGCTCAATCAGGAGTGGCATAAAAGAAGTAGCAGTGATACTCTTGAATTGTAAGGTTAAAAAAATCACTATGCCACTGCAAAAGTGCTTTGTGTATAAGGCATATGTATCCTGTCAAAAGCAAGATTGGTAACACTAACTGCACAACATAAGGTGACTTCTGAATCAAAAACTGTTCCGTGTGAAAAAAGACAACGGAAGCAAAAGGATAAAAGTGTGACCAAAAAAAGTACTGTTACTGGGGTAGAAGTGAAGGGGGTAGGTGCGGTATACCGCCACTTCTTATAAAGCAAGCCTCATGCATGGTACCTTCACTTCTATTATGAGCACATCAATCAATTTGGTTTTGATTTAAAAAGTTGATAGGCAATAGAAACTGGGGATTAAATGAAGTTTACGTTTATTGTCATTTTCTTCACACATAACGTGTAATGATCGGTAGGAAAGTGAATCGTTCCTTTTTCTGTCTCAGCAAATGTCAGATACGTTTTATTACAGCTTCGGCCATCTCAACTGCTAACAGTCTTCAACTGCCAGCACCTTGATGTTCTGCCTAGTTTACGGAAAGGTTAATCATTTTTACCTCGGGTAACGCCTTTAAAAATCGCACCAGCAAGCACCAAGTTAATTGAGGGGCTGATGGAATGAGAAGGACCATTAAACTGTCTGATATATTGTTGCAACATAAAACGTGTTCTGTATTTTTTTAAGTTTGTACTGCATAACTTCCTGTGAAACATTGCTGCAGCATTTAATCCTATTTCTACAATCTGCCGCTGAAGTCGTCAGCCAGCTGTAGTCAGTATTGCCAATACAAACATAGATGACCACTTAACTAATTGTTATTTGTTAAATGGCGTACAATACGATAAAAAACTGGATTGGTTACCTGCAGAGCCTACATGATTTGGCATTAAATGGGAGGATACTGCATCTTTACACACCTGACATACTGCACACATCAAGGTTTTAAATAACTGCAGAATTGATTAGCACTTTCATTGTAATCAATTGCAACAAAGTATATATATATATATATATATATATATATATATATATATATGCATTTTCTAGCAGTTTACATTGCAAAACGAATTGATACACAAGCTATGCATAATCCCAACTGAGTGGCAGTTTTATTCGTGAAAGTGCTAATCAATTTTGCAGTTATTTAAAACCCTGCACATGGAACTTAATTAAATGCTGTATAATAGAGCAATCAGCATCTTGCGTGCACTGAGCAGCACTGTCCGGGACTGTAGCAGCAATCGAGGAAACCGCACAGCCACGGAAATGGCAGCAGCACTATTAGGTAATAGAGTGGGGGGCACAGCCACGGAAATGGCAGCAGCACTATTGGGTAATAGAGTGGGGGGTACAGTCACAGAAATGGCAGCAGCACTATTGGGTAATAGAGTGGGGGGTACAGTCACAGAAATGGCAGCAGCACTGTTGGGTAATAGAGTGGGGGGTACAGTCACAGAAATGGCAGCAGCACTATTGGGTAATAGAGTGGGGGTACAGTCACAGAAATGGCAGCAGCACTGTTGGGTAATAGGAGTGGGGGTACAGTCACAGAAATGGCAGCAGCACTATTGGGTAATAGAGTGGGGGGTACAGTCACGGAAATGGCAGCAGCACTGTTGGGTAATAGAGTGGGGGGTACAGTCACAGAAATGGCAGCAGCACTATTGGGTAATAGAGTGGGGGGTACAGTCACAGAAATGGCAGCAGCACTGTTGGGTAATAGAGTGGGGGGTACAGTCACAGAAATGGCAGCAGCACTATTGGGTAATAGAGTGGGGGGTACAGTCACAGAAATGGCAGCAGCACTGTTGGGTAATAGAGTGGGGGGTACAGCCACGGAAATGGCAGCAGCACTGTTGGGTAATAGAGTGGGGGGTACAGTCACAGAAATGGCAGCAGCACTGTTGGGAGAACTAGAGTGGGGGTACAGTCACAGAAATGGCAGCAGCACTATTGGGTAATAGAGTGGGGGTACAGTCACAGAAATGGCAGCAGCACTGTTGGGTAATAGAGTGGGGGTACAGTCACAGAAATGGCAGCAGCACTATTGGGTAATAGAGTGGGGGTACAGTCACGGAAATGGCAGCAGCACTGTTGGGTAATAGGTGGGGGTACAGTCACAGAAATGGCAGCAGCACTGTTGGGTAATAGAGTGGGGGTACAGTCACAGAAATGGCAGCAGCACTGTTGGGTAATAGGTGGGGGTACAGTCACAGAAATGGCAGCACACTGTTGGGTAATAGAGTGGGGGTACAGCACAGAAATGGCAGCAGCACTGTTGGGTAATAGAGTGGGGGTACAGTCACAGAAATGGCAGCAGCACTGTTGGGTAATAGGTGGGGGTACAGTCACAGAAATGGCAGCAGCACTATTGGGTAATAGAGTGGGGTACAGTCACGGAAATGGCAGCAGCACTGTTGGGTAATAGAGTGGGGGGTACAGTCACAGAAATGGCAGCAGCACTGTTGGGTAATAGAGTGGGGGGTACAGTCACAGAAATGGCAGCAGCACTGTTGGGTAATAGAGTGGGGGGTACAGTCACGGAAATGGCAGCAACACTGTTGGGTAATAGAGTGGGGTACAGTCACAGAAATGGCAGCAGCACTGTTGGGTAATAGGTGGGGTACAGTCACAGAAATGGCAGCAGCACTGTTGGGTAATAGAGTGGAGGTACAGTCACAGAAATGGCAGCAGCACTGTTGGGTAATAGAGTGGGGTACAGTCACGAAATGGCAGCAACACTGTTGGGTAATAGGTGGGGGTACAGTCACAGAAATGGCAGCAGCACTGTTGGGTAATAGATTGGGTACAGTCACAGAAATGGCAGCAGCACTATTGGGTAATAAATGAGAGTACAGTCACGGAAATGGCAGCAGCACTGTTGGGTAATAGAGTGGGGTACAGTCACAGAAATGGCAGCAACACTGTTGGGTAATAAATGAGGTACAGTCACGGAAATGGCAGCAACACTGTTGGGTAATAGGTGGGTACAGTCACGGAAATGGCAGCAGCACTGTTGGGTAATAGAGTGGGGTACAGTCACAGAAATGGCAGCAGCACTGTTGGGTAATAGGTGGGGGTACAGCCACAGAAATGGCAGCAACACTGTTGGGTAATAGAGTGGGGTACAGTCACAGAAATGGCAGCAACACTGTTGGGTAATAGAGTGGGGTACAGTCACGGAAATGGCAGCAACACTGTTGGGTAATAGAGTGGGGTACAGTCACAGAAATGGCAGCAACACTGTTGGGTAATAGAGTGGGTACAGTCACGGAAATGGCAGCAGCACTGTTGGGTAATAGAGTGGGGTACAGTCACAGAAATGGCAGCAACACTGTTGGGTAATAAGTAGGGGGTACAGTCACGAAATGGCAGCAACACTGTTGGGTAATAGGTGGATACAGTCACAGAAATGGCAGCAACACTGTTGGGTAATAGAGTGGGGGTACAGTCACAGAAATGGCAGCAGCACTGTTGAGAACTGAGTGGGGGGAGAGAGATCTGATAGGCAGAAGCCATACGGGGGGTACATCACTGACCAAAAGAAAGCTCTCCCTGAGACATTCGAATATTGTGCACCTCAGGAGACTGCTAGAGCAGGACAGCAAGAATTAAAAAAAAAAAAATAAATAAATTCCTCAGGCCAGAATCAATTACTGACTGGTCCAGCTCCACTGTCCACACTTTGTGCATGTGAAACATACAAGAGTTGGTGCAGTGCTGGACTGGTCGGTAATTCTATTAAGTTGTAAGTCTGTGGCTCTGTCAGTTGGGAGACGAGCCCGGCTGTCACTGACAGCGCTGACCCTTTGCTGGCTACAAAACTGCAGCATAGACCTGGTATGTGTTTTCTTAGTGTGTCCCCTGCGTAATTAACATTCCCTGCAAGCGGCAAGACTTTTCAGCACACAGCCGCACTCATTCTAAGAGTGTGATGCACACCCCTCTCACAAATGGGATGGTGCGTGTGCACTTGCGCCGTAGCTTTAATCCACCATTGATAGAAGAGAAACAATAGTTTCTGTTTTGGGGATGCCCTCTGCCAGTACTGGAATGCCAAAAGTAAAGAACTAAGGGCTCAATCCACATAATGATAAATCAGTGTAAACTTCATCTTTTATTTTCTTTCCACATACAAAGCTTGGTGATGTTTCAGAGCACCGCCCCTTCATCAGTCTATTATGCTGTGGTCACCTGCATTTAAATATACAATAGTTATAAATTTCACATCATATATAAACCAGCTGATTATACTAACACCCAGGTGCAACCTAATAAATTCCCTTTGTGGTGTGTATTAAAATTGCCCCACCAATCCCAATGTATTTACCATAGCGTCCTGCTTTGGCAATTGTTACAGTCCTTTTAGGTTTGTTTTTAATACTTAACGCAAAAAAGGTGGGTGTTTATTGAAATTATCGACTCTACTGTAGTGTCATGATATACTTATTCTAATGCGGTTGTGAAGTGTGCTGAATCAAATAAAACCTACCTACCTATGGTGGAAAAGAAATACTGTTTAGACACAAGCTTTTTGCAAACAAAACTGCATATTTCTTAATGTTTTTTTGCCTTTCAACAGCCCCACTGACAACCAAATAAGTCTTTTATGAAATGCAAATAAAGTGACACTAACACTCCACATACTTTATTCCTATTCTTGCTACATATGACAATATCTGTGTTGAAACACACACACACACACACACACACACATCAACCCCAGCCTTCCCATGTACTGTTATTGCTGTTCCAGGAGTGGTTCCTTTCCAGACTAACACACTGTGTCACAAACATAAGAGGAGATATCAGATCATTCAAAAAGAGGGACAGAACAGAATACAAAAAAAACAGATTGTAGATTTATATAAAGCTTTTACTAGTTTCCAATTGCTTTACAAGGAAATGAGTTACATGCTGGTAGTGCACAAACTGTATGCAGGCAGAGCAGGAATTATGTACTATTATACAATGGCAAGAAAGAATCCTGGCTTCTGATTGATCAGTTGGCCATCACAATAGGGATGTTATCCTGGCATAACATCCCTGCTGATTTTTTGCCTTTGTTATCCATTCTTCTCTTAAGAAACAAAAGTATTTTTACACACTAACAAAAACATTCTTTAAAATTAATTTTTTATTCTGTAAAAATAAACAATTGTATAATAGGAATAATGCCCTCCAAAGTGGGTGTTATGCTGGCAAAACATCCCTTCTCGGGTATTGGATGCCCTCAGCCGGTGGCCTCGAGCCCAACCACCTGAGGTGGGATGTTATCCTAGCATAACTCCCACCCTGTCAAGCATTATTCCTTTAATGAATTAGATACTCGTAGTGCAGAAAGTGTATGCAACCAGAACAGGCATTATGTACCGATGAGTTAGATACTGGTAGTGCAGGAACTGTATGCAGACACAGCAGGCATTATATACCGATGAGTCAGATACTGGTAGCGTAGGGACTATATGCAGACACAGCAGGCATTATATACCGATGAGTTAGATACTGGTAGTGCAGGGACTGTATGCAGACAGAGCAGACACTATGTACCGATGAGTTAGATACTGGTAGCGTAAGGGACTATATGCAGACACAGCAGGTATTATATACCGATGAGTTAGATACTGGTAGTCCAGGGACTGTATGAAGATACAGCAGACATTCTGTACCAATAAGTTAGCTTCTGGTAGTTCAGGGACTGTATGCAGACAGAAGCAGGCATTATGCATCAGTGAGTTAGATGCTGGTAGTGTAGAGTCTATATGCAAACAGACAGAGTAGGCATTATATGAAGAGAGACTAAAGGAGCTTAATATGTACACCCTTGAGGAAAGAAGGGAGAGGGGGGGAACATGATAGCAACTTTCAAGTACCTCAAGGGAATCAACAAAATCCCAGAGGGTAGTATCTTTCAGAAAAAGAAATGTGCAAAAACAAGGGGAACAATATGAAGATGGGGCGATGCTCAGAGGTAATGTGAGGAAGTATTTTTTCACGGAGAGGGTTGTGGATGCATGGAACAGCCTTCCTGAGGAGGTCGTGGAGTCAAGAACAGTGGGGGAATTCAAGAATGCATGGGACAGACATAAGGCAGTCCTAGTGGGGGGGGGGAGTAGGAGGAAGTAGGCTGTTGGTTAACTAGGATCTGCAGCTTATCCATTAGGTAGGAAAATGGGCAGACTAGATGGGCCAAGCGGTCCTTATCTGCCATCAAATTCTATGATTCTATGTTTCTATGTATCAATGAGCTAAATATAGGATAGCTGTTCGACTTTTTATGCAGTGCTACCCAGGATCTCCTTGTAAAGAGGCTTGCTCAATGGAACCTTTTCCTGGTAAAATAAACAAACAATAGTACAAGGACTGTATGCAGACAGACAAAGCAGGCATTACGTTCCAGTGAGTAAGATACTGGTAGTGCACGGACGCAGAGCAGCTACTATGTGGTGTCTCCCCCATATGGAGTCACTGAGAACTGTCCTAGAACATGCTTTACTGAGACACAGAGAGAGAGATTAAGGAGGGGACAGAGGGAGAAATGGTGCAGAAGGGGAGAGAAAGAAAGAGTGAATGTCAACCAGGATTTCGTGATGTCTCCCCATCTCATTCTCAGAAAGTTCCTGGGATCTTTAACTTCCACCTGGACAACCACTAAAGAAGAGCAGAAGGGACCTTGATTTAATGTCCTGCTTGAAGGATGACACCTCCAATAGGGCAGCCCCCCACCCCCGTACTGTACTGCAGTGTCAGCAGTGGACAGGAGGCTGGGTCCCCAGTGAGGGACCTGAACCCATGACCTTCTGGCCAAGGGCTGAGAGGCCGATCCCTGAACCCCACTGACACAAAATGGAGAAGCAGTGTAGGACAAAGCTGCTGCTGTCTTAGACTCGGGGATATGCAATGGCTTGACTTGAGAAACAGAAATATCTTTCTTTAACAATCAGAAGGTTTTTTTGGCAAGCATGCTGCCTTTATTAGGCAATTGATAAAAGGACCTTCAAGGTCTCCAAAGCTTTTACAGCTAACACATCAGTTCACTGCCAGACACAGGCACGGCATCTTCTCTGCAAGGAAACAGAGAGGGCATTGTTTTCCTGATTTTATTGCCGACTGTAGAAGCTTCCAAAACAAGTTCATAATTAGCTGTAATTATAAGGGAAATTATATAGAAGCGCATATTATGGGCATATGGAATTTTAATTTTAAGTGGGGTCTGACTACAGTGGGTTTTTTTTTTTCCTGCTATTATTGAAGGGTTTATTTTTCTAAACTTTGTTCAGTTTTACAGACTGGTGCTCAGGATTGGATCGTTTTAATATTGTCTGTTTATTGAAACGGTCACTGTCTTCTGGCCCCCAAATGGGTTTCTGATTATCTAGGAAACAGAAAGCAGACTTGTGGTGTGGGGTCTGGGGTGGAGTTGTTTGCATGTAAACAATGAGAATCCCAATCACTTACATACTGGTACAAAGGGTGTTTTTGTGTAGACCCACAAAAAAGGGGAATTATGATTCTTTACCAGTAACTCTGGCTGTGTGTAAGCTCTGTCCACTGGCATTCAGTGAAATGGTCTGTCCACCCCTGCTAGCTGGGGCAAGCTGCAACAGTCAGAGAAGTCTTGGGGCATGCCCCTTCCTAACCTCTTCAGTCTAACCTTCTGTCAAAGTTTGAAAAAACAGCAACCCAATGAAACAAACTAAGTAGTAAACTACAACTAGGGCCTTGAAATCAACAATTCCAGCTACAGTACATGCAATATAGGACCAGAGATATACTGAAATACATCACTGAAAACTGTGAGGGCCTGACAGCCCATGGACAGAGTCTACACACAACTGCAATTCTCAGTAAGGAATCATTATTCCCCTTTGTGTGTTGACTTGAATGGGCGGTCAGTAGTATGGGCCCTAGTAAGCAGTACCTTGATAGGGATCAGTGCTATATTATTGAAGTTTACACCTACCTGTGAAAAGTAGCATCCATGGAGCTGAATACATTGCGATGGTAATGTCTAACGGATGTACGCACACAGGTGCAGGTTGCTACCCTATAGCTATCCTCCATGAAGGTCAAGGCCCTTTCTGCATAATGACTTCCATGGCTCTAGAGGAGTGAACTCAGAGACCTGGTGGAGCCGACAGCCCCTTGGAGAGATACGCTAACATTATGGAGAGACAGAGTACATTCGTTAGGGTTTGTGCTGATCCATTTCCTTCTAGCGCTAGTGCTAGACGAAACGATCCAAAAGAAAACACTGCAAAATCAACACTGGGCTGAGCAGCGCTGCGATGAGAGGTGGCTTACCTCCTCGAAAAACAAAAGCTCCAAAGAGCAGCAGCAGTGCGCTTAAAGAAGAAATAAACATGAAGCAGTTCTGCTATTCAAAAATAATTTACTGAGATATAGCCCCGGAATATTACAGCTGTAATAGCAAATAGTTAAAGCAGCAGTACTACCAAATTAGGAAGTGATCTATCAAAATTCAGCTTTTTGACTGTGAGCATGAGGCAAAAGTTCCAGTTTCCATACCTGTAAATATTTTTTTTCAGTCATCTTTAATTTATTAGATATTTGCAATTTATTTGAATGGTTGTAGCGCTACAATAAATATGGCGGCTGACTAATTTTCAGCAGCGCTTTTCCTTCAGGTCGCATCATGTCTTTTGACTACAGCAGAGGGACCCTCTGCTGACCATTTCTGATGTCCCTGCAAGTCATACACATGTGTAGTTGGCAGCAGAGGGGGTTCCAGTGCAACATGCTTGGTGACAGAAATGTAAAAGAAGCACAGGATAACTGAGCAAAATTACTTGGCAATAGTACAATGTTGGCGGGGAAAGAGTACCAGTTATATGATCAGCAGGGCACAGGGAATAAACTGTCTAAAAAGCAGAGTCTTTTTTTCGTAGTACTGCTGCTTTAACTTCCAGGAAGTTAACTATTTGCTATTACATCTGTAATATTCCAGAGCAATATCTCAGTAAATTATTTTTGAATAGCAGAACTGCTTTGTGTTTATTTCTTCTTTGAGCATATTGCTGCTATTCTTTGGAGCTTTAGCACTAGTGCTAGACAGGCCAAAGAGTCAGACTACACTGTGGACAGATCTGGGATGGCTGTGACTGAACCCCAATGAAATAGAGGTCCTGGTAGTGGAACTGGGTCGATGGCATGACAAGATTGCCTTCAGTGTTGCAACAGGTCCTTTTCTTGGAACTACACCGCTGAAGGACTCCTCTGGGGTATGGGATCTTGGCGTGTTCCTGGATGACGGATTAACATTCGAACTCCAAGTGGTATCCATTGTCCGTAATGGTTTTTATTATCTAACGAATTTAGCCAGGATTAAATCCCTAATTCCGCCTGACAACCTCCCTGCTTTGGTGCATGCTTTCATCACGTCCAGGCTAGATTACTGTAACACTCTATACTTTGGGGTCTTGGGAGGTACCCTCTGCAGACTACAACTAGTGCAGAACGCAGCTGCTAGGATGTTGACTGGCCTTCCTAGGTCTCGTCACATAACCGCAGTGCTGCGTGAACTGCACCGGCTGCCGGTCAGGTGGAGGGTTATCTTGAAGGTAAGTAATCCTAACTTAAGGCCCTACACGGACTTGATCCTGGCTATCTGTCTGACTTCCTAACGCCGGTCATTCCAGTCCACTCCCTCCGGTCCTCATCTTGGGGCCTCCTGACTATTCTGAGTGTAACCCCCCTACAAATGGGGGTTCCCGAAAAGTCTTCTTCGAGCTTGCCTAAATGCTCACTGCCAGGCTGGTGTCCTGCGTTTTAGCAGTTTAAATGTGATTGCCAAAGATTGCCTGTATAGCCTCAGTGCACTGTCTCTTTAAGAGCTGCCTGGATTGTAGTCATAAGTAATCAGAGAGGGAGCTCTGTTGAAAGATGCAACTATTTGCTGAAAATCATTTAGAGTGATAATGATAATGTAGTTTGTCTAACCTGCCTTCTTTGCAGCAAGGACTGTTTTGTTTATCTCCACTATCTTGGTCCTGGACTGCGAATTGGACCAATCAGTTCTGGTGGGACCTAAAATGGAGCCGGACTACAGGAGCTGTCTGGAGTCAAAATCTGTAGGAATTGTAGTTTTGGGCTTTTTGCACCTGAAGGGGGAGCCTTTGTGGTGACTGACGGGAGGATCAGACAACCGAACCTTTTGGATCTTGGGGAATTCCCCAGGCTGCTGCAGCTAGTTTCAGTTTTGAGCTGAGAAGTGAAGAAGTAACAGCTCAAGTGATTTTTGAGCAGCAGTTCTGTGTAGTTTTGCTTGGGAGAACTGTGAAAGGGCTGAGTTTTGGCCTGCCTGCTGTCCCTGAGAGGGAGAATAGAGTTTATTCGGACTGAATCAGAGTTGTGCGAACTATTTAAGCCACTGGACCGTGACCAGGCTTTAACCTAAAGAAGAAAGAAGATTTGCTGAATGCGATCGGCCTGTCAGTATTTCCAACTGCTTTTGAATCCCCGGTTTGTGCAGAGACTTTGCGATCGTGACCGGAGAGCGGTTTGCCTGGTACAGTAGAATTTCCTTGCATGTAAAATGTGCTGTGTATTTAAAGTGGGTCGTGATTTGGTTCCCCACTGTGTGAACTGTGTTCTGCTTGCTGGAAGCTTTATCCAGCCTAATTGGACTGAATCCACATTCATCTCCATTCTGCCTGGGCCATGCCACGTTGGCCCTGCCATACTACCCCACTACACAGAGAAAGCCACCGACGAGAGACCTGCCTGGGGATCAGCCTCCTGCTCCACGCTTGAACAGGAATGATGCCTCAGCGAATCGTGTGGGACCTGCTTCTCCTGGCACTCCAGATTAACCACCTGCTGTCTCGATTTTCATCCAGCCTGTGTCCAGTCTTGGGTATTGTGAGTAATCATCAGGGTAGCTCCCTGCAACAACAGCCTAATCTAAAAGTGTGTCATCTGATTGTCTTCTTGTTTTCTTTTCACGAACTGAGCCCTCCGGCCCCGGATTACAAATAGTGTGTGTTGTGCATGTTGTTTTACATAGAAACATAGAACATAGAACATAGAACATAGAAACATAGAAGTTGACGGCAGATAAGGACCGCAAGGCCCATCCAGTCTGCCCATTTCTTTTTCTACCTTATAAATGTGCCATCGGCCTTTGCTCTGTCAGTGACCTATCTATTCATAGTCATTTGTATTGACATAGTCATTTGTTTTCTTCCATCACAGGGCCCCAACCAGCTATAACGTTCCTGGCTAGCCCACCATTCTCCATCTGGGTACCCAGAGTGTGTGACTGTTTATGGACCCTGAAGTGCAAGTATAACTGTTTGATTGATGGAGCTTTTAAGCAAATTAACCTGATTACGCCCCTTCCTTGTTGAAGCCCATTAAATAAATCAGATCTAACTCTTTTTTCCATTTACACTGACTGTGGTTCCAGTTTGTGCAAGAGTACTGAACTGCTGTTATTTGCTGTGTATAACCTTGTTTTACAGGGGGTCCCCAGGGCCGGGCCAGAGGAAAGCCCTGGTGGTAAGAGCAAACAGTGTAGGTACTTGTGTGGTGTATCAGGGGTACTGTGAAAATGATTACTGTGTATTGTTCTGGCCACTAGTAAGGAAAGAGGGGGGTTACAGTGTTCCGGAGGGCTGTGCCCAGGTTAGCTTGACCACTACCAACCCTGACCTCCAGGTGGAGGCACCCGTTTCACAACTCAGGCCCCTTAACCTGCCACTAGCCAAGCAGGCAGGGGTAGTAGCCCTCGGTATAGTGCCACCTGGGGTTACATGAGGACGAGGCTTAAAACATCTGGTGACAGAGCTTTTGGTGTCGCTGCTCCCATCCTCTAGAATTCTTTACCACCTACTGTCAGGGAGGCCCAGTCAGTCGAGGTTTTCAAGAGCCATCTCTTTTCATTGGCCTTCCCGGACATTGAGATTTAAACTCGCTGCTTTTATACTTATGATTTTTTGCTTGTTTTTTGACTACTGATTGTGTTGGGTTAGTTATGTATTTATTATATCTAATGTTTCATGTTGCTACCAAGTGCAAAGTAATGCACCTGGGAAACAAAAGCCCAGGGGAAGAGTACACAATTTGGGGGTTACTAAGAACAACAGAAATGAAAAGGGACCTTGGGGTAGTCATATCAGATGACCCAAGGGTAGGCAGGCAATGTGAGAAGGCAGTAAGGAGGGCTGGTGGGATACTGGGATGCACTGGGAGAGGCATCACCAGTAGAAAACAGGAAGCTGTTATCCCTCTATACAGACAGTTGGTGAGACCCCATCTGGAGTATTGTGCGCAGTTCTGGAGACACCATCTCTGCAAGGACATAGACAGGATGGAGGCAGCCCAGAGGAGGGCAACTAAAATGGTGCAGGGTCTGCACCAGAAACCATACGAAGAGAGACTAAAAAAACTTAATATGTATACCTTCAAGGAAAGGAGGGAGAGGGGGACATGATAGAAATTTTCAAGTACCGCAAGGGAATCAACAAAGTCCAAGAGGGTAGCATCTTTCAGAAAATGAGATGTACAAGAACAAGAGGGCACAGTTTGAAGATAGAGTGGGGATGGCTCAGGGGCAATGTGAGGAAGTATTGTTTCACAGAGAGGGTGGTGGACGCATGGAACAGCCTTCCTAAGGAGGTTGTGGGGTCCAAAACAGTGGGGGAATTCAAGAATGCATGGGACGGACACATGGCAATTATAATGGGGGGCGGTACGAGGATGTACTGTAGGTTGTTGGTTAATTAAGATCTGCAGCTTATACAACAGGTAGGGAAATGGGCACACTGGGCGGGCCAAGCGGTCCTTATCTGCCATTAAAGGATATGTTTCTATGTTATGTTATTCAAGTAATTTACTTGTTGTATAGCGTTCTATATGTTTTAATTTGTGAGGTGCCCAGAGCCTCAGGGATTGGGCACCACAGAAATAAAACTTGCCTTGCCTAATGAAAATCTTATGGGTCTACTGGACATCCATGCAGAGCCACTGCTCTCTCCTGTCACTAAGTGGAAGAGCAGAGAGAGAGAGAGAGAGACAGTAATGCAATCTCTGCTTTTGTGGGGAAATCCAAGGAAACTTTCAGTAGAAAGATGGTACCGTATGGCACTTGCCTGTTTGCAGATGACACAAAGATCTGCAACACAGTAGATGATCCAGATGGGGTGGGCAGAATGAGAAGAGATCTGGAAAAACTGGCAAAATGGTCCAAAGGGTGGGAACTGGGGTTTAACGTAAAGAAGTGCAAGATCATGCACATAGGGAAGAGAACCCCTGAAGCTACCTGTAGGTTGGAAGGGGAGTTGCTGGCAATCACAAGGGAAGAAATAGTCTTAGGCGTCATCATCACAGATCACCTGAAACCATCCAAGCAGACAACTAAAGCAGTAGGTAAGGCTAGAGGGATGTTGGGGTGTATTAGTAGAGGTATCACAAGTCGGAAGAGGGAGGTAATAATCCCTCTTTACAAGACACTGGTTAGGCCCCATCTGGAGTACTGCATGCAGTACTGGTGGCCACACCAGACAAAGACATTAACAAAATGGAGGCAGTCCAGAGAAAGGCAACCAAAATGGTGCAGGGACTGCATCAGAAAACATATGAGGACAGATTAATGGAGCACAATATGTATACCCAAGAGCAAAGGAGGGAGAGAGGTGATATGATCGAAACATTCAAACATCTTAAGGGCATTAACAAGGTGAAAGAGTTGGACATGTTTCAATATAAGAAAAATAGCAGGACGAGAGGACACAGCTTTAGATTAGAGGGAGGCTGATTAAGGGGTAATGTGAGGAAGTTCTTTTTCACAGAAAGGGTGGTGGATGCATGGAACGGCCTACCTCAGGAAGTGGTGGATATGAATACAGGGCAGGGCTTCAAACAGGCATGGGATAGGTATGAGGGAGCAATACAGATGCATATGAATAAACAGGCCATTGACAGAGTAAAGACCCATGGCACATTCATAAGGTAGCAAAAATGGTCAGACTGGATGGGCCTTGTGGTCCTTATCTGCCGTCAACTTCTATGTTTCTGTGTATGTGGGATCACTTTGTGTCTGTGGAGATACAGAGCCTGAAGCTCACCAATGCAGCTAGCTAAGCATATTGCTACTAGAAAAAGACCTTTAATGAATGTTCCAGAGCTACCCCCCCCCCCCCCAAACACACACGAAAAGGCTTGAAGAAAAAGCAATAATAACTACAAGGACCATGGTTAGGTTCCAAGGAGAGAAAGAATCTGCCTAAGCCTTGGCTGAATCCTATGTAGGCCTTCAGGAAATGAATGTGTGGATGGTGTCCTAATCAAAGAGACACCACTCGACACCTCATGGCCCAAAGGGCCACTGCCTTACCCCTATGGCAGGCTAACTGATAATCCATAGTCTAGTCCTCACTGCAGGAATTCCAAGACACTGGCTAGAGAGGCAGATGAGGTCTTCATATGAAGTGGCGAACGCCCACGTCTGAAGGTGAGTTAAATCTTTCTGTAGGTGGCAGTCTTCCTGGATTGCAACAGTGCTAGATACCCCCTTGCTGTGTATTTTACCATTAAGGGTATCCTGCATTCACCAGGCTGACAGAACTGGTCTAGATACATACAGATTATTGAGTCCTGATGCATTACATATGGCTTACCTGGCAAGGGTTTGGAGTCATACACCAACAGTTGAGTGAGCTGCAAGAACTATGAGCGATGAGGTTAGCAGGAAGCGATGAGAATCAACCTTGGCTGATCCTTGCGTAGCTTTTGTATAATCTGCAGGATCACTGGCAACAGAGGAAAAAACAGAGGAGCACATCTGGCCTGACATGGAAAGACAAGTGATCCCCAGGGACTGTGGCTCCAGGCACATGCTGAAGGATCTGGGTGTCTTTCCACTTGTTATGGTTGCCATGAGGTGTGTTAGTTACAGAACATGTAAAACTCCCTCCAGGGCAAACTTCCATTCACTCGGAAGTGGCCTCTGCTAGTTGAGCCAGTTGACATGACAGTTTAGAATGCCTGTCAGATGTAACCCTGTATGCCTGTTCAACATGGCATTGCTCTTTGTGCCACCCTGTCATCTAATATAGGAGGCAGCATACCAACAACTCAAATTTGGTATTCCACCTTGGATTCCAGTATTCCACTTATAGATACATAGACAGTGTCGGCAGATAAGGGCCTATGGCCCACCCAGTCTGCCCATTTGAGCTTGTAAGTTCAGTTTATGTTTTCCTAGAAGTCTGTTGCCCCTTACCCCTGACCTCCAGAATTCCTTTATGTCTATCCCATGCATTCTTAAATCCCGTTGATTGTTTCAGCCCCAACCACTTCCTCTGGCAGGGTGTTCCACTTGTCCACCACTCGTTCTGTGAAGAAATTCTTCCTCACGTTTCCTCTGAATCGTCCTCCCTCCAACTTCATCCCATGCCCTCTAGTCCTGGAACATCTTTTTCGCTTAAAAATAGTGTATTCCTGCACCCTGTTCCTCCCTGTAAGATACTTGTATGTCTCTATCATATCCCCTCTCTCTCTCCTCTCCTCCAGGGAGTACATGTTCAGTTCCTTCAACCTGTCCTCATAGGACTTGTGATGCAATCCATGTGCCATCTTTATTGCCCTCCTCTGAACCTTCTCTACCCTGTCCTACGTCCTTACGTGATGAGTCTCAGAACCTTGCACATCGTACTCCAGGTGGGGCCTCACTAGTGTCTTGTATAGTGGAATTATGACCTCCCTTTTCCTGCTGGTGGCGCCCTGCCTATGCATCCCAGCATCCTATTTGCTTTACCTGCTGCCTTGTCACACTGTTTCCTACCTTGAGGTCATCAGAGATGATAACCCCAAGATCCTTTCCTGCTTGATGCATGCTATCTCTCACCCCCAACTGATATATTGTGCCAGGATTTTGTGCCCCATATGCATTATCTTGCTTCTTTGCATTGAATTTCAACTGTCAAACCCCTGACCATTCTTCAAGTTTCTGCAGGTCCTTCTCATTCTGTCTACACACCCTCTGGTGTGTCTACTCTATTACAGAGCTTTGTGTCATCAGCGAACAGTGAAATTCTGCCTTCTAGGTCTCCAAAATGTCACTGATGAAGATGTTGAATGAGACCAGTCCCAGCACTGATCCCTGTGGTACCCCACTGGTCTCTTCCCTCTGGGGAGTGACAGCTATTTACCACCACCCTCTGTGTCCTGCCACCCAGCCAGTTACCTACCCACCACACTACACTACTGTCCTGCCCACACCCATATTCCCCAGTTTGTGTAATAGTCTTCTATGTGGCACAGTGTCAAAGGCCTTGCTGAAGTCCAGATAGGCCATGTCCAGTGCCCTCCCGATCCACCTCCTAGTCACCCAGTCAAAAATTCAAACAGGTTGGTCTACGACATGACCTCCCCTGGTGAAACCATGCTGCCTTAGGTCCTGTAGTCCATTGACAACCAGATGTTCCACCAGTCTCTCCTTCAGTGGTGCTTCCATGATCTTCCCCACTACCGAGGTGAGGGCTGACTGATCCTGGTTCCCGCTTCCTCTTTGTTCCCACTTTTTGTATAAGGGGACTACATCTGCTGTCCTCCAGTCTTTGGGTACCTCCCTGTTTCAGTGATCGGCTAAACAGGATAGCCACAGGTTCAGCCATCACCTCTCTTAGTTCTTTAAGGACCCTGGGGTGCACCCCATCTGGCCCCATTGCTTCTCAACTCTTATTACTTCAGTTCCTTCAGGACCCTTTCTCGTAAAGGGACTTGTGTCCATTCGGCACCATTCTCACCCTTATTACTCCCTTCAGACCCGTACCCTCCTCTTCCTCAGTAAAGACTGAGCAGAAATACCTGTTCAATATGTCCGCTTTACTGTTGTCATCCTCCACGACCCTGCTCCCCTTCAGTCTCACTATCCCTCCTTTGCCTTTCTTTTTCACTTATGTACCTGTAAAGGTTTTGTCCCCTCTACCCACTGATTTTGCAATGTGTTCTTCTGTCCGAGCTTTGGCTTCCCTTACTGACCTCCCTCTGCTTCTCTTGGTACTTCTCCCTATCCCCTTCTGCCTGTGTCTTTTTGTATTGCCTGAATGCAATCTTTTTGGCTTTCACTTTCTTTGCTACCTCTTTGGAAAACCATAATGGTCTCCTCTTCCTTTTCCTCTTGCTAACCTGTTTAATGCATAATTCTGTTGCTCTTGTAATCCCTATTTTAAATACTGCCCACTGTTTCTCAACCCCTGATTCCTGTCCCATTCCCCTTAATGCCTCTTTCAAGTAGTTCCCCATTTTCCCCAAAGTCTGCCCCCCTAAAATCCAGGATACGTGTTTTTGTGTGGTTTGGTTCTGCTCTTTCTGTGATTTCAAACCACAATGACTGGTGGTCACTGTTCCCCAGGTGCTCCCCACTGTTACCCCCCATCACACTGTCCTGTTTGTGAGCACAAGGTCCAGTATTGCCTTCTGCCGAGTTGGTTCCATGACCAGTTGGCTTGAGGAAGGCACCCTGAAGGAAGTCCAGGATAAATCTGCTCCTAGTTGATGCTGCTGCTGGGATGCTCCAGTCCACATCTGGAATACTGAAGTCTCCAACCAGTACTACCTCACCTTTGTCTGCCATTCTTTGGATGGCTAGCATCAGCTGCCTATCTGTTTCTTCCTCCTGGGCTGGTGGTCTATAGACCACACCTGCTGGATGGCTGGCCCATTTTCCTTTCCAGCTAACCCACAGTATCTCTCCTCCATTTTGTTCCTCCTGGATCTCTGTGGCCCTTATGTCATTTTTCACATACAGTGCCACTCCTCCTCCTCCTTCCTACCTGCCCTGTCTCTTCTGAATATGTTGTAGCCAGGTATGGCTATCTCACAGTCGTGGTTATCTATTACACCAGGTTTCAGTGATGACCACAATGTCCAGGTCTGACTGCACCATGACAGCCTCAGATCTTCCATCTTGTTGCTAAGGTTCTTGGCATTGGCACATGGCTTTCCATGATTTGACCTCCCTAGACTGTTTATGTTTCTACTCAGTCCCTTCCTTGGTTGTCCTTTATCCCTGGTTCTCCTTGCTGTCTGCCCTTCTGCTGAACTTTGCCCTTTTCTGCCTATCCACCTCTTGGGGCTAATCTCCATCTTTTGCACACTGCTTTGTAGAGACAGCCACTCCTCCGGTTCACTGGTTCCACTGCTAGCTGTGGGGTGAGCAAATGGGTACCCTCCTTGCTGGCCTGCCACCCCCTTTGCTAGTTTAAATGCTTGTCAATGTAGCATTTAAACTTATCATTCGAGTGCTTGGATTCCCTCCAGGATGGATGCAGGCCGACGAGGCTTGAACAAACCTCCATCCTCCAGGTGGGTCCCCAGTCACCAATGAATCCAAACCCTTCCTCACAGCACCAGTTCTTCAACCATGAGTTAAAGTTCCTGTGCATGCCTCTATGCTCTCCCTTGTCTCTCGTAGGTAGTACTTCTGAGAAAGTGACAGAAGTAGCTACTTGCTTGAGACCCCTCCCCAATTTCCTAAACTCTTCCTGAACTTCCTTTGGCTCCCCATTTGCCAGGTCATTAGTGCCTAGGTGGATAATGACATCCAGCTCACCCTCCCGTCTTGCCTTCCCAGTGATCCCCAGGATCTTCCTTCCATCCCTCCATGTTGTGGCACCTGGTAGGCACCTCACCTCCCTGTCCCCCCCCTCCTGTGTTCCTAGCTAGATCCCTCTTATGATGGAGTCCCCCACCAGGATTCGCTTCCTCCTCTTCTGGGGTCCACTGCTCTCCCCGCTGAGGTCACTTCCTTGGCTAACCTCCACATCCTTTCCTTCCACTTCTCTGGGTACCTCTATTTGGTTGTCCCCATTTGCCAGTGTGGCATATGAGTTCTCGAGTGGAATAGGATCTGGGATGTGCCTCTGCCTGACTGCTCTAACCCTCCCTGAGCCCACTGTCATCCAAGTGCTCCTCGTTGTCGGCATCCTTTGAGGCAGTTGCATTGGACTGGGTGGTCTCTGGATAGGGGTGATGGTACTCCTGACCCAGTTTACTTCCGCTCTGAGTCTGGCTACCTCATCCCGCAGTCCAGAGAGATGCATGCAGATAGGGCAGCACCTCAGTGTCCAGAAGGTCTGCCTGAGAATGGCTGCCCCACAGCCACTGCATTGCACCACTCCCCACATTATACTGCTATTCCACTACTTGTCTGCTACTGAAGCTCTCTTAGTTCCCTTTTTATTAATTTACTGTCCTAAAAATCCTGCCACTGATCCTCAGATACTTTTCTTTTCAAAAAAAGAAAATAAACCAAAAAAAAAGAGTGCTATACATTACACTGCAGTGCGAGGGCATGGTGGTGTAGTACTGCAGTCAGAATACCAGCATGAAGAAAATGGTATTCAGTCATGAAAACTGGTATACAAAACAGGGCAGAATACCACTAATTTCTAATGTTCAGGGCCCAGCACGCATTTCAAGAATGTGGAGGGGGGAAACTTCTGTTCCACAAGATCCTATACTCCATGGACTGAGGCCATATCTAGCACAATGCCCCAGCCATAAGATTGGCATCCATTGTGATGGTTATGAGGCTCACGTCTGTTAGCATGAACCCCATGCATAGGGATTTATGGCAGCGTTCCCCAACAAAGAAGTACTACCACCTATAGTGGTAGAGGTCTATATTTTTACAGGGTCTTTGGCTGCAAGTTCCAGTGTCACAAGAAGCTGAGCTGTAGTGGTTAAGAGTGTAGTCCAGCCTACTGAACAAGATTTATGCGAGAAGAACTGCATGGGCTGCTGTCTCCATCCTACTCATCAGCTTCCTGAATGCTCATGAGAGGCTGCACACCTGTCAGATGAGAGGGATACTACAGCTTGAATGTGCATAAGTTTGCCCTCCAATGATGCATATGGTATGTAGGGTGCAGTGTACCATTTGTTGATTATTTCACAGCCATAATATTGCCCTGTCTGGATGAACTTCAAAAATCACCTCCTGTGCAGCTGCCAAAGACTCTGCTCTTATCAGCTAATCATCTAGCTAGAGGTTCAAATGATAGTCCTGTATGGGGAGACACAATGCTACTATTGGCATGGCTTTAGTAGATCCCCATGTAACTGCAGATATTCCAAATGGCAGAGCTGTGTGCTAGAAAAATGCTGTTCTTCAGCACACCGGAGGAAGCGGTAGTGTGTTGGATAAATGTGGACAGGTGGCTAAGCATCTGGTAGATCCAGAGTTGCAATAAAACATCCTGCCTACACATCTGCCATCAGGTGTCAAAACATTTTCGAGATCCAGCACAACTCTGAAGCCTCAGTCTTCTTTGGGATAATAAATCAGATTGAGTATCAGCCTGTGCCTTGACTGTGGCAAGTGACCAGACAGATTTTTATTTGTTTTTCTTTGGTAATCAGGTAAGGCCTACTGGGCACATGGCCCTTTTACAGGGGTGACCCGGGAACACTGTGGAAGTTAACTGACTTGCTCAGCCTCACGAGATATACAGGTGAAGGCTTTGGGAATCAAACCCAAGTCTGCTGGATGTACCAAGCTCGTTCACAGCTTGTTGCATGAACCTCTACGTTATACTGCCAGATAGTTCCGTGGTTGCTGAGATCTCTGATGGCATCTTGTATATCCTTGTTGTGAGCTACAGGTGACTGAAGAAAGATGTCTGATATTGGAAGACATTAAGAATACAATGTAGACAACGATCAACACCCCTTGATCTGAAGTTGTTTGCATTCATATGTCAAGAAGAAAAACCATCTTGCCTTCTAATGGAGACTCTAGACTAGGGACAAGCCTGATCTCAGTATGTCGCATTGCTTTATAGTCTCAGTTGTCCATGCAAGCCACACTACTACAGCCATCTCAGTGAGATGAAAGGATCCCTGGTTAACTCAGGAGGCCTATATAATAGTTGAACCTATGGGCTGGATGATATTGGTAGTGTCCCAAGACGGAGTCGTCAGGTAACTAGAAACAGAACTACAGACTTCTCCATGCCACTATGGAGTATAACACCAACTTTTCGGATAACTGTGGCAAATCATAAAAAGTGTCCACCAGGAACCTGCTCCCATGGATAGCAGACACTTAGAATTCACTACTTCTTAGTTATGAGGCAAAGTAAAAGAAACATCTAGCAGTCACAGCAGCTTGGCTCAGGCAACATAAGCTGATGTTGGTGCTGCCTCCATTGATGCTCCTGTCGCCTCATATGTTTTATATAGCCACCACCCCTGAAGTGGAAGTTACTGTCTGTACGGTCACACAAATATGCACATCCACTTCGACAATTAAGTCCCAGACCTTATCGTCCTTGTTGTCTACGTTGCAGACCTTTGCAAATCTCAGTGCTGGGGATCTCCTCTCATTGCTGTCTCACTCTGTGGCAAGGTCCTTTGCTATATAACATACCTTAAGTACCACATCTTTCTCAACAGTAAGGTCGTGTGCCACACCACATACCAGAAATGCCCTGCTAGTCTTGCCAGCCTTTTTTGGGGATCAACTTTTCTGCTGCATAAGGATGCTGAGATTTTCTACGCTAAACACTCTGCCCCTTCTACTCAACTAGTGATTCTCGTCAGAGAAATTATGTTCACCCTGTACTACTGAGGAGCAGCGTCAGATTCCCATCTTTGTGAAGATGTGAAGAATCAGTCAATGAAGGGATGAGTCTAAGGTCCTAGGAGTCGGTAGGTGCTGAGAGACCCTCTTGCCTTTCTGAGTTTGAAAGGCATAGCCAGTGTAATTGAGGATGTCTTGCATCTGAATCAACTTAGCTAAAGTAGGTGATACAGCCACTACTCCCTGTGAAGGCAATGACCCTGATGTTCTTCCAGATTTGATGGAGTATAGACAATGAGCATCCATAGACTTGTCTGCCATTGTACAGCGAGCGTCCAAGGTGACTTGTCTGATCCCTTAGTGGTGCGAGGCGATTCAGAACATCCTTACTCAGAGGGTGAAGGCTTATTACAGAATGGGCAGTGGGAGCCAGTCACAGTGGTCTTGGGCTGAGCCCTGCACCCTTGCCTTCTAATCCGGTCTTTTTTGACTATCAGACAATTCTGACAATCCACATAATGAGCAGAAGGAGCCAGGCATGGAGGACTGGAGTCTAGCCTTGCACCCAGCACACTTTGGTATCCTTTAGAACTGTGACCTCTGATTTTTGCTGCTGAGAAATTCATGCAGCTGAGGATCTGCTTACAATCACTGTACTGGACAGCAACATACTGCTGAATATGAGGATCTCAGCTTTGAAGGAAAAGTCATGCAGTATGCGACTGTCATGGATAATGTCTATGCAACTCCACTCCGATACCGCTCTTTCCTATATCTAGCGCCTTACATAACGCACTTGCCCTAGTTTGGCCTCTGCCCCACATGCTCTACAGCACCTGACAATGCCACCTTCCTGGCAGCTCCACCCCACACCCCCTCCTTATCCTTACCTACCCCCACCTCTCTCTCTTCTCATTTTCTTACCTCCCCTTGCCCCTCAATTTCTTTCTACCACCCCACTGTCCTCTTCCTTTCCACCTTACCCCTCTCCTGTCTGTTCGAAATTAATTTGATATCCTTTACCCTTATTTGTGTAACAATTTTGTCTATTGTCATGTGATACCTATGTCTTGACATGGAACCTTTGTAAAAGAGCCCTGGGCTGAAAGGTAATTGTAATCCTAGAATTGAAATAAATAAATAAAATAAATAAATAAATAGGGTGCAATCAAAAAGTGCGGGGGAATGTAAATTCATGCTAATAAACTCATGAACCTCCAAAGATGGCCAGTGCCCTCCACAACGCATGCATGGCCTGTAAAAAGAGGATCAGCACAGTAACAAGTCACTGCACTAAGCTGGCACCTGACGTGTTCATGAATGTGTGAATTAGTGCGTGGGAACCTTCATGACATCATGCTCCATTTCGTAAACGGTCTCAAAAACTAGAATTTAAACTCACCTGCCCAAATAAGCCCCAATTCTACCTTGGAAGGTACGAGTGTGAAATGCATTTCTACCAGACACTGCCAGGGAAGAGTAGACTATGTGCTGCCATGTGCTGCCCTTACAGGAAGTGGCGACCACTGTGGTGGGCCGGGCAGCTTGCTCCTTCAGAGGCATGTCTGCAGTGTGCAAGACTGGCAGTGGACTGTGCCTGATGTCAGGGAGGTAGGCAGAGAGAAAATGGAGCCTGCAAGTGAAGTCTGGCCCATTCTCCAGTCCATGCTGCCAACCAAGGCTTGGCGTTATTTGGATGTGAACACCGGGGAGGGGAAATCCTTGGGAAATTTGTTGCAGGAAAGTCCTGGGGGAGGCATGTACCAGCTGGGGATGGACTGGGGCTGATGCCAGTCTGGCTCCAACAGAGAAAAAACTATAGACAAAAAATCCTAAGAAAAGGAGATCCTTAGAATATACTGAATAAAAAATCCCTGCATAGCAGGGAGTGGTCTACCAGATAGGATAGGCTGTAAAAAGACTGAGGGAGTATGGAAAGGAGTACATTCTAAGACTTTCTCTCAGACTGTTACAACCAGTCCTAGCTATTGCGGAAGGACAGGCCATACCACTGACTGCAACAGGAGCCCACACACAGTGAAAGACTGCCCCCTCCCCCCGCCGCCAATCTTGGCAAGAAAATCATCTACTGCGATTCAGTGCCCCAAAAAAGTAGTCTATGTTTTATAGATTCACATCCTCATATGGGTTAAAGTGGATTTTTCTGGCCAGCCTGCTGTGTCTTGACCAGGGCTTTGTAAAATGCCAGGATTACATCCCTGCTCTGCTGGTCAACCCCCTCCCCCCTTTGGTGCCCCTAGCATTCTTCCTGCCTTTTTGACAGCAGCAGTGCACAGCTTGTCATGCTTTAACCCCTTGTCTGTCATGATCCTCATGTCCTTTTCCTCCTCCACAGCTACAAAAGGAGCTCCACAAAGTGTGTAGTTCCAGAATCTGTTTTCTCCCAGAAGGCCAAATCCATGAAGAGTACAGGATCCCTTATGCATGTGAGTAGGGTTGGCAAAAGCTGCAGTTTCCTCTCCGCACATGTCAGATATCTCATGGCACCTACAGTGGGATTTTCGCCAGCCCACCGTACTCGAACCTGCTCCACTCATGTATCTACTCAGGCAAGTTTGCACAAAGAATGGAGCATGAGGCTGACCACTGCGACCTGAAGAAATGGATCTGCACGCTGTGGAGGGCGGCAACGTTATGCCAGGAGGGACCAAGCAGTAATGTCTCCGCACCATCTGTGCCTGGCCCCTCAAAACCTTTGTGAAGCCTAATGACCCTTCTCTACCTTCCCTTATGGCATGGAGAACTGGAGGTCATAATCTCTCACATTTCACTTTTGGTTTTAAAATTTTCCCTGTTGTAGGGAGATACAGCAATCCTTGGAGGACTGTCGAAAGACTGCCATGTCTTATAATTCACTACTCTGAGCTGCTAACCCAGGCATCCAATCTGTCCCTGCTCCACCCCCAGAATGTCTCTGGCCCCTCCACGCTCCGCTCTGTGCATGGATTGAGGAGTCCCTGGATCTGGGGCTAAAGGTGTGCATCTTGCACTTATAGGAGGATCAGGCCCTAGTGTTAACATTGTATGCGACTGCACTGAATCGAAAAACAAGAGACAGTTGGCACAGTCACTGTTACAACAGTGTAGTAAAAAAGGAAACTATTTTATTTATTTAGTTTTTGTTTACCAGATGGGTGCCATAGCTGCAAAGCGACTATTTTCAGGCGCGACCCGGGAGTTCACAAACATTAAAAAAATCATCATACAGTAAAATACATCAGGCAGGAATAAACTACCACTTACAGAGAAACATGCCAAACAAATACCCTTCATTATTCAAAAAATGCTAACAAATACACAGGCAGTGCAGCATTACAGAGGGAGCACACACAAATGACCTGATGCTTTTTACACCTTACAATCTGAATGTATGTCTTCCTATACACCTTCCTCCCCCCAAGTCGCAGCTGGAAACAAGCCTTGAATTAGTGTGCCTTTCTCGGTTACCAATTTTCAATAAATAAACATATCAGAGGCTCTGTGAATAATTAAACTGAAAATACCAGCATATTCTGCCATTGGTGGGAACTGAATCCCCTCCTTTGGTATATTGTGACCTGCAATAGGAACAGGGGCAGTGGATAGCAGCAGTCATTGTACAGCAACATATCACTCATAGGAGTATACGCACACAACAACCGGGGGTGATGTCACCTCTTAGGCCACTAAAGTAAAAAAGTAAGGAACAGTGACAAGCTAAATTTTGGCTTAGAGCTCCACACTGTTGTGTCACCCTGGTGTACCTTCATAAGTGACATGATAATTTCAGCTTAAGCTCAGAGTGCTCTTGGGCTTTGGTATTTGCCATCTGTCTTACAGTTTAATTTTCACTACTTGTTCCATGTCACGGGGCGTAATCCCTATGCATCTATTCACAGCTATGCTGCTGGCTCCAAAATCCCATCTCAGTAAATAATGAACCTCGTTCAGCAGCACTATACTGGTCTCCTGTCATGGCTCACAGCCCAGCCCCTTTTCCTCACATAGGATTAACTGCAGCATCATGTCGCTGACCATCTTAATGTTTATGGTGGGAGGAGTTAAACTGCACGGCACAGTAACTGATGTTTATACAGGGGAGCAGGCAAACTAGCTGACACAAGGGCTGCCTCATCAGTAATGATGTTTATCTGGGGGGGGACAGGAAGCATGGAATAGCAGCCTTGCCATTAGTAATGATGTTTATGTAGGGGATAGGACTGCAGGGCACAGCAGCATTGCCTTTATTAAAGGGGAACAGTCAGCACCAACAGCCTCACACCAAAGTGTGCGGCTCGTCCCAATTTGCACTTTGTGTCTGTAACCCCCACCCCCAAATGATGGGAGCTTATCTAACGTTTCTTGCTACCACCAGGGTTGTCTGCACCCTGCCCCAACTTGAACTGCCTGCCTGTTCTTTGTATTCACTCCAGCCCCCAGGACTGCAGCCTACAGGGAGACCAGCGGTGCAGACCAATGAGCCACACCTGCTTGATGGTCTTGAACATTCACACAGTGTGTGTGTGTGTTTGAACAGCTGCCTGCTCACACACTTGCTTCTTGGCGCTCAGCATGCCCAACTTGAAGACTGCAACTTCACCGCCCCAACTACAGCCACCCACGAAGGACCCTTCTAGTGTGCTCCAGCCCCAGGGATACCAGCAGGCATTGAGGGCATGGATGCACTATGATGAGGAGACAGAGGACAACATGAGTTTAGCACCTTTGTGCTAGTGATGACAGCACTGCTGCTAGAGAGAGACATTGCTCTGCCTAGAAGGACAGACATTGGAGCTCTGGATGGGGCAATGAAAGCACCAAATAACCCCAAAGCACAACTGGATGAGATTGAGAAAGCACTGTGTGCACTACAGAACAGGGGAAGTCAGCCAAAGTAACAAGAGTGCAGCTGCCCTACAAAATGGACTTAAAATGTGAAGCAATGTTTTTCCTATGAGGGGACCACCATTTTGCTGACCCAGACCTCAAAGCCAGCCAATAAGAGGTCAGAGATCTCTGCACATGACCCCAAAGCATTCTGGGAGAATGCCTGTGCTGTATTCTTGTTGCCCTTTACCCCAGCCAATAGGGCATTACGTGAACATTCAGCACACTAATTCTAGTGACTGACATCCCTGTATACCAATCAGATACTGCCCTGGCCCACAGAAATGCTGAGGGCAGATCGAGAAGTAGGAAGTTGACAGTGAGAACTTGCAAAGTGAGGAGGACTTGTGCTGCTGGCCAGAGCCAATCCAGGGAAGCCTGCCTGGGCTTCCACAGCCAACCCTCAGGTGGCGATTCCAAGGTTGCTACAACCATTCCATTGTATAGGGACTGAACTGTGTGTCGACTGAAAGTGTCAGGACATTTTTTCTGTGAGAGACTAAAGCCTGTCTTGCGAGAGGAGGCAAATGAGTGCCACAGCTGCCAGCCTGTGGGCACCAGACTCGTGTGAGAAAACCAGCATCAAGCCTGCAGACAGTCTAGGAGAAGGTCAGTTAGTATTACTGCCAGGTACTAGCTGATGCACCACATGAGGGTTCTGAAGTTTAGACGTGGATTTGATGCATGAGTCCCTGCTCCCTAGACTGGTCTGTCCTGCAGAGGAGAAAGAGGGAAGAGTCTGAGAGGTCCAGATGACTGCACATCCAAGGGCCCCGAGATCAGCATCTTCGAGCTGCCCCTCTGACTGCACAACTGAATCACCAGTCTGAGAGAACCTGCACCTACAGGAAACAGGAAAGGGAGCCCAAGCTGACAGGGAAGCTGGTAACACCAGAACCATGAATACTCTCAGGTCTTGCCCTGCAACTGGGAATTCTGTACAAAGTTGGTCACCAAATCGAGAGAGTTGACCAATGGGCCAGGACTTACAAATACAGCAATTGAGATTTGCTATTTTAAGCAACTGCATGGACCCATGGGGATTGGGTATGAAAAGTGTTGTATTTTGTTTTACAGTGCACTACCGTTGGCCAGATAGCTGCAATGTCACGGGGTGTGCACATGTTCCTATGGCTGGGAACCCATTGAAGAACAGGGAGCTCCCTTTAAGGTTTAAGAGTTTAAACAGGTATCAGTGCGAAATAGGTAGTGCCCCCAGTACAGGTGAGCTAGAGTTACTAAAAGGTTTTACAAGCTTATCTGCCACTGTATTGTCTTGCCTGGTGGGGGGTGGACAGTGATACTGTGTTTTAAAGTGTACTACCAGATAAGCCTAGGTAGGCACCTAACTTCGGTTCTGCATGTAAGGTTCATGAGTATCTCCCAAAAAGAGTGTTTTGCATTCCCCATCCTTTGTGAATATCCCCCAATAAATATTTTACTGGTATTTTGCTTTTTGTCCTGTGAGTATATTATTAGTAGTAAGTCGCTAATTGCATTTTATGGTTGCACTGTGATTTTTAATATGTAGGGGGACACTGTGGGTAGGTACTGCATCCCAGGGGGACTGTACCACTCTGACACAAGGCCCACTTAAAAAACTTTACTTTGGGTGGAGGCACTGTGCAAAACTTCAAATATCTGGATAGGACCCCCCCCCCCAATTCAGGAAAACAAGAACCCAGGACCCTCAAACCTTGTTTGAGTCCACAAAGCAAGGATAGTAACCGCAACATCCATGGCAACGCAATTACAGGTGCAAAAACATTTTTTTCTTTTAACTTACTGTTTACTGCAGTACAGTAGATTCCATCAGACTGATTTTGCTGACCTCCAAGCTGACATTTCCTGTAACCAGACATCCCAGAATCCCCTGAAGAGGACATCAGAACCGGGCTGCAACAATGGGTGATTCAATAGCCTGCGGTGTACGCTACAGTTTTCATAAGCTCTTATTTTTTATTTGCTGGTCCTGCTGTCCTCCGGGGGCCAAGTACAGTCACAGAGGCCTGCCTTTAGTCCTGGGAGAGCAGCGGTACTGGCAAACACCTGACCTGTGCTTACAAAATCTCCAGCATACACTGCAGGCTACGGAATCTTCTACTGCTGCAGTTCTGCTTATGATTTAATCTGCAGGGAACTGTGGGATTTCTGTTTACAGGAAATGTCATAATGGAAATCAGCAGAATCAGCCTGATACTGTTCACTGTAGTAGACTAGAAGTAAAAAAGAAAGTTCTTGGGTGTGGGGCTGTTACTGTGGACTGTTTCCTTTTAATGGTGTTTATACAGAAGCGGGGGTGCACAGCGCTTTGGCATCACCATTAGTAGTGATGTTTATATGGGGAAGGGGGACTAGAGGGCACAACTGCCTTGCTATCAGTAATAGTGTTTATATGGGGGACGACGACTGCAGGGCACAATGGCTTTGCCATTAGTAACGGTGTTTGTATGGAAAGAGGGGATGGGGCACAAAGGCCTTGCCATTACTAATTGTGTTTCTATGGGAAGAAGGTCTGTGGGGCACAACAGCCTTGTCATTAGTAATGGTGTTTATATGGAGAGGGGGACTGCGGGGCACAACAGTCTCAACATTAGAAATGGTGTTTATATTGGCTGGTTACAAATTAAATGTGACAAAAATGGAGGTCCTTCAAGTGCATTATACACTTTCCCCTTCCATATGGAAAACTCTCCCCTTCAGTTGGGAGCCTTCAGCTTTTAAATATTTAGGGGTTCATCTTGTGGGAGATCACTCCCATCTAGTGTCCCATAATCATGATCCTCTGTTGAAACAATTCACTACAGATTTAGCGACCTGGAAGAATACTTCTCTTCCTTGGATACAAAGAAATGATGCATTGTGCATTAATCTGCTTCCATAATTTCTATAGCTCGCCCAAACTTTGGTTACTCCCCCTGTCATTTTCCTTAGAGATCTGAACAGAAAGGTTTCCAGATATATCTGGAATGACCAAGAACCCACATTCAATTTTCCATTTTGTAACTTCCTAAACATCTGGGGATAAGCCTTACAAATCTAGCCCAATATCATCGGGTAGCCCAACTACATACTATATTCTACTGGCTGAACGCCACCTACCAAGCTCACTAGAAAAACGGGAAAAGCAGGAAGAGGATCTACATCACTAAAATAAAATTCTACTTGCACATCCACCCCACCCCACCCCCTTGCTGACATAACACAAAATCCTTACACTAATGACACTCAGACACTGGAGGATATCGTTAGAACACCTATCTCAAAAAAAAAAAAAGATTAGTTATCTTTTATACTCTCTCCCCTACATGGCAAACTTCCTTCCAGTTTATCTGGACCATGGGTTCAGAAGTTGGGAATGACTGGGCCTGCATTTGTTGATGCATTTTCTCAAAGACGGTCAGGCACTGTCATTTTTAGAACTACAACACTGGTATTCCCTGTGCCCCCAAGATCAGTTCCGTTACATGCAAGCTGTCCCTTCAGGGGTAGCTGTATTACAATCAGCCCTGGAGGGTACAGCTCCTCTTCCCCACGTGATTTCTTATATTTATGATGCCCACCTCTAGTTATGGGCAGATTTAGTAGATAGTGTCAGAACGGCATGGGAGGTAGATTTACACCACCCCATGGATCGCTGGGATTGGCAAAAACATCATAAATTTCTACATTTCATCACCAACTCTCATGGGTGGAAGGAATTTTCATGGAAGGTCACCATTTGACATTTTCAGGTACCAGTCATACAATAAAAATATACCCCAGGGAAGGGCGCAGCCTGTTGGAGAGGTTGTGGACACGGCCCAGCCACCATGGTCATATTTTTGGGACTGTCCATTACTAAAGCCTTTTTTGGCCTCACTTGCCATGGGGATATCAGAATTATTTGGTGATCAGGTGCCCTTGACAGTAGACTTTTTTTCTATTTTCCCCACTACAGAGGTACACGGCAATCCCACCTACTAGGAAATTACTTAATATCTGCCTTTTGGCTACGAAAAAAGCAATTATGAAAAACTGCCTCTCACCTGTGACTCCTACAGTTCCTCTGGCAAAATATAGTTAATGGAATACATAAAATGGAAAAATTAATGGCACCAGTGAATCATCAGCTTGAAAAGTTTGAAATCTTGTCGAGACGCTGGATATTATACATTATAAAGCACAGGCAGAACTTTGTCCCCCCGACAGGATATGAACCCAGCTTTAGTAGGGTGGAGAGGCATGATCTGCGGGCAGCTGTGCATGTACCTGACACAGAGCAACAGGGGATCAGCTCTACAGTATATGAATAGTAATCTGTATCTGATATGTTCCCATAAACCATCTGCTTTGTAACCTTAGCACGGACTCAATCTTCAAATTCAGAAGATCTTCTCTTGCTCACTGTAGACAAACTTCCTACTAAAGGAGCTAACTAATATTTAAGACATGTTCTTGCACATTTTTATTTTAGTCTCCGTTCAAGCCTTGAACTTATCAGCATCTAACCTTCACTGCATTGTAACCTTCATCTTATTAGTAATTTCCAGTATTACATGCGCTATAGTTGTACCCCTCAGACAGCAGCCACTGTTGCTACATTTATTGTTCACTATTTTAGGTTTATATTTTTCTAAGAAAATTTTACACAAAGTTAAAAAAAAATAAAATGGTGTTTCTATGTAATTAATTCCGGGTCGCCCCTGAGAAAGGGTCCCTTTGGGCACTGTGGGCCTACCCGGTCAACAAAATGAAATAAATAAATGTGGGGGAGTGGGACAGTGGGGCACACCACCCTTGCCATTAGTAATGGAGTTTGTATTGGGGGGGGGACTGTAGCCCACAATGGCCTTGCATTAGTAATAGTTTTCATATGGAGAGAGGGTGCTACGGGCCACAATGGCTTCACCTTTAGTAATGGTGTTTATATGGGGAGTACAGACTGTGGGCCACAATGAACTTGTCATTAGTAATGGTGTTTATATGGGGGGAAGAGACTGTGGGCCACAATGAACTTGTCCTTAGTAATGGTGTTTATATGGGGAGCAGAGACTGTGGGACACAATGAACTTGTCATTAGTAATGGTGTTTATATGGGGGGGAAGAGACTGTGGGCCACAATGAACTTGTCCTTCGTAATGGTGTTTATATGGGGAGCAGAGACTGTGGGACACAATGAACTTGTCCTTAGTAATGGTGTTTATATGGGGAGCAGTGACTGTGGGGCACAATGAACTTGTCCTTAGCAATGGTGTTTATATGAGGAGCAGAGACTGTGGGACACAATGAACTTGTCCTTAGTAATGGTGTTTATATGGGGAGCAGAGACTGTGGGCCACAATGAACTTGTCATTAGTAACGGTGTTTATATGGGGAGGAGAGACTGTGGGCCACAATGAACTTGTCCTTAGTAACGGTGTTTATATGGGGAGCAGAAACTGTGGGATACAATGAACTTGTCATTAGTAACAGTGCTTATATGGGGAGGAGAGACTGTGGAACACAGTGAACTTATCCTTAGTAATGGTGTTTAAATGGATGGAGAAGGGGGGGCTGTGGTGCACAATGGCCATGCCAACAGTAATGGTGACTGTGGGGCACAATGGCTTCACCATTAGTAACAGTGCATATAAGGAGTGGAGCTTCAATATAAGCACCATTATATGGGAAAGGTGGGCCTGCAGGACACACTGGCCTCCCCATCAGTAATGGTGTCTATATGGTGAGAGGGAACTGCAGGGCACAACCACCCTGCCATTAGTAATGGTGTTTATATGGAGGGGGGCTCCGGGGCACAACAGTCTTACCATTATAAATGGGGTTTATATAGGAGAGGGGGGACAGGGGGGCACACCAGTCTCTCCATCAGTAATGGTGTCAATATGGAGATGGGGGGGGACTGTGGTGCACAACAACTTTGCTGTTAGTATTGGGTCTATACAGAGAGGGGGACTGTAGGCATAGCAGCCTTACCTTTAGTAATGGTGTTTATATGGAGAGTGGGATCTGCAGGGAACAACAGCTTTGCTCTTAGAAATGGTGTTTTTATGGAAGGGGAAATGTGGACACAATGGCCTTGCAATTAGTAATGGTATTTATATGGAAAGGGGGAACTACTGGGCACAATGGTTTTACCATTATTAATGGTGTTTTTTTTTAAAGGGGGGAACCCGGGTCACAATTGCATTGTCATTAGTAATGGTGTTTATACACGGAAGGTAGTCAAACTGCTTGGCAGATTAGCCTTGTTAGCCCACTTCAGGGGAATTCCCTGTGTCATCCTGCACAATAACAGGACTTTTTTTTTTCCTGAACCAAGTCTCTAAAATTCAGAAAAGTATTTCTACAACATACAGTTCTGAGTAATGTAATACAGCAGGATGGCAAGGGGCAAGTCCGACACAGCGACCGACAGCTTATTAAATGTCTTTCCACAGCAAAGAACAGTCAGTACAGTTCAAAGCTTCAACTTCAATTGATTAATTAATTTAAAAGTTTGGAACTGGAAAAGATACACTGAGCCAAAGCTCAATTTCAGGTGCGACCCAGGGAATCAGTCAGGTAGGAGATACAGGATTAAATATACAACCAGTAATAAAATCAGGACATTTACATTACATTACATCAGAGTGCGAGTACAGCACTTTGGTAAGTGTTGGGTTGTAGTAACAATCTATTTTTTTATACAAGCAGAAATAACATCAGGACAATTCAGCATTTTATGAGTACCACAACTATGTAAACAAACTGAGTACAAAAAAAGAGGGGATATGTGCAAAAGGAGGCAAAGTAGCAGGAGAAGGGAAGCACAGGGAATAGAAAGGGGATAAACTGGCTAGGTGGGAGGTGGCAGGGAGAAGGAAGGACAACAGTAATTGGAGCTAGGAGGGAGACGAAGGTTGTACTTTAAGGAGGAGAGTGAGGGGGAAGGGGGAGTGGCGAGTAGCCAGAGGGAGTTGGTTCCAGAGAAGGGGGAGGTGATAGGAGAAGGCAGACAGCCCTGCTCTCGAGAGTGAGAATGGGAGAGAGAGAGAGAGAGAGAACGAGAATCCCTAGAGCAGAGGAGTAGGTAGAAGGGTGAACAGGAGGTGAGTGGGAGAGAAGAGGAGATGGAGGGGGGAAGAGTCCCGAACCAGTATTTGGCAATGAGACAGAAGCAGTGGAGTACCAGTCTGTGGGAAAGAGGGGTGATGGAGAGGGAGGAGTAGAGGAGACAGTGGTGAGTGGAGGTAGAAAAGCGACATAATGAGTTTAGGAGAGTATTTAGCCTAGAGAGGTGGGTTGCAGGAGCAGAGGTGTTGACAACGTTAGCATAATCAAATATGGGCAGAACTGTTTTTGTAACCAGGTCACGGTGAGTATCGGTAGGTAAAGGATGCTGTCACAGCATGTGGGAATAAACTTCAGACAAGGCAAATTTACAGGTTTAAAACACCATGGTTTGATATTAATTTTTCAAAAGTTTGAAAAATAATAAATGAAAACAAAAACGTTGCAAAGAAAATCACTACTTAACATCAGTAGTTTCTCCCATAACACAGTCCTGGATCTTAGAGCTCCTAAGACCCTTCTCATCTGCATTCAACAGCTTGTCTGCCTCTCTTCCCCTCTCTCAGGGCTGAGCCCCACTAGAATGAACTGAAGTAAACTCAGTGAAGAGGGTTTTTATATCTTTTTGGTGGGGTCACCTGACTGAGCCCTTTTCTATTTACATGTCTGGACATGCTGTTTCATGTTTGAACATGTTGTTTTAAAACCAAAGGGGGAGGTTCAGGGGATTTCCTGGTTCAGTTAAAGGTACAGTGTATATCTCCACAGGTACTGACTCTCTACAACTCTGATCCACAGTGACTAAGCACTTTTATAAAGTATACCACATTCTCATACATAGAACCATACACAGTAATAGGTTTATAGTGTGAATTTATGAAAATACCTTAAGGATTTCTTATAACTGTACTAATCATGAAATTATTGTTTTATATGACTTCTGAATCCTTTTTATTTAAAAAGACATTACTAACTGTATTCATTCCTATTTAAAATAGCCTGCATGCTTTTTTGCACACAAAATGCACTTATGCACTTTACACAACACCTCTCTGGGTGTTTGGCATCATTCCAGGGACTGGAAGGATGGAAGTGGAAAAAGAATAAAAAGAGAGAACTAGTAGGAAGTTTATTAGTAATAGTAAAGAGCTACGCTAGGTGGCCGACCTAGGGTGGGGGGGGAGAGAAGAAAAGTAAAGAGAAAAGCACTAACTGTTGCTAGGAAATAAGGAGATGGACCACTTTTCTATCAGTCACAGCCAAGGGTGTAGCCTAACTCTGCCAGAGATGTCAAGTTTAGGATGGAGTTTGGTGCAAATGACATCTATGTGGGAGGAAAAATCTAGACAGCTGTCCAGCCAGACTTCTAAGTATTTGAAGGTGTTGACCACCTCAGGGAAGGAGACGTCCAGTGTGTTGAAAGTAGGGGAGGACTGGAGACAAGCCAGCCTCTGTCTGGAGCTGAACACCACAGACACTTTTTTGTGTTAAGTTTTAGCTGGTCTTCCTGAAACCATAGTTAAACTGTCTCCCTAAGACTGTACCCAACTAAATCATGTGCTTCCTCCCTACCAACGAGGCCTAATTCCTCTGCAATTACTGTCTATGCAACTACCATATATGTATATCATGTTAGCTTACTTTAAGCCTATATTAGCTTTATTCTTGTGTCAACTATGTATTTGCACAATGTATTGTGAATAAATCTATGCACCCCCCTGACGTGGAGTCTTTGCAAATGAGTCTCTGACTCAAAGGATTGTAATTCCGATTCTGTTCAAATAAATAAACTTTGACAAAGTCTTGCTGAAGGGGGGTAAATACATTGTTTGTGAGTGGGCCAGAGGAGTAGATCAGTGTGTCATCCGCGTATGTCTATGTGTGTGAGGTGGAGCAGATGAGGGAAGATCATTTATAAAGACTGAAAACAGAATGTGCCCCGCCCCCCCCACAGTATGGAGCCTTGGGGTACGCCAGCTTGGATGGGGAGGGAAGAGGAGGGGCATTTCCAAATTAGGCCGATTGCTATCTGTTGAGTAAATAGGAGCTGAACCAATTTACTGTAGACTGAGACAACCCAGATGAGTATAGTTTGTGGATCAGAAGGCGGTGGGAAACCAAATCAAAAGCCTTTGCCAGGTCCACAAAGATGGCAGAGGTGACATGACCTAGATTCACTGTAAGTGGATATGGTCCGTGGCTTGTAGCAGAGAGGTGACAGTGGAGTGCTGTTTCCTGAAACCTGACTGGTAGAAGAAACACAGACATTGACGTCAGAAGGAGACCGCTAGGTCCATCTAATCTGCCCATTTGTTTTAAACCTATTTTGACACCCTAGATGCCCTTTGTAGTTAGAGCTCCCGTGTGCCTATCACATGCATTCTTGAATCCCCCCCCAGTGTTGACCCCACAACCTCTTAGGGTGGTCTGTTGCAGGCGTCCACTACTCTTTCTGTGAAGAAAACCTTCCTGGTGTTGGTAGAGAACTTCCTTCCTTGCAGCCTGAGGTCATGTCCCCTGGTCCTGGAGCCTTTCTTGAAGTGAAAAAGTTCCTGTGCCTGTACCTTGTTAATGCTTTTTATGTACTTGAACGTTTCAATCATGTCCCCTCTCTCTCTCTTTTCTCTGCTCCAGGAAGTACATATTCAGTTCCTTAAGTTTTTCCTCGTAGGACAAGTACTGCACACCCTGAATCAATTTTTGTCGCCTTTCTCTGTACTGTTTCCACCCAGGCAATGTCCTTCCTGAGGTGAGGCATCCAGAATTGGAATCCATATTCTAGGTGATGCCTGGCCAGCAATCTATACAGTGGTAGTACCACCTCTCCTCCTACTTGTGATTCCCCTCCAGTGCAGCCCAGCATTCTGTTGGCCTTTAATGTTGCCTTCTCACACTGCTTACTAACCTTCAAGTTGTCTAGATTATGACTCCCAGATCTCGTTCTTGGTTTGAAGCTGCCAGTCTTCCCTCTCCTAGGTAATACTCCTTTCTTGGATTTTTCTTTCCTATGTGCATGACCTTACACTTTTTGGTGTTAAATCTCAGCTGCCACACTCCAGACCATTCTTGTAGTTTCTCGAGTTCAGCTTCCATCTTGTTCACTCCTTCTGAGGTGTCCATCCTGTTACATATCTTGGTGTCGTCCGTAAGCAGACACACCTTCCCTTTCAGTCTGTCAGCGATGTCTGCTATAAAAACACTGAATAGCAGAGGCCCCAGCACTTAGTCCTGGGGCACCCCGCTGGTCACCCTGCCTTCCATCGATTGTGTTCCATTAACCTGTACCCTCTGGGTTCTGCCTTGTAACCAGTTTTGTACCCATCTCACTACTTCTGGACCAACCCCCTATGTGGTCAAGTTTCTTTACAAGCCTTCTGTGTGGAACAGAGTCAAAGGCCTTACTAAAGTCTAGGTAGACCACATCTACTGCCCCATTGTCGTCCACTATTTTTGTAGCATAGTCAAAAAACTCATCTGGCATGACCTACCTGCTGTGAAATCATGCTGTTTAGGGTCTTGTTGACCACTAGTTTCGAGGAATGCTATGATCCTGTTTGAGTAGTGTCTCCATTAGTTTCCCTACTATAGACATGAGGCTCACCAGTCTGTAATAACTAGCCTCTTCGCAACTGCCCGATTTGTGAAGTGGAACCACTATTGCCTTTTTCCAGTCTTCGGGTACTACACCGCTCTTCAAGTATTTCATGAATAGAAGTGCCAGAGGGGCTGCTAATTCTGCCCCCAGTTCCTTGAGGATTCTGGGGTGCATCTCATCTGGTCCCATGGCTTTTAGTTTATTTAGCACCTCCCGTACTTCGGCTTGTGTAAAGGGACTCATGTCTACCCTTGGTCCTGGGGTGTTGTGTTTTTTCAGGGATGGGCCATCCCCTGGGACCTCTATGATAAACACTGAGCAGAAGTCTTTGTTGAGGATTTCGGCTTTCTCTGGGTCATGTTTGGTGCATTTCCCTTCTTCAGTAACAATCTTTACTATCCCCACTTTTGCTTTCCTATGTTTCCAAATGTTTCTAAAAAAATATTTGTCTTCTCTCTTTGCCCCTTCTGCTGTCTTTTCCTCTGTCTAGGCTTTTGTCTTTCTAATTTGTTTGTTAGACTCATTTTTTTCCTTGTACGACTCCCAGTCTTTCTCAGTTTTGGTTTTCTGGTAAATGCTGTACACCTTCTTTTTTTCTTTGACTGTGGTAGCCACTTCCTTGGAAAACCATAGAGGATTTCTTTTTGCTTTGTTGACCCATCTGGCACATTGATCTGTGGCAGTCTTCATTGCTGTCTTGAGTCTCCCCCACATGACCTCCACCTCCTCAACCTCTATTTCCATTAACTGACTACTTATGTTGTTCCTCATTTTTGGAAGTCAGCCTTTCTGAAATTCAGTACCTTTACCTTTGAGTGGCTGGTGTCCTGTGTTATGTTTACCTTAAAGCTCACCATGCGATGGTCGCTGTTGCCATGTGGCATCCCACTTCGATGCCCTTGATCCTTTCTGAGTTTATGAGGACAACAGTGAGAATGGCTTCTTCCCTTTTTGGGGGTTTTAACACGTTGGCACAGTCCCATGCCTTGTAGTGACAATAAGAAGTCCTTACTTCTTGTTGTCGCTGCCGTTAATGTGCTCCAGTTAATTTCTGGTAGGGTAAAGTCCCCCACCAGTATTACTTCGTCTTTATCAGACATTTTGTGGACTTCCTTTATTAGGTCTTTGTCTCCTTTATCTCCTTGATTTGGGGGCCTGTAAAGGATGCTGATTCTGAAAAGTTTTCCCTTGCCCATGTCTACTGTTAGCTACAGTGACTCGAAAGTCCCCAGGTTGCCCTTCTACTTCTGTGGCTTTTATTTCCTCCCGAATGTAAATTACTGTGCCCCCCCCTTTTTTTTGCCCTGCCTATCTTTCCCGAACAGATTTTAACCATGAACCATGTTTCTGTTACAGCCACCCAGTCCAACCTTTCTGTTTCCAAGATGGCTGTGAGTTCGGGAAGTTTGAAGGCTCCTAGTATTTGCAACCACTGCCTTCCAGGGATGTACATCCTCTTTGTTACGAGGTTGTATCCTCTTCCTGGACTGCTCCAGTTTGCGTTTTCCGGCCAAGAGATTATGGAGGTTGCTGGTTCGGGCGGATGTTGGCTCCAGTTTGTTTTCTGAGGATGTATGCATGCATTTGGCATTTTGGGGAGTGATGAGCAGTCCATTGACAGGCAGGGGTGTGAGCTGCATCATATTCCCCTTTATTTAGTTTAAACTACCTGTATAGACATTGAATTTTTTTGTCCAAATGCTTGCACACTTTCTCTGTTTAGGTTCAATCCGCCATATTTACAAAAAAAAAAGCTCTTTTCCAAAGGTTGTGCCAGTTCCCTATGTAGTGGTATCCCTTATCTTGGCACCAATCACGCAGTCATGAGTTGAATTTGTCTACTTCACACTCTCTCTCTCTCTCAGTGCTTTTTCCTTTTTCTCACACTGGCAGCACTCCTGAGAAGGCTAATTTGGACGGAAGGGAAGAAAGTTTTTTGGCCAGGTCCTCAAAGTGTTTGTTGGTCTCCTGAACTCTGTGATTTGCCAAGTCATTGGTACCGAGGTGTATTGTTATATGTATAACATCCCCTGATTCCAGCACAATTGTCTTTATGCGGTCAGTGTCCCTACTTGCAGAGGCTCCTTGTAGACACTTTACCAAAATGTCACTTTTAACATTTTGTGTTAGGTGGTGTTCCACTCCTCGGATCATGCAATCCCAGATTATGAGAATTTTGCTTTTGTTTATACGTGTGTCGTTTTTATTTTGAGTTTTAGTATTTTTGTTGTTATTGCATTTGGTTTTGGTATTGTTGTTGGTTATATTTTGAGTATTAGTATTTTTGGTTTTATCATAGTTTGGGCGATGGAGATGAGAGTCATAGTGATAAAAGTAAGTGACATATGGAAACGTATGCAAATCACAGAGAGCAGCACCAAAAGAGAGAGTAGCTTTCGGCAAGTGTACAGTGTTACAAGACAATTGTGAGGAACTGCACGCTTCGATGTGTTCTGCTCTCCTAGTGGCACAGTAGTCGTCCTCGCAACTGTCAAACTGGGAAAGATGTATGTGTAGGACAAAATAAATCGTTAGATAAATAAATGTTGTTGAGGCAACCAGAGTGTGATCCATGCAGTACTAAATGTTAGCATGCATCTGTACTGCTCTCAACAAGCCACACGACACAGACAATCGCAAACCTCGTATGTCACGCCCCTGTGAAGTGAAATACTGGCCGCACAACATTGTAGTCGCACTCGCCATATTACAAGTGCATTAATCACCTCCAACGTCGGGCTCTACCGGTGGATTAGTGCCCGCCTGGGGTGGTTGGAAGCACTCGACCTGTGGCCTCGTGACCAACACCCCGCCTCCGCATTAATCCACGGTAGAGCCCTCCTCTGTCGGTGATTAATCTACACAGCTGGTACAAAAACAAATATGTACAAAAACAGTTTATGCATATTTTAATAAAAAGGTTGCCCTCACCACCACGTTTACTTTTTGTCTTGGATGCATTTTACAATCATTTCTATAGATCTCTCTAAAAACCTGATACACACAAATTTCCCACCCCTTTGAAAGAAATTTCCTTCTGTTGTAACAACAGTTGGCAAGGACTGCCACCTATAGTATTTCAAGCAGGCAAACAATATCTGTAAATTCAGGAGGTGGTTTTGGTCTCTAGATTCTGGAACAATTCCTAGCACTAGGTTCTTTTATGATAAGGATTTTAGCCATGGCAACTTCCACTCAGCTGCCAAAAAGGACCAAATTCCCTTTGTATGTTTACAATTAAACAAGATATGCTCCCGAGATTCTTCAGGATATCCACACCTCAGATAAAGGCATGACCGCTCTACAGCTTTATGCTTATGATTAGCTCTTACCCCTACTCTGCCATAAGCCATTGAATGTCTCACATTTTCTGTGGTATCCTAGAGTTATTTAACATTCCATACACCAATTTCATTTCTCCAGGCCTGCCCCCTTTAAACTCAGGGTCACCTACACCTGTTTCTTCAACAATACGTCTATACATTTCTTTTCTAGAGTTCCCTTCCTTTTGAATTCTTGTCACTTTCCATTTTTTAAAAGCTATTTTAAAATACCCAGCTAACTCTTGAAAACGAATCCCACTCAAGGATTCCCCCAACCAATCCTACATCCAATCCCCCAGAACATTTATCCCCCACTTACTACTCAAATCTTGTTGTTTTATGAAAATTCTATACAAATTAGAATACCAGAATTAAGTATGAAAAAAGATAACCAGGTTAACCATCCGTTAACCCCCCTGCTTCTTATCTGTGTATAAAATTTCTCGTTTAATGAGGTTCATTCTGTTTCACCATATTAACTGAAAGAAAAGTTTTAATACTCTAGCCTCAAATTACACCGGCGTGGGAAAAACTCCTGCTACATATAAAAAACCAGGGATCAGAAATTATTTTGCTACATACACCCTTTTTAGCTTGGGTTTCCATCCGGCAACCTTTCTTTCTGCTACCTCCAATACCTCTTTCCAACTGTCCTTACCCATACCCCCCTCGCCAAAAACAACTTCTAGCAAACTTTTTTTTTTTTTTTAAGTTGTTTAACCAGGAGTAGCACACTAAGCTAAAAGCTTTTCTACAGGTGCGACCTGGGAGCACAGGGAAGTTAAGTGACTTGCTCAGGGTCACACAGTATGCAAGTGGAAGCTGTGGGATTCAAACCCAGGTCTGATCTGCTGGATGTCACCACATTTGCAGCTCAGGGCCTTAGACCACTGCGCTATACTGCCTCCCAACCTCATTTTATCATTTGTTATTGGCATCCCTCAATCTCCTATTATGGGCACCTCCGATGTCAAACCACATTCCTCTACTTTTATTCATATTTATTTTTGCTCCTGCTACAGCACAAAATTCCCCCAATATTCTCATTAAACCCCTGACCTCCTCCTCAAGACTCCAAAAAGATCATTAAATCGTCCGCCTAAGCCGTCACTTTAATCTCATCACAATTCTGCCACCCTTTTATAACCCTAATGTCCCTTGATCCTGCTATCATCCTCACCAATGGGTCAACAGCAAAGGTGTATAATAAAGGGCTTAAAGGACACCCTTGTCTGACCCCTCTTTGAATCCTAATTACCCTACCCTCTTTCCCCACCAAGTTCAGTACAACTAACAGGCTTCTCATACAACAACTTTATCCACACCTGAAACTCTACTGGGATCCCATATTTTTCCAAAACTAAAAATAGAAAATCATGATTAACACGATCAAATGCCTTACTCTGGTCCACTGCAATCACACACCCCTTGCTCAGAGTTTTCCTCCCATATTCTGTCACATCCCTAATTAATGCCAGGTTCTCCTGCATGTTCCTCCCTGGGATTCCACATGTTTGTGCTCTATGTATTACCTCTCCTGCCCCCACCCTTAGCCTTCTCTGTAAAACCTGGGTAAGGATCTTGAAGTCAGCATTCAAGATACTTATAGGTCTCCAGTTCCCCAGCACTTCTTTTTCTCCCAGATTTGTACAAGAAAATAACAATCCCCAGAGTAAAGTCTGCAGGTATATTCTCGGCTTTCAGCATAAACACCCTAACCAGGAAGATGGACACTATACCCATGAAAACTTTATAAAACTTGTTCGGGATACCATCCTCTCCCGGTACCACCCCTAGTTTAGGGCTTTTAATTACCTTAGCCACCTCAGATTCTAGGATTTCACCCTTAATTAAGTTAATTGTACTTGGCTCCAACTTTGGAATATTTAAATTACACAAATAGGTCCTGATCTCCTCTACCTCCAAATCAGTCTTTTTTCCCCATTCAGCCAGGTAATCCTCAATTATTTCCCGCATCCCTTCTGTAAACGAAATGATCTCCCCTTTAACATTTTTCAGGCTTGTAGTACGTGACCTGTCCTTTTTTTCTTCAAAGGCTTCACACGGATCAGCCATATGGGTTTTCTGAGTCCCAAAACTTAATTATTTTTTAAGGGACTCCCCTCTGTCATACTGCACATTCCTCATTTCTGATTTAACCTCCTCAATCTGGTTTAAGACATTCACCTTCCCCCTGTATTCAATTTCCAAAAGTTTATATAACTTATTCCTTAGTGTTAAACATCCAATAAATTTCCTATTTGCCACCCGTTTACCATATACCTTCAACCAGTTACCAATCTTTTTTGTGTCCCACCACCCGCTCACCAAATCATCATATAACCCTATGACCGATGCCCTAGCTACAAACAAATCCCCTAGTGTCAGTTTGCCTTCATCCATTAATAAACTACTAACATTCATTTTCCATCTAGATGCAGGTTGTTCCACCCCTGTTATGGTACTAATCATACATTCAATCATCAGGTGATGCAATAATGCTGTGGGTATCACAGAAACATTCAATGTTTCAAGCCTCCTGGATAAACAAATGTAGTAAATTTTAGAAAATAACTCCCCTTTCCTAAAAGTAAAATGAATAGGAGAAGACGCATCTTCAAAAACATTCCTTAGCTCTGCTGTTAGTATGCTTTTTTCCAAAGCAGCTGAATCACAATACACCTTTTTCCCCACATTTCTGCCTAGTCATGACATCTAGTGTACAGTTAAAATCTCCCCCATAATAAATGTTCCTTGATAAGCACAAAAAGGGCTGAATGAGCTCAATCAAACTCACCCTATCTGCTTTGGATTGAGGAGCACAGACACAAATAAACCTACGTGGTTGTCCATACCAGAGCCCATCTACCACCATAGCCCTCCCAGGTTGAAGATCTACAATTTTTGTTAATTTAAGCCCCTTTCCAGAAAATAATACACCCACCCCGTCCGCTTTACCTAATCCAAAGAACCAATAAAATGGCCCCCAGATCCATTCCCTTCTCGCCTGAGCCATGGAAAGAACTGAATTGAGCCACGTCTCCTGCATAAAGAGCACCTCACACGCTACGTTTTTTAATTCTGTCCACATGGCATTTCTCTTAACCCCATTCAAAATGAAATTCACATTAATTGATGTGACAGAAAACAAAACCATTTTTTTTGTCTCATCAACCCTTCACCAAAAGAAAATCATCCCACAAATTATAGCAGCTTTCTTCTTTCCTTCTTTTTCTTCTTCTGAAACTCCTGTTTCTCAAGCCCTTGGGGGATGTGACCAGACTGTACTCCTGATGGCACATCCGAACCTTCTTCACCTGAGAGACTTTCCTCTCCAGCCTGATTATCTAAATGTCATAGGAGTTCTCGAGTTTGAGATCAGAGGGTAAGCCCCTACTGCTTTTCAGGCTCCTTCTTCTTGAAGAATCTTGGGAACTCTCTGAGGGGTGGGAAGGGGGGCATGTTATTTTCCACTAGTTCCTGCTTCCTTGTATCCACCTTAACCTCATTTTCTTTTACTCCCCCGTACCTCCATTTTCTGCAAGTTCCACCGGAGGTGTAGCTTCCACAGGGGGCACCTTACTGGTCTCCAATTTGTAACCTGTTCCTCCTTTTTAACCAATTTTACCAAGTCCACAATTGAAGGTTGTGGAACCCCTTCTTCGTTTACATCCTCTTGTGTGTGTGTGGGGGGCGCAGAGGGTTCTTGCCTTGCACCCGCGTTTTGGGCTTTATTGATCAAGTCTTCCTGATCCATACTACTATTGTTATTTCCGGCAGCCGTTGGGCAATTGTGAAACATGTGCCCGTACTCTTCACAAAGATTGCATCTGATGTGATTTGCGCATTCTAAATTACTGTGGCCGCACTCCCCACATAACCCACATCTAATCCCATCACATCACATGTGTTAGATAGATGTGTTCGGGACCCACACCTGTAGCATGCCTTAGGCTGGCCGGGGTAGAACACCACCTCCCTATCTCTTCCCAAGAAGATGCCATTTGAAATATGCTCAATTCTAGTTTCAGATTAGTCTGATTTCACCTTTAAATCTCCACCCCCCCATCCAGAAAAAATCAACATAAATTATTGCCTCAGGTAGTCCAAGCACAGTGCATTTCTGATTGAGTCACTGCATGATAGCTCCCACATTAATGCACTCTGTATGGAACATTACTGTCACATTCTTAATTGTGGGTTTAGTTAGGGGGATCACCACAAAAGGAGATCACAGGGGGTGTTTTTCAGGGTAGGGTTACCACCTTTCAAGAAGCCCAAAGTGGGACATTTCTTACTGAAACAAGATTTTTCGCAGAACAATATGTAACCTCGACCAATACAACAGACGTGTTTTCTCTATATAATCAGAATTAAGGCTAAGTATTGTAGTTTCTTAGTTGCTTCTATTGTTTCTTATCATTTTAAGGTATTTTAGTTAAGATATGATAGTTTTCTGCAACATTTAGTAGAAAATTAGAAAATATTTTTACTACAACAAAGTCAGGACATGTAGTATTTTTCATGTTTTTTTTGCAGGACACATCTGCCCAAATCAGGACTGTCCTGCGAAAATAGGGACAGGTGGTAACCCTATTTCAGGGTGACATACTTTGCCCAAAAATGCTCAATGCCTTTCATAGTGCTCAAACTCGCATCGAACACATCTTCGACTGCAATGTGTATAAGGGCACAAATCTCAGAGGCTATAAACCTCATTGAGTCTTATCAGATTTCTCCCCACTTGTTGCCTATGCGGGAAATTTTCTAGCCTCCCTTTGTAGTGAAGGTGCACCACAAATCTCCAGGGAGGGATCATTAAACCCTGCTTGGGAAGACTACCCTGGTCTCCTGCTATCCTGCTGGGGGGATCCCCCTCCAGTTTCTGCCTAAAGGGGGTACTTTTACTCTCAAGAGTATCTGCATAAGTTTGGGCAGGCAAGGACTTAAAGCCTGCTTCCACATTATCATTTACTTTCTGAGGGCCTGAAAACTCCTTCCTTCCCATTTCACCCCCCATTTCTAATTTTTATTTTTGGATCAGAGACTCATCAATAGATATATTTTCCCTGAAAACAGACTTTGAAAACTCCCCAGAATGCTTTTCTCATCCCTTCCACTGCCTTCATAGCAAACTGGGCCCATCTTAAAAATGTTTTCTTTAGTTAACAGCCAACTCTCAACCTTCACAGGCCCTGGAAACCCTCTTTCTTTAAAACTCTCACAGTTACTCATCAGCACTCCCTTACCACTCTGTGAGAAGTCCTCTAACTCCATTTCAGGCTTCCAACTCCCATCCTGTTCCTGGACCTATCCAGCCCCCTGGAGCGATGTACCTGGGGACCATTTCTCCTCGTTCCACGGGGTTTGCAAACCAAAAGAGTGAACCATTGCTTCCTTCACCAACAGACCCTGTGTGTCTGTTTTACTCGTCCCCTTGTGCTCTTCCGCCTTCTGGCCAGACTCTGCCTCCTTCTCGGAGCTCATACCTGGTTCTGGGCCTTCCCTCCACCCAGGATCCTTTCTGCGCTCCTCCAATCGTTTCCTGTTGTTCTCCTCCAAAATGCTCAGCACAGACAGCCGTTTCTCCTCCACAGCCTGTTCAAGGTGAGCCGATGCCATCTCTCTGTCTTGTTTTGACGTTATCAAAAACCTCCTCTGGTTTCTCAAAACGTTTATGAGATCCTCTGAATCCTCCTCAGAAATGTCAGTCGCTGGTGCAGATGCAAAAATATCTAGCTCCTCTTCTGATTCAGGGGCAGTCACATCCATCTCCTCCTCTCCAACAAATTTGCGCTCCTCTAGTGCACCCTCCATCTCCACTGCTGCAAGTTCAATACTGGCCATAGTCCAACCAACACTGCAGTGCCCTCTACAGGCAGTAGGGGAATTCCCCCGGTGTTCTGGCCAAATTTCTCCTATTCACTAAAAATACCACCAACAGCTTAATCCAGTCGCCCCTGAAAAAGGGACTTCTAGTCTCATTGGGCCTACCGGGTCAACAAAATTCAGTAAATAAATAAGCGGGTTACCTGCACGTTCATACAGCCTGCATGTGTGAGAAGAACAGTTCAGTGTTGCCATCTAAATGAACTGTGTGCTTGTTTAACAACTGAAGTTGTTTCTGCGTAAGCCCCTGAAAGACCTTGCAATCTTCGGGTTCAGAACACAGCTGGTATGCTGAGAACTGCATCTATCAGCCGGTAATTGACTGAGAGGGGGCGGGGGGCTCTGAAGTTAAACTGCCCGTGCCGCTCGCAAGTCGCGCGTTAGCTGAGCCACCGTAAAAAAAAAAAAAACTTGGCAGAGAACATAGGTACTTTTGCAGCTATTTGCAAAAAACAGGTATGTTTAGATACAAAATGGGTTTTAACTGGGCACTGATGTGCTTAATCAGTTTTATGCTTATAGTGTGTTTGGATTGTTTAAACTTTGGGTTTAAGGGAAGAGGATTATTTGGGTGGGCTTTGTCCAAACCAGGGAAGTTCACCAATGTAGAATGTAAATGCTGGGGACAATTCCATTAACAAACGAGATTTTCAGATGGGATACAATGTAATAGCATTAATGAATCTGTGGTAGTTACTCCAACTGCTGCACTTACCACCTCCTCGTATTTATTGCACAAGGGGCATCAGATCAGAGGTTTGAGAGCTGGTACAATTTTGAGGGTAAAAAGAGAGTAAAATAAACTGTTTTTGCCTAATATTGTTAATTATATTAGCAGGAGACATAGAGTCTAACCCAGGACCTTTAATTACACAGGATTTGTCGGGAAGAAATCAGACCAGGGGGCTGCAATTGGTAGCATTGAATATTAGGAGTTTACAACCCCATGTAGATGAACTAAGGGTTTGGATTAAGCAGGGTAAATACGATGTGGTTGGTATAACTGAGACATGGTTAAAACCTCATGTTTCCTCAAGTCATATTACAGTTAATGGTTATTCGGTTTATAGGCAAGATAGAGTAGGGAAAAAAAGGGGGGGCTACTGTTGTATATAAAGGATGATATATCAGCTGAGGTTGTTGATAGTGGCCCCTTGGATAATCAATTGATTATTTGGCTGTTAAAATTTTATTGGGCACATTGGGCTGTAAGCATTTATATTACACGTGTTTTTACTGCCCACCTAAATCGAAACTGGCTAACTATTCTATTTTTGAAGCTTGGACTAGTATTCATCAGAAGAGGAGAGTACACACTATTATGGGATATGCAAATACTAATTAGGGTTATGGAAATGAAGTTATAAAATTAAAATCTCAGATGAATGCCTTTTGTTTTGTACAGCTGGTTAGGGTTCCTACGCGCTTTAATTACAACACAAACAATCATTCAATTATAGACTGGATTATGACTAACCGCCCAGATGCCTTGTGTAATCTAGATGTTCTGTCCGACTATCTCAGATCATTGTCCTACATTTTGCACAAGAAAAAGCAAGGCCTTTGACACTGTGCCACATAGAAGACTATTACACAAACTGGGGAATATGGGTGTGGGCAGGACAGTAGTGTGGTGGGTAGGTAACTGGCTGGGTGGCAGGACACAGAGGGTGGTGGTAAATGGCTGTCACTCCACAGAGGGAAGAGTGACCAGTGGGGTACCACAGGGATCAGTGCTGGGACCGGTCCTATTCAACATCTTCATCAGTGACATTGCACAGGATATAGAAGGCAGAATTTCACTATTCGCTGATGACACAAAGCTCTGTAACAGAGTAGACACACCAGAGGGTGTAGACAGAATGAGAAGGGACCTGCAGAAACTTGAAGAATGGTCAAGGGTTTGGCAGTTGAAATTCAATGCAAAGAAGTGCAAGATAATGCATATGGCGCACAAAAACCCTGGCACAATATATCAGTTGGGGGGTGAGGATATAGCATGCACCAAGCAGGAAAGGGATCTTGGGGTTGTCATCTCTGATGACCTCAAGGTAGGGAAACAGTGTGACAAGGCATCAGGTAAAGCAAATAGGATGCTGGGATGTATAGGCAGGGGCATCACCAGCAGGAAAAGGGAGGTCATAATTCCGCTATACAAGACACTAGTGAGGCCCCACCTGGAGTACAGTGTACAGTTCTGGAGACCATACCTACGTAAGGACATAGACAGGGAGAGAAGGTTCAGAGGAGGGCAACAAAGATGGTGCATGGGTTGCATCACAAGTCCTATGAAGACAGGTTGAAGGAACTGAACATGTACTCCCTGGAGGAGAGGAGGGAGAGAGGGGATATGATAGAGACATACAAGTATCTTACAGGGAGGAACAGGGTGCAGGAAAACACTATTTTTAAGCGAAAAAGATGTTTCAGGACTAGAGGGCATGGGATGAAGTTGGAGGGAGGAGCGGTTCAGAGGAAACATGAGAAAAGAATTTCTTCACAGAGCGGGTGGTGGACAAGTGGAACACCCTGCCAGAGGAAGTGGTGGGGGCTGGAAACAATCACGGGATTTAAGAATGCATGGGATAATAATAAAGGAATTCTAGAGGTCAGGGGTAAGGGGAAATAGACTTCTAGGAAAACAAACTGAACTTACAAGCTCAAATGGGCAGACTAGGTGGGCCATAGGCCCTTATCTGCCGACACTGTCTATGTATCTATGTATCTATGATTAAGCAACAAATTCCTCCAAAGTTTATTTTTAAAAGGAACATTAACAGACTTAATGTGGAAGCATATAATAAAGAACTGGAATTGGCCGACTGGACTAAAATAATGGACTCTTCTGCCCTTGAACATAAAGTAGACCAATTTACAAACTATACAGTTGATTTATTTAATAAAAATACCCCAGTGACAAAATGGAGGGTAAAGGGTAAATATTCACCATGGTTAAAAAAAGACCTGCGTGATTTGATTAAGCTTAGGGAAATTAAAAGAAAGTACTATTTGAAGGTTAGGGACACCGAATCTTTGAGGCAGTATAAAACCTACAAAAACGAAGTAAAAAAAAAATAGTAGAAGCTAAAGCCCAATACTTTAAGTCCAAACAGCTACTAAATCTGAAAGACCCTTAAAAAGTCTGGCATTCCTTCAAACATATTTACAATCCACAGGAACCTAGAGGTATTAAGGGACTTGGGGAGGATGGGATTTTGATCTCAGACGGGTTAACTATGGCAAATATCCTTAACTTTTTTGTCTCTAAAACAGTCAATGGGAAGTTACTAAGCCAGCCAAGGGGATTGAAGAACACACAGAAAGGGACAATAAACAATTATATTTTTATTTTTCTAAGATTGAGGAATCAGAGGTTCTAAAACTGTTATTAAAACTGAAGGATGGTAGGGTGGGAGGAAGTGACATGATTTTGTCTACTTTATTAAAACATTCTGCCCCCTATGTGAAACGTCCCTTGGTGACATTGTTTAATTTATCACTGCAACAGGGTATTTTTCCAGCTCTGTGGAAGGATTCCATCATAGTTCTTTTTATAAGAGCTGTGATGTATCTGCTATGTCAAACTACATGCCCATTTCCCTGTTGTCTGAGATTGGCAAACTACTGGAGAAATGTGTTCACCAGCAAATCCAGGTGTATTTACAAGAAAATGACTTGTCCTTCTTGAACATAACACGGATTTAGGTATGGACTGATCTACTACGGCGCTGGCAGGTGTTCACGAATGCTGTACTGGTGGCTGCAGAGGAGGGTAAGGCCACCGGTGCAGTCTTCGTGGACCTGGCCAGTGCCTTCGATATGGTAGATCACAGGATATTATTAAATAAACTAGAGAAATTGGGAATTAGGGATGTTCAATTAAATTGGTTTGCAAATTATTTGTCAAAACGTACCCAAAGAACTAAGATAAATGATTTCTTGTCCCAAACCAGAGGATTATTAGCTGGGGTTTCTCAAGGATCAGTGCTTGGTCCCCTTTTATTTTCTATTTTTATTAATGATTTACCCCATTCCTTTACAAATGTTAATAGCTTACAGTACGCAGATGATACTGTATTTTGGGTATCAGGAGCAAATTGTAGTGAAATACAAGATTCTCTTCAAAAATATTATAATGTATTTTCCAATTGGATTCAGTCAAACAAATTGGTCATTAATGAAATTAAAACCAATGTTATGTTATTTGGTTCTTCAAAAAAACTTCAGAAGATTGATTCCCTACACGTAACTGGACTTGCTGGTGATCTTCTCCCCATGGTTACTATGGTCAACTATTTCGGTTTGTATTTGGACTCAAATTTGAGCATGGTTCCTCATTTAGAAAAAGTAGGTACTAAATTACATCAGAAGCTTGGTTTTCTTTATAGAAATAGTACATTTTTGTACACAGAGGCTCGTCACATCATAGCGAAACAGGTACTATTTCCAACAGTAGAATATGGAAGTGTTAATTTTACAAACTGTAATCAGTTGTTTAAGTCAAAATTTAAAGTTTTGTACAGTGACATTTGCAGATCTGCATTACATGTTTCAGTTAGAACCCATCACTGTCAGTTATACAGTGATTTTGGGGTTCTTTCCCCAATTAATCGTTTGAAATGTATACTAGGGAATTTTGTATTTCGGATAAAAGGTCAGGGAGTCCCGCTAACTTTATCCAAACTTATAGTAAGAAAAGTCTATGGCAGAGATACTAGACAAAACTGCTTAAACCAGTATGTTGTTCCAGTCTACAAACTTCAAATGAGTAGGAAGGCATTTTCTTGGTATGCACCTTCATTTTTAAATGAATTTGGGACGTAATTCAAAAAGCACATTCAGAATCTCATTTTAAACATTTATTGTTAAAGAAACTTTATTGTCATACTGTTTGTAATTGTGACTAATTTATGGATTTTCTGTATAAATGCCGTTTTTTGTTGTAATGTATTGTTATATGTCAGGCATGGCTGAAAAAGGGCTGTGCCCAGTCCACGTCCTGGTTAAAAATAAAACAAACAGTTGGTTACCATCTGTAGTCCCCCCCTTCCCCCCGGTCGCCCCTGAGAAAGGGACTTCTAGTCTCAGTGGGCCTACCAGGTCAACAAAATTCAATAAATAAATAGTCAGGGATAGAGAGGGAAGAGCCAGGTATCCTGGTGGACAACCAGGTTTCAGTAACAAACAGGGTGTCGGAAGCATGCTTGGTGAACCAGACTTTACGGGCATTCATTTTTGGAAGGAGATGCGAGGCGTTTAGGTGGAAAAGACTTAGAAGGGACAGGGGCCCAGGGCTAGGCTCAATGTCACCTCTTATGAGTAAGATAGAGTGTGCAAGGAGGACGCAGGTCATATATAAAGGGTGAGGCTTTGGCAGGGCGAGACAGTTGAAGCATCTGAACAGTAGGTGTGCAATAGAGACCCATTTCCTATACAATAGAGATAGCAAGTTGGGAGAGCACTTGAGAGGGGCGACTAGGGTGTTCGATATAGAGAAATCATTTAGATGTGGAGATTTGTAACTGGAAACCTGGTCCATGGGCAGAGTCTCCGATAAAGTCAGTAATGCAGCTAGGGCTGTGAGGAGGGTGAGTGTCTGGTACAGCCGAATCATATTTTAAAGGGAGGGGGGGGGAAAGCATGTGATTTAACTCAGGAATTTAGAGAAGGTGCCTGAAAAGAGACTAGTTACTTACTGGGCTGGCACACTGCACAGTGTGGTCAAATCGGAGTGAAAAGAGGGAAAGAAGAAGGAGGAGGGCTAGCTGAAAGAACAGTATTTAAAATGGGTGAGATTATTTAGCCGTGAGTGGCTGTCTCAGAGCAGTCATGAAACAGAAGGACCTGTGTCAGACATTTTGACAGCACTGATAAGGATGTTGGAAGAACTGGTAAGGGACCTGTGCCTAAGAATTTTAGTCAGTAGTATCCTAGGACCTGTCGGTATTTCAAGTAAAGAGCTGCTGACGCCACAAAGAAAACTTTGAAAAACATAATAATATTTAGTTACAATTCAGCTTGCATGCCGTATGTATATTATACAGATTTCTCCTCATCATGGTTTATTACTGAGGATATATGCATGAATACATGATCCCCGAGAGTTCACCTGCCTCTGTAGCGGACTCCCTACTTCATGTCACAATCCTATGTTGTGACATCACAATCTGTTACCATGGGAGTAACTGTGATGTCACAAGCAGTGCATTATGACCTCAGGTAGGGAGAAAGCTACAGGAATAGATGAACTCTTCACCAGCAAATATCCCTTTTTCATGCAGATGGCCTCAGTAATAAATAATGGGAAGGAGAAATACAGAACTAATGGGAAATACAAGCTAAATGGTCTCAAAATAGTATGTGTTAAAGTTCTCCAGAAGGTGTCAACTGCTCTTTAACTGAGCACAGCTGACACAGTGCCAAGAAAGTGTTAGCTGTGAGAGGAAGAAGCCAAGAGTGATCAAGCTGGGGGAGGTTGGGTCAAGCCAAGTGACTTAGATAGGGGGTGTGTAGAACAGAGCTGATTTGTTCTGGCAGCAGGTGGTCCCTATACAAGGAACACCAACATAGGGTGTGAGGGTGGGCAAGACGTGATATACGGTGCCGCACAAAGCGTGGTGCCGTGCTGGATGAAGTACCTTGTTTGCAGCTTGCTGTGTCCCAGGGGTGGGGTGGTAGGCAAAACGGGCCCTTTCGCTCCAGCTGTCCAGCTGCTGATGGAGAGCTCTGTTGGTCTGTGGAAGAGGAGACAGAGATAGGGAATCAGTAGGCAGGATTCACAGAGGGTGTGCAGTGCAGGAGTAGCCAATAGCAAGGGAGAGGGGAGTGAGAGAGGCAGAGAGTGTGGAGAAAGATGGGAGGGGACGCAGGTAGACAGAGGGAGGCAGGGAGAGAACGGGAGCACAGACTGGAAATGCCATCAGCAGCAGTAAAGCTGTAAATGCAGGCTCACAGAGTAAAGGAGGATTAAGCTACACTCTGGGAATAGAAAGAGACAGACAAAAATGCCATATGAAGGGAAAGCTGGCCGCCAGGCACACTGCTGGCTGTCACAAACTCGCTCAGCCAGTCAACCCTCTACTCCCAAAGTGCCAACCTCTGAACGTATGATTTGTGTACAGTGAACAGACAAGGTAACCCTCTTATCTGTTTTGTGGGTTCAAGTCACCTTAGTCTCAAGCTCTGAAGGGATTCAAACTGATAACCTCTTGTTAGCGTACCCAATTTTCAGGCTCAGAGAACTCTGTCTTCGGGGGGCCAGATATCTTTGCCTACGGGCACCCAACCAGGTCTTTCAAATGAACCCTTAGAACTCAATGTAAGACTTTTAGAGAACTCAATCCATTTCCCAGTTTGGTATACAATAGGCCCATACACAGTGTACTTATAACCTTTAAAAGCTCCACTTAAAATAAAAAGAAATGTCCAGGCACTCCAGCAGTTTCACTTGTAAAAAAAATCTCTTTACTTTAAAAATATCAAAACAGAACAATAATTACAGACCAAATATATATATATATATATCCCAACACATACAGCCTTAAAACAAACAGGAAAAAGTACAGTTCCTACAATACATACATTTAGACTGGTCTAATCTTACTCTTTTTCAGTGCTGTGATGATTCTCCCTCAGTCAGATAATATTCTCTTGTGTCAGTCAGAAATATTTTCTTGTGTCCCTCTGTCAGGTTCTTTCAGCACTTAAACACACTTTTGAGCCGGCCTTCTCATGAGGTCACTAAGTCCGCCTTGGTGAATCAAACTCTATATTTGACAATACAGGGTCTCCAAATAAAATATTTAAAAAAACATATGAGATGACCTCACTGACTTTCCTCTCCACAGGTTAACTGGTCAGAACTGGTCTGTATTCTGCTACATACACACACACACACACACACACACACACAGTCTTTTGATGTAAGTCATTGTATTCATATCACAGAAACATAGAATTTGATGGCAGATAAGGACCGCTTGGCCCACCCAGTCTGCCCATTTCCCTACCTAATGGATAAGCTGCAGATCCTAGTTAACCAGCAGCCTACTTCTTCCTACTCCCACCCCCTAGAATTGCCTTATGACTGTCCCATGCATGCCTGAATTCCACCACTGTTTTTGACTCCACAACCTCTTCCGGAAGGCCGTTCCATGCATCCACAACCCTCTCTGTGAAAAAATACTTCCTTACATTACCTCTGAGCACGCCCCATCTTCAAATTGTGTTCCTTGTTCTTGCACACTTTTTTTTTGAAAGATGCTACCCTCTTGGACTTTGTTGATTCCCTTGAGGTACTTGAAAGTTTCTATCATGTCCCCCCTCTCCCTCCTTTCCTCGAGGCTATACATATTAAGCTCAAGTCTCTCTTCATATGTCTTCCGGTGCAGACCCTGCACCATTTTAGTTGCCCTCCTCTGGAAAGCTTCCATCCTGTCTATGTCTTTGCGGAGACTGGGTCTCCAGAACTGCACGAGTACTCCAGATGGGGTCTCACCAGCTGTCTGTACAGAGGGATAACAACTTCCTGTTTTCTACTGGTGATGCCTCTCCTATGCATCCCAGTATCCCCCCAGCCCTCCTTACTGCCCTCTCACATTGCTTGCCCACCTTTAGGTCATCTGATATGACTACCCCCAGGTCCCTTTCCATTTTTGTTGTTGTTAGTATCTCACCCCCCATTGTGTACTCTTCCCCTGGGTTTTTGTTTCCCAGGTGCATTACCTTGCACTTCTTAGCATTGAATCTAAGCTGCCATACATTTGACCATTCCTCTAAACTTGCCAAGTCCCTTCTCATCCTTTCCACCCCACCTTGTGCACCAACTCTGTTGCAGATCTTTGTGTCATCTGCAAAGAGACATACTTTTCCTTCCAGTCCCTCTGCAATGTCGCTTATAAAGACACTGAAGAGGACCGGTCCTAATAATGAACCCTGCTGCACTCCACTAGTAACCCCCCCCTTTCTTCAGAGTGGACTCAATTTACTATTACTCTCTGTGTCCTATTCTCCAGCCAATTCTTTACCCAGGCTATCATACGAACATATGAAATTTGCCAGCAGATAAAGGCCTAGAGGTCTATCAAGTCTGCTTGAATGTGCAGCTAGCACCCCTTATTCTGCAGCTGCCCCTCCCTTCCACCCTTCCCCTTCATTAAACTTCCCCTTGTCCTGTCCCATCCTCGTTTGAAGCAGTCCACTGTTCTACTGCATACCACTTCAGCAGGTAATGCATTCCACCCAGCCACCACCCTCTCTGTAAAAAAGTGTCTCCTCATCTCCCTCCTGAACCTTCCTCGCTCCAGTCTCATATCATGGCCCCTGGTGGCCCTCCCCTCCCTTACTTTGAACAGCCCCTCTGTACCCGTCTTGTTTATTCCTTTCATGTATTTAAAGGTTTCAATCATGTCACCCTGTCTCTCCTCTCCTCCAGTGAGTACATGTTCAACTCCTTCAACCTCCTCTCGTATGATAAGTCCCCCAGCCCCTTGATCATCTTTGTCGCTCTGCGCTGCACCCCCTCCAGTAACTTAATGTCCCTCTTCGGATACGGACACCAGTACTGCACGCAGTACTCCAGATGTCGTCTTACTAATGACCTATACAGTGGCAGAATCACCTCCTCCCTCCTCAAGGATATACCCCTTGCAATACAACCCAGCATTTTGTTGGCCTTTGCAGCTGCCTTCCTACATTGTGCTGAGTTGTTCATTGACCCTGTAATGAACAAACCCAGATCCTTCTCCTCCTCTGTCTGGGCTAGCTGCACTCCCCCTAGCTGGTAACTCCTCCTTGGGTTCTTCATCCCAAATGCAGCACCTTGCACTTTTGGCATTAAAGCCCAGTTGCCAGGTGTCTGACCAGGTTTCAAGCTTTGCCAGATCATCCTGCAACCCCTGCCATCCCCCTAGGTCATCCACCACCGCGCCTACCTTGGCATCATCAGCAAACAGACTGATCTTGCTCTTGATGTCCCATGATATGTCTGCAATGAATATCCCAAACAACGCTGATCCCAACACTGAGCCCTGTGGAACACCGCTCGTCACTGCCCTTGGGTGTGAGAGTTCCCCACCCACCACCACCCTCTGTTGCCTTCCCTGCAGCCAGTTTCCTACCCATCTCACCAGCTTTGCACCCGCCCCTGTGCCTACTAACTTCCTTCCCAGCCTTCCATGTGGCACTGAATCAAATGCCTTACTGAAGTCCAGATACAGGACATCCACTGCATGGCCCCTGTCCAGTTGCCTAGTTACCCAGTCATAGAACTCAACAAGGTTGGTTTGGCAGGATCTGCCACATATGAAGCCATGCTGTCTGCTGTCCTGTAGTCCTTTGGCCTCTAGGAGGGCCACCAGCCTCTCCTTCAGGATAGTCTCCATTAGCTTTCCCACAATGGATGTGAGGCTCACTGGTCTGTAGTTTCCCGGTTCATCCTTGGGGCCACTCTTGTGGAGGGGCACCACATGAGCCATCCTCCAGTCCAAGGTACACACTAGATATGTAGTGAGGCATTAAATAGGTCTGCCAAAGGTCCTGCAAGGACCTCTGCCAGCTCCTTCAGTACCCTTGGTGGATGCCATCTGGGCCTGGTGCCTTGTCCACCCTCAGTGCCTTCAAACCCTCTCGAACTCTGCTCTCCATGATTTCCCCATCTGTCACCACTTCCCCCCTGCTTCTGCCATTTCTCCCACCTTGGGTGTCACCCCCCTCTTCTCTTTAGTAAATACTGAGCAGAAGTACTCATTTAGTACTTATGCCTTATCACACCCTGCTTCCACCCAACCCCCCTCCTTCCTAATCCTTAGTATGTGGTCCTTACAGCTCCTTTTCTCCCTGATGTACTTAAAGAAGTCCTTCTCCCCCTTCTTAATGCCTTGTGCCAGCCTAAGTTCCGTAGATGCTTTGGCTCCCCTTACTACCCTTGTCACCTCCTTCGATTCTGTCAAGTACTCCTCCCTGTCCTCCCCCCTCCCTGTTTTCTTGTACTTCCTAAAGGCAGCTCTTTTCCTCCTTACCTTTTCCATGATCTCCTTGCTCAACCAGATCGGTTTCTTAGCCCTAGCCTTCTTGCTCTGGGCTTTGCAGCAGGTTTGGTTGCCTCCACTATCCCCAGCTTTATGAGCTCCACCTCTGGTTAGTGTCCGCATTAGATTAAATTCTGGCCAGGTACCTTTTACCACTTCCCCATCCTCCCAAAGTCGGCCCTCCTGAAGTCCAGCACTACTGTGCCAGATTCCACTCCTTCCTTGCCCATATCCAATGTGAGCCATACTGAGCGGTGGTCACTCCTCGACAGCGGTTCCTCCACTGTAAGTTCTCTCACAAAGTCCCCATTTGCCAGCACAAGGTCAAGGGTATTTCCTAACCTGGTTGGTTCACTGACCATTTGCAGCAGGAAGCTGTCCTGGAAGGCATCCAGCAGTACCTGCTCCCTTCTGTTCCTGGTTGTTGGGGTGCTCCAGTCCACTCCTGGCATGTTGAAGTCCCCCACAATCACCACACTACCCTTCTCGCAGGTCCTCCTGATCTGTCCCGCTAGTTCCCTGTCTAACTCCTCCATCTGAGATGGTGTCCTGTACACCACTCCCATTCTAAGAATCCTATTCTTGGAATCCTGGATTTGCATCCAAAGTGACTCCATACTACCCTCCTCCCCTTCCTCCCTTACACACTTCAGTCCTTCCTTCACATATAGTGCCACCCCTCTCCTTTCCCAATCACTCTGTCCCTATGAAATAATCTATACCCTGTTGCAGACAGGTTCCAGTCATTGTATTGGGTATTGCAGTTTCCCGTGGATGACTGCAATGTCCACCTCTCCCTCTGCCATGAGAACCTGTAACTCTGCAGTTTTCCTCCCAAGGCTCCTAGCATTAAGGGTAACCACCTTCCACCATTTTCCCCCCCTCCCATCCTGCCCTCCTTTCCTAGCATCACCAACAGTACTTGCCATTTGTCCTTTGTCACTGTTATGGGGGGTAAGCTCATATGGTTTCCCAACCTGTGGTCTCTGCATATCTCTTCCCCCAACTGCCACCCCCCACTCCTAGTTTAAATTCCCAACTTCCTCTATGTACTCCTCATCCTCTGTTTCAACACTTTCTTTCCCTCCTCACTCAAGTGTAGTCTGTCCTTGGCATAGAGACTACTGTCCTCCAGGTCCCTCCCACCCCCCCAACAGCTCATGCCCTTTAGCACAACACCAGGTTCTTAGCCATCCGTTAAATTCCTCTATTCTCAGCTTTCTTGTTGTACTTGCCTTTGGCACAGGAAGTATCTCTGAAAAGTTACTGATCTTCCTGCCCCCTCACATAATTGTGCTAGTTCCTCAAACCTCCTCTGGACTGTATCTACTGTCTTGTCAGCCAGGTCGTTTGTCCCAAGATGTATATTTAAATGAGGCTTGTCCCTACCCCTTCTAGCATATTTCAGAACTGACTGTCCCACCCTTTCCGCTGTCATTCCTGGCACGGCCTCCACCCAAATGCGACTATGCCTCTCCCCCTTGCTACCCCACCTAACTCCTCTTAGTATTGAGTCCCCCAGCATCATCTTGGAACCCACTCCCAGGATGGCTAACTTATATATTAATCTTTTGTGTGGGACTGTCAAATGCCTTGCTAAAGTCTAGGTAGGCCATGTCTATAGCCCCTCCCTGATCTACTACTTTGGTCACCCAGTCAAAGAAATCTATTAGATTTGTCTAGCATGACCTTCCCACTGTGAATCCATGCTGCCTTGAGTCCTAAACCTCGTCTGGGCCCTGGGTATCTACACATCAAAGGGTGTTCATGTAATTCAAGGGTTCCCTTGAAATGTATATTGGACCTTCCAGAATCGTCTGGGTCCTCCCTGGCTCAGACATCAAACCTCTTCAATGTCCATTCTGGCCTCTCTTCGACACCCCTCCCCACAAGTCCTTCCCTGGTAACTATTCAAGTCAAAGGATCTCCATGAGGACATTATGAATGGCTAATCTTATTTCCTGGGATAAAAGCAAATTGACAAGGTAATTGCACCCCAGATCTCTGCAGTTTTAAATACCTCCTGTCCTTTGAACTTATCCCTGGGGGTCTTGATGTGTCAGTTCCAGTAAGACAGCCTTTTCCTTGAACTGACCCTTCCCTTCACATATTTTATATGTAATAACAAAAATTAATACAGCACTCGAGCACTCAGAGCTGGCTGTCTACATCATACTGGCTAGTACACATTAGGCAATTAAGGTAACCTTACTGGTTGTAAAAACATCCCGGAGGAGCAGAAATGCAGGTAATAATACAGTAATACAGTACTAGTTGATAATTAAGGTAAAAAAATGTCCGCCACGCAAAATGCTGGCAAAGTACACTGAGGGACAATTAAAGTAACAGGCAGAAACCCCAGAAACAGAGCCAGGCAGACAGCAGAAACAATCAGTGGAGGTCTGCAATTTAAAATGGCGCCACACACAGAAATGGCATGGCTGGATGGAGTACCTTGTTTGCAGCTTGTTGTGTCCCAAGGGTGGATACAACTTACAAAGTTACATGGTTAATTAGTTGTTTTGTTGGATAAAGCAGTAAATATTTTTCAGATGGGAAAAAAAGGCAAAACTGGGAGGCTAGACGCACTAAAACAAGCTAATGTATGCTGGTCCATGGCTCAAGCAGCAGTTGCGTCACTTAGCAAGCCACTGACTTAGGTTCATGCCCCAAGCCTGGAACGATGGTAATGATGGCAGGAGGTGGTAGGATCCTAGTGAACACATTCTCTCTCTCTCTCATCTGTTTTGGGGGGGTGCAGTGCCTTACTGCTTGGCTGCCTTCTGGTTGCCAACATCGTGATGGCCATGCCCATATGCAGGAGAGAAAGACAGAGGAGTCATGCACATCTCTGACGTAAAGGTCTCCTACATCTCCAGGTGAAATGGAGAAGAGAGAAGCTTTGGCCGAATGGAACCCGACTGCTTCTTGGCCAGTTAGAAATGTTAAGTTTGGGCCGCCTGGTGGCGCTTAAGAGTTGAGGCGCTGGATGCCACTGGTACACACCGGGCGACCTGGGATTCGAGAATGAGCACAGATTGTTGAGGGTCAGCTTGGGGGGGGGGGGGCAAGGAGCTGGATTGATCTCCTCTCCCTGGGAGGATCATGAGTCTGTCGGGTTCTTGGCTGCCACCAAGTGAAGGCTTGATGGCAGCACCAGGCCCAGAGAGAGACTCAGCGTTAGGCCGAGCAGGGGGAAGGGGCTGTCACTGGAGTCATAGGCCACATGCTCGCCCCCCACGGGCATGCCTGACTGTGTTCTGGGACCCTGGGACCTTGGTGGGACAAGAAAAACAGAAAAGGGGGAGGGACAGGTGAAGCTCTCTCATGGAGTGAACTGCAGCCTGCCTGATCTGCATCTCGAGGAGAGAAACAGTATTTGGGGATTTTAAGTTTGCCGATGCCCAATGAACCACTGCAGTGCTGCTTACACAGATACCCTCTAAATATCACTGCGACTCACACACAGACCCCACCCCTGAACCTTTGCATTGCGGCGCACACAAACACCCCTACGGTTTAACTGCCATTGACTTGCATTAGCCCCTGCAGTATTCTGCAGCATTTCTGTGCTTCATCCTGGCTTGACACACCTGTACTTGAATTGACTGCTAGACTTTGACATTCTGTAACTACAATACTCTGTTGCACAAGCCACCAGCTAACTATAAACATTCCTGTAGGGATCAAAGAGCGGAAGAGGGACAACGTGCCTTAATACTTCAGTTAGTAAATACTCCCAGTGGTCTGTGAATAGGTTTACAGGAGCACATGTCCAAGAAGATATCACACTAACTGCTGGCATTAAAAGATGGTCACTAGTTAGGATCCCCTCATAGCTTTGGATGACAACATACAGTAAGTCTTATTAAAAGAGAACTGTGTTGAATCTGCAAGTATTTTTTTTTCCAGCAGAAGCTGTTTTTTTAAATACTAGTTCAAATTCTGGTTTTGGTCTCTTCTCTATAAAGGCTCTGAAGTTATCCCACTGGACAGCATAAATGAAAATATCTAGATACTTTATGCGTACGCTTAACCAATTCTCCTCTCCATCTCGACCTGTATTCTTTGTCAAATGTTATGTTCTCTCAACGCCTGTAAACTTTTATGTAAATGATGACTGTTTCTAGCTGTCCTAATGTACTTTCCAATGTGAAGTTGTATCCACCCATGTATTTCCCTGTACTGCCACCTTTGTGGCCCGGGTCATGACTGAAAATGGTGCACTGGATCAGTGCACTTACCTGGTTACCAAAAACATAAATAAATAAAATAAATAAATTGTGATTTACGCAGTGAGACAGTTTTCAAACTCTGTGATGCAGTTTATGTACTTGCAAAGCTCAACTCCACTGTTGTTACAATACATTTGCGTTCTACTAATGAACTCTGCTGCTGAAAGGGACATAAACTACCTTATACAGATCTAAAATGGTACTCACCACCAGACTGTTGAATCAGCAACACCTACAGACATTATTAAAGGGCCAGTAAAGGTAACAATACCTTCTGTTAGGAAAAATGACCAACAGGTTCTGTTCAGTCCTCCTATAAAATGTGTCTCGTGATGACAGATGCATCCAAAACCCATGAACCAACAAGGTAAAACATGGGCTTGCATAAAAAATAAAAAGTTGTTGCATGCATTTTTTTAGTGGGAGCTGAAAGAGAGGGGGCAGATTGTAAATTTAAAAGGAAGAGAGCATAATGGCCAAATACGTGACCTTCTGTGAATAATGAAACTGGGGATAAAGCAAACACTACCAGCTGTGGATCACACGATATCAAGTTTAAAATCTTGGTCTGTAACACTACACACACACGCAGATAACATGGCTCAGTCATACAACAGTCCTGAATTCACATCGTAGTTGCAGCATGCCAAAGGCACCAACCTCACATCTGTGGCTGCAGGGACCGAAACAGCAATGACATTTGTCTGAAACGGTGTCCCTACTCGCTATGACTGTAACTAACTACTCCCCAGCACTGCCCACATGCCCTTTAACCTCAGGCACCTGGACAGCTCTCTAACAGAACATGCTGCTGCTGCTTATAATGCAGACTCCCATCCCAAAACACAATCACAGGACAACAGCTCGGCCTGGCACAGTGATTACCTCCCTTCCTCCCCTGCACACGTCTCATTGTGCTCAAATAAAAGTTTCACAACTCCATGTGGCACAGTCAGCTGGAATCAGACAGGCTTTGTCCCACTGAATGGAGCAGTTCTGGAGCTGAATATTCATCAGATTAGGGAAGCACCATCTGGCACGCAGTGACTGCTATCTAAAGGAACGTGCAAAGGATAAGCAACATGTGCGCTGTTTGGTTTTTGAATTTTTATGTCCCAATTCCTCTGTTCTTAAATGATATTAAGGGTCAGATCTGGGTTGTTTTTTTTGCTTTTTTTAAGGGGTGAATACAGCCTTCAAGCTTCTAAAAATGGTTGGTCTCTTCCTTTAACTCTCCAAGTGGTCAGACAGGACACCTTAACCCTCCCTGGTGCTTTCACGCCCTCCATACAGCACAGGCATGTAGCAAATAACTACAGTCCCCAGAATTCTTCATTACAGCATTTCTAGTTTTTCTATTTCCGGAGTCTCTGTATAACACATTTTTGCCATGAAGTCTGCTCTGCGGTCTACAGCCTACATGTCCCTTCTCTATGGCAGAATGCTTAACTGATACCTGGGGTCTCCTCCACAGTCCACAGCCAGCAGAACTCTTCTCTACAGCAAAATGTTCAACTGACATGTGTGGTCTTTTCCACAGCCTGTGGTCACCAAACCCTTCTCTATGGCAGAATATTTAATTGATCCCTGGGGTCCCCACCGCTATCCCCGTCCAGCTTGATCCTTTTCTACAAGAGAATGTTTGACTGAACCCTAGTGTACCTTCACAGTCCATGGCCAGCACAGTCGCCTCCTTCTTTATTATAGAAAGTTTATCCAATCCTGGGGGGTCTTGCCCACAGTCCTTGGCTAATGGGTCCCTTCTCTACAACAGAATATTTAACTGACCCTCGTAATCTTCCCGTACTCTGCAGCCAGCAGGACCTTCTTGACGACAGAAAGTTGAACTGCACCCTGGGGTCCACCATGCAATCCACAGCCAGCAGAATCCTTCACTGCAACAGAATGTTTAACTGACCTCTAGGGTCTCCTCTGCAGTCCACAGAACCCTTCCCTATGACAGAATGTTCTATTGGCCCCCTGGGGTCTCCCCGACATTTCATGGCCAGCAAGATGCTTCTCTATGGCATAATACGTAATTAACCCCAGGGGCCTCTCCATAGCTAGTGGCCAGCACGACTCTTCTTTACAATAAAATGTAACTTATCCCTGGGCCCTTCAACTGCCCATGGACAGCAGGACCCTTCTCTAAGACACACTGTTTAAATGACCTCACAGGTTCCCTCCACAGGCAGTGGCTAGCATAAATCTTCTCTATAAGGGGGAGGGGGGCGCGCACATTTTGGGAGCTCCTACACCACAGCTAAGAAAACTGATTTAAAATACACACTTCATTATTTTTGCTGAACAAAAGTGAGTATTTGGTAAAGTCAGGAAGGCAGTCTCGACGGTTTGTTTTTGGAGGCAAAACCAGCTACTCTGGAGCAGTGTCAGGGAATGCTGGGAAAAAGAAAGGAAGCCCATGACAGGAAAGCATGCTGCAAACAACAGTGGTGGCAGGGTCGGAGTAACAGACCTTGCAAACACTCCTAAATGGACTTTAGTCTACAATCGAAGGATCAGACGCTGGATTGTTTCAATGGTCATGTTCAATATCTGGATTTGTGGGTGGACATACAGCATGGAGCCCTGAAGACAGAGACTGTGTGGGAAGGCAATGTCTGCAACATCTGGTCGCATTGGAAAATGGGCAGTTTTGCTCAAGATGCTTCACCAATATAATCAATAAACGAAACATCGGGCTTGGCCCAAGAAAATAAACGCCACAGGCTCCAGTTGGAGCACCTGGAGAATATCTCCAGGGCAATTCTTGGGACTAACATAGAAAGCTGAGAGAACAAACCCTGCTGCATTTGCCAAAACCTTCCTGACAGATAAACTGAGGCTGAAACTACCAAGGTGCCAATACAGATATTGAGGACCTATCACATAACCCCCAGAAGATGAAACGAGCCAGCAATGGGACTTCATACCTTGCTGTTTGTACTGATAAACTCTCTAAGAAGGGACATGCCAGAGTGGCAGAACAGTTGCAGCTACCAAATGGGGAGAGGCTCCAGCTGTTTGAGAACCTGAGCTAGCAAGGCATTTGATGCAGTCCAGTTATCATTCTGGGATCTGGAGGAGACCAACTATGTAGTTACAGTACCAGCAAAACTTAGGTTATGCGTGCAAGGAAAAACATCTACATGATATGAAGGATGCAGATCGACAGCAGAGAAAATCCATGTGGAGTACGGCAATAGAGATGTGGCCATTTATTCTGAACACAGGAAGACCACCAGATTTTCCTGCTGCGAACTTCAATAGCCTTACAATGTTTAATTAATGATTTGCCTTATACGTGTTCGGGGGGAAAAGGGTTGCACAACTCCTTGCAAGTATGTATATTGAGGCTGGGGGTTGGGAGGTGTCATTTTTCTTACATGCTAAGTAATTATAGCAGGTAGACGGACACTTGCCAGGCTAAAACCCAATTCTGCAGCATTTTGTAGCAGAGTTACTGCAGTAAACAATGTAATATCAATGGGAATTAGTCTCTTTTGTCATGCAGGAAGTTGTGACAATGTGCTTCATCACTGAAACTTGGTTAAAGGGCTCCACCACAGACCAACAGATCAAACTCCCATCATTCAATTCCTTTAGATTAGACAGACCACCTATTTATTTTGAATTTTGATGAACGGGTAGGCCCGTTAAGACAAACATGTCCCTTTTTCAGAGGCGACCTGGCAACTTGGGGAGGTTAGTTATTTATGTCAACTCTAAGTATACTGCCTCCAAACTCCATGCATCTTCTAAATCTAGGAATTTGAATGTTTGGCCATAAGACTTACCCTGCCCACATCCAAAGCAATCAATATTATTGGTTGCTACAGACTGTCAGCAGTGGGTACTGAACTCCTAACCACCCTTAGGAATTTAATTGAAACCAACCTGAATGAATCCATTATCCTTGGTGACCTGAACTTGGATTGGCTTACACCAAAAACAAATACCCTGAAAGACCTGTGTGATGAGCTGGGTATCTCACAACTGATCATAGAGCCAACCAGAATCAATGCAAAAAATAGTGTCATAAGTTCTATCGTAGACTTGATAATTACGAACAGACCGCACAAAATCTTACACATGGCTGTGTTCCACAATGATCTAAGTGATCATAACACAGTTGTCTGCACAAGAAGCTTAGAAAAATGCCTCCTTGCTCCAAATTCATTATAAAGCGAAGCTTCTACAAATTTAAACCTGAAAACTTTCTAACCGATCTCAGAAACACAAATTGGCAACATTTCTACCTGGCCTCCTCAGTAGATGAGGCTGTTGGTATCCTTAATTCAAACCTTACAAATAAACATGCCTCCCTCGTCCATTGCAGAGTAAAAAAGACATCTTATCCATGGTTCACTGCTGAATTAAAAGCAGCCCTTACCAGATGAGATAGACTCTGGGCTCTAGCGAGACACACTAAAGACGCTGTAGATTAGGCAGCCTTTAGAACAGCAAGGAATGTTTGTACAAAGTTCATCAGATCAGCCAAGTGCAACTACTATATGGATGCCCTAGAGGGCGCCAAAGGAAATTCCGCAAAAATCTGGCAAACTATCAAATCCATGGAAGGCCACAGAACTCCACCTTCAATTTCCATCAAAATCACTTCACAAGGTACTATCTCTGATCGGGGCATGATATTAGAAAACCTAAATGCACATTTTGCGATGGCGGGTCTAGTGTTTGATTCTTCCCCTGCTGCTGGGCTCCTCAACTCCTCCACAACCAAGGATGTTTCCATGGATCTGCTGATCCAGGACTCCCCTTCTTTCTCTCCCCAGTTTCATACAAACAAAGCTGAAGATCTATTGAAAAAACTGGATACGAGAAAGCGCACAGGAGCTGCCGGAATAGAGTCTACATTCCTAAAACTAGGGTTGCAGTTCCTAACCACCCCTATAACACACATATTCAATTTATCAATCCCATCTGGCATAGTGCCCACCTGTTGGAAAACAGCACACATACTGCCCTTATTTAAATCAGGTGACCCGCATGACTTAAACAACTATAGACCGATTTCCATCATACCAGTTTTGTCAAAGCTTCTAGAAAAAAATAGTTAATAATCAACTAAGGGATCACTTTAAAAAATGTAAACCTCTTCAACTCACTACAATCAGGCTTCAGGCAAAATCACACCATGGTTTCTGCACTAGCCCTAGTAAGAACAATTGGTTCACTGCCCTTGATAATAAACTCTCTACAGCAGTCATCTTCTTAGATTTAAGTAAAGCCTTTGACACAGTTGACCACAGTCCACTTCCAATCACACTTAAAGAACATGGCTTGAAGAGCTCCTCAGTAAGCTGGTTCTCTAGCCACCTTACAGGTAGACAACAACATTTCAAAGCTGACTGGCTCCAATCCTCCCCACTTCCGCCCACAACAGGGATCCCCCAAGGCTCCCTCCTGGGGCCATTGTTATTCACCATCTACATTAATTCACTAAGCAACAACATTCTAAATTCTAAACTCCACTTCTTCGCAGATGATACTGTGTTGTATACATCTAAACCGTCCTTGTCTGATGTTAGCACTGAATTGTAGGCCAATTTCAACCCACTACAACACAACCTCCTCAACCCAAACTTCTGCTAAACTCCAAGAAAACTAAAGTAATGTACTTTCTTCCATCACAGCCTTCAACACCCCTACACCACCAAGCCACACTGGCGCCCGTTACAACTTTCCTAGGAGACTCTCTTGAGACTGTAGAAAAATCTAAGAATCTAGGAACCTGGTTTAGTTAGTAAGCGATTTGCTGTACACATTGAATCCCTCACCAATAAGCTAAACATAAGACTGGGATTTCTCTATAGGAACAAATCCTTATTCCCCCACAGACATTAGGAAAAGGCTAGTACAAGCCACCTTCCTCCCTCTGTTGGATTACACAGACATTAATTAGAACAGGAGCATGTCATCCAACCTACAAAGGCTAGACATCCTGTATCGCCATGCCTTATATTTCATAACCAATGCGCCTTTTAGAACGCATCACTGTGCCCTTTACTCCGCAGTAGGCTGGTCATCATTTGCCCCAAGAAGACTGCTTCACACTGGCACCTGGGCTCTCAAAATCCTACTGAACAAACTTCCACCATACATTACTTCCATTCATCACCAATCGTGCAGCCACTATGCCCTCAGGAAAAGCGCCTACATCCTCCTAGACGTCCCCAAATTCCGCACTCTCTATCGTAGAGCTGCAATTAGTCATGCCATCCTGACCACCTGGAATAAAATACAGGCCTCACTCAAGATTTGTAAACTAGTTCCCCTAAACTTTTTAAAATCCTTGTTCAATAAAGCACTTACAGAAACTTGCACTGCTGCTACAGCTTGAGCACCCAGCTTTGGCAAAGTTAGTGCAATATGTACTTGTCTTCGACTAACCACTCCCATCTCCCTTCCTCTAGTATTTGCTAGAATATCAATGTATAGACGTAGTTTTGCATTGCTCGCCTGCTACAACTGTTGACTGCCTCATTAATTCAGCTATATTGTATGCCATTGTTTCACTGTCTCCATAATGTAACTGTATTGTATTCCAATTATTGTATGTGTATTGTAAGACAACATTATATAGCGTACAGTTTTGTATAACATTATCCTAACAGGACTTCCTTGTAAATGAGTTTGCCTGCCAATAAACGAACTCATCCTGGCAGTGTCACAGTTTCCTGCATGACAAAAGGGACCAATTCCCACTGAAATTATATTGTTTACTGCAGTAACTCTGCTGCAACTTGCTGCAGAATTGGGCGATGCTGTATGTGGGTTTCACATAGTACTGGCACTATCAATCAATCAAAATCTTTATTTATCCAGGTGAACATCACTGAGCAAGACTCATTTGCGAGATGGACCTGGTTAGAAAAAGGTCAAAGGTACAATAGAAACAATAGATATTTATCTATACAGTCAATACAATGGAATACAAAAATAAAATCAATTTCAAGGTGCAGTAACAATACACAAGTAATCATGATGCAGTATAGAACAACTTTTCAAGGCTGTAGATGCATGTGTACATAAAAAAAATTAAAAGAGTGAGAAGGGAAGAGGAGCAAAGGGTTAACAGCAGCAGGTAGGGTTTTATACAGCACTTTGCGCAACCATGGCAGCCGGACAAGTCAGGATGGGGAAGGGATGCCAGGAAGAAGAAAAAGGTGATGGGGAGGGGCAAAGATGGGGAGAGTAAGGTAAGGGGGAAAGAAGGGGGGCAGGGTATGATGTAGGGAGAGGGAGAGAAAAAGGTGCTATGAAAGTGGCCACAACCACAAGGTACTTTCTCCTTGCTCCAGGATGGGGGCTTGTGTTCATTTAGGGTTGCTTCTTACTGTGGCATCGTTGGTAAACTTTGTTTGGTGGGAAAGGACATACAGCATGCTGTGTTTTCATTTTTACTTTGTGTACTGGATATAGATCTTGATTAGAGAGCAAGAAATCTGTTTTTTTTTGTAAGTTTAAATGCCTGTTTAGGGTTAATATTGCAGCTACTTTTTTCCCCATTCACCTTTTTTCTCTTCCCTAGCTAGACCCCCCCCTTAATCACTTGGCATCTCATGGACTTACCAGCTCCAGCTTCATCTGCCCCCCCCCCCCAAACTGCACCTAGGTTGCCAGTGTAGGGTCTGCGAAGGGTTGAACAATCAGCCTGCCTGCCAGAGAGATTTGTTCCTTTTTACTCCCTTTCCCGTGGTGCAGGGGAGCTGGCATGCAATGACATCTATGGCCAAGTTGCATATGCTTCCGTATGCAGCATGCCGACTGTCTGAAATGCCTCTGCCCCCTTGTGCAGTCCTAGCAGTCTGATCCTCAGCTGCCGGTAGGGGCCAGGCCAATGCTGTGCACCAACTCCCACCCCAACCCAGAGGAGTACTGCAGTCCATCAGATGCTCAATCCCCACCCCACCCCCAATCCCCTGCAACCTGTGCACGTTCCCAAACATGGGACTGCTGGTGTGGCAGGGGGCAAGGCATTCAGCACCTCAGCCTTGCACACCACCGGGCAGGCTTGCAAGTTCCATTTTTGAGGGTATTCCACCATTTAATCTCGACCAGTGTACACTAGTAGAAGTGATATTTTATTTATTCCTTTTGTTAACTGGGTGGGTACACTGATCCCAAGGACAGCTTTCAAGCATGACCCAGGCCATAAAGATGGCACAAACAAGGTAAAAAACAAGTACACAAGATATAGGGCACAGTAAGTTGCTACAATACATCAAGTAATACAAAAGGCACAGAAATGAATGAATGGGTAAAAGTGACATTAGTGCAAATAATTACAGTACACAAGAGCCTTTGTGACAGCACAGCGACTAACCCACATCATCATAACAAAAACAACAATGCTGATTTCTGTTTAGCTTTTTCTTGTTTAGTTCACATTTCAGGAATAAGACTTATGACTTTAGTTAGCATTTTGTTTCTTGCTGTGGACATCATTTCCAGACCTTTATCAACAGCTTTGTGGCTCATGTGGATCTCCTTTTCCTATTAAAATGTCTTTAATATTAATGTTACAGTTTAACAGGTGTACCCCCAGGGTGGGACAAATCAGGTAACCAGGTGGCCAATGGTCATTAAAAAACTGGCTTGGCTACCAGATTTTGAAAGTTACCAGCTAACTGCCTACTAGAGCACAAAGTGATTTCTGAGTCCTTAAAAATAAAGGACACTAAAAATATTGATTTGGCTACCAAATTTTGAAATCTTATGGCCAAACTGACCACCAACTCACAAACTGATCTATCACACCTTGTGTATCCCTCCCCCCAATGGTGTAATGCTAAAGCTGGAGTGAAAAACCCTAACGTAATGTCCTTTATATTACTGAATGACTTCTGCTTTGAAAGGAATTTTAAATGTAATGTTCAAAAACTGAATATAAATAAAGTAAAAATTGACAGAATACTTAACTGGCCCCTGGGGTCCTTCCTACAGTCCATGGCCAGATGATTCCCTTCTCTCTCTTTTTTTCCTTTTTTATAATTAAAGTTTATTGATTTTTTAATAAAATAGCTAACAGACACGTGACAGTAACACACAAGAGGAGGATCCTTTTTCTACCAATAATGTTCAACTGACCCTGAGGGCTTGGCCATTCCTTTCTAGTACTGCTCGTTTGGAATGTACTCCTGGACAGATGGTTTAGGTGACCCCCTAGGGTCACCCGTTCACTGCTCAAGGCCCAAAAGGACTCTCTCTCAGACAGTTTAATTAATACCTATAATTCCACCAAGATTTACTTCAAAGTGTTTATGCAAATGAAATATTTTTCTGATGATGCATTAGAAGGTTTTTTTAATTTTTGAGGACCACACCTTGTAATTCGCCACCCCTTGTAACATTTTTTCCACTTATACACTATCCCTTTTGGTGGGGGACTTTTATAAACATGGATAATGAATGGTCTATCTATATTATTTACTAGAAATAACTGGAAGAAAATTATGGAACTTGACTATCTGTTTACTGGTAAAAATCACAGACTGTCCCAACCTTTGACATCTGATAACAGAGCAAGCACTGCCTGTAAACTGCAAATATTTTTTCACACACAATTTCTTGTATTAATTTACTTCTGCTTTACTTAATCTATATGCTTACAAAGAAACGCAGAATTTGATGGCAGAAAAGGACTGCTTTGCCCACCAAGTTTGCCCAGATGTTCCCTATTAATTCTGTCTCCACAGACCCCATCTGGTCTCTGTCGATCCTCCCACTGCCTTGCCGCTTACCTAATATATCCCTATGTCTATCCCGTGCATGCTTGAAGCCCCCTCGGTTCTAGCCTCCACCACTTCCACTGGCAGTCTGTTCTAGGCATCCACTATCCTTTCAGGGAAGGAATATTTCTTCACATCACTACTGAACCCCCCCCCCCAAGCTTCACCGCATGCCCCCCAGTTCTGGTGCTTGTTCTCATTTGAAAGGCTCCTAACCTGTACCCTGTTCACCCTTTAGAGGTACTTGCAGGTCTCCATCATGTCACCTCTCTCTCCTCTCTTCCAGAGTGTATATGTTGAGATCCCTAATTTTCTCCTCATATGGCTTATCGTACACACCATGCAAACCATACATGTTCAGTTATGCTGCACCTCTTATGGTAATAATAGCGTTTTCCTACATTCTTTTGGAGTGAGAACTGCAAAATAAAACACTTTTGGCACACAAGGTCTTGACAAGACCCTTTCATAACCATAGGAGACATCGTAACTATACCTGTAGATGTAAGGCCCTGACCAGACAAAAGCTTTGAAACTGGTTTAACAACGTTAAGCCAGTTTCAACATGTCTAACTCTGTCCAGATTATCATATATAGAACTGTTCTTGGGAACCATTCTCTAGACCACCTAGTGAAGCAGTCTAGAACGGTTCTACACTAAACCATTTTAGTAGTGATAGCAGCATTGCTATTTTTTTTGTGTGTGTGTTATTTCTTTATGCTCCTCTCTGGTGCTACCCTGTCCTCCCACTCCTTCGGAGTTCCAAGGCACCCACTGCCCTTCTGACCCCTGCCGCCATCCACCAACCCCCACAGCAGCCTTACCTGGGTAGCCTGGCATATCCCTATGCTGGGTGGGTCCCTCTCCGTCGAGGGAGAAGTGCCTTATGGTGGATGGCACATCCCAGGGCTGCGAGGTTGGTCCGGGCTTTGTGGCGGCAGGTAGCCGGAGCTCGTCATCCAGCAGGACAGGGAGCTATTTTCTGCCCCACCCAATGCTGTTCTCAGGCTTGTGTGAGCTAAGGCAATCCTGGGGCGGGGACATCAGCCAATCAAAACACAGGAGGGAAGTATGCTCACCAGGAGTGGATTTCTCAGTAAAGAAGACAGGTAGAGTAATGGACTGGTTTAGGTGGAACTCTGAAACTACCTTAGGCAGGAAGTTCCTATTTGCCCTGAGCTCAATTTTGTCTCTGTGAGGAATGATGTAATTAGGCTCAGTGCACAAGGCCTGTAACTCTGAAATCCTCCTGACAGAGGTAATGGCTACCAGGAAGAAAGACTTCCAGGTCACAAACTTGATATGTGCAGCGACCATAGGCTCAAAGGGTGGTTGCATGAGCCTGGCTATGCAGAGGTTCAGGCTCCAAGGAAGAACTGGCTCCCTGACTGGAGGCTGGAGGTGCAAGAGGCCTTTGAAAAACTGTTTGAATATGGTGTGGGAAAAATGTGACTTTTTCTTTCCCACCAAAAGATAGGCCGATATTGCAGCCAGGTGTAGCTTGAGGGAAGAGGGTCTCAAGACTGACGCCTGCAGAGAGATGTACCAGGTAATCCAGCAGCTGGATGGCCTGAAGCTGTAAGAGGATTGACCTTTCTGCTCTTGCACCAGAGGGAGAACCTCTTCCATTTGGCTGCATAAGACTTTTTTGTGTTAGGTTTTTTTAGCCATTCTCAGGATCTTAAGAACCTATTCAGAGTACTGAGGTGATGGAAACTAACTCCTCAAGAACCAGGCCTTGAAGTGAAGACAGTGCATGTCTGGATAATGCACTCCTGTCTGAGGAAAGGTCAGCAGAGAGCGAGTTGGTGGCAAGCAAATGGGCCTGCTGCAGGATAGTGAGAGAAGGAGAGGGTACCAGGCTTGTCTGGGCCAATCTGGAGCCACCAGATTCATTGATGCAGGCTACTGTCAGAGTTTCAGCAATACCATGAGTATCGGGGGAAAGGGAGGGAATGCATATAGGAACCTCCCTGACCAGTCCAGGAGCAAGGCATCCATGGGAAGCATTCCTGGAACTGGGGGCCTGCAACAGTACTGAGGAAGCTGGAAGTTGAGGAGAGAGGCAAACAGATCCACTTCTGGTGTGGCCCACTGCCTGAACACTGTGGCTAGTACTTGCTTGTTCGGAGTCCATTCGCTCTGGCCTTGACTGATGCAACTTGGAGCATCTGCCAGAGCATTGTGTTTGCCTGGGAGGTGAACAGTTGAAAGGTCGACTCCCAGGGAGAAGGCAAGAGACCAGATATTCAGAGCCTCCCAACAGAGTACTCCTGATCTAGTAGTACTCTGCTTGTTTACATAAAACATTGCAGTGGTGTTGTCTGTTCAAATTTGTACAGTCTGTCCCTTTATGACATGAGCAAATGCTTTGAGAGCTAGAAAGACTGCTCTGAGTTCCAAAAAGTTTGTGTGTAACTGTGACTGTTGGAGAGTCCAGGTGCAACTTACTGAGGCACTGTCCAGATGTGCTTCCCACTCCAGGAGAGAGGCATCTGTGATAATCACCTTTGTGGGAAGCGGAGCCTGGAATGGTATCCTTGCTGCCAGATTTGCAGGGTTTTTCCACCAAAGCAGAGTCTGAAGGAATTGCTCAGTCACAGGTATCAGCTTTGAAAAATTGCTGCTTCTTTGAGACCAGTGAGCTCTGAGGTAGGCTTGCAGGTGTCACATCTTGTACTGGACTCCTGGGACCACTGCAGTCATTGAAGCCATGTGTCCCAAGAGACTGAGGAAATGTCTGGCTAGTCTTCGCTGTCCCCAGATGAAAGAGTCTGCCACTGAGAGGAAACTCTGAATTCTCTCTCCTGTGGAAGGAAGGTATATCCTTTCTGGGTGTCCAGCTGAGCTCCTATGAAGGCGAGTAGCTGAGTGGGTTCCAGGTGAGACTTCTTTAGATTTACCAGGAATCCCAGAGACTCTAACGTGTGCTCTGTAACGGAAAGGGACTCCTTGACCTGACAAGGAGACTTTGCCACTGTGAGATAATCGTGTAAATAGGGGTAGACAGTGACATCCAGCTTCCTGAGGTGTGCTGCTATCACTGCCAGGCACTTGGTAAAGACTCTTGGAGCAAAGGACAGGCCGAAGGACACTGCGTCGAACTGACAGTGGCCTGAATGGAGTCTGAATCTGAGAAACTTCCTGTGGGACCTCCTTATGGACATATGGAAGTAAGCATCCTGTAGGTACAGGGAGGCTAGCCAGTCTTCCTGCTGTAAGGACTGTATTACTAGTGACAGAGTGACCATCTTGAATTTGGGTTTTAGCAGATTTTTTTTAAATATCCGAGATCCAAGATATGTTGCCACTCCCCAGTTTTCTTGTGTGTCAGAAAGTACCTGAAGTAGAGGCCTTTGCCCTTCTCATGGGCTGGGACCCTCTCCACTTCTCGTAGAGCTAGAAGGTTTTTTACCTCCAATTCCAACAGTAGCACCTGTGTTGGGGTTAGAGGTTTTGACTCCTGGGTATGCTTGAGGTCTGGCATCTGCTTGAACTGCAGTGGCAGACCCTTTTCCACCATTTCCAGAACCGACTTGTCCGAGATAATGAGGGACCAGCTCTGAAGATAGTGTGAGAGTCTGCCTCCTACTTGCAGAGGGGAGGCGACCTGGATACTCCTATCAGGGCTTAGACTGCGAGGCTGCTGGCTGGGTAGAGGTGGCCCTTCTTTTTGTTTTATTTATTTATTTAGGTCTAGGATTACAAATACCTTTGAGCAAAGAGCTCTTTTACAAAGGTTCCACTTCATAATATAAAATAAACAGAACAATTCAAGGAATAAACAGGACAAAAATGGCATTTAGTCAGTTACAACCCAAGATAATGCATACGGTAAATGTAGGTCAGCCATGAGGCACTGTCAAGACATACAGGGTAAGGAGGGGAGAAGGGGTGGCAGAAGGGCAGGAGAGAGAGAGGGAGGGAGGTTGGAGGGAGGATGAGAGGAAAGGTAGGGACAGGGGATGGGAGGGAGGCGGGAGGGAGCAGAAGCGGAGTAAAAGGGGAGAGAGAGGGGGACATAGGGGATGGGTAACAGCAGAAGTGCTAAGTTGCTAGGAAAAAGGCAAATGATGAGTCAAGGCATTGGAGTGAGATTTAAGTAGGACAGTCACATATGCTAGAGGTTGAAAGTAGCAGTCGGAGCTTGGATTTGAAAGGACCAAGCTTAGATTCAGAGGTAATGTCACTGCTGAGAGCATTCAACCAGAGTGGAGCCCTATAGGAAAACGATCTTTGGCCCTGGGAGGTTCGGCAGCAAGAGCATTCAGCCAGCATACAACCAGCATTCTTTTGCCTCTCCCTCTGAAAGCACCCCTGTACTGAGAGAAATCAGACTGGGGATAGGGAAAGTAAGGCCTGGGAGAGTAACCTCTGCCCCTATTCCCCCTCGGGTGGGATTTCTACGGGGCAGAAGGCTTAAGGTTAGAGGAGTGACTCTGCCAAGAGGCCTTGTACTCGTCAACCTTTTTCATGCAGTCAGCTGTTCTGGAATCGAACATGTTTCAGTCACAGGGAAAGTCCATGGCCTTAGACTGGTAGTTCTAAGCCTGGCAAAGCACCTCAGAGAGATGATGTGGCTCTGGAGGCAGCATCACTGTTGTCGTCTACTATGTGGAATTGGTACTTAGTAGCTTCCAGGGCAGTTTTTGCTGTGTCCAGCAGCTCCTGTACCGTTGTATCCAACTCACTGCACACAATGGCCATGACAGAGTTCCACAGTGCTTTCTGATATTTGGCAGTAAAAGCCACGTAGGAAGAAAGTCTGACCGGTAGGGAAGCTGTGGTGTACATTTTCCTTGCTATGAAGTCTAATTTTTTTTTTTTATTATTTATTTATTTTTTTTTAAGAGTCCTTGTCCGGGGGTAAGGATGGCAAGGGGGCTCCAGCTTTCTCCTAAGTTGCCTGCTGTACTATACTCTCATGACTGAGGTGTACAGACAGGAATTCAGCGTTGTTTTTAGATAGTTGGTATTTTCTTTCAGCTGCTTGTCAACCCCCGCCACAGAAGTGGGATTTTGAAGCAGTTTCTTGGTATTTTTTCTGAAAGCGTTATAAACAGGCATGACCAGCCTCTTATGGGGTTGGAGACCTTTCATCTCCCTATAATTTTTATCCTCGTTATCCTGGTTGGACTCCTGGGTAGGGAGGTCCAGGGTGTCCAGCATGTTTTGGATAAATGTAAGCATGGAGGAGGGCGGGATCCTCCTGGTCAGCCGGTGGAGCTCCAAAAAGAGGGTCAGGGGGCACACTGGGTTCCAGGACCTCCAAATTCATGTCAGACAGGGGCAGCACAGAAATATTCATCATCATCTGCATCACCCTCACAGTCTCTGGAAGCGAGAACTGTGGAAGAGTGTTTACCAGTCCCCGTAAATATAGATCCCATCTTTTGTACAGTCTGAAAGACCTGACATGCTTTTTCCATGTCCTGCACAGATGGGAGATCCTCCGCAGACTGTGGCTGTATATGTTCTGTTTTTTCTTTATGTTTAATGCCACCTGCTGTCTCACTAATAGGTTTCCCAGGAGCAACAGGAGCGTTTTTGTCTTTACAGACTATCTTTTTAGCCACTTAATCAGCAACTTGATCATGCTTCCTTTTCTGTACAGACAACTCATCAATGCCCTTATTATTTTTAAATTTGGGAGGAACTTCATCAGCTCCTTTGGAAGCTTTATATTTTGGCTGGGACTTGGCTGCTTAATCAGCACCCCTGCTTGAATTTTTATTGTGTTTAGATGGCCCCTCATCGGTAGCCTTTGCCTCAGCCATGACAATTTTTTTTTGTTTAGTCTCTCTGCTTCTTATCACCCAATTTGGCAATGAGAATTATTTAAAAAAAAAAATCCTGTAGGTCCAGATTTCTTTTCAATTCCAGGATTCTCTGACCTGCCAATCCTCAGAGAATCCCAACAATAACTTGCAAAGGTAGAAAACTGTAGCAGATACCTTGCGTGATTTTTGAGGTAAAAATAACCAAAAAACATTACAACTCGACAGTTCCTATGAAATGCGTCAAAATAGCGAAAGGAACCATCAAAATAATGCAGTTGCAATAAAAACACAGCAAATTTAACACTGTAGTGGCAAAATTAGAGAAAAAATGATGCAAGAAACTCCACTATAGCGCTGAACAAAAAAATGCTAAAAAAACAGTAAAATCCACTCAGCACACTAAAAGATTACATTTATGAGGAAAAACTTTACCAGATAAGCAGAAAACGTCTAGCAACAGGGAAAGTTGAGAGACACCTCTGGGGCAGTGTTGCTTGGTCAGCGGAGAAAAAATTCTAAAGACCTTTAGGCTGCTCTCACTCAGCACATTCTCCTCCTGTGTTTTGATTGTTTGTTTTTGTTTATTTGTACATCAGTTTACAACCTTTGAGCCAGAGGCTCATTTCCAAAGGTACCTCATCACATGGAGGACAATACAGAACAGACTCTTTGTTACAGCACATGAGTTACATAGTTTAGCAAACACATGTGGTTACCTACATTTATACAGTAAAACAGTTTAGTTACAATGGTACATTCTTGCAAGAAGGAGAGAGCAAAACAGCTGGATAATAACAGTGGCAATAGGCAACGGGGCGATGTTGAGTGAAGTGAGGTGTGGTGCCGCCCAGTGAGCTTTGTCAGTACAAAGCGAGCTATGCCTCATTTAGAGACAGGCACAGCTACGCGTATTAAATAGTTGGCTCCGAAGTGCGGTTTTGAAGTTGGATTGGCTGATGCCCTAGCTCATTATAATTCTCTTAAAGGCATACCTCTGAGGCAGTTGCACCTAACCAGCTAGCTGCTGTAGTTACTGATGCTAAAGGACTTCTGGGGTAAGAAGTGTGAGTTTAGGCTGAGAAGGGAAGCACCACTTACTGTGACCAGGTGGCAGCTAAATCGCACTGAAAGTAAATTTTTTTTGCTGTTTTGTAGCTTACTAGCCAGCATTTGGGGTTCCAGGTAGACAGGAACAGGAGGAGCCTCCATCTTATGAGTGGAGTGCACAGAGGGGACATCTAGATCACGTGACCACTGGGGGCCTATTGGAGCACCCCAGGAAGCAGAGCTACAGGATAACAAACCTACACCCTCTCCAACATGTCCAGCATACTTATGTCCCAGCCCGTGAGTGGGACAGCACAGGAGTGGAACATTTATCTTAAGGCATCTACAAGCATCCCCAGATGATCCACAAGAGGCACATCCAAACAAGGTAGGAGAGAACACAGTACTGTTCTGGTATAATGAAACAGTTAGCTACCGAGTAGGTAGCTGGGTAATGGGTTAACAACTAGGAGTAACAGGCAGTAAGATAAGATATGTACAGGTAGGATGGCTGAAAAGGGAAGTTAGGAGACATCCTATCTAGGGTAGGGTAGGATAGGGTAACAAACAAGGTTCAGGCAAGTGGGCGAGGAGCAGTAGACACCCAGAGCAAGTTAGGTACAGGAAGGTGAGTTAAATAAGGGAAAACAAAAGACACCCTAGCTAGAGTAGGGTACCAATTACATTTCAGACAAGCAGAGGGGGAGGTAGGAATACAACAGGCATAGAAAGGAGGCAGCAAGTACAGGGAAGTTTCAATAGACAGTAAGGTGAAGGAAGGAAAGGCTGTGGAAGTGGTGCAGTGCATCAGGTGTGGACCTGCAGTCTTTTGGGACACTTTATAGAGACTGAGGTGCTGCCCCTTTACTACTCAGCTCTCTCAGTTGAGGGCAGAGGTTGCTGGACTTCAGGCCAGACTAGCAAGAGTGTAGAGAACCTCCTGCCCACCCAGGGGCCACCAAGTCTATTGTCACTCTCCCAGATTATACTTATGCAGAGTTAGAGAGGTTGAACCTTGGTGGGCTCCAGGAGGGTTGGGGAAGGTAGGAAGGGTACACATTCCTTAGCAAGTACCACTGCAGAATTCCTTGTCTACACTGGCAGGATGGAGCATTTGGAAGAAGGGACCCACCCACAGCAGTGGGAGGAGAGAAAATGAGGTCCACAGAAGGGGAGGCCCCAAGAGGGAGGAAGAGGACCCCAGTCCGGGAGGAAGCAGCTGCTAGTGGGGGCCTCTATTGTTAGGAGGACAGACTTGGGAGTGGGGGGAGGAAGGGAGACTGAGGTAAAATGTTGAGAGATGCTTTGGCTTGGAGGGGTGGAGAGCATCTACAGAAAATCGCTAGGGCAGCAGGAGATGGGATGATGCTAGATGTCATTGTCCATGTAAGGACAAATGACCTGGCAGGGGACGGGGTAGTGCAGGGAAATTTCAGGAAGCTGAGGAGGAGCCTCAAGCAGGTGGCACACAGAGTAGGTTTTGCTGAGTTACCGGCATATGGCTGGGGAGAGGAAAGGGCACCCTGCACCAGGTCTTTTAACAGTCGGTTGAAAGCATGGTGAATGGAGGAAGGCTTCAGTTACACTCAGGACTGTGGGCCAACCTGGGAGGATATGGGCCTCTGTAAGGGAGACAGACTTCCCCCTTCCAGGAGGGGGACCACAGTCCTCAGTGGGAAGTTTAAATGCTACTTGGATGAGCATTTAAACTAGTTGGGGGGAGAGGAGGGGTGGAAGTAAAACCAAGGGAAGCAACAACTCTCCCCCCCTCCAGATAATAAAGAGGGAGGGATGGCCCGAAGGGAGTAAGCTTCCCCCTAGGGCCGGGACGCAAGAAGACAGGGATAGGGACAAGCCAGAGGAAAGGGGGTTATAAAACAGGAAAGTAAGAAGAAAGGAGTACAGGAGACAGGTATCGGAATAGGCAACAAGGGAAGAGGTAGGTCAGTGGGAGCGTCAGAGAACAGCACAGACAGGAGAGCGGGAAGGAGGGAAGCAAGCAGGGAGGGAGTTAAGTATGGAGAGTCATGTGTGCTAATGTAAGGAGTCTGGGAAACAACATTCTGGACCTGAAGGCTATTGGGGTTGAGGTAAGCCTGGATTTGGTGGCCATAATGGAGTTGTGGTGGACTAACAGCCATGACTGGGACATGGCCACACTGGGCTACTCTCTGTTCAGGAGAGACAGGATTATCAGGGCCGGCCTTTGGGGGAGCAGTAGGGGTGGCTGCCCTGGGCCCCACACTTGAATGGGGCCCTGCACTTGTATTGACTTTCACTTTCAGTTTTATGAGCAAGTCTGCAGACTGTGGTTCTGAAGCTCGTACCAATAAACAGCCTACATGGACAGAGCGTACAGCAGGCAACAAGAGTGCCCATTCTTGGGCCACCTTCTTGACTTTCTCAATTTGTTCCAGTTTGTTCTTGCCCCCCCACCGTCCTCTCACACCACACCTCTACCATGCACCACTGGGTGCACCCCCAAATCACTGCTGACTGAGCGCCAACTATATTAAGGAGCCTCTGATTGCAAACCCCATTGTTTGCAATATACATATTAGCAAAACAGCACCCGGCCCCATCTGGGACCCCCTCCCGCCCTTGCAGATGACACACACTGCCGATTACCTCCTCCCGGGACTGGGCATACATTTCCAGAGCTCGGGAGTCAATCCATCTCTAAGCTATGCAGTAGGATATAGAGATGGCCAATCAAACAGCAGCAAGAGCTCAGCAAGGAACCAATCAGGAGGAGAGAGGGCTTTGCCAATGACAGGAGGTGTTTTCAGCAAATAAGTGGGCAGGATTCAGCAACCAATCAGCGAAGAACAACTTGCTCACTCAGTCAGCTTGGGGTAAGCAACGGTGCCGTCATCGGTAAGGAAGTTTTAAGGAAAATGGAGGATGTGTGGATTTTTTTCCCCTTTCTATGGCCAAATTCTGCATTTGATCACCTGAACAGACTTGAACACCATGCTGGACCTGCTGAACCCACCCCGCTGGACCTAGTGAACCAGCCTGAGCTCTTCTATCTGCCTCACGACTGGACTGCTTGCAAACTTGTGACCCAGACTGCCACAGACTAAAATCACACCAGCCGCATGCCCATGCTGACTCAGACTGCCAGACCATTTCTTCCAACCAGCTGACCTCTCCTGGCACTGGTAAGGATGGGTACTCATACTATTCGTCTGGGGGGCTGAACTGAAATGCTGCTGCTTGTTTGAAGGTAGGAGTTTAAAAATGATCATCCATGTTTGTGTTGTATGGTCTGGGGAAGCTGGGAGGACAGCTTTAAATGTAGCTTCTGCCTTTTTTTGTGTGAGTGATGGGCGACTGCAGCCATGGGCCTCCGGGGGAGCTTTGCAGCGAAGGGCCTGCTGGTGTGGCCGGGGGGTGGGGGGAATCTCATACTATTTATTTAATTTACTGAATTTTGTTAACTGGGTGAGCCCACTGGACTTTACAGTCCCTTTTTCAGGGGTGACCCGGGAAGAGCAGGACATACAAAAATAGTGCATTAACAGGGAAAGGCAGGTTACATATACATAGATTACGGCAATTTCCAGGCTAACTGGATAACATATAGGTATCACACAAGTAGTACAATAAACAATATATGCTGACATACTAGGACAATGTCGTAAATACAATGGCTACTTAGAAAAAATATAGTTTTCATTCGTGGAAGGGTAGCTTCACTAAGGTAGGTTAGAAGAGCAGGATGGGGTTTGAATTGAAATGCTGCTTGTTTGAGGGTGGGAGTTTAAAAATGATCTTCCATGTGTGGTGTGGTTTGGGGAATGTTTAAAGGACAACTGTAAATGCAGCTTCTGATATTTTTTTTTGTGATTGATAAGGGGGACTGGAGTCATGGCCTTTGCACTGAAGGGCCTGCTGGGGTGGCTGAGGTGCTTTCATACTATTTATCTGGGGAAGCCAGGAGGGGGGCTAAATTGAAATGCTGCTTGTCTGGTGGTGGGAGTTTAAAAGTGATCTTCTGTGTGTGGTGCGGTTTGGGGGAAGGTTGAGAGGACAGCTTTAAATAGTTTTTTTTTTGATTGATGGGACTGACTGGAGCCATGGGCCTCAGGGAGCTTTTAACAAAGGGCCTGCTGGTGTGGTTGGAGGTTGAACTGAATCGACAGGACTACTTGTCTGGCTTGGGGAGCATCCAAATTCCCAGCTCACAAGGCCCTTTCATTCAGTCCTAATGGTGTGGCTTGGGGAGTGAAAGGCCTGCTGGTGTGACTTGGGGAGGAGGGCTTGGATTGAGAGGACTGCATGTTTGGCTTGGGAAGCATCCAAATCCCCAGCCCAGTTGCTGTTTGGTGAAGATGAGGGTCCAGTGTTTTACTTCTCCCCTGGGCCCCGCTAAGGCTGGCTCATCACAGGGAAGTAAAGGGAAGAAGGGAAGACCGGTTGCACTTTATGTGAGGGAGGGAATCAAGGCCACTGAAGTACAGGAGCTCAAGAAGAAAAAGGAAGGACTGGAGGTGCTGTGGGTTATCTTGAAGACAGGCACTGAGGCAGCTACCTGTACAGGGGTGGTATACAAATCTCTAGCACAGGGAGAGGAACTACATAAGGCACTTGCGGAAGCCATCATCAGGATGGAAAGTAGGATCTGCCAGATGTAGATTAAAGCCTTCCATCTGCAGCTTCGGCAAGGAGCAGGGCCATCCTTGATTCCCTACAAGGGGCTCTTCTAAGGCAGCTAGTCAATGAACCCAGCAGGGATGGGGCAGTGCTGGACCTGGTACTTACAAATGGGGACGGCACTGCAGAGATCACAGTGGGCAGTCCCATGACTACCAGTTATCACCATACAGTGTGGTCCAATATTAAAATGGGAACAGAGGTAAACCACATGAGAACAAGTGTCCTGGACTTTAGGAGGGCAGATCGTAAAGAAATGGAAGACTGCCTCAGAAACTGCCTCATGCCAGGGAGGGGTACAGGCACACTGGGGGAAAAATAAGGCAACGAGCCCCTGCATGAAGGAAGTGAGTAAAAACAGAAGGAAAAAAGAGACTTTTATGGTTCTCTAGGGAAGTGGCCAAGGTGGTGAAGGAAAAAGGGTGACATTCAGGAGGTATAAAGAAACACAGAGGGAGGCAGGCAGGGAGGTGTACCAAGTAAAATAGCAGGAAGCAGTAAAGGCGGTGATGGGAACAAATGGTAAAAAAAGAGGAAATGATAGGCAAGAAGGTAGCTAAAGGGGATAAGACTTTCTTCAGGTACATAAGTGAAAAGAGGAAAGCAAGGGAAGGGATAGGAAGGATAACAAGAGCGGCAGTGGGGGAGTACGCAGAAGAGGATCGAGAAAAAGCAGACAGCCTTAACAGGTACTCCTGCTGTCTTCAGTGGAGGGAGGGGTGGATAGACCACCAGGGAGCAGAACAAACAAAGGGGTGGTAGGTGGACACAAGTCCATTTTCGAAGGAGAAAGTCCTGAAGAAACTTGCAGCTCTGACGGTGGCTATGAAGGCGATGAGACTGGACATGATAAACCCAAGTGTATTAAAGGAGCTCAGGGAGGTGTTAGCTGACCCTCAGATAGTTCACTTTATTTAAACACACCGTTACAACATACCTAAAAGTCAGTTGAAGTTGGATACAATATACCAAAAAATTATACACAATTTACCATAAAAAGGTTAAAAATCCTGCAACTAATACAGATCACCAGTTAGCTAATTAAGAAATCCACAAACATGTTGAACACAGGTATACTTTCTAAAAATTTCGTGAAACTCATTCACTAAGAAAGTACAAAATTACTATATAGAAACAATCCAAGTACTTTTTCTTTTTTCCTCCTTATGCCTTATTACACAGACATTTGTGAGGTCAAAGCTACAAATCTATAGTCCACTCAAGAGGGGGGGAATGGCATTCATATAATGGATAAAAAAGGATCTCTGCATGCCCTTGTTCTTGGCCTATTCCACTTTATCTGGTCTTAACAGCTCACTAGAAACAGGTTCTGGAAGACTGGAGGAAAGCAGACGTGGTCCCTCTGAATAGGAGTGTCAGTAGAGAGAAGGCTAGCAACTATAGGCCAGTTCAGTGCTGGGGAAATTAATGGAAACCCTGTTAAAGGAAAAACTGGCAGAATATCCTGAATACAATGTGCTGTAAGACAACCGGCAACAGAGATTCATTGGGGGGAGGGGGGCATGCCAGACAAATCTGACAAATTTCGCTGCATGGGTGACCAGGCAAATAGATCAGGGGAGGGCAGTGAATGCGGCCTACCTGGACTTTAGTGAGGCCTTTAACACTGTGCTGCACAGGAGACAAAGAAACTTAGCAGCCTAGTGGTGGGATCCAAAGTTGCAAACTGGGTTAGGAACTGGTTAACAGGCGACAGAGAGCAGTGGTTAACGGCACTCACTCTGATGATGGGACAATGAGCAGCTGGACGCCACAGGATTCAATAATGGATCTGGTCTTCTTAAATGTCTTCCCAAGTGACACTGTAACAGAAATGGAAGGAAAGCTACGCCTTTTTAGTGATGACACCAAATCTGTAATAGCGTGGACAGTCAGGAGGGGGGTGGAGAAAACTCATTGGGGTCTTGGGAAATTTGAGTTGTGGTCAAGTGCATGATGGCAGTGGGGGGTTAACGCCAAAAAGTGTCAAATTATGTACCTAAGGTACAGGAACATAGAAACCGAGTACAGGTTGGGGGGGGGGGGCGACCACGGAGGACTTCACTGGCAGCCACTATGCAGGAAAGGGACTTTGTGGCCATCACATCTGATGACCTTAAAGTGGCAGGGCAGTGTGAAAAATCAGTGGGTAGGGCCAGTGGGATACTGGGGTGTATAGGGAGAGGTACCTCAAGCAGGAGGAGGTAGGTAGTGTTGCCACTAGATTGCTTACTGGTGAGACCTCACCCGGAGTAATGTGTCTCACTTCAGAGGCTGCATCTCAGAAAGGATATAGACAGGGTAGAGGCAGTCCAGAGAAGGACAACTAAACTGGTGCAGAATTTGCACCAAATTTCCAACGAGGAAAGACTGAGGGATCTTAACAGGTAGTAGACCCTGTAAGACAAAAGAGCACAAGAGGACGTGGCAGAGACTTACAAGCACCTCTCAGGGGTGAACAGGGTGCAGAAGGGGGTCTCTCATATGAGACAAAGCACCAGAACCTGGGGGCATGCGATGAAGCAGGGGCAATTTAAGAGGGACGTGATAAAGTATCACCTCCCTAAAACAGTGGCAGACGCCTGGAACGGACTGCCAGCAGAAGTGGTGGGTGCAAAACAGTAGTAGCTTTAAGCATGCATAGGATAGACATAAGTGAATATTATTCATTAGGCAGGGAGGAAGAAGGGGTGGATGGAGACCAGTTTTGGGACCATCTAGGCAGATTGGGTGGGCCAGCAGTCTTTTGCTGCTGACAAATTCTTTGTTTCTAGTACCAGAACCATGGTTACAAATAAATAACCTCTATTTCCAATTACCTAGATTCAGTTTACTATCCACTCTTGGGCAGACTCCCAGCAGTCCTAAGGATGAGGGGGCCAAGCACACACCTCAGGTTAGGTGAAAAGGGGCTGGAGAACAGAGGAGCCAAAAGCAGTATTATGGTAACTGAGCAAGTTGATGCTGTAATAGAATATGAATGTGCGCACATCTGACCAGGTAGCGGCTCTACATATTTCAGAAATGGGCATGTACCTGGCAATAGCAGCAACACAGGCAGTGGTGTGTCTGGTGGCGTGAGCCTTCAACCACATGGGTGGCTTCTCCTTAGCCAAGCAGTGACACAGAGCAGTGAAAGAAGTGTTCCGTCTGCCATTCATCTGCTTGACTGCAGTCTGCCTAAGGCGAATTCAGCATAAATGACAAACAGCTGGCGAGCCTCATCATGAAATTCTGCTGTACAGCCCTGACAGAAGAGCAGAGTCCTATGAACATCAAGTGTGTAAATTGTCTGCTTCACCTCCGAACTCAAAGGCTTTGAAAAGAAAATATCATGACTTACATTATATTCAGAAACTACCATTGGTAGGAATTTTGCATTGGGTATACCTCATCTTTGTGGAAGACCAGATATGGCAACTTCACAGATAATGCCTGGAGTTCACTCCTCCATCAGGCCAAAGTGGTGGCAACCAAAACCATTATTTTCCACAACAAGAGTGAGAGAACACTTGTACTGTGGCTCAGATAGTTTACCCATTAACAGCTGGGACAACACCAGCAGTAAGTCAGGACGTGGCTTGCAACCCTCAGACAGGGACCAGAGGTGGTCAAGGTGTATATGACAGGGTGTTTTTTTGGTTTCGAAGAACAAGGACTCCATATTCCAACACTCAGGCCTGGGGTGTAAAGCAGGCCACTGAGTGTGCTAGTTTGTGCCTGCGCCCAAGACGGCCATACTGAAGGTTCTGAATCACATACATGTGCATGCGCGCGCGCACACACACACACACACACACACACACACACACACACACACACACATCTATTTCAACACAGGTGTTACCAGTCTTCATGCATATGACTTGGACCAGCTTGCAAATCACATAACACAACTGCTGCCTGGCTAATGGTTCAGCAGCATGCAATCGGCCACTGCAGACCAAAATTCAAATCTACATGCAGGGTTTTACCCCAAGATATTGCCTTGAGACAGTCAACTTGAAGGACGTGTGATCCATGCTTATGACAGGGCATGAAATTTGTGACAAAAAGTACATGCTTACTCGAGCAGGTAAGTAAAAAAGAAATACATGCCCAAACTATTTACATACAGCCCCCAAGCCCTGAAAAGGACTTTATTTATTTATTTATTTATTTTTTTCTGCTGCCTGCTTGTAAGCCTTTATTGTCCTCAGTCCTTTAAAGGACAGTCAATAGCTCCAACGCCCTGAAAATAGTTTTTTTTTATTATTTTGTATCTGCCTGCCCTGCTTCTTCACAGGGTTTATTCCCAAGCCCCTGAAAGGGATTTTAACTGTATGCTACTGGTGGCTGCTGGCAAGGTAGCATATAAAAGGATGGAGAGTACCAAGCCCTTAAATAGGCTTAAATGTGTGCTCTTGGCCTGCTGCTGCAATGTTGAGTCCAAACTGATCTGAATCTCATCCATGACTCGTTCTGGTGTGCTTAACAGTGCTCACCAGTAATGCTCTGTGGGGAAGGGATCAGTCATCAGCAGCAGCCAATCAGTGCTTCTCCACAGGCTGTGATCTGACGCCTGAGCAGCCCCTCTCCTGTCATGTGACTGCAACTGAGACAAAGTGTACTGTCATATGAAGAAGTCTCCATCATGCTGCTCCTGGGTCCAGTTACTCTCGCTTCATCCTCTACTGTAAGTTCACTGCTCATGCACTTTGTGCCACGCAGATGCAGAAGCACTTGGGGAGGGGGGTGGCCCATGGGCACTCGGGTAGTGGGCAAGTAGTGGAGGGAGGAAAAAAAAGTGGCACTCAGGGAGGGGCCGGCCGTGCTAGGAATGGAAAAATTTTTTTTAAAAATGTCCTCTTCAATGTCTTTAAAAGCGACATTGCAGAGGGACTGGAAGGAAAAGTATGTCTCTTTGCAGATGACACAAAGATCTGCAACAGAGTTGATGCACAGGGTGGGGTGGAAAGGATGAGAAGGGACTTGGCAAGGTTAGAGGAATGGTCAAATGTATGGCAGCTTAGATTCAATGCTAAGAAGTGCAAGGTAATGCACCTGGGAAACAAAAACCAGGGAAGAGTACACAATGAGGGTGAGATACTAACAACAACAAAAATGGAAAGGGACCTGGGGTAGTCATATCAGATGACCTAAGGTGGGCAAGCAATGTGAGAGGGCAGCAAGGAGGGCTGGGGGATACTGGGATGCATAGGGAGAGGCATCACCAGCAGAAAACAAAAGTTATTATCCTCTGTACAGACAGCTGGTGAGACCCCATCTGGAGTACTACGTGCAGTTCTGGAGACCAATCTCCATAAAGACATAGACAGGATGGAAGCTGTCAGAGGAGGGCAACTAAATTGGTGCAGGGTCTGCAGAAGACATATGAAGAGAGACTTAAGGAGCTTAATATGTATAGCCTCGAGGAAAGGAGGGAGAGGGGGACATGATAGAAACTTTCAAGTACCTCAAGGGAATCAACAAAGTCCAAGAGGTAGCATCTTTCAAAAAAGAGGTGCAAGAACAAGGGGCACAATTTGAAGATAGAAGGGGCTCAGAGGTAATTTAAGAAGTATTTTTCACAGAGAGGGTTGTGGATGTATGGAACAGCCTTCCAGAGGAGGTTGTGGAGTCAAAAACAGTGGTGGAATTCAAGCATGCATGGGACAGTCATAAGGCAATTCTAGGGGGTGGGGGTAGGAAGAAGTAGGCTGCTGGTTAACTAGGATCTGCAGCTTATCCATCAGGTAGGGAAACGGGCAGACTGGGTGGGCCAAGTGGTCCTTATCTGCCGTCAAATTCTATGTTTCTATGTTTCTAAAGACACAGAATCTCCGCTATCATAGGTGCCCTAGTGGGCAGGCACCAAGGAGCTGTAGGTGTCTGTAGGTAAAAGCATCTCCCTGGAGCACCTAACACATAGCAATTTTGAGCCCTAGCTTACAAGCATTAGACATGGAATCAGGAGGTACCAGGTTCAAATTCCACCACAGCTACTTGCACACCACGTGAACTTGAGCAAGACACTTGACCTCCATGTGTTTTAGTCCCTCTGCTGTAATTTTGATTAGAAACAGAACTGCCATTGAAATCGAGGTGTTGCATATCGGCTGGGCTACCCTGGGTAAATAAAGTGTAAACAAATTAATAAATAATTTCAGAGGGAAGGAATCCTGACAGTCTGGTTTCTAAGCAATGGAAAGAAGAACTATGGCTGGGAACTCTGCCTTCTGAAATCTCACCCCAGGCTATGAAGCAGCACCATTCTTCTTAAGGTACACAACTGTCAAGCTGCAGTTTCTGCACTGCCCACCGCAGGCACTTACATAATGTCTGTACATGTTCCTGTTAACAGTCATGACTGCCTTCACTGGTGTGCATACTGTGCTTGATCTTGTGTTGAAACTGACCCATGGACTTACTGTGTTATATGCTCTATTTGTAAAATGTGCATTTCCTATAAATCTGTATTTTGTACCTGTATTACACTGTTGATAGCTGCTTATGCTTTGCTGTCTTGTAGAATACTTGTTATGTCACTGTATTGTAATAACTTGTATGAACGCAGCCTCCAGGGCTGGGCCTGGCAATAGGCAATTTAATGCCTAGTGCACTTATTTGGTAACCAAAAACTAAATAAACAGCAATAAGTAAAAACAAAACCATGTATTTCACTGTTTGTTTCTAAATTTACTACACTGCCCCTTTTCACCCAGACTGCCCTCATTGGCCTAACTCCCTCCCCGTCCAGTCCCATCACCTGCCATCCCTGGGACTTGCCTTCCACCTCGTAGTACCTCCTTGGCTTGTCCCCTAAGGCCAGGCCATCGGTAGGTAGGAAGAGTTCCTCCCAACGGAGTTTAGCTTGGTGTAGAGGTGGGCACTGAGGCAGAGGGTTGAGGGCCTGCAGCATGCGGTGCAGTATGATATTGCCATGTCTTCCCCCCCACTGGACACCACCTGGGAGCTCTGCAGATGGGCTTGCATGCCAGGGTCATGACACTGCACTCCCTAGCTCCTTGGCATTCTCCCTTCCTTGTTTACATGGCCCCAGTGTGCACCGCCACTTGTGATCAACCAGGTGGTGGCACTGCAGCGGAATCTGTGATCCCTCCCTCCAGAGGAGGAGGAGGACAGTATCCTCTGGGATGCTCCATCCTCTTCCCCAGCCAGCCCTCCTAGGATTCAGTCTTGTTCCCGAACCTGGGAAGTTGTAGTTGGCGTTACAAGCTGGCCAGTGGGCTGCTTCATATGTCACAATTTTATTATATGACAACTGCTGACCCCCTTTATCACACAGATTATTAGTGTGGTCAAACACCGTAATAGCCAAGTATGACATCATACCCAGTTATTATGGCATTTGGAGTACTTCTGCTTCACCTTCACTTAGAGTACAACACTGGGAAACATGCCACTTTCTAAGTCCCTGAACCAATTATTATAAAAAATAAAACAAGCAACCATGTGCATATGAAATTTTTAATTTTTTTTGCTAACATGCCTTTGTTGTGTGATGACCACATAAACCTCTCAAGCCTCATTCTCAAGGTTTAAGGGTCATCACACACCTCGGAGGTGTTAAAAAACAAAAACAAACTAGTAGTACACAATTGCCTATGCATTATTCTCCATATAATACTCGGTGCTCCAGGTAAAATGAATACCGGCTTATTCTCCCCCCCTTCCCCATTTTGTTTTCTTAAATGACTACTGATAATTGTTTCAACACTTGGAAATGCTCCACACCCAATGGACTAGTGCTTCATAACACTGTTGGAGTTTTAAAAGGAGCCGTTTTAAAGCACTTGTATGCATCCACATTTTATTTTATTCACCATATTTCAAATTGGTAATTAAATCACTCTTTGTACCTGCCGACATTATCTGGAGCACTCAGTGCTGCTGCCAAAATCTCACAGAAGTGGTGAAGCAGTTTCACAACTTGTGTCCACTCAGAGTTGGCATGGGAATACTAAAAGAGATGACACACAGATCTACTGCCATCTGTAGGGAGCCTTAAGGACGTTTACCACAATCCAAGCCACAAACCTAACCCCACCTGCCTGGTACACCTTATATCCTCTTTCTTTGCCAACTAAAACAAACACAAGAATGAGCTCCTGAGAAACGGACTCACACTTATTACATAAGAACAACCAGACCGGGATCAATTTATGTGGGACAAATTCCACCACCTCTTTAGTTCTGCCTTAACAAGTGCTCACCTTCAAGCCTAAACACGTTCCAACTCCGCAGCTCTACAAGAATAGAGCGGAGGGTGGAGGCAGTAGATACGACAGAGTGCTCTACTGTGCAACATGAAGCTGGAGGCAAGCTCACCAATGGCAGAGAACAGCCACATACTTGGAAACAGAGGGTCAAAAGGGCATGTGTTTGATATGTTCTGCCATTATTTGAGAATAAAAAGGGAATTTTCAATCTAAGCTGCAGACAGCCAGAACCCAGCCGCACTGTCCAAGGCATCAGGACTAACATGTAATGCAGACTGGTTGTCTCAAATACAAATTTCGAAGAGTGCAGATTACATTTTTTGTTTATAAAGCATTTATTTTCCTTGTCCACAGATGTAACTACCAGAAGCTACAGCATGCGTAGACCTCTTGTACGGCCAAAAGATCTCCACCTGCTGCAGCGTTTGTCAGTGTTTATCAGCATTCTAGGTTCCTTGTGATGTCAGTGGTGATCAAGCAGTGCCTAGCTCAATGCAGTTTGGCACTGTTTGATCGTCACTGACATTACAAGATTCTAAGAATGGCTCTAATGTAGTATTTATATTGCATAGTCTCAGCCACCTAAATCTCTGGACTGCTTCTAGTTACAGGTATGTCCAATACCTCAATTAAAAGAACTTTTCATAGGCTTTCAAACCATGCCTACCACTATACGTGAATGTGTTCCCTTAAGAGTGTTTTCTGGTAACATCTTAGGGTTCCAGAACCTCGTAGCTTTGCTTTTGGGGTTCTCGAATCCTTAAGGTGTCATAAGATGTTACTCCTGATTAGCCAAGAGATGTCTGTGGCAATTCTTTTAATACTATTAGAATTTATTTCCCCAGGACAGCCCATACACTGCAAAGCTGCAGTTATTAGTCTGGGCTTAATGCATGGCTGGGCTGAAGTTAGTGGTACCAGATCAGAAAATGTTACGGTGTTCTAGTTATTTGTACTGGATAAAAACACACTGTGGGCTGGTTAGATGGTGGGGAACAGTGGGGGACTGCTCTGGCACCTAGGAGACCCAGGTTCGTGCCCCAAACCCAGTATGCCAGGGCAGAGTCTGGAAGGGCGTGCTTAGAGCAACCATGGAGATGCTCTCTTCCCTGGGGTGGGTGGCAGTTATGTTTGTTCCCGGAGCAATACCTCGGGAGGTGTGACAGTGGTGTGGATGGCAACGGGGGTAACCATGAGTCGCCTGGAACTCCTCCAGAATAGTTGTGAGTGCATGTTTACAGAAGGTGGTGGGCAAGATGTATGTGATGTCAGATTTCATCCACTATGGGCAGGCGCCTCTACACACCGATCCTGTGTACAACTCTGGAGTCTGCTGTGGGGGCAACTATAAATGGGGACTATTCCCCGCTCAATGAAGAATCTGGCGGCCAAGTTGGAAGCAGAAGCTTTGGAGGGCCTTTTTTTTTTTTTTTATTTACTGTACTTTTTTTTTCCCTTTAAGTCAGCCGGCACACATCAGTCCTATCCACACACCCTGCACTGTCACCCACCTTCCCTGGGACTTACCTCCATCTACTACAGACAATCTTGCTTACCACACCGGGAGGGGGCCCTTACCCCCCCCCGACAGAGACCTGGTTGGTGCTCTTTGGAGATGAGTGCCTTGGTTGGCAGTGGGGGGCCTGTGGTGAGGGACAGATGTTCTTCTGCAATGGCTGGCATTAATTTTCATTTTCTGGCCCAACTCTTATGGGACGCCCAGAGAACACTTTAACATACTGTACTTGCACACGTGTTGCATGTCATTGGTGTCTCCCCTGTTCCACAGCTCTGCTTGCTCTGCTACCTGTGGTCACCCAGGTGGCAGTAGCAGAGCGGTGTCCACCAACCTTCCCTCATCAAGGTGGAGGGCGTCCTCTGGGACACTCTGTCCTCCTCCCCTGGCCAGCACTCCAACAATGCAGGCTCGTTCCTGAACCCGGGTCAGGTGAGAAGGCCCATCCTAAGTAAGCAGAGACCTGGGATGGGAGATGCAGCCAGGGTAGCACTGAGGTACAGCCAATGTGTTGATAGAGAAATATGATTAAAACACACTCTGGGGCACTTACTGGCAGTGGTTCTGAACACATTGTTAAGTTGTAGATATTGATACCAAATCAGTAAACGTTGTAGGGCAATAATGATTGGCACTGGTTCAGAACACATTGTGGTGCTTTAGTGACTGGTAGCAGATAAGAACCTATTTCTAAGGTTGGGACATGGGTATTCAGGATGTATTTCTGAGTGAGATAAATTTTACTTCACAGAGAGAGTGGTTGAGCCAACCAGTCATGCATAAAGGTAGCAGTGGGCGGGGAGGGGGGAGTTGAGGGCGAAAACACTATCCAGACAACAGGTTATGGGGTACAGTAGGGTTAAACAGGGCAGACTGAAGGATCAATTATCTTTTTTTTCCAACAATGTCTATGTTTCAATGCTGTGAGGCTAAAGTGACTGGTACTGGTTTAGAATACCTTGCGGGCCTGTAGTTCATGGTACCAGATCAGTTCAGATATGAGGGGCTGTTCATGTCTGTATCAGACCATTCCTGGCACCAGTTCCATACCTACTGGGTGGAGCTCTTGTAGATGCTGGGCCACCACCACCAATAGGAAGGGGTCTGGCCACAGTTATTGTTGGGAGACCAGTTTCCAAACAGCAGGAGCTGCTTGAATCCTTAACTTTTTCAGCCAGTTTGCACTCTTGAGTGCTGTGTCGGTGGTGGCACTAGTCACAAGTAACTGCAGCTTCCACCCAAGCATTCAATCACTCCCTCTACCAGTCACTTGGTCCAACCAAGAGGACTGCTGCCATATTGCAGGGGTTGAGAACCAGGATGAAAGGCCCCCCCCCACAACTCTCCCAGCAAGCCCACCTCCACACAGAAGTCCTGTTTTGTAGCAGCAGGAGCAGGTGGAGGAGAGACAGTCTTGGAATTGGACCACTTTTGCATGGCGGATTTCCCGGGTACAAACATTTCTGGCCATCCTATACTTCTGCCTATAAGCAGGGAGGCCAGATGCTAGTGCCTTATACCACAAATTGTCGCGAAAGGACATAAGTTCGAGGAGTGCTGGGGAATTCCAGGGAGTGACCAGGCCTCTGGTAGTGCACTTAGTATAGAGGACAAAGAGGTCACATGCTGAGTTAAATGTAGAAATGAAGAATGTTGGGGCACTGTCAACGCTGGTGGCGAAGTCTATAGGGGACCATTCACAATTTAAGAGGAAGTCCCCGAAATGCCTCAAGTGGCCTTTTTTTGAGAGATCAATGGTATGATATCTTGGGACATGGTTTGGGGTATGGTTAGGCCATCTGCAGAGGACTGGAGAGTGGTCACTGAGAACGTCTGGTAAAACCATGACATTTGTGAGTCACTGGTAGGTTACATTCAGGGGCTTAGCATATTATACTTTAGAGTCACTCTTCACAAGGTTCCCCTCTGTGTTACAGTTTAGTACCCTTGCCTCCCTATCTGGGTCAGGTCTACACTCCCCGTGGTCCCCCTATTTGACCCAGGCCAAGGCTCCTGGTGTACCTGCTTCGCTGCTAAGCTCACCAACTATGCTGCTCCATATACGAACTCTCCTACCCCAATCCCGTCTCCCTCTCCTCCATTACCCTTTCCAATGCCCCCTCCCTTCCCCCTCCTTCACCCTCTACCCCTCTCCTTCCCCTATCCTACCTTCCTCATTTCTCCTTTCGATTCCCCAGTCTCCCTGGTATCCTGGGTGTTGTATCCTACCTGACACTTGGCTCCACTATGAAATTCTCTGGAGCCCCCTTCCTCCCATTCCACCCTTCCTTCTCCTCTCCCTCCAAGCAGCTTCATGGCTCACTTAAAACTCCTTGTATCCTTGCTACATCTGGTAGCAGGCAACATCAAAGTTAATCATGATCCCACCCCCCCCCAACCAATGCAGCTTCCAAAGGACTGTGGGTTGCCCACCTTAACATCCGCAGCCTCCTCTGGAAACTAGATCAACTGCAGCCCATCATGGTCAACCTCCAGCTCGATGTCCTTGTCATTTCTGATTCTTGGCTCTCCCATAAGGTCTAAGGCTCTGTAGTGTCAATCCCCAGATACTTCATTGCTAGGCAGAATTGCCCCAAGAGAGGTGGTGGCGTTGCAATCTAACTCTCCTCTGGCATCCAATCTGCATCAGTTCTATCGGTCCCTTCCCCTCCACCTATGAGCTGTTCCTCCTCAAACTCACCCTCCCCTTCCCAGTCCCTCTTTTTGTTGCAGGCGTGTACTGCTGTCCTGATCTGTTCCCTGTATCAGTCACTTAATTCCTCTCATTAATCTGCTGCTACCCCCACTCTGGTGAGTTGCTGATACTTGGCGATTCTAACTATAATTGGCTCTCCCCACACAAATTGTGTCAAAATGTTAAATCCCTACAGCTATTCAAGTTGATTTTAGACCCCACCAGTCTTAATTATAAATACTCAAACCACACTCTTCTGGACTGGGAATAGTTCTCTAACCCTCACCAAATTGTGGATACAGGTTTCCTCCCATCATATGGTCTACTGAGTGCGCAAGATCCATTGCCCTAAAGCTCCCCCTAAAATCATCCTTCATTCAACCTTCAGGTTGCTGGATTTGTCCTCCCTCCATGTTGACTTGTCTGCCACTAACTGGTCTCACATCTGAACAGCTACTGGCACCAACTTGGTCCTTGAATTCTTCCATACCAAATTTACGGCTGTCTGGGACCACCATACCCCCCTCAGGAAAACCATGAGCTGGTGTTCCCACCTTCCCTGGATCTCTGCTGAGTTGCTGGCCTGCCTTCTAGTTCATGGCCTAGCCTGTTGGTCCTACAAGATACCAGCTCTCTAGCCTCCCTATTAAAATTACCAGACCCTTCATGATGCTTGCACTAAAGTCTCCAGGCTTGCAAAATCTGAATTCTTCACATCCACACTCCAAAACAACCTTAAACACCTCTCCAAGTTCTGGGAAGTTATCCACTCCCTTTTCCTGCTCCTCGAATCAGCCTCCCCCCATCCTCAAGGCTCGCAACTCTCACATCATTTACCTTGCTGCTACTGCTTCCACCTTCAACTCCTTCTTGACCACTTGTGCCCTGTCTCTCCTTCCTCCATCCCCTCTCTTTCCTTGCACTCCTTCTCTCCTATCACTCCCTCTGCCACCCTTAAGGCCTTTCTGGCTCTTAAGCCCCAGAAGGGCATTAGTCCTAATGGTCTTAACCCCAAGCTTCAGCATCCAATCTCCGTGCCAGCCATCACTATCCCTATTATCTTCTCCTCAACCTCTCCTTCTCCTCTGTCCTTGCTGCCTGGAAATGGGCCGTGAACTCCCTCCCTAAAGGGGGTTGGGGAATCCTGCATCTCCTGGAAACGGTTGTTCCATCTCTCTCCTCCCCACCCTAGCCAAGCTCCCAAAACGTCCTGTCCTCCAACAACTCTCCCCTTTTCTTGCCTCCTCCTCCTTTTTCACCCCTTTCCAATCTGGCTTTAGGAAATCCCACTCCACTTCCACCTCCTTCCTCTGGCTTACTGACTCCATCCTGTCTGGTATGGATCAGGGCCAGTTCACTTCTGCCATCTTTGTCGACCTGGCCAAGGTCTTCGACATTGTCACACCCCCTTCTCCTGGACAAGTTTAAGGCAGCACGGCTATCTGCCTTCTCACTCAGCTGCTTCTGCATCGAGGGCAGGTTGCAAGCAGTCCATATTGGAGATATCCATTCCTCCCTACTCCCTATCAGCTCAGGCATTTCCCAAGGACCTGCCCTGAGCCCCATCCTCTCCATATTCCTAAATGACCTCCCCTCCACCTGATCCTCTACGCCCATTCACAAATACACAGATGACACTGCTGTTTGGGTTTAGCTCCTCTGCTGCTGAACTTGCTGTCTGTCTCCAACAAGATTTCAACAGTGTTCAGCGCTGGTTCCATTTCAACCTTCTCTCCCTCACTGCCAAGAAAACTGTCTCCTTGACCTCTGGCTCCTAGCAGAGGCTCAAGAGTCTCCCTTCCCTTCTTTGACAACCTTGATGGTACAGAGATTGAGGATGTCTCCTCCTTTAAGTACCTTAAGGCTGGACTGTCACCTCGACTATTCAGTGCACACTGATTGCATCCCCCTCAAGCTCCACCACAACCTGGGTGCGCTCTACAGAAACAAAGGCAGTAACCCACTCCCTGCCCACAGTGAGCTTGTCACAAAGATGGCCCTCCCCATCTCTGACTATGGCGACACTGTCTACAGCGCAGTTCACAAGCACATCCTTGCCAGACTGGACCCTCTCTTTCACTCTTCCTCTTTTTGCCTTTAACTGTCCCTCCTAGTACACACCACTGCTCTTTCTACTCCTCCCTCTCCCTCCCTTCCCTCAATGCGGGGTGCTTCACCCACTATGCCACCTTTGCCTCTAAATTCTGGTCTGGCTGTCTCCCTCACTACCTTTCTACCCTCTTTGCTTCCTCCCTCCTTCCTCCTACCGCCTCTGTAACACTGCTTCCCCATCCCTCCTCTCCAGGAAAACTTCAGTGAACCAAGCTGCCTTCACACGTATCATTCTCCTAAGCTCTGGTCCTCTTTTCTCCTGTCTATCTGCTCAGCCTCATTCTCCTACTCCCTACAGTCACTTCTTTGTGACTTTTCCACCTCCTCATGCAACTGTTCCTGAGCCATATTCCCCCCCCCAATATTCTGAATGCTTCCATGTGTATACACACACACACACATACATACACACACACACATATGCACACATGTGCAAAGTTCCCTTCCCACTCTAGGTTAACTGTTCCTAATTAGCTGTCGCACCTTAAATTGTTTTTGCTCCTGTGCCTACTTCACTGCAATGGCACTGTAATCCCTCGTGCCTTTGCAGCTGGGTGGTACGAACCTACTCCTTATCTGGCATTGCTCTCAGTACCTTATTGCACTTGTACCTTAAGTTGCACAGTTATACATCCTAATTTTGTAATGCCCTGTGTATCTGCCTGTATATCAAGACTGCACAACTATAATGCATTTTTACTTTAATTTTTTGTAATGTATTTTTATTGTGTTGTATTTTCTTTTTATTACTACTGCTCCTTAAAGTTTGTTATTTTGACTTGCACATCTTGCATTGTTTAACTCCCTACCCCTTCCCCCAGGACACATCTGGAATGAGCTGTTACTACCTCAATAGGTCTCTCCTGGTAAAACTCCTGAAACTAACTAAATAAATGAACTGTTTGCACAGAATCAGTAACCCAGATATATTAAATGTGCAATACAGGCATATCATATCAGAATGTGGATGGGCCTTCAGCCCTGACTCATCCTAAGCACTAGATGACTAATCCTGCCTTCTGTCTACATTTCAACGTGGGAAAAGCACAGTGCCATAGAAACACAACTGACTTTGCAACAAAGAACACAGCTAGGTCATCCGCCCTGTCTCACGTGGAAGGAGATAAGTGTAGTGCAGGCTGTAAAAGACAAACCACCAAGCTCCTGACCCATCCTCAGCTGTGCTTATTTCAGTATATAACTCTTAAAATCCACCCCAAACAGAAATTCTGAACTCTTACAACTTCACAGAGTTTGGCAATACAGAGAATCATCTTCTGGTGGGTATTGCTAAGATTAAAGGGGATAAGGGGGAGTGTGTGAAGGAGGACCAAGGAAAAGCATCTATCCTAAATAGATACTTCTGCTCAGTATTTACTGAGGAGAAGGTAGAGCAAAACCCACAGCTTAGCACCATGGACTTGGTTTGGGGAGATGTGCACTAGTACCTTCACAAAAGGAAAGGTCCTACAAGAGCTCGCGAAGTTGAGGGTGGACAAGGCAATGGGATCTGATGGCATACATCCCAGGGTACTAAAGAAGCTAAGGGTGGAACTAGCAGAGCTATTATCAGAACTGTTTAGTGAGTCTCTGAGCACAGGAGAGGTCCCAGAAGAAGAGAAGGGCTCATGTGATCCCGCTCCACAACAGCGGTAGCAGGAGGAGGCGGGGAACTACACACCAGTCAGTCTTACCTCGGTAGTGGGCAAGACTATGGAGGCACTTCTTAAGGAAAGGATAGTGCAACACCTGGAATCCATAGGCACACAGGATCCAAGACAGCATGGGTTTACAACAGGAAGGTCCTGTCAAACTAATCTCATAGATTTCTTTGACTGGGTAACCAGAGTGGTGGAGCAAGGGGGTGCAGTTGATGTCACCTACCGTGACTTCAGCAAAGCTTTCGATACTGTTCCACATAGAAGATTGATTAATAAGCTGGGTAGGCTCAGGGTGGGTCAGAAGTTGGTCAACTGGATGGCAAACTGGTTGGTGGGCAGAAAACAGAGAGTGGTGATAAATGGTATACAGTCAGAAGAGATGCAAGTCACAAGTGGGGTACCTCAGGGATCAGTCCTGGGGTCAGTCCTCTTCAATACCTTCATCAGTGACATTGCAGATGGACTGGAAGGTAAGGTGTGTGTTTGCAGATGACACCAAAATCTGCAACAGAGTAGATGATCCAGATGGGATGGGCAGAATGAGAAGAGATCTGGATAAACTGGCAAAACGGTCGGAAGCATGGCAACTGGGGTTTAATGCAAAGACATGCAAGGTCATGCACATAGGGAAGAGAAACCCTGACGCCACCTACAGGTTGGGAGAGGAGTTGCTGGCAATCACAAGGGAAGAAAGAGACTTGGGCATCATCATCACGGATGGCCTGAAATCATCCAAGCAGATCACTAAAGCAGTAGGCAAGGCCAGAGGGATATTGGGGTGTATTAGTAGGGGTATTGCATGTCTTAAGAGGGAGATAATAATCCCTCTTTACACGACACTGGCTAGGCCCCATCCGGAGTACTACATGCAGTACTGGAGGCCGCACCTGCACAAGGACATTAACAAAATGGAGGCAGTCCAGAGCAGGGCAACCAAAATGGTGCAGGAACTGCATCGGAAAACATGAGAACAGATTAACGGAGCTCGATATGTATACCCTAGAGCAACGGGGGGAGAGAGGTGATATGATCGAAACATTCAAACATCTTACAGGCATTAACAAGGTGAAAGAGTCCAACATGTTTCAATATAAGAAAAATAACAGGACAAGAGGACACAGCATGAGAGTAGAGGGAGGCCGATTAACGGATAATGTGAGGAAATTCTTTTTCACAGATAGGGTGGTGGATGCATGAAACAGCCTACATCAGGAAGTGGTGCATATGAATACACTGCAGGGCTTCAAACAGGCATGGCATAGGCATAAAGGAGCAATACAGATGAGTATGAATAGAAAGGCCATTGACAGAGTACAGGCCTATGGCACATTCATAAGGTAGAAAAAATGGGCAGACTGGATGGGCTTTGCGATCCTTATTTGCCGTCAACTTCTGTTTCTATATTTCTGGTCCAGATGGTATTAAAGACCTATCCTTAGCAACATGTGGGTCTATTGTCTGATACTTAACATGACAGACAACTTTCCCAGCCTTAACAACTGGTCGGGTCCATGTCTCCCAGCCTTAGCACCACGTGGGGCCCCTGCTTCAGCCTTAGCACCATGTGAGACCCCTGTCTCAGCCGTAGCAACACATGTGGCCTGTATCCCAGCCATGGTAATATATTTATTTATTTATTTACTGCATTGACCAGGAAGGCCCACTGAGACTAGTCGTCCCTTTTTCAGGGTCGAAAAGACCCCGGGGGGGGGGGGGAGAAGAGATATATATATGGTAGCCAACTGAATCAGATTAAACTGTTGGTGGTATTTTTAGTGAAAGGGGGAAATTTGGCCAGGACATGGGGGGAATTCTACCCTTTTCAGAGAAGTGCTATGGGATCTTTAACATCCACCTAAACAACCACCAGAACAGGCAGATGGAACTTTGGTTTAATGTCTCATCTGAAAGACGGCACCTCAGGAGTGCAGCACCCCCTCATGCTGCACCACAGTGTCGGTATTGGGATTTAACCCAAGTGCCTGGTGTGGGGATAGAACCCACAGTTTTCTGATCTTCCGGCCTCAGAGGCGAGTGTGCAACCTGCTGAGCCACTGACACCAACTAGGGCCCGGTCCCAGCTGTAACACATGGGGACCCTACCCCAGCCACAGCAACACACAGGGCCTCTGGCTGCCCCAGCCTCAGCAATACACAGACCCCAGTCCAAGCTTTAATCACATGGGCCCCAGTCCCAACCACAAAAACATGTGGGGCCTCTACCCCATATAGAGCCCTGTCATAGCCTAAGCAACACATGAGAATCTCTGTCCCAGCTTCAGCAATACACAGACCCCAATTCAAGCTTTAATCACATGGGCCCCAGTCCCAGCCACAAAAACATGTGGGGCCCCTACCCCAGATTTTACACCATATAGAGCCCTGTCACAGCCTAAGCAACACATCAGAGTCTCTGTCCCAGCTTCAGCAACCTGTGGGGCGGGTCCTTGTTGCAGTTTAGCAACAAGCACCCAACCTTAGCAATTTATTTATTTATTTATTTTAGTTTACCATTTTTGACAAGGAAAAACGCTGAGCTGTGGCTTGTTTCCAGTTGTATCCTGAAAGCAGAGAGAAGTTAAGTGACTTGCTCACGGTCACAAAGTATGCAATTGGTGGCTGTGGGATTCCAGGTTCACAGCTCAGTGTTCTTAACCACCGCACTATACTATACTATATCCCTGGGCTACATACGAGGCCCCTGATCCAGTCATAACATCATGTGGGATTCCGGACTGAGTCTAATCAACTTGTGGGGGACCCTGTTCCAGGCTTACACCTGGACCCCACCCAATCTCAGTTCCTGGCTGCCCCAGCGTTAGCAACATATAGGGCACATGTCCCAGTCATAACAACAGATGTGGCCCCTATCCCAGCTTTTACACTACATGAGGCCCCATCACAGACTTAGAAAACACATGTGGTACTTTTCCCAGCCTTAGCAACATATGGGACCCCTGAACCATCCTTAGCAACAAATGGGACCCCCTGCTGCAGCCTTAGCAACACACTGGGCCACCTGTTCCAGCTTTAGCAACACACGGGCACCTGACACAGCCTAGCAACTTAGTGGGCACCTGACACTGCCTTAGAAACACATGGGGTCTTACATAATAATATTCATGTAATTATGGATGACAATGTATTTTAAGGTTTGTTATCTTTTCTTTTTTTTCCTTTCTCCCTTCTTATTTTTTTTGGGAAAAACAATAAAAATGTATGATGGCAAAAAAAAAAAAAAAAACACATAGGGTTACTGACTGAGCCATAAGAACACATGGGCCACCCATTCCAGCCTTAGTAATACAAGGGGCACTGGATCCAGGCTTGGCAACACAAGGGGCCCCTGTTCCAGTCCTAGCAACACAAGGGACCCCTCTTACTGCCTTGGCAGCACATGGGGCTCCCGACCCAGCCATGGCAACACACAGACCCTTGTTCCAGCCTCAGCAACACAAGGTCCCGGACCTAGCCATGACACAATGTAGGGTCCTTGAACAAGATTTAACACCACATGGGACTTCTTACTCAATCTAAGCAACTTGCAGGACGCCTGTCCCAGCCTTAACACCAGGTAGGACCCCATACCCAATCTGAGCAACCTCTGTGGACTTCATTTACAGCCTTAGCAATACATGTGGTTCCTGTCCCAGCCTTAGCAACACACTGGGCTCCTGTCCCACTCCCAGTCATAACAGTACATGGTGCCGTGTCCCAGGTGCGGCCCCTGTCCCAGCCATAACAACCCACAGGGCACCTATCCCAGCCTTTGTATGACACAAGGGCCCTGTCCAAAGTCTTAGTGACACATGGGGTCCCTTTCCCAGCCTTAGAAAGATAAGAGGTCCTTATTCTAGCCATTACACCAAATAAGGCCCAGGTCCAGCCTTAAAAATAAGTGAGGCCCGTTTTCTAGCCTTAGCAGATGGATCACCTGTCCCAAGAGATAAATCGTAAACACAAGATGGAGGAAAAGTCATGAGTTGATGTATTTATAAGATTTAAAAAAAGATTGGTATTTATGAGATTTTTTTGTACGTTTTTATATTCAGAGAACAACACTATTGCTGGGCCTGATGAAGTGGCGTCAGCTATGAAACTGGCGCCCAAATCTCAGCGTGGATGGAAATTGAAATAAAAAGCGCAGATTTGCTTCAAGATTACTGATTTTGTAGTGGAGTTCATCTTGTGTTTACAATTTTTCTCTTTGGATTGCCTTTATGAGATGATGCAAGGTAATTTAAAAATAAGACAAAGATAAAGGCAACTTGTACCAACTCTGGCAGCACCTGTCCCAGCCTTAGTACCCTTGGGGTCCATGCCCCTTCTTATTGCAAACAGGTGGGGCTCTGTCTCAACAGGGTACAACCTGGTTCAACTGAGAATAATACAGGGGCCCACATCCATCCAGCAACCCCATCAAGGCCCTTGCTGCAGCAGGCAACCAAGTGTATCCTGTGAGTCACAGAGGCTTTATTTTGGATTCCTCAAAAGAAAGATGTCAGACTCGTACTCTTCAACCTGTACAGAAAAGGGATGGAAGAGTATTCTGCTGATGGCACCCCATTAGTTTAACAATGCACCAATATACAGGGGAGTGGGCAGCAGCCATCATGAGTGTTTCACCTTGGCTCCCCTAGAAAAGGATCTGAATATACATTAGCTATTATTTTTCCACCTTCTGCAACTAACAGACCTAAAAATATTACAAATGTTTGTTTTCTGTCAGTGTGGGACACTCAAATAATGGCTTGACTGTTATTTGTCTAACATGCAACAAGTCAGGTTTGGATCCTTCCTTCGGACCCTGCCCTCCTGGTAGGGTTTTTGATGCAGAACCTGCACCATTTCTGCTGCAGATAACAAGGGTGGACACTCCAGGAGGTGGAAAGGATGACCAGAGACCTGAAAAAACAAAACAGAGGAGTGGGTCAAGGGTATGGCAGCTGAGTATCAATGTGAAAAAGTGCAAAATATTACACTTAAGGCACAATAACAGAGGGGCAGAGTACAAAATGGGTGGAGTGGTATGATTACTACTACGCAGGAAAGAGACCTGGTAGGAATCGTATCCGATGACCTAAAGGTAGCCAGGCAGCAGGGCAAGGCAGTCAGGAGAGCTAGTGGGATGCTGGGGTGCATAGAGAGGGATATCGCCAGCAGAAGAAGTGAGGTGGCGTTGCCTCTGTATAGACCCCACCTCAAGTACCATGTCCAGTTTTGGAGACCACATCTCCGGAAGGACAGACAGTACAGAGGCAGTCCACTGCAACAGTTAGCTGTATGTAGCTGCTTCTAGTCATTGAATTCTGACAAACTTTTTTGCTTATGGATACCTTTGCACTTGTTACTCTGTGTACTGTTACAATTAATGAACATCCGTATTTTTCCATCGTGTTTAATTTCATTGTAATAATATTCCTATATATTTTACTTGCCATTGCCATTTACTGTACTGTTTTTTTGGTTGCATTTCTCCCAGGTCATGCCTCAAAATAGGCAAATGATTAGGACATCATTTTTACACAGAGTGCCAGACAGAGTTTACTTTTGCAGCCACTGGACCACCAGGTATTTAGAGGCACTGATTTGTGAAGGAGTAAGCGGACCAACTTTCCAGAAGTCAGCTTAGGGAGTACTGTGAAATGAGCTGTGAATTGGTTGGAAAAATGGCGACAGATCGTGCTTAATTTTACAGCTACTGGGCCACCAGGTATTTTGAGGAATGACTGTTAAATGGGTTTCATCTGGATCATTTTAGTGAATTTTGTGAGTACTGCAGTAGGCAAGCAGGTGGGTGGCTGGGTAGCATCTTCTTAATTGACCATACAGGAGCAATCTAATTTATTTCAAAAGTTTCACCAGGAAAGACTACTGAGCTAATAATGGCTAATTTCAGATCGTCTAGGGGGGTTAAGTACAAAAACAGAACAATAGATGATACAATAAAACACAGCATCATACAGAGATCTAATTTCAACAGTGCAATGCTTTGTACAACAGGAGTGTATGTGTACTTAGTACACACATGGAATAATCATCAATAACAAGGCAAGGACAGGAGATATGTCCCATTAGGAACAGGGAAAAGAACAAAATTATGTTGCAAAAGTAGGGGATAAAACACAGTAGAGAACAAGTATGGGAGGAGGGTAGAGAGGGAGAATTGAAGTAGAAGGGTAGAAGAGAGGATGGGCAAGGAGTAGAAGAAAAACGAAAAGGCGGTAAAAAGTGGAGTGGGGCTTGGCTTTGAGTAAGGGCATTTATTTACAGGAGGGAGCAGTGTGGACATGGAGTAGCAAGGGAGAGAGAGCGCGCACGCGCATTTGGAAGATGTGAAGTGAATGCTTAGGGAGAGAGAATTCCAGAGTTTAGGAAAGCGGAAAAAGGAGGCAGCCTGACCAGCAAGGGATTTATGAGAGGAAAGCATTAGTGAACGATAGCCTGAGTTACAGAGAGTAGTATAAGGAGGGGGACAAAATGGAGAGGAGAGAGCTGAGGTAGGGGAAGTGATGCCAGCCAGAGTTCAGAAATGAAACCGACATAGTGGGTTAGACTGTTGGGAATGGCAGGTAGATTAATACTGTGATTTGGTGCTGGTTTGATTAGAAACTATCAAAATTATATCTTAACGTGCATTATTAGTTAAAATAAAACACAAGCCAAGATTTTGATCAGTTTTATCAAAATCTCCTAAAAAGTGATGGGTTTCTGAAGAAGTACTAATGCTGCGGTCTGAGACCCCTACTGGGACTGCACTGCAACAGCCAGAGCTCTTGCTCCATTGTCCTCATCACACTGCACATCTGCAGCCATTTTAGGGGCCATCCAAAGCAGGAGATTTAAAATGGGAGGGCCTTTTTTTTTCAAATTTAGTCTAGTTTATCCTCCCGCCTGGACAGGCCCACATTGGCGCGAGCTCCACCCCAGCCCCATCACTCATCTTCCCCGGGACTTACTCCCCAGTGTTCTACCCCGGCTTACCCCCCAGGGTGCAGCCTTTGGGGGGTCCCTTCCCCCATCAGTCCTTTAGCTAGGCCCCCGGGGAGCCCCACAGGGCAGCAGTGCAAGACCTGCAGAGTGAGGCAGTAGCATACTACACAGTCCATATTTTCCTTCTTCTGTCCCCAGGAGGAGTGGCGTGTAATGACATTAATGGCGTTCACACCATCTGCCCCCGCCTCCCACTCAAGCAAGACCCGGCTGTTGGATTCTTGGCTGCCACCAGGGGTCCTTCGAGCACTGGCAGCTGACTACCCTTTCCCTTGGAGGAGGAGAGCAGTCCTGGATGCTCATCCCCAGCTGGCCCTCTGACTCCCAGGCACACCCTAAACCTGGGTCTTTTTTTTTTTTTTAATGTTACAAAACTGCATTTAATCTATACAGATAATGCAGTTTTGGAATCAATGGAAAAAGCAGCTTTACCTCCACATCGCTATGAAGCCAGTTTGTACTAACTCAATATACAATAAGGGTTTGGGTGTCCTTTAAAGAACAGTTACTTAATTTCTCTGTCTCTGCATGCTCTGGGGAGGAGCTATCTGATCAGTCAAGACTGCTTCAGACACAGCAAATGTCACTGGTACATAAGGTACCCACTGCATCCAGGATAAGGGGTCACTAGTGATCAGTAGAAGCATAATTCCCTTCTAGTATAAGTAATGACTCTGGAAACATTAATAAAAGCCAATTCCATTTGGAACCTTAACGAGTTTGTAACTGCACCATTCATTTCTGAACTTTTTTGTTATACACTAAATAAAAACAATTAAAGAACATAAAAGTTGGCTCCGGGGTGCCAAGTGATGGGGGGTTGATCTGGCACACTGGCAGCTCGGGTTCACACTCCAAGCCCAGGACATCAGGATTAGAAGCCGGCAAGGAGGATCCAAAGCGTCCAATGGATGCTCTCCTACTGGGGTGGAGAGTGCAATGCTTTGCAGCAGCTCCTGGCTGAGGCATAAGGGGGTGCCACTAATGGTGTGGATGAATTGGCGCTGTCAGGCACCCCCTTCCCAGGTCAGTCGCAACATGTGCATCCTTCATGTGGTGGGCGGGACGAAAATGGAGGAAACTACCACACCAGACACGCCAGATGACGGCCATATGATCCCTTCCCTGCCAACCAACCCCCAGCACCACGTCGCCCTTCAGCCTCGGCCCAAGCACGTACATTCCTCCTCTAGTCAGTGGGGAGGCACCCAGCAGGGCAATCTGACCAATCAGGCAGGAGGGCTCCACATGTCTTTCTTTTTCTTTTCCACAACCGTCACAGGAGGGCCCCTGGCAGGAACAGCCAGTTCAGAGGACAGAAGGCCACAGGAAGACTTTGATGGAAGCTGGAGATGCTGAGTCTGACAGCTAGAGGGGGATGGTGTTGGAGGCCAGAAGGAGGGGGCACTGGTGGACATGAGAGGTGCAAAAAAAACACAATCTGCACTCACACAGCGGTCATTTCCAAGAGATTCAGACATACATTTACATAACGGGCCCTCACAACCCTATCTGCACTCACATACTGGTCATTTCCAAGAGACTCGGACACATTTTTACATAACGGACCCTCAACTTTGCTTTCTGTACATTGCTGCCACAGCAGCACCTACCATACAGCATACCATTCCCTGATAGATAACTATAGGCCTATCTCCACATTGCCTATCCTTTCTAAAGTTCTCGAAAAACTGATCCATATTCAGTTAAAATCTCACTTGGAAACCTTCTCTCTCATTAACCCAGCACAATCTGGCTTTCGGGCTAATCATAGCACAATCACTGCACTAGAAAAAGTAACCAATGATTGGATCTCTGCTATAGATGCTAAGAAGGTAACTGGTGCAGTCTTTTTGGACCTCAGCAAAGCTTTTGATATTGTTGATCACAAACTATTAGTCAATTGCCTTGCAAAGTTGGTGCCACATACCATACCACCCAGTGGTTCTCTAGCTACCTAACTGGAAGATTCCAAAAGTAAAGGAGGCTTATTTTCTGCTGCCTTGCCAGTTGCAAGAGGAATCCCTAAGGATCCATCTTAGGCCCTATCTTGTTTTCTCTGTACATTAATGACTTGGATGCTAACATATCTCGTCCAATCTGCACTTTTTGCAGATGATACTGTATTGTATACTTCTGGCTCATCGTTATCTGAAGTCAAGGAGTGCTTCAAGCGGACTTAGCACAACGAGCATAATCTAATAAGCAAAGCTTCTGCTCAATGCTAAGAAGACTAAAAGTGATGATATTCTCCGCGGTGCTGTCTGGGTCCCCCAATACCCTTGCAAGACTTCATTGTCACTATGCTAAAGCGAGCCTCTGGAGATTGTAACCAAATTTAAATATCTAGGTATCTGGATGACAATAAATTATCTTTCAATGACCACGTCGAAGATGTCTCTAGAAGGTTAAAAAGCAAGGGTTAGGTTTCTTCTACAGAAATAGGCCCCTTTTCCCCCTTGAGACTCGAAACAAGCTTGTACAGGCCACTTTTCTCCCCCTACTCGACTATGGCGATGTAATCTATTCCAGTACCACTCTTGCAAATCTAAGTAAACTGGACATCCTTTATCACTGTGCGTTATGGTTCATTACCAACTCCCCTTACCGTTCGCACTACTGTGACTTATATGCAGCTGTTGGTTGGACATCCCTTACTACTAGACGCCTGCTCCATGCTGGGCTATGGACTCAAACTGCTCCTGCAGAAATTGCCAAGCTATCGCTCTTCCCTTATTAGTATCTCACACAGTGCATACTCGTTAAGAAAATCTGACTTTATTATGCTTGACATACAAGGACCGAGACTTCCTTTGGTAGCGATGCTATTGCATATGCCCTTCCCTCCATTTGAGACCAATTACAAACCGTACTGAAACTAACTAGCACAGTTTCAATAAACTTCTAAATCGCTAAGTTCAGCCAAAATAAAAGACACCTGTAACTGTCATTAAGTCTCTTCCTTCCCTATGTGTGCCATATTTATCCACTGGTAAGGTATAATTGCTTTGTCATATTAACTGCTTTCCCTTCCCCTTCTACTCCTGGCTTTATCTATGCTTATGCTCCACTGCTACTCTATCAAATCACTCCTCCCCCATATCAGTTGTAGACTGTTTGTTCTAGCTGCCAAAATATATGTATTACACACACCAGTCATCATGTTTCATTTATCAGTATGCAACCTGTAAGTCGCTTCCCTGTCGCATATCTGTTTACCACCTGCAGTCACCCTATGTGGTACCCTTGTATGTATTTCCAGCCTGTATCATGTAACGTGCATTTCATGTATATATACTGTTATTACCTATCTGTGTTTGTACTTTAAGTGTTTATGTCACAGGACCTCCTTGTGAATGAGCTTGCTCAATGGAGTTTTCCTGCAATAAACTTGAACTTACAGTACTTTCAATATAGCCCATCTTTCTCTAAAAAAACTGCTCACCTTTGGCACTAGGCAGAGGCTCCCTAGGCTCACTTCTCTGCCCTCCTTCCACATCCATGATGGTGTAGTGATAGGATGTCATCTTGTTTAAGTACCCTGGAGACTGGCTGGATCATCACCTCCATTTCTCAGACACATGTGGATGCCATCCACCAGAAGTTTCACCCCAAACTTGTGCACTTTACAGGAATAAAGGGAGCACCTTGCTTCCTGCCTGGCATATGTTCATTGTACTCTTCCCTCTCCTTCCCCTCCCTTGAAGCCAGACACCTCGCTCACCGAGTCTCCTCCATTTCTAAATTCTGGGTTTGCTCACTCCCCTCCTACATTGCTTTCCTCCCCACACTTCCTGCTCCATCCACAGCTCTGGCTCCTGCTCTCTCACCCTGTCCCAAATGAAAGCCTCTGCTAGTCAAGCTGCTTTCTCCTTCCACTTCTCCAAACTATGGGTCTCTCTCCCCCCCTTTAGTGTTCACTCTGCCCCCTTCCTTCACCCTCTCAAAATATTCTTCCATGATTTTTCCACTCACTGCTGCAGCTGCCACTGATACTGGGCCCTGGGCTGTTGCCCACCACCCTCCAATCTCTGCTCCCCCTTCGCCCCCATTTGTGCAGCTCCCTCTTTCACCCTGAAACTGCAATCCTCACTCCCACCGTAGACCTTATATTGCATATTGTACTCTGCAAATGTGTTCTCCCTCAGCACTATATTCATTGTAGAGAACCTCCTTCCACAGAATCTTGCACAATTGTTATTTGTCATTTTGCTGATTATTACCTTTATTTGCATTATTTGTATTGCTTGCACCCTGTACCGCATTATTACAGTAGTATATATCCCTCTCACTCCTCCACACAGGACACACCTCGAAACAGGCTGATACCAGCTCAGTATGTCTTTCTTGGTAAAACTTTGAAATAAATAAATACATTATTAATGGGGGACCAGCAAGTCTTTGCAAAGCCTGGTTTGTTTTTCAACCTGCTATCCCAGCCCATGTAACATGACAGACTGGATTTCAATTTGCCACTAAGTCTAATTATTCTCTGGGCTCGGAGACAAAATCAATGGGGACTTTAGATGCTAGTCCATCTGCACAGCCTGTCTCCTGCACAGTTAGTAACATCAGGTTGTATATCTGGATTGGGGGGGGCGCACACAGATACTGTTAGCAGATAACAACCAATGATTAATCTAGTCTACATCATATTCTGCATCTCTCATTATGAGTTATTGTCATTTCTTAGACTATTACCCTATTTTCATCCTCTTTATTTATAACCACTGACTATGATCAATCATTTAATTCCATATGTGTATCTATCAGTCATTCCACCCTCATCCTACCCAAATCAACAAAGCTCTCTGCCCCTCATCTCTGAGACTGTAACGCTTCTGCCAGACTCTTCTTCTGCCCTGGTGCACCACACTCTGCATGGCCGGCATAACTGGATACTGGGAGCCACTATCCTCCCTCCCTCCTTTCATGCAGGGTTGCCTGCTTTAAATGTCTCCTAATCCTTAGACCCTATGCCCACCTCCCAGACTCCTAACCATCTCCCTATCTGCTGGAAGTCACAAAGGAACATGCGCCTATTAAAGCACCTCTTAGCACTCCTGCTCCTTATAGCCGGTGACACAGAACGTAACCCTGGTCCCACCTCCCCAATAAACGGGCGACTCTCCACCCCAGCTAATCATCTTCCAAGAGGGTTCAAAATAGTTCACTAAATATATGCAGTATTCTGAACAAAATAACGGCTTTCCAAACAAGTGTCTTATCCCTTTGCCCTGATATCTTAATCATTACCAAATCATGGCTGAAGCCCCACAACCTTGATGCCAAATTCTCAATACCTGGGTACTCCCTAATTCGGCAGGACTGCCTGGGCAAAAAGAAGGGTGGTGGCACTGCCATCTACATCTCCTCTAAACTCCAGTTCACCTCAATCAGACCTACTGCACCCACACTGTCAATAGATTCCCTTCTAATCAATATCTCTCTACCACACTCGCTCGCTGTATACATAGCAGGATCTTACTGCCCGCCGGACACACCGCAGCCTAGCATCCTAGACCACCTAGGCACCCTGAGGTCCCTCGCGGCTGGCGGCAAACTTCATATCCTTGGAAATTTCAACCAGAACTGGCTAGGCAGCACAGCCACCAAAGCACGCTGTCAAATAAATGCTCTAAACCTGTCCCAAAAAATGACGGAACCCACTCGCCTAAACCACAAATCCAAGAAGCATACTCTACTGGACTGGGCCCTTACCACCCACCCACATCGTATAATTAATGCTGGCCTACTACCGGACTCCCTCCGCGATCACCATATGATTTATTTGGTGCGGAAAATATTCAGACCTAAGGCCCCTCGCCCCCACACTTTATACAACAGAGCTTACAAATCCCTTGACCTGACCGCACTCCTAAATGACCTCACCAGCATAGACTGGTCCTACATCCCTAGGGCTTCCTCCACGGATGAGGCCCTCAAATTTTTCATGACCAACTTCCTGGCTATCTGGACTTCTATGTGCCTCTCAGAAGATCCAGAGTAAGAGGATCCCATCTACCTTGGGTAACCGCAAACCTCAACAACTACTAGTCAGGGACCGAGCCTGGAAAACCTTCAAGGCAACGGGTACTCAAACTGCTCTGCAACACTACCGCTCGCTAAGGAATGCCTGCACAAAACTCATACGACAGGCCAAATCTAATTATTTCAAGTCTGCTTTCAACAATAACTTTTCTCACCCCGCACAATTCTGGAAATCAATTAAATCCCTACTCATCCCTCTGGCCCAACCCCCTACTCCCACACTCAACAAAGATGGAAGCATCATCACTGATCCATGCACTGTTGCCACGGAGCTTAACTCATATTTCACCAACACTACGTCCTCTGTACTCTCCTCTCACCCCTCACTTCCTCCCTTTGTTCCCCCTGCTGTCTCCTCACCTGCCTATTTCACGCTCTGCCCGGTTACACCCGCTGAGGTACTAAAAATACTTTAGTCACTAAATCTATCCAAAGGTAAATGCCCCTCGGGCCTTGACTCCAAAATACTCCATCTTTCTGCTCCAGCCATAGCCAACCCTCTAGCCACTCTCTATAACCTGTCTTTCAGACTCGGGTCCGTCCCTACAATATGGAAACAAGCCACAGTCATTCCCCTCGCCAAAGGAGGCGAACCTTCCTCCCCATGCAAATACCGTCCTCTATCACTGCTCCCCATCCTAGCCAAAATACAGGAGCGCTTGTACTAGCCCAGCTCTCCCACTACCTCGACTCCATTTCATTCTTCACCCCCCTACCAGGCCGGGTTTAGAAAAAAAAAAAAAATCAAATCACTCCACCTACACCTCTCTCCTTCGTCTCACCAACACCATTCTCACAGGCATGGATAAAGGGGAGATGACTGCGGCTATCTTCATCGACCTGACTAAGGCTTTTGACACGGTCTCTCACGCCCTGTTACTCTCCAAACTCGCCCAAGCTGGACTGACTGTGCCTGCCACCAACTGGTTCCAGTCGTACTTGGCAGGGTGGTCCCAGTCTGTCTGTACTGGCTCAACTATCTCCACCTCACTCCCAGTTACCAGCGGGTTCCCCCAAGGATCTGTCCTTGGCCCTTTGTTGTTCTCTGTTTTTCTCAATGATCTGCCTGCAGCCTGCCCTCACACATCTATCCACATGTATGCAGACGACATGGTGCTGTTTGCCTCTGGTTCATCCCCCACTGCCGTGGCAGCCTGCCTGCAGGAGGATTTTGACTCCGTCCAATGTTGGTTCTGTTCAAATCAACTATTTCTAAACCTGTTTCCCTAACTTTCGGCTCTCGGGCCAAACTGTCCCGTCTTCCTGCCTCCCCCACTTTCCACACATTAGAAGGCTCTCCCCTGGAGGTCTGTACTTCCTACAGATACCTCGGGGTCTGGTTAGACCAGCATCTTGGCTTCACTGCACATATTGATGCTATATATAAGAAGCTGCAACCCATGTTAGGCGCATTATACCGCAACAAAAGTTGTATCCCCCTACCGACGCGACTGGCTAGCATTCAAAAGAGGATCCTCCCAATAATGGACTACAGCGATGCAGTCTACTGTGCAGCCCCTCAAACCTCCCTGTCCAGAGTAGACCCTCTCTTTAACTCCTTATGCCGGTTCTCCCTGGACTGCCCTCCTAGTAAACATCACTGTGACCTCTACCAGTCCTTGGATCTCCCCTCTCTCCACAATCGGAGATTGCAACACTGTGCTAGAACTGCTGCAAAATTCTGGTTGCAGTCACTCCCCTTCTACCTGGCCCCCTCCCTGAATGTTCTTCCCCCTCCAGCCTACTCACTCAGGAACATTGATTTTCTGCTACTTCACATCCTGCACAGGTCCACCAGGTCCGGACAGGCTGCTTTCAGCTTCAGGATGCCCAAATTATGGAACTCCCTGTCAGCCGATGTTAGACACAAACAGGCAATCCACACCGTAATGCTCTTCTTAAGACTCAATTCTCTACCACTTGCTCTTGCATCCTGCCCCGCTGAATCCCTTGCAACCTTGCTGTCAGTTGTTTATTGTCTCCGCTGTTTTTCCTCCCCATTGTTGTCAAACCTTGCTTATTGTGTGTTGCGGGGTATGTACGTAATTCAGTGCATGCTGTTTCCTTACCATACCACCCTGTCTGTATATTTGCTATTTGTATGTAGGATTTTGACTACTCTAATTTGAACTGTAACTGAACATGTATATGTGTGTAAATTCTACTATTACTGTATCCTGCCTATCCCTATTCCCTCAGGGTGCATCTGGAATCGAGTGGGACACTGCTCAGTATGCCTTCCTGGTAAAACTCTTAAATAAATAAATACATTTTACACTGCCCTAGTTAAGCTTCAAGTAATTTACTGTCCTAGCTCCTGCCACCTCTGTTTGCAACAAAAGCTCCAAATGTCCAGCTGCATTCATGAGGGAGTATGTACAGAAAAGGCAGCACACAGACTTCGCTGTTAAATAATGCCCACTGGCGCTCAGTGAAAACAGCAGAGAATTCCAGTGCAGTTACAACAGTACGTCATGAAGACCAAAATAATGGGGCCCTTAGGTAGCTGTGCCGGTGCTTCACCAAGGAAACCAATCCCAAATCAACATAGGAGTACAAAGAGGTGGCACACTGGAAGGAAGAACTATGTCGCTCAAAATAAACAAACTGGTGAGTTTATTCCAGTGCTTCGACCAGGTGGGTCTTCCTCCGGGGGCGTGTCCACACAGAAGGATGAATGGAATACACATTTAAAGTGCAGTCTTAAAGGTACACTTCTTTAAATGTAAGTGAACACTATAAAAAGTAGTTCATCACCACATATCCCTTTAGGATGACACCACAAACAAATAATTGTAAACACCATAAATCAACCTAGAACAAATTCATCCAAAAAAGTTAGTTTCTGAATGTAAAAATCACATTACAATTTAACAATACATCCTTGAACCAACCACCTGAAGCAGAAGTGAAGCACAGATTTTATGAATGTTAAATATTAATGTTGTTCAAAGGGGGGCAAATACATAGATCACATCATAATGAAATTTGTACCTATAACAAATTTGTAGCTATAAAGACATCCATGCAGTATGGAAAAGTGTTTATGAGCTTTATTGATATAAATAAGTCCTAAAATCAACTTCTTCATTTAATCTGGAGTCATGGTGTCCAGTGTTATGATCCATTTGGTTTCTTTTTGCAACAGCAGTTCTTTTCAGTTGTCACCACATGGCAGGGGCCACATGTTCAATACCTATGAAATGTAGATCACTTATACTGGAGCCATGAAAATGTTTAAAGTGGCAGCCTAGTGCATTTCTTTCATCCTGATTCAGGATAGCTCTGGCATGTTCCTGAATTCTTTTTTTCAATGTTCTAACAGTTCTTCCAACATAATATTTTTTACTCATGCACCAAGCTGCATACACTACAAACTGAGTACTACATGTAATCAATTCCTTAATATCCAGCTTGTAAGTTCCCCTTAGAAAAACTTTTCCCCTCCTGTGCATGCTTACAATCAAGGTGTTAAATTCAGAAGAAAATGTTATAATCCTTTTAGTTTTTTCTGCATAAGATGGTTTGTTAGCATTTCTAGGAATCAACAAAGTGAGTCTAGCTATTCCATGAACTTTATCTAATGTCTGATCCAAAATATTCGAATTGTAATCTCTATTCACAAACCTCTGAGTGAGTTCAGAGGCTGTTTGTTCAAGCCGGTCATCTGTACAATTCTGACAAAACCGTAAGTATTGTCCAAAGGGGATCGATTCTTTGAGTTTTCTGGGATGGTGGCTCTGATAATGTAATAACGTAATGCAACAAAACGCCACTAATTCTAATTATTCTCTGGGCTCAGAGACAAGACCAATGGGGACTTTAGGTGGTTAAAGCAAGTCCATCTGCACAGCCTGCCTACTGCACGTTTAGTAACATCAGGTTGTATAACTGGATTGGGGGGCACACACATATAGATACAGCAGAATATTCAAGAGCAGTTTATTTATTTATTTTATTTATTTGTAATATCGGAAGACCTTTGAGCGTGAGCTCTTTTTACAAAGGTTCCACATCAGGGTGGACAAAATTACAATTACAATAAAATTACAGTTACAATAGTACACCATGCCAGTCACATGAGGAAAAGAATACCCCAGTGCTTCACCACAAGGCTTTGTCAGGAGGCAGGGATATGAGGTCCAGATAAACGTAATACAGTCCCTGAGTGATGTCATCCAGAGAGAACCACCCACAAATCACCCTTCACATCAACAATTATAGTGATCCTGTATTGTAACAAGCCACATAATACAAGTACAAGTTTAATAAAATACTATTTTAGACTGCAAAACAAGACAGTAAATCCAATAACATAACTTCATTTCATTTGCCTATATAAGTAAAGGGGAATGCTCATCTTCAGGATTTCTTAATGTCTGAAAGCCCATAAATAGCTAAGTTGAGGTAGGGGGAACCCTGGGGAGAGCTACAGGTTTGGGAAGGAGGACCAGTCACCAAAGCAGAAAGAGACCTAGGGGTTATCATCTCTGATGACCTTAAGGTGTCAAAGCAGTGTACAAAGGCGGCAGGAAGGGCCAGTAGTATGGTGGGGTGCATAGACAGGGGTATCACTAGCAGGAGGCGGGAGGTGGTGACGCCATTGTATAAAACATTGGTAAGGCATCACCTGGGGTACACAGGCGCAAGGACATAGATAAGGTGGAGACAGTCCAGAGAAGGGCAACAAAGATGGTGCAGGGCTTACACCGCAAAACATATGAGGAGAGACTAAGGGACCTCAATATGTACCCACTGGAGGACAGGAGACAGCGGGGGGACATGACTGAAACTTTCAAGTACCTCAAGGGCATAAACAAGGTGCAGGCAGGGGAGCTTTTCCAATGTAGAAGAAGTACTAGAACAAGGGGGCACAATATGAAACTGGAAGGGGGTGGATTAAGAGGTAACGTGAGGAAGTTTTTCTACACAGAAAGGGTAGTCAACACATGGAATAGTCTGCCACAGGAGGTAGTGGGGGCAAGCACAGTGGAGGGGTTTAAGCATGCTTGGGACATGCACAAGGGAAGCCTGAGAGGGGAGGGAGGGATGACATGCCATTGATCACATTGGATCAGTGGCCACATACAAATGTATAAGGCCTAGCGGTACTTATCTGCCAACAATTTCTATGTTTCTATGAGCTATTGTTCTTACCTGCAAGGCTTAGCAGTCCAGAGTTATTCATATGTAAATCAGCCTGTAATTAAGGGCCGGGGCAGCCATGTGCTTTAGGCTTCTGACAGGTAACGATGTTATTGCAGTCCTGGCCCTGCACTGACTGCAGATAATCCAATAGGTTAAATAGGAAGTTGGCTATTTTATTATGTGCGTTTTAAGGTGTTATTACAACACTTTCTACATTTATAATAATTATTTTATTTATTTATTTTTATTTATTTGAACAAGTCGGATTTACAGCCTTTGAGTCAGGGACTCATTTACAAAGGCACCTCGTCGCAGCGAGCACAAGACAATAGAACACTGTGCAGATACAACATTGGACAACACTACAGGTGCAGATATTGAACACAGAATACACTTAGTTACATATTGGTATAAAATACAGATTTACAATTAAAGATGTACAATTTCTCTGGAGTTGCAGTGGAATACATCCTTGTATAAACCTAAAGGGGTAGGTAAAAAGGGGTAGGGGGGAAAAGATGAATCGGCAGTCCAGGGGACCTTGTCGAGATTAGGGGGGCCAGGTAGGGAAAGGTCCTGCAGTAGGAGTTGGGGGGGGCAGGGTTAGTTGCAACTACAGCAGTGGACATTAAAGAGATGGTTCTGGAGAGCGGTTTTGAAGGGACCAAGTTTGGCAGTGTTGGTGATGCAGGTAGGGAGGGAGTTGAACCAGGCGGGGGCTAGATAAAAGAAGGACCTCTGGGCGAGGGAGGTCTTGTTTCTGGGCACTTTGAAGGTGGTTTTAACAGAGCTGTGGGTGGAAATGGATGCAGATGACCATGGTAGGGAGGCAGAGACTCCTGGGGGAGAGTCCGAGCAGGGATTTCTTAGCAAGAAAGAAGGTCTGATACTGCAGACGTTCCTCGAAGTTGAGCAGGTTGGCAGAGGAATAGAGCAGGCATGTGTGGGTGCGGCTGGAGGCTCCGGTCAGGAGCCTACAGGCCTTATTGATGGAGAGCTGAATTTTAGAGAGGGCGGTGTTATCAGCTGCAGCATAGATGGGCAAGCCGTAGTCCACTAGGGACAGGACAGAGGAGGTGATGGCCAGCCGGAGGGCAGCGAGGGGCAGGCAATCCCTATAGCGATAAAGTATGCCAATCCGAGAGTTTATGGTGGAGGAAAGAGTGTTGATGTGGGTGTGGAAGGTGACGGCAGTATCGAAAGTGATGCCTAGGTATTTGTATGTGGGCACTTGCTCTAATGGGAGCTAAGAGTTAGGGGTAATCAGGAGGGGGGGCACTTCTAGCTTTATTTTGGTGGTGAGAGAAAAGCATTAATTTGGTTTTCTTAAGGTTTATGACTAGTCTGTGATCAAGACACCACCTTTCTGTTTGGTTGTAGGCGAGTTGAAGGGATGATTGGAGAGTGGAGGGATCTGGGTGTGAGGCAAAGAGAACTGCATCATCTGCACAGAGCAGCATCTTGCTATTGCAGGAGCTGGGGAGAGTGTTGAGGTAGAGAATGGGACCCAGGATTGAGCCCTGTGGGACCCTGGAGCTAACGGGTCGAATGCTGGAGAGGGAGCCATTGATTTTTACACGCTGGGATCTAGCAGAGAGGTAGCTGGAAAACCAGGCAAGGGGACCAGCAGAGAAACCGAGTTGGTGGAGAGTGTCGAATAGGAGGGGGTGACAGACAGTGTCAAAGGCCTTGGAGAGGTCAATGAACACTGCACCGGCCAGGTTGCCAGAGTCGAGAGCAGAGTGCAGGTATTGGGAGAACTCCAGGAGAGCAGTGGTTATACTGCGTCCCGGGCAGATGGCGTGCTGCTCAGAGCACATAATGTCGTACTTAGCCAAGTACTGAGATAGTTGGATAGACACCACTTTTTTGAGGGCTTTTGAGAGTGGGGGGAGGATGGAGATTGGCCGATAGCTGCTGGGGGAAGGATTGATCACGGCTTGTGTATTGGAGTGATTTCAGCAGTTTTCCATGCACTGGGAAAACTGTCCAAGGCATAGGGACCGGTTGAGTAGGTCCATCAGGGGGACTAGGACAATGTCCAGGACCAGCCGGGGGATCCTGGAGTCGAGGGGGTCGCTGCTGGGGTTACTACTATCAAGGGCTTTTAGCAGGTGTGGCTGAGCTTCGTGGGCAGGGATAGGGTGCGGAGGTAGAAAGGGGGGGTGATGCAGGGCAGGGGGAGTGAGGAGGGTATTGGATCAAAAAAGCTGCTGGGGAGGACAGAGCTTAGATCAGAGAAAGTGGTGTTGAGGCAGTCAGCTATAGGTAGTGGATCAGAGGAGGTAGCGCCATCGATGGTGAGCTGAGATGGTGGAGGGGAGAGGGTCTTTCCATCTAGTTCTTTCATGCTATCCCAGAAGGTCCGGGCCGAGCCCCAGGTGGAGGTGAGGGTGGCCTGGTAGTGCTCCACCTTGGCCCATCTGATGGCCCAGGTGCACTTATTGTGCTCTGCACTGTAGGCTTGTCTGTCAGATGGATTGCCTGAATCTACAGCGATTCGCCAGAGATTATCCCTATTCTTAAGCTTCTGGATGAGGGAAGGGGTGATCCAAGGGGTGTTGCATTTCTTTGTACAGATCCTGGTTGGGGGGGCGAAGAGGTCACAGGCCTTGCAGAAGGCACTTGTGAAGAAGCCAAGAGCTGAGTTGATATCTGGGGCATGTTGGATAGGGGACCAATCTAGCTGGGCTAGGTGTTGTTTCAACTATTTTAGGCCACCAGGGCGTAGCCGCCGGCGCAGTGTAGCCTGGGACACTGGTTTTGGAGAGGAGGATGACCAGGTACAGATGACTGGGGAGTGATCACTAAGCGAGTCGGGGAGGACAGTGATGTCCCAGCTTTTAAAGGGGCAGTTTGATAACGTCTAGGAGGGTGTTGGTTCCACTGGATCTGTTGAACCTGGTGGCCTGTGAGACTAGTTGGGACATATCCAGGCCAGCGAAGGAGTCCCTGGTTTGGGAGGTGGCAGAAGCAAGCCAGTTAACATTAAGATCACCAAGGATGACTTGCTCGACTTTGTGCGGGAGGGATGTGAGGTAGTCGATGAGGGATTGGACTGCTGACTTCTGGTTTCTTGGAGGTATGTAGGAGACAGTGAGAAAAAGAGGGCCTCTGGTGGGGTCAGGGATTACTTTTAGTGTGAGGGCTTGGGCACCATAGTCAAGTTTTGGAGCAGGGCGTGTGTGACCTATTAGGGTGTCCCGCATGAATACTGCGCACCCACCACTGCGTTTGCCTACATGGTCTTCCCTGAATAAGGTGTATCCAGGGAGGGAGACAGCGGAGTCAGGAGTGGTCGTAGCGAGCCAAGTCTCTACCAGAGCAAGAATATCAGGTTGATGCTGGGTGACCCAGCACTGGAGGGCAGAAGTTTTCTTTAGGAGGTTATGTATGTTAAGGGATGCAAGGCGGAGACCAGTAGCGGTACAGGATTTGGGCGGGCTGGCAGATAAAGGTCCAGGATTGGGGTGTATGTTCCCAGACAGTAAGAGTAGCAATGTGATTATTCTGATTAGGGGACAGTGGCGGCAGGGACCCATGGTTCGACGCCCGGGCGAGGACCTGTTGATAAGGGTGCAGAGGATAGTTAGAGCACGAGGGGTGGGTATGGCAGGGAACAGGTGGGTCCAGGGTGGGCCCAGGAGGGCAGGAGTGGGGCTGTAGGCAGGGGTGGGTGCTGGGGAGTTAGGGGTGCGTTCAAGGTGGGGGGGAGCTGGGTCATATTGGGGTAACTTGGGGGTGAGGTGCCTGATGTAGTGGGTGAGAGCTCAGGTCAGGGGGAGGTTTGAACCAGGAGGGTAAGGGTGACAAGACCTAGCAAGGGAGTGCGAGTGCCCATAGTTCTATGCTTATAGTGAAAGATAAGGGCGATAGCTGAACTTCAGTGAGGGTGACTGCCACTGTACAGTAGTGATAGTGTTACTGACTTTGGTGCAAGAGGTCCCAGGTTCAAGTACACCAGGGAGAGGGTGTCTAAGAGCCTTGTGGAGGAGATGTCAGAGGTTACCCAGGGGCTGGATAGGGCTGGGTTTGGAGAGGAAAAGAGAGGAGAAATAGCGATTTAGGTTTGATCTCCTTAGGAAGGGAAGGTGTGGTTTCAGGGGATAGAAAACCAGTTGACTGTGCGATTCCAGTGGGAGGAGTTCCTCTGGGAGGAGTTCCTGGACAGAGACTATATAATAAACTGCCAGAGAACAGGGAGGGCAGGTGGTTAAGTGACAGCAGACTCTGGCACAAAGGTCCCTCAGTGCGCAACTAGCTTGATTTAGAAAGCTAGTTGAGGGGGAATGAAAACTAATACTAAAATATTGAGTTGCTCAGGCTCACACAGAGTTCCGAGAAATGGTGCCAAATTTAAAATTTACAGCTGGAGGGGAGCGCACTAGCAGTTGAGCAGGCGTACCTGTTTTCGGCCCTTGAGAGGGCAGGGTGCAGCTCCTGTGGCTACGGCCACAGGTGGAGGAATGCCCAGGGGACTTTGGCACAGTCCGTAAATAAAGGGAGAAGAGATTAACAGGAGGAAGGTGAAGAACTGTCTGAGTAGGCGGGGCAGAGGGGGAGGGGAGTGATAGGATGGCTAAGGTAGGATTCCTTGAGAAAAGGGAGAGAGGAAGAGGGGATGGGGTGAAGAGAAGAGGAGAAGGTTAGTTAAAATGCAGGAAAAAAAAAAAGGCTGAAGTTCAAGGCATGGTAGATGCAGATTTCTGAGTTAACAGGAGTAAGAAAGGAGAAATCAGGGGCTTAAGCAGAAGATTTTAAGCATTAATGTTCCACTTCAATATATGCAGACTTTGGTTAACTCACAAGTTGAGGAAACTTTGTTCAGAAGACCTTCCTAATTCACTAGTTAAGGAGATGCACTGCATAGAGGGATAAATGCAGACCTTGGAAAATCTGCTTGCTGTAATAGAACTATGCAGGGAGGCCTTGCTACACAAATTACAAGTAAAGTGTAATAAAGCTACATAAATCTGCCTGGATTGCAGGTCATGCGCTGTTACAGTCACTTAGCTAACAGTACAGAAGAAGCAGTTCTACAAAAATCTCACTTGTTAAAAGAAAAATCTTACAGATACAAGAAAATCTACTGGACTACTAGGAAAATCAAACTGGTCTGAAGATCATGCAGCGTTACAGTCATTAACAAACAGTACATATTGAAAATGATGTAGGCAGGTGAAAAATTGAGTGAGAGCAGGCTCTGGCACAAAGGTCCCTCTGTGCGCAACTAGCTTGATTTAAAAAGCTGCTTAAGGAGGGGGAATAAAAACTAATACTAAAATATTGAGTTGCTCAGGCTCACACAAAGTTCCGAAAAATGGTGCCAAATTTAAAATTTACAGCTGGAGGGGGACACTCTAGCAGTTGAGCAGGCGTACCTGTTTTCAGCCCTTGAGAGGGCAGGAAGCAGCTCCTGTGGCTACAGCCACAGGTGGAGAAATGCCCAGGGGACTTTGGCACAGTCTGTTTTCATCCCTTGAGAGGGCAGGGAGCAGCTCCTTTGGCTACGACCACGAGTGGAGGAATGACCAGGGAACTTTGGCACAGTCTGTTTTCAGCCCTTGAGAGGGCAGGAAGCAGCTCCTGTGGCTATGGCCACGGGTGGAGGAATGCCCAGGGAACTTTGGCACAGTCTGTTTTCAGTCCTTGAGAGGGCAGGGAGAAGCTCCTGTGGCTACTGCCACGGGTGAAGAAATGCCCAGGGGACTTTGGCACAGTCTGTTTTCAGCCCTTGAGAGGGCAGGGAGCAGCTCCTGTGGCTACGGCCACAGGTGGAGGAATGTGCATTGAAACTGGTATGGTGCATTGAAATTAGTATGTTATCCCCTTTACATTTCAAACTGTTAGTAAAGATAATCCAGTAGAATTCTGATAGTTATGTTAGAAAATCCCATTCAGTCCAAAGTATTTTAGTAAGAAACTGTTATACTTTACACTCTATCAAAATAAATAAAATACTCTTAATAACCCATTTCAAGTTATGCATGTTTTAACACTATTGTCCATCTATGTGTTTTTGCAATGAAACAAGTGTGTCCTATCTCCACCCCCCCCCCAAAAAAAAGGTCAAATCTGGATAAAAAGATAATACTTGCAGAACCATAACAAATGCTCAGACTGTTTTTATTATCTTTGTCCAGGAAAGGCACAGTGAGCTACATCTTGTTCCCGATGTACTTTGGGAGCACAGGGGGGTTAAGTGACTTGTTTTGTGTCATACAATATGCAAATACAGCATGTTGGAATTGAAACACGTTCTGCTGGATGAACCAAGCTTGTTCACAGCTCTTTGCTTTATTTAACCTCTAGGCTATACTGCCAGCTCATCATCAAAAATTACACTTTTCAAGGCTGGCCCTGTAGTGCCAGGCCAGTAGGTAGAGAGCCACATTTGCATCTCGTAGACCTGAGTTCACACCTGAAACCCATTACTGCAGGAGAACAGGCTGTAAGGGAGGGAATGGAAAAGAAAGTTAGAAGGTGGTGCTGTGGCAGCCCCAAAAATGTGTACCGACTTGAACACAGGGCCCCATACTTATTTGGTGCCATAAAGCCAGCCTTGAAATGTGTAGTTTTTTGATGATCAGTTGGCAGTATAGCCTACAAGTTAAAGCAATGAGCTGTGCTCAAGGTTGGTTCATCAAGCAGAACTGGTTTTGATACCAACATGCTCTGCTTGATAGTGTGGGACCACGAACAAATTACATAACTTCTCTGTGTTTCCAAAACACACTAGGAAATAAGTTTCAGCTCAGTGTTCCTCTCCTGGACAAAGAGAGTAAAACAAAATATCTGTAAACATGCTATAATTCTGCAAATATTATTCTCTTTCTAACCAGTTCTGACTTGAAAAGAAAAAGATGGATCATAATTATTTATTTATTAATTGCAAAAACACAGATTGTCAACAGTATTAAAACTTGCATAATTTGGAATGTGTTATTAAAAAGAGTATCTCATTTCTTTTGATAAAGTTAACATTAGGACAGATTCTTAATGAAATATTCTGGACTGAATAGTCATGGTATTTTCTAACATAATATCAATAATTTAATTGGATTATTTTTACTAACAGTTTGAAATGTAAAGGTGATAACTCAGGACTTCCAGTGACTTCACGCACCGAGATGGTCGCCTAAAACAGAGCTCCGAGTTCTCGGGTGCTATTTCTGAGCCATGAATCACCATTGATGTGCTATTACCTCGAATCTCTCAAATACAACTCTAAAGCTTCTACTAGAGAAATGGGGAAGACGACCCAAAAAAAAAAAAAAAAAAAAAATTGTGTCTTACTGGCACACGCAGATGTCCAAGTGCCCAGATGGAACATCGGCCTACAAGCCCCATTCCATCCATATCCTCTGTCTTTACAGTTTCAGCAGATGAGGAGGACTATTCTGGATCTGATACCACAACCACTTTCACCAATGCAGATGGACACTGAATGCTGCGGGTCCTTCACAGAATCAATGCCAAAATCACTGGGCTACAAAATTATTTTAAGAAACTGGAAGCCCGAACCACCGCGTTACAATCCCGCATGGACATGCTACAAAAAGAACACATGGCGTTTGGCAGATTGCTGGCTTTTCTACATAAAAGAGAGAGGGACCTAACACTATGAGCTGAGGACACAGAAGCCCGATCGCGTCGCAACAACATAAGGGTCTTTGGCATAACGGAGGGGGCAGAGCAAGATAATATGAAGGAGTACATGGAGTGTTAGCTGTGGAAAGAACTCTTTGTAGAGGAGGACTTTGTGCTTGAAATTGAGTAGCCCACAGGGTGGTCGCCCCCAGACCAAACAGGGTGCTCCCTCTAGGTCCATCCTCATCAAATTTCTGCGTTATCCAACAAAAGAAAAAATTCTGAGACTGGCATGGGGTAAGAAAGACCTCAATTTGGATGGGCAAAAGGTGTACGTGGACCAGGATTACCCCCCCGACCCCAGCCATGCTAGCTAAATGAAAGAAAATTTTGGTGGTAGTCAAGGTACTCCAGTAAAAAGGTCTCAGAGCCTACTTAAGATATCCTGCTAAGTTGTGGCTACAAGACAAAGAGGGTGGTAAAACTTTCGAATATCTCCTAGCTGCTACACCATATTTGGAATCCCTAGGGGTTTCCATTCCAGACAACAGAGAAGCTCAAGTTGAAAGAGAGATTTAGAACTTGTTACGGTCTATTGCTCCAGGCAATAAACGTACCCAAAGAACATGATCAGACTCCATTACCACTGCACACTGACTTGGATAGATGGATCCAACCGAAATCAGGGACCTGAAGGGACTAATGGTTCATCGCTCCACTGACAGCTTGCTTTACTTGCGATTCGAGTTGGATCGCCAACCTTTCACCAAAACCCTGTGTTGTTGGTCTCCCCAGAGTTCTATTTTGGAACCCTGCACAATTTGGAGCTTACTGGCTTAGTTTGAAGCTAGCATGATTTTTGATCTTTGCTTGTTCTCCTGTCGTTTCCTAAAGGAGGGAAGCAGAATGTTAGTTTTCTGGGAAGAGTTTCCAGTGTACTTCCTGTGGGGAGGACATCTCTGTACTTGCAGCTCTCGCTATGTCCCCCAGATGCTGAGTACTTTCCTTGATGATTAAGCTGCTTTATTTTGGAGGAACTCCTTTGTGTTCTACACACCAGATGTAGCGATTAATTTACGGTGCAAGTACGTTTCGTTGACCTCAGCACTTGAACTAAAATGGTGATCTAAACCACCCCACATTTATAAGCTCTCTCATTATTTGACTGCACCAGTTAATGTGCCACTTAGCCCTTTAATTTGTTTAATGCTAAGAGTCTGGATAGAGCGTGCAGACTGTCTAATTTTATGTTGAACAGCACAGTCCTAAATAAGTATTCATGGGGTTGAGAGCATTGCTAACTCACAGGTTTGTGCACTTCTGTTGAGGAAATAAGCTAGGACTTTGAAGGGGGGGTTATTTTTGTTTTATCCTTATTTTTCTGGCTGAAAGTTATTCATTTAGAAGGCTGATCTTCATATAGCTAAAGGGACTTTTAACATTCCACTGAGCATTAACAATTTCAAAGAGGTAACTGACATTAAATTGTGGGGAAGAGGCATGGAATTTCCCCCCCTTCACTCAAAGGTGCCTGTAAATTTTTAATGGGCTATTGCCCGTATTAATCTTTTTACTTACAGACATGTTATTCCAGATTACATGTCCCATGTTTCTCTTTTTTTTTGAGGAGACATTTCGTAACAAAATGCTATGGGCTCTTGGGCTGGTTCCTTTTTGGTTAGACTCCTTATGTTCCACTAGGCCAACAGTTGCAATGTTTTGCTTTTTGAATGTGGATGGACAGCACAGTGTACAGTATTCATACCCGGGGGCACTCTGTCAAGGCATTTTAGATCCTGGGAGCACAGTCAAAGGGCAAGGTGTGTCTGTTGTGGCGTAGGCCAGGACTCTCAACCTTGGCAAAGTAGCTGGTGCTTTCCTTCGCTCACTGTCTCGCTACTAGTTAGTGAGGCAACAATAATAGAGGCCCGCTCTTAGCTTGTGCTTCCACAGCACAGAGGCAGGGTTACCAGACTTTTGTTGTTACAAGGGTTTAGTGGTTCCCACCAAGTCCCTCAGATGTTGATTATGTTGGATTGCTTTTTTTCTCTCTTTTATTTTTATTTCAAGGTGGTGTTTGTTAACTGCATCCTCCTGATGACGCATGTTTGGTGCGAAACTAGTTGAGGTTGTAGCCTGTACTGCTGAGCGGCTGAGCATATATTATGCACTGATTAAAAATTTAAGATTTCCATATACCTGCGGTGCCGTTTTTTTCTTTTCAACTTTATGTTCACAAGTTGGCACGCATTAGTGGAGCTGAGGATTTCATTTATCCAGGGTAGGGGCAGTGGTAGAGGGGGAAGGAGGAGGGGAAGGTACAAGGAGATTTTCTCATAAAACTTGATAGATGGCGTTTCTTAAGATATGGCCAGCAAATGTGAAAGGCATTAACAATGTAGTCAAAAGAGCCCGGATCCTGCAGGAGTTTGCCAGGGTTCATTGTGACATAGCTTGTATCCAAGAAACTAGACTTCTGAAAGCGCAACATAGGAAGCTGCATGGGTCTTGGGTGGGGTCAGTTTATTCAGATTCTCACCCGAACGCTACAAAGCTGGGGGTAGCGATACTAGTAAAGAAGGGACTCCCTCTGTCTGTTTGTAGAGTGCAGGTAGAGGGCTCAGGCCATATGGTCCTGCTGGGTCCTATAGGGGATGACCTATACACATAGCTTCAATTTATGCTCCCACTCCCCCTACGGAGGAATTTATTTAAGATATCTATTTCAGGTTATCTCCGCCTTCCTGGAATGCCAAATAATCCTTTCTGGGGACTCGAATTGTGTGGAGAATACAGATTTTGACAAAAACCCACCACAACATGGAGGGGATAAGTCAAGCTCCAAGCTACTCAGAGCCCTTATCTTAGAATTAGGTCTGGTGGACCCCTGGCATCTGCAAAATCCTGGGGCCCGAGATTTTACCTTTTTTTCCCCTGCATCTAACTCCTATTTCAGAATTGACAGATTCTACACACAGAAGACATGGGCCCACTCATTTTGTGAGATGTTTATCCAACCGGTTACCTTCTCGGACCACGCAATGATCCTGGCGGAGATTGGCTGGGACTCAGAGGGTGGGAAGGGAAGTTGGAGATTTGACCCGGGCCTCCTAAAGGACAAAGCTTTTACGGAATCAATCAAACAGGTGATTAAACACTGCCTTGCTGAGAACCTGGAATCTGATTCTTCACTCCAATATATTTGGGATGGCCAAAAAGCGGTCCTTCGAGGGCATATTGTTTCCCAAACTTCTTTTAAAAATAAACAATATTGGGGCGCTGTGGAGCCCGAGCAATATGTCCACTGGGATCTGAATCTCTTAAGAACAATCTACTATAAAGTTGATAATAACCTGTTGCAGTTGCAAGAATATACTCCAGACTTACATTTTTGGACTTCGGAACTTTGCTGGATTGATAATGGGGAATCCCAAAAAGGACAAACACCAGGGAAATGGTGCAAAAACCAAAAGCTCTTCACCTCAACCAGCAATGTGTTCGGTGCAAGGCCGCATTCTCCTAGAGCCAGGTAGCGAAGGAGAGGAGATCCTGCAGATATTAGGGCATAAAATGAACAGGATGCTGGCATCCATGGCCGGACTGTCTGAACGCTTTGACGTCTTAAACAGGGTCACTATTTTGGAGACAGACGCAGGAACTACAAAAATGGAGGTCCATGAGGCTAAAAAGTAATCGGATCAGCACTGGGAACCACAGCGGCTTTAGTAAAGGAGAACATGCATTTGCAGCCCTGGCTAGAGATTTTAAAAAATCTAGCTAGAGCAGCCAACCTTTGGATTATTGGGATGCTGGAAGCAGCGGAGGGGGATCACCTCATTCTTTTTTTTATTAAAGAATGGCTCACACAAAATCTCAGTCAGCCTTTAAAGGACAGTGTCTGGACTATTCGGAAGGTCTACAGGGTGGCTTCCAGGGGTAGGCCCAATGTTACTGATGCACCCAGGGCGATAGTCGCCGTGATGAACAATATGGGGAATAGAGACTTGATTCTATCTATGGCCAGACAAAAATGTACACTCTTACAGGATGGACAAAGAGTCTCCCTTTTCCCTGACCTAAGCTACGCGACCCGCCAGAAAAAGAAGCACTTTGATGGTGTTCAGGCGATGCTCCGTGAAGCTGGTATCATGCACAACATGCGGTTTCCAGCCAGACTCCAGCTGGTACGCGAACAGAGAGTATTCATTTTTTCAGATGTTTTGGAGGCCTTGAAATGGGCTCATAAACATGCCCAGCCTTCCAGACGGAGACGAGAATCCTCTGAATCTGCATCGGAGAGCAAGGATGGAGCAGATACATAGTGAGAGACTCTGGTTAATTTTTGTAATAACAATAACCTATGTTTAGCTCCATATTTATTTGGACATGTTTCTCTTTTTCTTGTTCTGGTTTGGGAACAACTGTAGTTATTCTGAGCTTTAAGGAGATAGCTGCAGACCCTAAGGGATACGATGGGGTAATTTGTTAATCTCCTATTTGGAGTAGAGTTGTTGCAGAGCTAGTTTATTTTATTGATGACTGCTATGTTAAGATCAATAATATAGATATGGAACCACGCTGTATATGTGGATTTTCCACTCAACTTCTAAACAAGATACTATTCGTATAGTACCTTTTGGTACCTTTCTAAAGGTTTATCATGCAATTTTACATCTTTCCTTAGTGGGAAGAGGAACTCTGGAATTATTTCAATAGTAATATGTTATTCAGCATGCAGCTCATGGGCTTGAAATGCACAGCTCATTTTGGAACTTTAAAAGTCAGGATATATTGGGTTTTTTCTGGGTTCCCCCAATGCTGTATCTTATGGATGTCAGCTGAATTACTTAATTGCTTGTATTAAGAGGGGTGGTACCCTCATGTGGTCATTATACATATCCTTATGCACTGCATCAGGAAAAAGCTGTGTTTACACTATGAAACTAATAAATACAAAGTAAAAAAAAATAATCAATATTGCCTTAAGGATAAAAATTTTTTGACAAAATAAGTGAAACTGAGCAAGAGCATAAAAGGGCCAGGGAAGCGACCTTAATCCCCAAACTCAAGAAGGCCAGGGCAGTATATAATAATTTGATGCAACATCGGACAGAGAATGCGCTAAGGTTCACTAGACAAAAATATTACAAGTGGGGAAAGAGAGTGGGCAGACTCCTGGCCCTCCGCTTGAGAAAACAGGAGGCTGACAGATATATACCTAAAATTCGTAGTAGTACAGACCCTAGGGGTGTCGTCTCTCAACCGACTCAGATTGCAAAGGAGTTCTTAGACTTTTACACTCAGCTTTATAGTAGAGAGAGGGGCCCAGACCATAACTTGAAGGTGGCGAATTTCTTAGATCGACTAGATCTGCCCCTTACTTTCAAAGACAGCAAGATGTTTTGGATGCCCCTTTTACAGAGGAGGAGGAGGAGGAGGAGGAGGTTAAGGGTGTAATTAAATCACTGGGTACAGGGAAAACTCCTGGCCCAGATGGGGTCATAGCAAAATTCTATAAACATTCTGACGTTGATTTAACTCCCCTGCTGACCAAAGTCTGTAATGAAGCCCATAATGAGGGCACTACATAGAAACAGAGAATTTGACGGCAGATAAGGACTGCTTGGCCCACCTAGTCTGCCCATTTTCCTACCTAATAGATAAGCTGCAGATCCTAGTTAACAAACAGCTTACTTCCTCCTACCCCCCACTAGGACTGCCTTATGTCTGTCCCATGCATTCTTGAATTCCCCCACTGTTCTTGACTCCACGACCTCCTCAAGGAGGCTGTTCCATGCATCCACAACCCTCTCTGTGAAAAAATAGTTCCTCACATTACCTCTGAGCCATCCCCACATCTTCAAATTGTGTCCCCTTGTTCTTGCACATCTCTTTTTCTGAAAGATGCTACCCTCTTGGACTTCGTTGATTCCCTTGAGGTACTTGAAAGTTTCTATCATGTCCCCTCTCTCCCTTCTTTTCTCAAGGGTATACATATTAAGCTCCTTTAGTCTTTCTTCGTATGTCTTCTGGTGCAGACCCTGCACCATTTTGGTTGTCCTCCTCTGGACAGCCTCTACTCTGTCTATGTCTTTGCGGAGATGGGGTCTCCAGAACTGCACACAGTACCCCAGATGGGGTATCACCAGCTGTCTGTACAGAGGGATAACAACTTCCTGTTTTCTACTATTGATAACTCTCCCTATGCATCCCAGTATCCCCCCAGCCTTCCTTACTGCCTTCTCACATTGCTTGCCCACCTTTAGGTCATCTGATATAATTTCCCCCAGGTCCCTTTCCATTTTTACTGTTGTCAGTATCTCACCCCCCATTGTGTACTCTTCCCCTGGGTTTTTGTCTCCCAGGTGCATTACCTTGCACTTCTTTGCATTGAATCTGAGTTGCCATACATTTGACCATTCATCCAACCTTGCCAAGTCCCTTCTCATCCTTTCCACTCCATCTTGTGTATCAACCCTGTTGCAGATATTTGTGTTATCTGCAAAGATATATACTTTTCCCTCCAGTTCCTCTGCAATGTCACTTATAAAGGTATTAAAAAGGATCGGTCCCAGTACTGAACCCTGCGGTACCCCACTAGTAACCCTCCTTTCTTCACTGTGGACTCCATTTACTACTACCCTTTGTGTCCTGTTTAGCCAATTTTTTATCCAGGCTACCACCTTGGGACCCACTCCAAGGCTGGCCAACTTGTGTATTAATCTTTTACATAGAAACATAGAATTTGATGGCTTGGCCCACCCAGTCTGCCCATTTCCCTACCTACTGGATAAGCTGCAGATCCTAGTTAACCAGCAGCCTACTTCTTCCTACCCCCACCCCCTAGAATTGCCTTATGACTGTCCCATACATGCTTGAATTCCACCACTGATTTTGACTCCACAACCTCCTCCGGAAGGCCGTTCCATGCATCCACAACCCTCTCTGTGAAAAAATACTTCCTTAAATTACCTCTAGCACCCCCCTCTATCTTCAAATTGTGCCCTCTTGTTCTTGCACACCTCTTTTTTGAAAGATGCTACCCTCTTGGACTTTGTTGATTCCCTTGAGGTACTTGAACGTTTCTATCATGTCCCCCCTCTCCCTCCTTTCCTCGAGGCTATACATATTAAGCTCCTTAGTCTCTCTTCATATGTCTTCGGTGCAGACCCTGCACCATTTAGATTCCCTCCTTTGGACAGCTTCCATCCTGTCTATGTCTTTGCAGAGATTGGGTCTCCAGAACTGCACACAGTACTCCAGATGGGGTCTCACCAGCTGTCTGTACAGAGGATAATAACTTCCTGTTTTCTACTGGTGATGCCTCTCCCTATGCATCCCAGTATCCCCCAGCCCTCCTTGCTGCCCTCTCACATTGCTTGCCCACCTTTAGGTCATCTGATATGACTACCCCCAGGTCCCTTTCCATTTTTGTTGTTGTTAGTATCTCACCCACCATTGTGTACTCTTCCCCTGGGTTTTTGTTTCCCAGGTGCATTACCTTGCACTTCTTAGCACTGAATCTAAGCTGCCATAATTTTGACCATTCCTCTAACCTTGCCAAGTTCCTTCTCATCCTTTCCACCCCACCCTGTGCATCAACTCTGTTGCAGATCTTTGTGTCATCTGCAAAGAGACATACTTTTCCTTCCAGTCCTTCTGCAATGTCACTTATAAAGACACTGAAGAGGACCGGTCCTAATACTGAACCCTGCGGTACCCCACTAGTAACCCTCCTTTCTTCTGAGCGGACTCCATTTACTATTACTCTCTGTGTCCTATTCTCCAGCCAATTCTTTACCCAGGCTGTCATCTTGGGACCCACTCCCAGGCTGGCTAACTTGTATATTAATCTTTTGTGTGGGACTGTGTCAAATGCCTTGCTAAAGTCTAGGTAGGCCATGTCCACAGCCCCTTCCTGATCTACTACTTTGGTCACCCAGTCAAAGAAATCTATCAGATTCATCTGGCATGACCTTCCCGCTGTGAATCCATGCTGCCTAGGGTCCTGTGCCCCTCTGGCCTCTAGATACTCGACAATTCTTTCCTTCAGAAGTGATTCCATCATTTTCCCTATCACTGAGGTTAAACTAACAGGTCTGTAGTTTCCCCTTACACATGGGAAGTGGTGATAATCATTTTATTACCCAAGCTGGGGAAAGATGCCCTTGAGTGTTCAAGTTACAGGCCAAGTTCTCTATTAAATCAAGATGCAAAAATATTTTCTAAAATGTTGAGCCTGTGCCTTCAGTCAATTATTACATACAAACCAGACCAATTTTGTCCCTGGACATCACATCCAGGACAACATTCATTTGTTGTTGAACGCCTTGTCTGCCTCCAGATCCTTTCCCACTCAAGTTTTACATGCAGTGATTGCTCTGGACGCGAAGGCAGCGTTCGATCACCTAGGGGAGTTTCTGGATCAAATCTTGGGTAAATTTGGTTTTGGGGATAAGTTTAGAAAATGGACTAGGAATTTATATTCAGAACCCTGGGCGCAAATCAAAGTAGATGGGGTCCTGTCAGACACATTCAAAATTGAAAGGGCTACCAGACAGGGATGCCCGCTCCCCCCCCCTTTGCCTTGAGTATGGAACCCTTGGTGGCACTTATCAGACAATCAGAGACCTTGGGGTGTGTGTGTGTGTGTGTGTGTGTGTGGAACTCCGTATTTCGATGTATGCGGATAATACCTTACTTTTATGTCAAAGACCCTGTACAAGCGGTCCCCCACATCATTTAGAAACATAGAAACATAGAATTTGATGGCAGATGAGGACCGCTTGGCCCACCCAGTCTGCCCATTTCCCTACCTGATGGATAAGCTGCAGATCCTAGTTAACCAGCAGCCTACTTCTTCCTACCCCCACCCCCTAGAATTGCCTTATGACTGTCCCATGCATGCTTGAATTCCACCACTGTTTTTGACTCCACAACCTCCTCCAGAAGGCCGTTCCATACATCCACAACCCTCTCTGTGAAAAAATATTTCTCTTCTGACAAACTTTGGTCAGGTTGCAGGCTTTAAGATTAATGAGTCAAAAACACAGATGTTACCTTTGAGCTCTTTGAAATCCTTGCCTGTGGTGGGTCAGTTCAAATAGGCCAGGGAAGGGATCAAATATTTAGGTATCTGGATCGCCAGAGACCAGGGCATGCTGTACCACATGAATCACGGCAGGCTTCTGCAAACGATCCAGGCAGACTGCACACGCTGGAATTAATTACCATTATCCCTTTCGGAAAGAATAGACTGTATAAGAATGAATGTACTGCCACTTTTTTTGTTCCTCTTCCTGTCCCTTCCAATAAGGCCCCCAAACTCTTTTTGGAAAACCCTTAAGACCACCATCACCAAGTTTTTCTGGGCAGGTAGAACACCCAGGGTTTGATGGCAGATGCTGCTACGGCCCAAGCCTAAGGGTGGGCTGGGTCTTCCCGACCTACGTAAAAATTTCTGGGCAGCTCAATTACAGACCCTGCTACCTTTTAAAATAAAAAATGAGACTCCCTTGTGGGTGGAGTTGGAGAAAGCCTCCTCTTCCACTCATGGGCTACAGGATTTAATCTATTTGGTTCTGGGGAGCCCCTGGACAATGTCCCTAAAAAAAGTGTGGTTAGAGATCTGCAGACAATATCATTTTGAAATAGAAATTGGATCAGATACACCTATTGAGGTCTGTTTAGATTTCAGTCCTTATAAGATGGATAAAGGATACAGGAGATGGGCTAGACGGGGCCTGTCGAAGGTGGGACAATTTTATACGGGTAACACCTCTAAATCATTCCGACAACGGTCCCATGAATTTGGACTGCCTGCTCAAGACCATTTCAGATTCCTCCAAATAAGGCATTTTTTTAATAGAAAAGATAAAAAATCATGCCTATTGGAGGGGATTAACCCCCTGGTGGAGTTCCTGGGGCCCTTGGTATCCTAAACGGATTGGAGGGGCCTGGTCTCCAAGACCGCATCTCACTTACTGAGCTTAGATTCTGACCCCTTGATCTATCTTAGACAGACATAGAAACACAGGGCAGGATTCACAAAGCTTGGAAAAGTCCTGCAGCTGCGGGAAAACCTCGGCGCAAGAGGGTTGCCACTTGCAAATCCACAGGTTACCCGCAGTGGCGGGTATTCACAAAGGTGGAGCGGATTACGACCGGCTCCATGAATTACGGCAGCATTTGGGCGGTGTTGCCAGGGACAACACCGCAGCTGTGGGAGGCTGCTACGGACAGTAGGACCTGCTGTAACACCCTCTGCAACAGCTGTGAATCGGGTGCTCAGCATTTGCATCAATTTCGAAGAGCCACTGGGGTTGCGGAGTGGGACTTAGTCCCAAAACGCATTGTGAATCCTGCCCATAGAATCTGATGGCAGATAAGGACCGCTTGACCCACCTAGTCTTCCCATTTCCCTACCTAACGGATAAGCTGCAGATCCTAGTTAACCAATAGCCTACCTCCTTCTACCCCCACTAGAATTGTCTTATGTCTGTCCCATGCATTCTTGAATTCCCCCACTGTTTATAACTCTACAACCTCCTCATAAAGGCTGTTCCATGCATCTACAACCCTCTTTGTGAAAAAATACCTCCTCACATTACCTCTGAGCCGTCTCCCCTCTATCTTCAAATTGTGCCCCCTTGTTCTTGTACATCTCTTTTTCTGAAAGATGCTACCCTCTTGGACTTTGTTGATTCCCTTGAGGTATTTGAAAGTTTCTATCATGTCCCTCCTCTCCCTCCTTTCCTTGAGGCTATACATCTTAAGCTCCTTTAGTCTTTCTGCATGTGTCTTCTGGTGCAGACCCTGCACCATTTTGGCTGCCCTCCTCTGGACAGCCTCCACCCTGTTTATGTCTTTGCAGAGATGGAGTCTCCAGAACTGTACACAGTACTCCAGATATGGTCTTACCAACTGTCTGTACAGAGGGCCAACAACTTCCTGATTTCTACTGGTGATGCCTCTCCCTATGCATCCCAGTATCCCCCCCTCCTTATTTCCTTCTCACATTGCTGGCCCACCTTTAAGTCATCTGATATGACTACCCCCAGGTCCCTTTCCATTTTTGTTGTTGTCAGTATCTCACCCCCCCATTGTGTACTCTTGGCATAGTGGAGCAGAATTCTTGTACATGCTGTTGTGATAGGGTGTTAGATGCCTAGCTCTTTATTTTTTATATCTGTTTCTTTAATTGGATGAGACCTGGCATAGTGAAGCAGGAATTCAATTGAGGGATGGGGACTGGGTTCAAATCTTTTTTTTTTTTAACTTCATCTTTTATTAGGTGTCCGTATACATTCTTACATGTTTTTACATATTTCCATGCTAGATCATATTTTAAAACAGAAGTGATGTTTGTACCATACATTACTTTTTCCGCACTATGTAATAGACATGGCATGCATTGTACAACAGATTTTTGTTCAGTATACTCATAGGGCATGGAATACAGATACCCTTTTTATTCCGCCCCCTTCCCCTCACTGGGTTCAAATCTGGAGGGGTATTCACTCCACTATAGCTGCTAGTTTTTGGAGGGAATTTAGGTGGAAAGTGGTGGTGCACTATTTTCGCACCCTGGTTATCACTAGGCATTATGGGAAACACCTCTGACTTATGTTGGAGTGGTTGCGGAGAGAAAGGAACTCACACACATATTTTGGGCTTGTCCCAGGCTGAAGGGCTATTGGGACCAATTTACTGCAACGGCAGCTGGTATATTAGAAATCCCAGTTTTTGCTGACCTCCAATATCGCCTCCTGGGATCCCCCCCCAAAGCATCAGAACTGAAGCCAAGAGATATCTCTTCAATATCCTGATTGCTTCCGCCATCAAAGCCATCACCCTAAAATGGCTAACCTCTGAGACACCCTCTCAGGACTCCTGCTTTAACCTGTGCATTAAGGTTCTAGAGATGGAGAACCTTGCAGCAAAATTAAGACTCCATAAAGACGAATTTATAACTCACTGGCTGCCCTTCTTCCATTACCAAGCAAGTAAAGAGAAAACAGATATTTTGGAAATACTGGCAGCCCAGGGTTAATAGGGCCTCTCTCCCACCCTCCCCCTATTTAAATTTTTGGTGTACAATAATTCACTGTTGTGGAAACTGTTTACCCCCTCTTTCTCTGACCCTGATTCAGGATGCATTTTGATACAATTAATTCTATTTCTTATTTGGTTTCTCTTTTTACTGTCCTTGTACATGTTGTTGTGATAGGGTGTTAGAAGTCTAGCTCTTTATTTTTTTATATCTTTTATATCTGTGTCTTTAATTGGATGAAGTGTTATATGACTCATAATTGTAATCCTTATGATGTCTGTAACCTGTTATCCTAGGAGGCATAAGCGGACATATGTATGGAATAGAATTTGTAGTTTTTTTTTGTTTTTTTTTTAATAAACATAAATAGTTTGATTTAAAACAAAAAAAAAGGTGATAACTGACTTGTTTCATTGTACATACAAAACACTCATTATTCATTTAGAAAGTGCTGTAATAGCACCTTACAACACACATAATAAAACATCCAACTCCCTATTTAACCTATTGGATTATCTGCAGTCAAAGCAGGGCCAGAACTGTGGTGACATCATTGCCTGTCAGAAGCCTAAAATACATGGCTGCCCCCCGGCCTTTCATTACAGGCCGATTTACACATGAGTAACTCTGTACTGCTAAGACTTAGAGGTAAGCACAACAGCTCACTCAAATAAGTTTTTTATGGGCTTTCAGATGTTAAGAAATCCTGAAGATGAGCGCTCCCCTTTAAATGCTACCTTGACAAAGTCCTGCTGTAAAAGATAGAAAAACACCACCACTTTCACATATTTTGAGCCATGAGCACCCTCATTTCCAGTAAGCATAACAGTAGGTTTGCAGGGATCCACAGGTACAGGTAAATCCAGGTCACAGATGCACAGAGAGATGACTGAGAGGTATCCCATGGTAGAAAAGGTAGGAAATCAGAGAAAACATAGAATCGGCATTCCATATACTTTGATTATAAAGCACACTCATTCAAAATCCAGAACAGTTAAATCATCATAAGAAAACAAATTCATATACACTTGTATGTAGTTGGGTGGGGTGGGATGAGAGTTTAAACAAACCACACATCTAATCCCTTACTGTTTAGTATTCAGAAACCATAAGGTGAGATCATACATCATGAAAGAAAGGCTTCATATCCAAGTATTCATTCAACCCTTCCGGATTTACAGTCCTCAAATGGAAAGTCCAATAACTTTTGGTTTGTGAAAAGTCTAATGGGGGGTAAGGCTTTGAGGGGGTTGGTAGATTCAGAATTATGAGTTTTCCTTTAACTTCAAATGCACATTTAAATTTTTTTCTGATTTAAATATTTATCGTGTCATGTGAAATCCTGAGCAGTCCGTGCCTGTTTGTAAAGGCATTCAAGATAAACTGAAATTTCATTAGAGGACACTACCTTAAGACTGAGAAGAAATGGCGTTTCTGAAATGAGCGCTCTGACGTATTTAAATCAGTAGCTGAAATATGAAGCTGTGATTCCGAGCATGCATGCACATTTGGACACAAAGTCACTGTGCATGCCTGGAGTCATGGCTTTATATTTCAACTACTGATTTAAACATGTCAAAGCGCTCGTTTCAGAAGCGCAATCACATTGTAAGTCTCAGGATAGTGTCCTCTACTGAAATATCAGTTTATCATGAATGCCTTTAAAAAATCAAAACTCGTTCATGCACGAGTTTTGAAGTGCATGCTTGGGATCGGCACAGACCACCCAGGATTTCACTCAGCAAGGTAAATACTAAAATCAGGGGGAAAAACGTATATGGGTGTAACCCCCCGACAAATGGGTGTTCCCAAAAAGTCTTCCTTGAGCTTGTCTAAATGCTCACTGCCAGGCTGGTGTCCTGCATTTTAGCAGTTTAAATGAGATTGCCAGAGAGTGCTGTCAGTGTCAGTGGCTCAGTAGGTAGCACACCAGACTCTGAGGTCGGGAGGTCAGAGGGCTGTGGGTTCAGTTCCCACACCTGGCACTTGGGTTAACATCCCAGTACTGACACTGTAGTGCAGCATGAGGGGGTGCTGCACCTCTGAGGTGCAGTCTTTCGGATGAGAAGATAAACCGAGGTCCCATCTGCCTGGATTGGTGGTAGTTCAGGTAGATGTTAAAGATCCCATGGCACTTATCAAAAAGAGTAGAGGAATTTCCCTGGTGTCCTGGCCAAATTTCCCTCATTCACTAAAAATACCACCAACAGCTTAATCTGGTTCAAGGGCAGTTGGCATTCATCTGTATCCCCCTCCCCTGGGTCGTGCCTGAAAATAGGCAGGATTTGTCTAGTGCACTTACCCGGTCAACAAAAACAAAATAAATAAATAAATAGCCTCTGTGTACTGTCTCTTTAAGAGCTGCCTGGATTGCAGTCATAAGTAATCTGAGAGGGAGCTCTGTTGAAAGATGTAAATATTTGCTGAAAATCATTTAGAGTGATAATGATAATGTAGTTTGTCTAACCTGCCTTCTTTCCAGCAAGGACTGTTTCGTTTATCGCCACTGTCTTGGTCCTGGACTGCTGAACTGGACTAATCAGTACTGGTGGGACCTAAAATGGAGTCAGACTACAGGTGCTGTCTGGAGTCAGAATCTGTAGGAATTTTAGTTTTGGGCTTTTGGTGCCTTTTTCACCTGAAGGGGGAGCTCCTGTTGTGACTGACAGATGAATCAGACAACCAAACCTTTTGGATCTTGGGGAAATTCCCAGGCTTGCTGCAGTTTGAGTCAGATCTCAGTTGGGAATTGAAGAGGCAAGAGCTGGAGACAGTCAAGCAGCCGTCTGAGTAGTTTTGCACGGGAGAACTGTGGAAAGGCCTGAGTTGTGGCCTGCAAGTCTGCCTGCTGCCCGAGAGGGAGAGAAGAGAATTATTTTAGACTAAATCCAAGTTTGTAAGAACGAAGTAAGCCACAGATTTTTTACCAGGATCATACCTGAAGAAGACCGAAGATTTTGCTGAATGCGATCAGCCTGTCAGGAATTCCGGCTGCTTCTGAATCCTTGGTTTGTGCAGAGACTTTGCGAGCGTGACCAGAGAGCGGTTTGCCTGGTATAGTAGAATTTCCTTACATGTAAATGTGCTGTGTATTGAAAGTGGGTCGTGATTTGGTTTCCCACTGTGTGAACTGTGTTCTGCTTGCTGGAAGCTGTATCCAGCCCAAAACGGACTGTATCTAAATTTGTCTCCATTTGGCCTGGGCCTTGCCACACTGGCCCAGGCAGACTACCCACTGCACAGAGAAAGCCACTGATGAGACCTTCCTGGGGATCAGCCCCCTGCTCCACGTTTGAACAGGAACGATGCCTCGGCCATTCGTGTGGGCCCTGCTTCTCTTGGCACTCCAGATTAAGCACCTGCTGTCTTGATTTTCATCCAGCCTGTGTCCAGTCTTGGGTATCGTGAGTAATCATCAGGGTTGCTCCTTCCAACAACAGCCTAATCTAAAAGTATGTCATCTGATTGTCTTGTTGTTTTCTTTTCATGAACTGAGCCCTCTGGCTCCGGATTACAAATAATGTGTGTTATGCATGTTGTTTTCTTCCACCACAGGGCCCCAACCAGCTGCAACGTTTCTGGCTAGCCCACCATTTTCCATCTGGGTACCCAGAGTGGGTGACTGTTTATGGACCCTGAAGTGCATGCATAACTGTTTGACTGATACAGCCTTTAAGCAAATTAACCTGATTACGCCCCTCCCTTGTTCAAGTCCCTTAAATAAATCAGATCCAACTCTTTTTTGCATCTACCCTGACTGTGGTTCCAGTTTGTGCAAGAGTACTGTACTGCTGTTATTTGCTGTGTATAACTTTGTTTTACAGGGGGTCCCCAGGGCCATGCCAGAGGAAAGCCCTGGTGGTAAGTGCAAACAGTGTGGGTACTTGTATGGTATCAGGGGTATTGTGAAAGTGAGTATTGTGTATTGTTACGGCCACTGGTAAGGAAAGAGGGGGGTTACAGTGTCCCAGAGGGCTGTGCCCAGGTTAGCTTGACCACTACCAACCCTGACCTCTGGGTGGAGGCACCCGTTTCAGAACTCAGGCCCTTAACCTGCTACTAGCCAAGCAGGCAGGGTAGTAGCCCTTGGGATAGTGCCACCTAGGGGTTACATGATCTTTTTGAGTTAAGCACAGACTATGACTGTCATATGCAGGATAATTTCATGTGCTGGCACCGTTTATAACTGGGGTTCTACAAGTCAGCTAATAGTTAAGAGTGTCCCTTAAATTAGCGTTATCCCATTCACTCTGTTAGTAGACAGCCTTAAAAATGGTTTTAATGGCACACAAGAGCCCATCATGCAAAGCTGGGTTAAACAGACATCTCTCAACATGTGATGCCATGATGTTGGGACGTCCATTGGTGTAAACTTACAGGTGACTGCATCTCCTGGGTCCTAGTGCCATACATCCTTTCTTGATTGGTGCCTGCCCAAGGGACAGGCAGAGAAATGAAAGCAGCTGTTTCTGGGGAAAATTGACTGTCTAGGACAGGCAGACAGATGGTTATTTCAATCCCTGGTTTTCACACTACCAGAAATCCAAACTCGCCAATCTACAACTCTCTTGCTACTGCTCACTGTTATCCTTCATTACTCAATCACACGGACAGTCACAGATCCGGCACCCCCTTGCTACCAGCTGCCTGTAAACTCTGTTGCTCACTTTTCTTGATTTCCTCCGAAAGTACCGTGGCTGTCATTGCAAGTGGACAGCAGTTTAGGGTTTGAGGAGGGAATGCAAAGAAACAGATCTCAGCAATAAGTTTATTGATCTTAAGTGGCATGAGGATATTGCACAACAAGATGTATGAGCTTTGCTACCAAATACAGTGACTTCCGCTCATACACAACAGGGCTTTTGAGTACTCAGTTTTCTATGCGCAATTATGTTAAACTATACTTATGCAACCTGAAGCAGAGAGGCATCATCAGATTTTATGGAAACAAGATGGACCCGACTTCGAAAACCAAGATGGGAGACTCACATTTGAGCAAGATTCTTTGATGGGCTGGGGGATCCCTGGGTATCTACAGGTAAGAGGCTTAATTCTGGCAGTGGTATATAGGGCAGCATAATGAATCAGTACAGCCTGCTGTTCCAGACACCAACTTAAACAAATGACAGAAGAGGAGTCTATCAAATGACTAGAGGGAACTGATGGTGGTCTTTGACTGCGAACTAGGGCAATGGATAAAGGGCAAGCAGCGGATTTACTCTACGGCGACCTCAGCAAGGCATTCGACTCTGTGCCACACAAAAGGCTGCTGAATAAGTTAGTGGAGCAAAGGATCTAGTTAGACGGCTGGGAAACTGGCGGGGGGAGACAGTGGAGGGTGGTCACAAGCAGGATGCTACAGGGTTGTCAAGTCCTAAGGCAGTCCTTTTCAGTATGTTCATCAGTGACATGGGAGAAGGAATTCAGGGCAAGATGTTTGTCTGCAGATGACACTAAGCTCTATGGCAAGGTAGACATGGGTGTATGAAGGCACACTCCATGTACTCCATGGTGTACAATTGTATTTACAAGGGGCCAACAAAAAGACTCTGAACTACTGCCATTGTTCCTTGCAACACAACACAGGGTCAGCTGATCCCTTCTCTAATTTCATTCTTGAGAGCCAAAATTAGAAGGGTTGGCCACTTAAGATTGTCTTTGGATCCCAGTGACTATACAACATTACAGGCTCTGGGGTTGTATGTGAGTGGCTGAGGGAGCAATGTATTACAACTGCATTTACCAGTGCATAAGATTTGGCAACAAACACTGCCATGGTGCACACTTTTTTAAATTTTTTGTGGTTACACTCTTGAGGGCAGACAGCGAGGAAGGGGACAGGAAGGTGCAGAGCTGGTCCAAGGTTTGGCAGTTAAAATTCAATGAGTGCTAAGTGACGCATATACAGAACAAGAGTTACAGGACATAATACTGGATGGGAGGGGTAAAGCTGAACACTACCTCTGAGGAAAGGGATCTGGGAGTTATCGTAAGTGACTGCCTTAAAACAATCTAGCCAGTGTAACAAGACCTACAGCAGGATAACCAAAATGTTGGGGTGTATTGGGAAGGGGTTTGACAGCAGGAGGGAGGTGATGCTACCTCTCTACAGATTACTGGTGAGGCCACATCCAGAATACTGTGTCCAGTTCTGGAGTCCCCAGCTAAGAACTAAGACAGGGTAGAGATAGGGTAATTAAAGTGATTCAAGGCCGGCAATGGCTGATCCTACGAGGGCTTGGCTTAAGGCTCTGAACACGTACTTGCACAAGACCAGAAGGAAGAGGGGCGATATGATAGAGACCTTCAAGTTCCTGAAAGGAACAAACATGTTAGATTGTGAGGAAATATTTGGCAGGAATAGTGAATCAAAAACACAGGGACATAAGTGAAAGCTGGCAGGGGGGGAGATGCAGGAAGGACTTAAAAAACTTTTGTTTTACAGAGAGAGTAATAAAGCCAAGGAACTGCCTACCAGCACAGGTAGTGGGTGCAAGAACTAGTAACAGTTTCAAACACAGCTGAGACCGAGGAAAAGGCTTAATAGTTACACAGAGGGAAGTAGTAGGGCATGGGTGAGGGGCAATAACTCCAAGTAGACAATAAGTCCCAGGGTCCGATAGGGTAAAACAGGGCAACATGGATGACCAATGGTCTTTTTTCTGCCAAAAGTTTCTATGTTTCTATGTAAGTATCCTGTTAATCATTTTGTAGGGGAAGGGTGGGGGTGTAGCCTCTGGGTTTAGAGTGGATGACAACCCTTTAGGCAGGTTTTTGATACAGGGATACGGAGACAATGGGAAAACAAAATGTAACATCAGTATGTACCCCTAGAATGGTAGGTGGAGGTTGTACCCAAAGAACTTACACCAAGGCATGGAATTCCCTAACCACTTATTTCCTAATGTATGTCAGCTGCATTACATACAATGATCATCTTCGAGCTTCCTCCCCTTTTCCATGCATAACATCAGTACTGTGGCTACATCAGGAAACGATTTAACTAGATTTTGCAGACTTATGATGGAAAATAAAAGTAGATAAAAAGTAAGAATTTCCGGGTCTATGTTCTTGGGGCACAGCCTCCATTTTATGCTTCTGTGGTGCACATAAACTTAGCCAATTCCGATCGTACCCGAGGCATTCTCCAGCTCGGAACAAATCAACTCCAGTGGAAATATGCATGCATTGTAATGCTCCTGCTTGCAGTTTACATTAGCGTAAGACATTCAATGTTGCAGGCCAGCTGTACTGTGGTTATCAGGGTAAAGCCCAATATACAGTTCTCTGCAGAATACCTTTGATTAGACTAAGAACCCAAGGTGTTTTTTTTGTTTTGCACAAATCTTTTTAGGGTCCCTTCTTAAGGCAAACACATTATAGGACACTAACACAGGCAGATCCATATATCCCACTGTACACAAGATGTTGCATCTCAGCCAGGTTGCCCACACTAAATAATAATGTCTATCATTAAAACTTATTTAACATTTAAATAATTGAAGGAAATGAATCAATTTATAAAAATCAGTGAAGGCTCCTTTTAGTGCTCCTTAAATCAGACAGTGTGTGATGGTTACCTACTCGTATGTAGCTCGATTACACTACTAGGTGCTACATGCATTTCAGTACCGCAACAAGAGATCAGTACCCTAAGCAAAACTCATGACAGCCTTTCTGTAAGCAAATTAAAATACTGTCCTGCAATACATGGTTAGCATCACAGTGCATGAATGATAATGAGTTAAACAGCTTGACACACTGGTCACTAGTTGGAAGGAGTCCCTCAGCAGCCAATGCCACAGTGCACTAGTGACAAGAACTCACTGAATAGCCGGTGTCATTGTACACCAGTGGCAAGGAGTCACAGCCACAGAAACAGATGTTGCCAACAGGTAAATACCAAGAAGGGTCCATCTAGTCTGCTCATAGACTTTCCTACTTACCTGACCTAGGTGTCTCAATTTTTTTTTTTTTTTATTACCCCAAACCCTTCCTCTCTCCCCTAGCCAGCCCCAAGCTCCTCCACCTGGAATTATCTGCTCTTTAAGCTTGTCTGAGCTGCACTTAAACCTATATATAGTCCCTGCCTATAGGAAAGGGACAGTCTCGACACAGAACATGATAAAAATGACAATTGATTGGATCATCTTGTCCTGGATAATAGCACTGAGGAGGCAACAAGGTCATTCTCCAACCTCTGCTGATCAGAGAACTGAATTACCCACAAACTCAGTGACTTGGGCCTACCGCATATGAGGCGTTACCACCAGTCATCATAGTGACGGAGTTTTCTGCATATTCGCCGCATAACCACAGGACTACTATACTCGTATACAATCCCTGCACCATACCTACACAGTTACTAGACATCACAGCCTGAAGAGGCTTTGCATACAATCCCCACACCACGCCTGCTGGTCATCATGGACTCTTCTCTCTCCAGAGGCAGAAAAATCTTTTTACAAAAAATGTCTCTGCCTTCATAATACTTCCAGTTACAGAGAATCTTCAAAATGAAGAATGGCAAAGGCCTAAGAAGGAAGTCTTATTCCATGCCAATGTCTGGGAGCTTTTACATTAAACAAAACCAAGATGTTTCTGAAGACTTGCTAGAGAGCTTTTACGATTCAATAAAACTGTCACAAATGCACTTAGCAGGTCAGGCCTTCTGCTCCCACAGTGCCAACCTCAGAACGCAATAGTGTGAACAGGTAACAGACAGGGTAACCCTCCTGTCTGCTTTGGGTCCGAATCACCTTTAGTCTCAAGTTCTGGGGGGATTCAAACTGTGAACCTTAGCCTAGCATACCCAATGAACAGGCTCAGATATGTACCCTCTTCGGAGACTGCAGTATAATCTTTTGCCAGAGGCACCCAGCCGGGATTCCAAAATGAACCATTTTAACTCTATAAGAGACCTTAGGTATATTCTTACCTTTTATCAAGCTTAGTAACACCATCAAGCTGTTGAACAGTTTTGTCAGACTTAACCCCTATATGTCACATGCAAAAAAGAACTGGCAGACACCCAGCCTTTCGAAGAAAAGGTACTTTACTAAAAGATGATAAAAACATGAAAAATGTAAACACAGAACAATATATCAAAGAGCTCACAATCACATAAAAGAACAAGGGAAAATTACAAAGCAAAACTCCTACCACAATACATTTAGATCTTTGCTATCTAAGGTACTACCTCTGGAAGTGTGTTTTAAAGTTAGATCAGAGAGCTGTGTCTCTCTAGAGTCCCAAGATGATATGACAACATTTCAGATACAAGTATCAGTTTAAACTCTGCGTCTCCACACCCCTTCTGTGAGTCATCCAGCTCCTCCTTTTAGAATATAAAATTAAAAAAAATTATTTCCTATCAGGAGATATTTTAAATACAGTGCCATCAGAAGAAAAAAGGCATTTCCTATATATAACTCTTTAATTACACATGCTTCCTTTGAACTTAGCAATCCCACACTGGCACCAATGTGTTAAAAAACCCCAACAGAAATCAGCCTAATGATGTCCTGTTCCTGAAGTCATAAAGTCACATTTGATTTCCATTTCAAAAACATGAGGTCATAAAAAGGCCATAAAATGCAATTTCTCAAGGAAGTTAATTACATTACAGAGATCTCCTGGTCAGTGTAATACATCCTGTGATTTCAGCTGCTGACACCTTGTAATTTAAAAGGGCCAAATCTCATAGACTAACATTTCATACACTGACCATTTATTTATACTACCACTATCACACAATAATCATAACCAGCTGGCCAAGCATCACACTAAGATGGGCACATGGCTGTCCCCTTCCCAAGATCAAAACATATGTCTCTTCTCTAAGAAAATCATTATCCCAGTGGAAGGGGTACTACTCTCAAAGATGTTGTGGACAGGAAAATGGGTAGCTCAGTTTATAGGTTGACAAATACCCTGAGAGTGCCAGGAGTGTGTGATATGTGAGCGAAGCTCAGGTGACATCGATAAACAGTTTGTTGCTAAAGCATAATACATGACAGGGTGTGTGTCATGCTGGAATAATGTCATGCCTCAGGTGGTTGGGCACAAGGCCATAGGCTGAATACATCCAACACCCGAGAAGTGACACTATCCCTACAACACAAGCCCTGAAGTGCATTACTGCAATTTTAAAATGGTTTGCTTTTAAATGAAAAAAGATTAAAAAAAACACATTTTTAAAATATATTTCAGTTGCTTTTTAAATAGGCATGATGTTGCGCTGGGACGGGATAACATCACTGTTGCATGTCAGCACTGACCAAATCAGAGCCCAGGACTTTTTCTTGCCATTTTAGAATTCTCCATACCCGAGACTGTGACATGTATGTCTACCTCATGTTGGGCATTCACCTTTTACCTAACTGCATGCGACTCTGAAGGGAGTTCTCAAAGGATTTAGGGTAATGATGCAACATCTAGAACTGTGGTGCTGATGGGAGAGGGTTTCTGGGGAACTGCCTTATCTGATTACTTTCATTAATTACTATCTCTTGAGGTTTTTGCAATTTGTACCTGGTGTACTTTGCCTTAATGTGTCACAGTCGGTGTATGCACTGTGGTGTGGGACTATGTAGGAACTAGTCAGCTGTATTATTTCTTGGAGGAGGGGGTTCCATTCCAAATGGTAGTATGCACTTCCAAGGGGCTTTCCCAGGTGGACACACTGCACTATCGTGCATTCTGTTCAGCTTATAACACCTGAACCAGGTTCAACCAATCATTGTAGGATTGAACCACATACCCCTTGGAGTACTTACAGAAGAAGTAGTGCTACAAACAGGAAAAAAAATCTGAAAAAACCCAATCACTATAATACAGAAAAACAGAATCAGAAAGTGGGGACTAGTTATAGTCCTCCCTAAATGTAATGCGGTTTCAACATGACTACTGAAACATGATTCAAACATTTTGGTGGCCAAAACAATATTCTGAAAACTACAAGGTGGTAACTACCAGATCTGAGCCCTGGATCCCACATGAAGTGGTAAGCAGTGTTCTCTCACTGCTGTGATTAAGATGTCCTACCATCACCAGCTCAAAACAGGTCCTGCCCCACCTTCAATTACACTTTTTATAAGCTAGTCCTCATAGTGATTGTCACAACTTGTTTTGCACTTTGGGAGGCATCCCGCTGCAAGACAGAGACTTTGTTAACAAATATTGGCTGGGCGGAGAGAACTCAAAATGAGAAACATCCCTTGTGGCACTTTCCAACACAAAGACTTACTTTACTATAAGACTGTAAATTATTAAGCTGCAAGGACCTTTGCTCCCCTTCCCCAGCCTAGCCCAGTCACAGTAAAAGCCATCACAGTGGTATCTGCTGAGCGAAGTGCAGGGGAAAAGACAGGTAATCAGTGACAGGATCGGGGCTCCGCCGGCTAGCTAACAGCATGATCTACTGAAGGTATTTGCCAATTTAGCATTAGCCCAATACTGATCAAGTGACTGAAAAAGTTCTAATAAAAAAAAAAAAAGGCAGAAAAAGACCAATCTACACATCCTGTCAAACCCAGATTCAATGCAATCTTTAGGATGGGACAGGACTTCGATATTATAGAGTGTGATCACAGCAGGGTTTCATCATATCTGACTTGACAGGGTTGTTGCTCTGTGACTGGAGGACCCTTGGGCAACAGGATTTAGCCACTCCTGTTTTTGGGAGCACTTCTGTAAACCGGAAAATGCGGCACAAACTAGCAAGGTCCACCTGTTAGAAACTAAAAACACAGTACTCAATTTTTGTGGCAAATAACCAAGTTAATACCCCAGCATTTTTGGGAATCCATGCATACATTAAGGTGCCTACAATTTGTGGTTCTGCAATTATAAACTGCAGCACACTGCTGTTAAGAGCCACTTGGGCTCCTTCTTTTCTGTTTAGTGGCCTGAGGGATGGGCCAGCCTGTTGGCACAGCCACAAAGCTGCTGCTTGTGATGTCAGCCACACGGATACAGGAAAAAGCCGGGGCTGTTGGGAGGGTTGGGCTACACACACTGCATGACCATGAGTGGCAGTGCAGTGGAGGCATAGCAGCAGGCAGTACGTAAGATGAGCTCTGTGGTGGCGTGCTTGGCATACTCAAAGACTCTGAGCCCTCCAGCATCCACGTTGGCTGGGAACAGAAAGCAGAAATGCCCTGGCACTCAATGAGATGATAGAGGGTACAACTGGTCCCAAACTTGGACAACTGGCCACCCAACAATAGAAATTTCTCTGTGCATCACAGAAGGAGCACGACAGAGAACTGTATCAATTAAAGCAGAAAGAAGTGGGGAATGCAGTCAGAATAGCAAAAGCCCAAACTGAGGAAAAAATAGCCAAGTCAGTTAAGAAGGGGAATAAAAGCTTTTATAGGTACATTAGGGAGCGTAGAAAGGTTAAGGGAGGAATAGTGAAGATTAATAAGGGAGAGGGGAGGTGGGCAGAGGGAGACAGTGAAAAGGCAGAGATACTGAATGAATACTTTTCCTCAGTATTCACAAAAGAAGATGAGGAGGAGTTACCTAAACCAGACAATAGAAGCACTCTGGGTAGGGGGGTTGACACCAGTCCATTTACAGAAGAGAGTCCTGAAAGAACTCCTAAAACTCAAGGTGGACAAAGCAATGGGGCCTGATGGGAGTCACCCCAGAATCCTAAAAGAACTAAGGGAGGACCTAGTGACACCACTGACCACACTTTTTAACAAATCATGGGAGGATGGGGTGATGCCTGAGGACTGGAGGAGGGCAGATGCGATTCCCCTTCACAAAAGTGGGAGCAAGGCAGAAGCAGGAAACTACAGACCCGTAAGTTTGACCTCAGTGGTGGGGAAAATGATGGAATCACTTCTGAAAGAAAGAATTGTTGAGTACCTAGAGGCCAGCGGGGCACAGGACCCAAAGCAGCATGGATTTACAGCAGGAAGGTCATGTCAGATGAATCTAATAGATTTCTTTGACTGGGTGACCAAAGTAATACACCAGGAGGGGCTGTGGATATGACCTACCTAGACTTTAGCAAGGCATTTGACACAGTCCTGCACAAAAGATTAATAATCAAGTTAGCCAGCTTGGGAGTGGGTCCCAGGGTGGTAGCCTGGGTTGCAAACTGGCTGCACAACAGGACACAGAAGGTAATAGTGAGTGAAACACATTCCGAAGAAAAGGGGGGTCACTAGTGGAGTACCTCAGGGCTCAGTACTGGGTCCAGTCCTCTTTAACATCTTTATAGGTGACATTGCAGAGGGTCTGGAGGGAAAGGTATGCCTCTTTGCAGATGATACAAAGGTCTGTAACAGAGTTGATACACAAGGGGGGGGGTAGAAAGGATGAGCAAGTCACTTAACTTCCCTATGCTCCCAGGTCACACCTGTAAACAAGCTTTCAGCTTAGTGTGTCTCATCTGGTTAAACAATTGGGAAAAAAAAAGGGACTTGGCAAGGTTGGAGGAATGGTCAGACATATGGCAACTTAGATTCAATGCAAAGAAGTGCAAAGTAATGCACCTGGGAAACAAAAACCCAGGAGAAGAGTACACAATAGCAGGGGAGGTACCAACAACAACAAAAATGGAACGGGACTTGGGGGTAGTCATATCAGATGATGTAAAGGTGGGTAAGCAATGTGAGAAGTCAGTGAGGAGAGCCAGGGGATACTGGGATGCATAGGAAGGGCATCACAAGTAGAAAAAGGAAGTGGTTATCCCTCTGTACAGACAGTTGGTGAGACCCCATCTGGAGTACTGTGTGCAGTTTGGAGACCTCATCTACATGAAGGACATAGACAGGATGGAAGCAGTCAGAGGAGGGCAACTAAAATGGTGCAGGGTCTGCATCAGAAATCATATGACGAGAGACAGCGAGCTTAATATGTATACCTTTGATGAAAGGAGGGACGGGGGGACATGATAGAAATGTTCAAGTACCTCAAGGGAATCAACAAAGTCCAGGAGGGTAGCATCTTTCAGTAAAGAGATGTGTAAGAACAAGGGACACAATTTAAAGATAGAGGGCGACAAGGTGTGAGAGAAATCTTTTTCACGGAGAGTGGTGGATCGTGGAACTGCCTTCCTAGGGAGGTTGTTGGGGCTAAAACAGTGGGGGAATTCAAACATGCATGGGACAGACACAAGGCAACTGTAGTGGGGGGTGGCAGAAAGTAGGCTGTTGGTTAACTAGAATCTGCAGCTTATCCAGTAGGTAGGGAAATGGGCAGACTGGGTGGGCCAAGTGGTCCTTATCTGCCGTCAAAATCTATGTTTCTATGCTGAAGCCAATACTACTAGTTGTAGCTTGCCTATCGTGGCTTTTTCTCTGCCAAGTCTACCAGTTAAAGGTCACTGTGTTGGCAAAAAAGTGAGCTGCTCTGGCTGAAAACAGGCAAGTGAGTGATGTCACAGAAGCCTGAAACAGCTTCTTGACTGATCTGCGAGAACTTTCATAATGAAGAATTCTAGGTCCAGAGAGTCAAAACATCGCCCTTTTTCCCGGTCTGATTCAAACAAGCCATGCTCTAATTTGCCATCCTCAGCTTAAAAAAGGAAGAGATGAAGGATCAACAGTATGGAGTGGGGGAACTAAATCTCTTTTTATTTTTTAGATGATGATCTGGCCCAGGGTTGGCTGTCCTTGTCTGAAATAGGCAGAGATGTTCTCTTCTTCTTTTTTTTTTTTTTTTAAAATCAAGGTTTTTATCTCCCTATGCCATCAATTTTTCCTATCTGACCAGCCTTGTTACAGGCCTCCTCCGAGTACTTACCCCAGCCTCCATGTTTGTCCTGGGAGCAGAGCTTCCCTGACTAGGCGTGGACCCTCTCAGGAGACTGGTGGCCAATGAGTGATGCGAGCATGAGAGAGGCTGATTTTTCCTACCATCTTTTCTCCCCAGGAGCTGCAGAGTGCAATGATGAAATAACATGTGTGCACTGGTGCATGGGTGTGTTACCAGCGTTTGGCAGTGGACCCTCCTCAAGTGTGCCTTTCTTGTGCTACCACCCAGCTTTCATCAAGTGGCAGACAAACAGCGGAGACTATTCCCCCCTCTCCCTGGAGAGCTGTCCTGTGGGACACTTAGCACTGCTTTCCCCGACTGGCCCTCCGAAACTCGAGTCTATTCCTGAAACCAGGCTGCTGACACAGGGAGCAGTAATATTTTTGCTGTGTTACCTGATGGTTTCTTTTTGCTTTTTTATGTGACTGCTCATCTGAGCTATTAAGTAGTTGAGTGGAAGACATGGGTTTGTTTTCTAGGAAGTCAAAACACCCTGGTTCTAGCACAAAGGTCCTGTTAGATTTAGCAATTATGACTGGATCCAGGGTAATTTTGCTGTCTACTGTTCACGGAAACTCTTGATTCATGAACCCATCTACTTGCTCCTCAAGGAGTATGACCCGCAAAGATGAGCTGACAGATGAGTTATCCACTATCACTGGTGTGTCTTCTCACACTGAAGGTAAAGGGAGCCTGTGACCTGGACAATAACAGCCGATTTACCTCGGTGCATTTTGTACAGCTAGTCAGCTTCCCCTCAGTCGGTATGACATTGGGCATAGCAGGAAACAGCAGCATGGGCATGAAGGAGGGAAATGGCAATTTGAAACAGTGTTGGATGTAAGATAGCAGGGGAACACAACAGTGTGGGCCTGCAAGTTTAGAAGTAAATGCTCTTGCTGAAATAGCGTGTGTCTGTGTTTTTTTTTTTTGGGGGGGTTATGCTTGATAAATGTCCTGATCAGTGTCCCCTTCCCCAAAAGGCTCCTCACAGACACTCAATTACAGAGTGCTGCACATCAGACTACAAAATACTACGCAGTTTGTGTGGCACTTCAAGCTCATGTGAAAAGTCAAAGATCACAGGTGCCATCCCAAAAGCGTGAATACAGGTGGGCAGGACCCCTTCAAAAGACTGCACCCTACTGAAGGCAATATGATGTTAACTTGCCCACACCACACTAACTAACATGATTTTACTCAGTTCTTGTGTTGACAGAGTCTCCCGTTTGATCAGTTGCTTGCTTCAGGAATTAAAGGGTGGTGAGCCAGTGCCATCTTTGCATCTTGAGTTTGCACTTAATTCCCAAGTCCCAAGATCAGTCCTCTAAGACAATACACACAAAGCATGCTTTAGCAAGTAGTGTCCTCAGGTAAGGTTGTACTCACAGTTTGTTGTTCCATGAAGTACCTCTAAGTGCAGTGTGATGGCTGGCATCTGTATAGATGCTCCTTCAGTAGTCATGAGGGGAGAGGCGGTGCCATTGCTTCTTTGTCATACAGTACACCAACATGTCCTATTTCTTGTCCTGTATTACTTGTACATCCTACAGTGCCATCCTGTCCTACAGTCACATCATGTCCTATCATACCCCACAGTGAGATCACATTCTATCATGTCCCACAGTAACATATTGTACTATGTCCTACAGTCTCAACATGTCCTAAAATCTCGTTATGTCCTACAGTCTCGATGTGTCCTATATTACCATCATGTCTTATGCTACCAGCGTGTTCTGCACTGCCGGTATGTCTTATAGTTTGGTCATGTCTTGCAGTCCAATCATGTCCTACAATCCCATCTTGTCCTATAGTCCCAGCAAGTCCTAGAGTGCCATAATGTCCAACAGTCTTGTCATGTCCTATAGTCCCATCATGTACTATAGTACCAGTATGTCTTATATCATGTTCTATGCCACCAGTATGTCCTACAGTCCCAGCATATCCTGCTGTCCCAGCAAGTCTTACAGCGTATCCTCTTTTGGTCAATTTGGCAACAGTTCCTACAGCAGATGACCTGGCAGGGCCCAGATCAGGCAGTTGCCACTGGTACCCACCAGCATGGCCATGTCTTGGATCTGGTCTTCTTGTCATGTCTTAACATAGGGAAGGTCAGGATTGATCTGGTCATGTGGTCAGATCATGGTATTGTGATGTCCCCACACACACTTTAATTCCCCCTTTGGAGATGGCCTGATACTGTTCTAAATGCAATCTGGAGCCCCACAAACTCTTTATGGAATAAGACCTATCAAGTATGAGGGCAGGATGTGCTGGTGGAGTCGAGAAGGCTGTGGGGTGCTATAACAGGGCTTTTATAGCTACTCTTGACTCCCTAACACCATATTGTGTTTTTCCCCATACATCCCGCTACAGCTCCACATGGTACTGCGAGGAGCTGAGGCAGCTGAAGACAAAGTGATGGAGGTTGGAGAATTTTTGGCAGAGGTCCTGCTCACTGGAGGACAAATTGTCACAGAGAAATCACTACAGTGAGTATCAGCAGGCATCACTCTGAAAGACAGAGTTTCTGTCAAAGGTGACTGCTGAGGGAAAGAATCGTCCAGCTCAAGTCTTTCACACCATGGACAGGTTACTGAACCTCCTTGCCTGTGATCTGAAAGAGTCTTTTCAGCTGAAAAATGCAACAGATTTAAATCGATCCTTTCTCACCAAGGTGTCCACTTCATGGGTTGCAACCTCCACAAATGGCCTGTCGTGGGCCAGCAGTACCAGTCCTAGGATAGGTCCAGGTAATTGGCCGTCTTCGAGGAAGTTTACTCCAGCTACGGATGAAGAGGTGTTTCAGGTGTTTTCAAAGCCATGTCCCACCTACTGTCTTTTGTACCTAGGGTCTACCTGGCTGCCTACTGGTTGTGGGGAGACCCTGGGTCTGATTATTTCAGAGACTGTTAGGTCATCTCTTAGGGAAGGGATATTGCCTGCTGCCCTGAAAAAGGCTGTGGAGAAGCCCTCTTGAAGAAACCATCTGTAGATCCCGATGTACTCTTGAATTAGAGGCCTGTCTTGAACCTTCCCTTTTTGGGGAAGGTAATCAGGATTCGGGAAGGTAGTGGCAACACAGCTAGTGATTCACCTGGAAAGGTTTGACATTTATGGGCTTCTCCGGTTGGGATTCCACCCTCATCATAGCATGGAGACCACACTCATCAAGGTGCTCAATGATATCCTCACTGCAAGAGATGGAGGGCATCGTTCCATTATTGTCCTGCTGGATCTCTCATTGGTGTTTGAAATAGTCAATGATGGGGTGCTTTTGGAATGCCTGAGGCACTATGTTGGACTCACCAGCACTGTTGTGGGCTGGTTAAGTCCCACGTTACCAGTAATTGTGACATCACACAGGTCTGCTTTAAAAAAAAAAGAATGCTATGTCTCTGTAACTCTGCCTCCTAAGTTCAAAGTGAAGTGCTGAGCACTTTTCAGAGCTTCCAACATCTGATGTTACTAGCTGCCTTACCAGACAAGAGTGTCCACTAAATTAAAAATATATTATTGCAGCAGAAAATAGTACATGTGTGCTTCTTGATATGCGGGATCCTTTTTCAGATTGTTCTTATCTTAGGTAATTTAATTTCTGAGATGGCTGTGTGTGACTGTGGTGTGCCTCAAGACTCGCTCCTGGTCCCAATGTTGTTTGCTGTGTACATGTTGCCATTGGGTGAGATCAGACGGTATGGTCTGTGTGTTTCACTACTATGCAAATGACACACAGATAAACGTTGTGTTCACCGCACAGGGCAGATCTGGGTCCTGTGTTGTGTTGTTGTTTAGGAGCTCAACAACTGGATGTCTTTCAATTGGTTAAGTCTCAACCCAAACAAGAGTGAAGTGATGATTATCGAACCAAGTTTCCGAGGGTCGGCAATGATGAGGAGTGACACTGGGCCACCATCTCTAAATGAGGTAATCCTCAGAGACAAAGAAACTCAGCGCGCAAGCACTGAGGCACAGGTTACCCCAAAGATCACTGGCTGGGAAGCCAAGTTTCAAAGAAATACAAAATCACACATACCCCCATCATGCAAAGCACCATGGGCTGTATATGCAAATCACCACATAGTATTATGCTGGTTCAACTTTAAGCGGAAATGCATGGTACCAAAAGGTCTCTCACACAGTCTGCAAAGGGTGCTAACAGAAGACACATACATGTGTTTCGTCCTACCAGGACTATCAGCGCGCCTCGTCTGTATGACACCCCAGTGGAATGAACCAGCTACCCTATCCTCAGAGTTGTGGATTCGGCAAGAAATCTGGGTGTTAATATGGACTGCAGGCTGACATTCGAATGTCAGGTGTCGGCTGTCATCCGTAGTGGCCTTTTCCATATTCAAAATAATGGTAGGATTAAACTGCATCTGGTGCCCGGTGACCTGGTGACGACAGTCCATGCTTCGTCACATCTAGGTGGGATTACTGTAACGCTCACTACTTAGAGTTATATGGAATCCTGCTGCCTCACCTGTAGTTGGTCCAGAACATGGCTGCCTGATTGATATCTGGTACATCTTGGAGGGATAATATTACCCTGGTGCTGTGAGATCTGCACTGGCTGCCCATTCAGTGGCACATCAGCTTTCAGATAAGCTTGTTGGTATACAAGGCCCTACATGACATAGGTCCTACTTACCTGTGTCAATGGCTTAGTAGGTTGCATGCTTGCCTCTGGGGCCAGAAGATCGAAAGGGTCATGAGTTCTAGACCCACACTGGGAACTTGGGCCAATCAACTGTCCTTCATTATGAAGGATTTCTGTTATTTAAGAGAGGAATGGGCCCTTGGGGTTATTGTAGCGGAGGACCTCAGGGTGGCAGAGCAGTGTGAAAAAGCAGTGGGCAGGACCAGTGGGATGGTGGGGTGCACAGGGAGGGGTATCTCCAGCAGGAGGAGGGAGGTGGTGTTGCCACTATATCCCTCACTGGTGCAGCCTTACCTGAAGTACTGTGTCCCGTTTTGGAGACAACACCTCAGAAAGGACACAGATATGGTAAAGGCACAGACTAGAGCAAATAAAATGGTGCAGGGTTTGCATGGGAAGCCCTGTTACGAAAGACTGAGGGATCTCAGCAGGTACACCCTGGAAGACAGGAGAGAGGGGGCATGCTAAAGATCTACAAGTACCTCGGAGGGGTGAACAGGGTGCAGGTGGGGAGCCTTTCTGAAATGAGAACAAGCACAAGGGGGCATGTGATGAGGTTGGAGGGGGGTTAAGTGAGATATAAGAAAATACTTCTTCACTGAAAGGGTGGTAGACACCTGAAACAGACTGCCAGTGGAAGTGGTTGAAACTAGGACAGTGGGACTTTAAGAATACATGGGATAAGGGTATACTGTAAACATTTTCACTGTCAAATAATTTCCATTATTTTCACTAAAACACTAATTCGTGTGAAAATAAATTCTTAATTACCAGAAATGATATTAGTAATTTTTCCATTATAGTGAAAATGGTGCTAATGACTTAGCACTAACTTATTTTGCACTTGAGTTTGTACTAAAATGACTTTGCATGAATATAACTAGTTTAACAACATTAGAAAAGAGATAGGAAGATGGGAGGGTCACCGGAGACCAGATAAGGTTCAGCAGAGGCAGAATAAATAGGAAAGGAGTATCTGTGCAGACTGGGTGGGCCAAGCGGTCCTTTTCTGCTGACAGATTCTGTGTTTCTGTTACCCAAAATATCTCCCGATTCCTCACAATCTGCTCGCCCTCTTTGCTCCATGGATGCTGGCCTAGTAACTCTATCCCTTGTCAAGGTTGAAGTTGTCCAGGGACAGGGCACTGATGGTTTCACTAATATGGAACTCCGTTGCCTTGTTACATTTTGCCTGCCAGCACAGCGGAGGCCTTCAAAGGGGCCTTGAAATTCCACCTGTTCAAACTGGCAAATATCCAACCCGATTAAAATATTTTATAATGAATCTATGAATATACTATGTATGTGGACAGGAGTTTTTTCTACTGTTTTATTGTTATATTTGTTTACAAACTGTTTATCCATGTATTTACTTAGTACTTTGTTTTAGTTTATTAACTGTGCATGGATTTGTTCGGTGCCCTGAACCTCCAGGAAAGGGTGCCTAAGCTATAAAATAGTTTTACCTTGCCTATGCTACTAGCATGTCCAAGAACATCATTAACTCATACAATATTATGTTGTCCTGCAGTCCAATCACATATTGCAATACCGACATGTCCTACAGTATCACCATGTCTTACAAATTGTTGCACAGTCATGTCTTACAGGCCCATCTTGCGTCCTACAGACCCATCATGTCCTGTATTCCATGACATCCTAAAGTACCATCATGTTCTTTGTATCAGCATGTCCTACAGTACATCATGTCCTATGCTACTAGCATGTACTTCTGTAGCACCATGTCCTACAGAATGTCCAAGAGTAACATCACACCCTATTGTCCAATCCTGTCCTACAGTACCACTATCTTCTGTGATACCATCATGTCCTACGGTACCACCATGTTCTACAGTACTAACATATCCTGCAGTACCATCATATCCTACAATACCATTATGTCTTACAGTCCCATCATATCCTACAGTCCCATCATATCCTACGGTCCCACCATATCCTGCAGTCACCCGGAAAAGGCAAAGTTCCTGTCACAGATGATTGCTACAGGGAGAACTCATCCACCTCAACTCTTTTGCACTGTAAACAGGTTATTAAAACACATCCTGTCTACGGTCTGCTCAAGTTTTTTTCTGCTGAAAAATGCAATGAGTTCGGAGATTTCTCTTTGACAAGGTGTCCTCCATCAGGTCAGGCCTCTGCTCATATGGTCTGTCATGGGCTGGTGATGGTTAGGGCCTGAGTAGCACTGTTGATCTGCCTGCCTGGGGAGAGTTTTGGACAGTTCTGGAGAAAGAGGTTCTCAGGGTGATTGCAGGTCTACGTCCCACCAGCTGTCTGCTGGATTCTGGTCCCAGCTGGCTACTTCTAAAGTGCCAGGAGGTTTTGGGTCCAGTTATTTCCCAGCTTGTTGGATGTTCTTTGAGGGAGGGTGTTTTCCCATTTGTCCTTAAAACAGGCTCCTTCTTAAAAAAACTTTCCTTTAACCCTCATGTGCTGAGGAACTACAGACTAGTCTCTAATTTCCCCTTTTTAGGGAGGATTATTAAAAAGGTGTCGATTTAGCGACTCGTGCAGTTTAACATCTACAACCCTCTCTAGTCAAGTTTTCGTGTGCACTACAGTATGGAGATTGCCCTTATCTAAGTGACAAATGATCTCCTCATGGTGAAGGATCGAGGCCTTTGTACCATATTGGTCCTGTTGGAGTGCTCAGTGGCATTTGACACTGTTGATCGTGGTGTGCGCCACCTGAGAGACTACGTGGGACTCACTAGCACTGTACTGCACTGGTCTGAGTCTTTCTTAACCAGGAGGAGAACACAGTAGGTGGTCCTGGGAAATTGTCTTTCCAAGGCCTCTGCGCTTTCTTGTGGAGTTCCTCAAGGCTTGATCATTGATCCTGTGTTCTCAGTTCACATGATGCCATTGTGTGAGACCATTAGATGGTATGACATTGAGTTACATTATTATGCAGAGGATACTCAGCTTTACTGGCACTTCTGGTGGCTCTGATGCGGTACTGGTGCTGGAGAGGTGCTTAACTGAAATTGACTGGATGGCCTCAAACTGGCTATGTCTTAACCTGGGTAAAACGGAGGTCATGATTATCGAGCCAGGTAGGCAGGGCCCAGCCATGACAAGTGAACTGACCTTACATCTTCACTGGGTGATCTATCGCTCAGAGTTGTAGATGCGATTAAGAATCTTGGGATCATCCTGGACTACAAGTTGACATCAACAGGTGTGAGCTGTGGTGAGGGCTGGCTTCTACCATCTTTGTAACATCTCTAGGATTAAACGGCATCTAGCCCCCGCTGACCTGGTGATGAAAGTACATGCCTTTGTCACCTCTAGGCTCAACTACTGCAATGCTTTATGCCTAGGGCTATCTGGCAGTTTTCTGCAATGCCTGCAGCTAGTCCAGAATACTGCAATCTGGCTGATTGTAAGCTCCTCTCGAAGGGACATCATGTTGGCACTGCGAGTGCTGCACTGGCTACCTATGCAGTAGCACATAACCTTCAAGATACACTTGACAACACTCAAGATCCTATACAATCTGGGATCAGACTACATAAAAGACCTTCCAGTTCCCCATTGCCCAACTCACTCAATTCGCTCTTCCGATGCAGGCTTGCTTTCTGTCCCTGTATCTAGGCTACAGTAATCGGGGAACAGAGTTTTTTAAATTATTTTTTTTGTTTGTTTTATTTGCTGCACTTTTTATCTCCGGCCAGAGGACCTGCACCCATCTGTCCTACCCTGCCCAATCATCCACAGACCCTGGGATTTATCCTACTCAGTTAACAGCCCTGGCTTGCCACCCAGGGTGGGACCTTCCGGAGGGGGCCTTTTCTCCTACTGGACAATGGGATGCAGTCCCCGGAAGTGCCATGGGCAGAGTTTCCAGTTTTCAGTCCCTGAGAGGTGGCACATGCAAAGATGTCAGAGGCATGCACATTGACATCTGCCCTGCCTCCCTGTATATACTTGCGCCAGTTGTTGGACCCCTGGTGTCCACTAGGGGTCGGACAAGGCAGGGAGCTCCCCCCTCCCGGAGGACAGGAGTCTGTGAGCTGCTCAATCCTCCTCCTCCTCCCCCTGGCTGGCCTTCCGATGGTCAGGCTTGCTTCCAAATCCGGGTCGACATTATAACAAACAGCAGTGCTACCGCTGCACCAGCTGGGACAGAGCATTTTTTTGTGGCAGCAGCTACCTCACTTGAGGAAAGAAGGGAGAGGGGGGACATGATAGAAACTTTCAAGTACCTCAAGGGAATCAACAAAGTCCAAGAGAGTAGCATCTTTCAGAAAAAGAGACTTGCAAGAACAAGGGGACACAATTTAAAGATAGAAGGAGGGCGGTTCAGGGGCAATGTGAGGAAATATTATTTCACAGAGAGGGTAGTGGATGCATGGAACAGCCTTCCTGAGGAAGTTGTGGGGTCTAAAACTGTGGGAGAATTCAAGAATGCATGGGACAGACATAAGGCAATTCTTGTGGGGGGCAGGAAGATATAGGCTGTTGGTTAACTAGGATCTGCGGCCTATCCTGTAGGTAGGGAAATGGGCAGACTAGATGGGCCTAGCGGTCCTTATCTGCCGTCAAAGTCTATGTTTCTATGAATGCCCTGCCAGAACACGTTAGCTCTGCTCGCATGGTAGGGGCCTTTAAATACAATCTAAAAACCTTTCTTTTGCTAAAGCCTTTCCTGAATTTTTTAATTATTGTTGTATTTATGACTTACACCCACTGTTCGTTTTATATAAATTGTTTCGTAGTTTTACTGTATTTATTGTAAAGTGCACGGGGCCTTTGGAAAAGGATGCTATAGAATTAAAGTTGCCTTGCATACAAATACCATCACATCATACAGTACCATCATGACCCACAGCACCAGCATGTTCTACGGTACCTGCATGTCCTACAGCACCTGCACATCCTAGGGCTCCTGCATGTCCTATACTACCATGTTCCATACTAGCAGGATGGGCTTTGGATTAATGAGTGCAGCCCATAAGACTGACCCTTAGGCAGTGAAGAAAGAAGTTTCAGTTGTCATTCTTGACATAAAAATTGGGATGGCAATGCGGTTTTGTGCTTAAAGGATATGTAACCAGGGGTTTCTTAGTAATCAAAACCAAAAAAAACAGCACTGTAGGTTATAGGCTTACCTAAGTAATGATGTGCTCCGTTTGCCTCACAAATGTGTTTTAATCCATTTTTGTTATGTTTAAATATTTCCACAAATGTAAACAAAACCCTGCTTCCTATTCAGACACTGCACTTCAGAGCAATAATACAGTCTTCATAGGGACCTTATAAATAAACTGTTAAAATAACACTAACAAACTGCTTCTCCTCCAGATCCTTTACTGTGCATGTATGACAACCTTTTCCTACATGCACAGTAAGAGATTTGGAGGAGAACCGCTTTGATTTTAACAGTTTATTTATAAAGTCCCTATGCAGAATGCATTGTTGCTCCACTGATGTCATCATGTTAAGGACATCGTGGCCATTTTAGGCACCTACCAATATGCAATGTTTGAACAGGAACACAGGCTTTGTTTACATCTGTGGAAACACTTAAACATAATGAAAATGGATTCAAACATAGTTGTGAAGCAAACAGAGCACATCATTATGTAGGTAAACCTCTACCCTACAGTGCTGTGTTTTGGGTTTTGCAGATTGTACTTATTAAGGACCCCTGTTCATGTATCCTTTAAAACCCACAGCCAAGAAACAGGTTGTCACATGTTCAGATCCCACTACATCAACTGTGTGAACTTAAGCAATTCATTTTGACCTCGCTGTGTTTTATTCTCTGTGCTTTAAAACTGTGCAGAAACAGGACCCCTCACTGCAAATGGAAAGCTGAGCTAGGAATGCTTATATATTCTAGATCTGCCCTGTACTCACCTCAGCGGCCTCTGGCTGGCAACCCCCGCCATTTCTCCTTTCTTTTTCTCTTACTAAATGCCTACCTGAGCCTCCATAAGTCTGTTAGTTCAAGACTGCGAGCCTTATTTCTTACTTTTACCATGTATCAAGCGTGTTTATGTTCCCTGCACTGTTTATGTTACCTTGACTTTGTACTGTTCAAAATATGTGACGTGGAACCTATGTAAATTGTTCCCTGCACTGCATGTTACCTTAACTTTGTACTGTTCATTATATGTGACGTGGAACCTTCGTAAACGAGTCTCTGACTCAAAGGTACTTTCCGATCGTTGAAATAAATAAAATAAATAAATACATTTGTGGCATATCCAGGTGAAAATTGGGGAGATCCTGCAGCAGCTGTTTGGCCTGACATCTAAACTATTTCCATTATTAATTTACGCAGCAGATAGCCGGGACTTACAGTGGCGTGAAAAAGTATTTGCCCCCTTCCTGATTTTCTCTATTATTGCATATTTGTCACACTGGATGTTTTCAGGTCTTTAGACAAAATGTAATATTAGATAAAGTGAACCTGAGTGAACAAATAACACTTGTTTTTTTTTTTTATTTCACTTATTTAATGAAAAAAAGTTAACCAACACCAATTGGCACTGTGTGAAAAGTAATTGCCCCTTACATTAATAACTGGTTACGCCACATTTAGCTGCAATGACTGCAACCAAACACTTCCTATAATTCAATATCAGTCTTTCACACGCTGTGGAGGAATTTTAACCCACTCTTCCTCGTAAGAACTGCTTTAATTCAGTAACATTTGGTAGGTTTTCGAGCATGAACTGCTCGTTTCAGGTCCTACCACAGCATCTCTATTGGGTTTAAGTCTGGACTTTGACTAGGCCACTCTAAAACTTTAATTTTACTTCTTTTTAGCCATTCTGGCGTGGACTTGCTTTTTGTGTTTGGATCATTGTCTTGCTGCATGACCCAACTACGCTTCAGCTTCAGCTGACGGAAGGATGACTGGACATTCTCCTTAAGAATTTTCTGGTACAGAGCAGAATTCATGGTTCCTTTAATTATGGCAAGTCATCCAGGTCCTTAGGCAGCAAAGCATCCACACACCATCACACTACCACCACCATGTTTGACTGTTGGTATGGTGTTCTTACTGTGGAATGTTGTGTTTGCTTTAGGTGAGACATTATGGGATCCATGTTTTCCAAAAAGTTCCACTTTGGACTCATCTGTCCATAGAACATTTTCCCAATTGGCTTGTGGATCATCCAGGTGCTTCTTGGCAAATGAGAGACGAGCATTTATGTTCTTATTGGTTAGCAGTGGTTTCGCCTTGCTACTCTCACATGAAGCCCATTTTGCCCAGTCTCTTTCTGATTGTGGAGTCATGAACACTGACCTTAGCTGAGGCAAGAGAAGCCTGCAGTTCTTTGGATGTTGTTTTAGGATCCTTTGAGACTTCTTGGATGATTTTACACTCGCCCTTGGAGTAATTTTGGCAGGCCCCACTCCTGGGAAGGGTCACTACTGTTCCAAGTGTTCTCCATTTGGAGATTATGGCTCTCACTGTGGTTCGATGGAGTCTCAGAGCCTTAGAAATAGCTTTGTAACCCTTTCCAGACTGATAGAGGGCAACAAAATGTTTTTCTGATCTTTTCAGGAACTTCCTTTGATCATGGCATAATGTGCTTGTTGAATCTTTGTGCTGGCAATGTGACTCTGATGGTAAGGGCCAAAATAAGTGAGGTTTATATTGAGCAGGGCTGGCTGTAATCAAGTCTGGCTGTGTTCAATCAGCTGACTAATTATTCCTTTAATTGGGTTGATTTAACTAGGGGGCAATTACTTTTTCACACAGTGCCAGTTGGTGTTGGTTAACTTTTTTCATTAAATAAATGAAATAAGTAAAAAAAAAAAAGTGTTATTTGTCCACTCAGGTTCCCTTTATCTAATATTATATTTTGTCTAAAGACCTGAAAACATCCAGTGTGACAAATATGTAATAATAGAGAAAATCAGGAAGGGGGCAAATACTTTTTCACGCCACTGTACATACTAAATATATATTAGGTATACCATTACATCAGGGGGGATGCATTATGAGACACTGGCTTAACGTACAACCCCTCACGACTGGAGCCTGGAGGGAGGCAGTGAACCACGTATATAAGAGATAGAAAATAACATTTTCACAAAATGACAGACCTGAGCAATTTAGCTCCAGAGGGTATAAATGGGTTCTATCTGCCATGGCTAAAGATCCAGTATTTGTGCCTTAGAAGAGTAAACAAACTAGCTCTTTTTTTTTTTTTTTTTTTTTTTTTGTGTAATTCTTTGGTAATCGGGTAAGGCTCACTAGGCAGAAAGCCTGTTTTCAGGGGGTGGCCCAGGAGCACCAGGGAGGTTAAATGACATGCTCAGAGTCACACATTATACAAGTGCAGGTTATGGGAATCAAACCCAGGTCTGCTGGATGTACCAAGCTCACTCACAGCTCATTACTCTAACCTCTAGGCTATACTGTCAGCCCTCTGCTTTTAGTAGGATGGCCCGTTCTTCTGTCAGTGTTTGGGCGCCTCTTTCCTTCCCTTAAAGAGCAGCTGACACCTTTGAGGAAGGCAACTGTTGCTCAGTAGCTGCCTGCCCCTTGACCTAAATAGCCCTATTTTTAATTTGTTTGGCAAGTGATACTCCTCAGCAAGCTGAATCACATTGGTCTTGATTCCCTTGCGCAATCCTGGTTCACACATTAACAAATAGGATGCAAAAGGTCAAATGGAGAGGCGTCCTATCAAATCGTCTGCCTATTACAGATGGAGTACCCCAGGGATCTATAATTGGTCCTCTATTGTTCTCTATATTCATTAATGACCTAGATAAAAAATTGTGGTAATGGTCAACTCTTACTTTGTGCAGATGATGCTGATGCTGTCCTTTACAGGAGTTCCCCTGATGTCAAGGCCTCAATGCTCAACTGTCCAATGACTGAGTCTCTTGAAAAGTGGATCACAATAAACATGCTGGTCCTAAATGTGAAAAAAACTAAGACAGTCCTATTTGGACCCAAACACCTAGGACCTAACAGGCAGCACTCGCTTTTCCTTACAACTTCCTAGGGAAGTCTGATTGAGGTGGTGGGCGAGGATAAGTACCTTGGGGTCAATATCAACCAAGAACCTACCTTCATGTCACATACGGATCATGTAACCTGTTCCATCCACCAGAAACTTGGTCTACTATACAGACTGAGTGACTACCTTACTATGGATTCAAGGCTAGCTATAGTGAGTAGTGTCCTGCTCCTCAACTATTATATGGTGCCCCCATTTTGCAGTCACTCAGGCGATCAGAGTCCAATAGGCTTGCGACATTATAAAACAAAACTGAATGCTTTGCATTGGTTCTCCCCCCCCCAAAGCATCACTGTAATGTTCTTACCTCTCTGAACTGGCCCACTTTCAATTGGAGGCTCCAGTACCCCCATCATGTATCATGTTTAAATTAACCTCAGTCCATACTCCACCTAGTCTGGCTGGCCTTCTAGTCCCTAAACCCTTGAGAAAGCCACTCTGCTCCTCTAATAGTAAGTCACCTGAGGTTCCTAGGATTTGTACAACTATGGAGAAGTGGTCCTTTGTCTTCTCGGCTCCTTCTCTCTGGAATGCCCTTCCTGAGGTCAAAAAACTCTTAACTCTCTTTCCTGCTTCAGAAAAGGTCTAAAGACATATCTACTTGAAAGCTGCTGACGTACCTGTTATCAGTGATTGCCCCTACTTAATGATCTGTGTTTTATTGCTCATGACAATGTACTCCATGCCTTTGATCACTGTGTAGCCAAGCCCTCTACTGTAACCCAGTCGCTACCTTATTTAGTACTGTCTAAATATCCTGAATTTAATAAGTACTTGTTCACCTTGTAAATTGCGTTGAATCTTGTATTTCCTTATGCACTTTGCCACATATATCTGTAATTAATCCTGGGTCACCCCTGAAAAAGGGATCTCCAGTCTCACTGGTCCTACCTGTTTATCAAAATAAATAAATAAAGGAAAACTACACCCTCATATCTTGTAAATTTTGTTTCCGTGTCTGCAGACAACTCTTTCTGTGCAGGGGTTAGGGATATATGTGATTGCTTTAGTTTATTTTCACTGCTCATACTACTCCCTGTAATTATCCTGGGGGTCTTCACTTTGTGGTTGTTCAACTCTCATTATCCCGGACAGCTGCATTAGCATACGAGAACAAGATGTGTCAGCACCCTTTACACTCAACAGTACGCCTGTCTGCTCAATTATAGTTCATCAAAATCAAGCTGCAGCAAGGTGTGAAATACCACATATACCTTCACCAAATTTGCAAAGTGTCCGAGTTGTAATGCAGGGTTTTCCCCTTTAAACCGCATTTAAGTTGTGTGTTTTCAGAAAGTGTTTCCAGGATATTTGTACTTTCAGCATACATCTATATGCTATAAATGGTTGCTGTGACATCATGTTCCCATATGCTAATGCAGCTCTCATGGACAATGAGATTTCAGCAAACATAAAATTGAGACCGCTAGGATAGCTGCAGCAGACTAGCATGAACACTGAAAACAAACTAAAACAAACATGTATATCCCCAGCAGCTACAGGGAAGGAGTTGACTGTTGACATGAAAACAAACAAACATGTACAAAATATGTAGGTGTAGTTTTCCTTTAAGTAACTTTTCAAACTTACAGTAAAGCTTGAACGTACTTCCTTGTAGCACCAAAGCCACCAAGCATCTGCCACAGCCCCGCCCAGAAAACCATGTTTTGGTGATGCAAAGTAGGGAAGGGGCTGCAGGGCTATATATTTATAATGCTATTGGGGCAGTGGCAGCCTTTGTGTACTACCCGCACTTATAACAGACACTTGTACATGTTAAGGAATGTGGCATTACATGTACTACCCCTCACCCCACCACAAAAAAAGGCAAGCTGACCCCATTTTCCCTCAGGTCATACGACTTATGGCCAGGAGATGCATGTCCGAGGACCTAAAGTGCCCCATTATAATTTGTTTTAGTCAGGCATTAATCAGATATTAACTTTACCAGCAATGCCGCTTCCATATTGCTGAAAGCTGCTCAGTGTCCTGCCACAGCCATACCCCTAAAACAAGAGTTCTGATGGTGCTAAGTGGGGAATGGGCTGCAGGGCTGCTAATAGCTACGGCAAGTGATCAGGGGGAGCAGCACCCTGTAAATGGATATAGTTTACTTTGTAAGTAATTTCACATGTTAAGGGGGGTAGAAACACAGAAATTGTTGGCAGATAAGGACCACTAGGCCCATCTAGTCTGCCCATAAGCCCTCCCCTTGTTTGCGACCTCTGACCCTATTAGCTATGTAGAGGGTATATAAATGTAATACCACCACCCTTAGCATGTGCAAGTAACTACAAAGTAAACTATATCCATTTACAGGGCACCACTCCTCCTGCTCCTGATCACTATCTACAGCTATTAGTAGCCCTGCAGTCTGTTCCCCACGTAGCGTCATCAAAACACTGTTTTTAGAGGCGTGGCTACAGTGGGCACTGAGCAGCTTTGGCAATACAGAAGCGGAATCATTAGTAAAGTTAAATATCTCATTAATGCCTAACTAAAAGAGTTTGTAATGGGGCGGTTTAGGTCCTTGGAGCAGGTAACTCCTTGCCATGAGCTGCCTGATCATAGGTGTCAGTAGCTCTTTAACATGTACAAGTGCTAAAGTTCCAGCAGCATACAAAGGCTGCTGCTACCCCCAACAGCATTATGATGCTATCTACAGCCCTGCTGCCCCTTCCCCATTTCATGTCATCAAAACACAGTTTTTGGCCAGGGCTGTGATAGCTGCTCGGATGCTTCGGTGCTACAAGAAGTACGATCAAGCTTAGTGTAAGTTACAAAGCTATTTAACCTTGTGCCAAAAAAATTCAAAGTAAGAGGATTTTAGGTCCTGGGCATAATATGCCTGCCGCAAACAACAGAAGGTGTCAGCAGCTCTTTAAAGCGGAGTCTTCTGCTACTCCCTTGCCTGTCAAGATGATCCTCCAAGTAGTTCATATCAAGAGTTTTTAAATATTCTAGAATGCTAGGAAAAATACTGGATGTATTGTGCTGACATATGTTTGCTGCCTGCTTAAGCATTTTTTCAATAAAAACAATTACAAAAAAAAAAAAAGAAAATAAGTTGAATTTTATCTGGGCTACTATGAAAAAATAAATTCTAAATAGATAAATTAGGGGACACTTTGGAAGACAAGTGCGGTGTTGAGATGGTGGTGGGGGGGGGGTGGAAGACAGCAAAGAGTTAAATTATGAAACGCTCGGAGTCACCAGACCTGCAGAAGGTGAGATACACACAGACCAAGGGACCTTCGTATGCAGGATGTTACTCTCTGTAAAGCTGAAGTTCTCTGTTCTGTATCAACTCCCTCACCTCGTACCCTGCTGAGCTGCAGCCCAAACACCTAGATTTCTGAGGTACTGCCTTGTTACTGTAGGCAACATGGTCATTCATCAGTATCCTTGCCATCACCGTGATGCTGACTCTTCAGTGTCTAAGCTGAAGACATACTGCCAGGTTTTAGCCAAACTATGGCTCACATTACTAACCCTATATCAGTTTCAAACTACACAACCATGCCCCCCAACAACTAAAGAATTTCATTCATTCAGTGATTTTACTGCTGAAAACGACCTTTAATAACAGAACTGTGTGTTGTGGTGGTGGGGGTGGGGTAAGACTTGTACTATCAGGCCTGCACCAAAGTAAAAAAAAAATATATATATATTTTTTCTATTTATATACAGATACTAGGTAGGGTACACTAGGCAAGTAAATGCATGTTTTCAGGTATGACTCAGGAGGATACAAGAGCATGGACAATACAAGATGATACACTGTACAGAAAAATAGTCTGGGGTCACACAAGCAACATACAGCAAGAGCAATGAACAGTTCAAAAAGTTTACATACCTGGGTTTGAGAGTATAAATATGCAATCAATTATAAAATATTAATTCAGCCACACAATAGACAGGCTTAGGATTGCTTACTGGGGCATACAGTGACTGGGGGTGTGCCCCACGACAGGGTATATAAAAATGGATAACACAGCATAGGGAGCAAGGGAGTTAATCAGCACAGTGGCAAAAGGTCGACCCCGTGAGATGCCTGAAGAGGGTACCCTTAAAGAGCCCACGTGGTGGAAGATTGTGAATCTCTAGTGGAAGTAGGTTCCAAAATTTTAGTGTAAACACTGAGAAAGCCTGTTCCCCATATCAGAAGTGCACCTAGGAATGTGGAGGAGGGCAGTGTCACTGAAACTGTATACATACACACATACATATGTAATACATATATACACACACACATATTAATAATGTAATAGATAAATCACTCTGAGGTGTGCGGTCGCGCTCTGATATACGCACACCTTGGTGTGCCCAAGGTGTGCGTATATCAGAGGGCGACCACCCACCTCAGAGTGGTTTATCTATCTTATAAAATGTCAAAATTGTTTTGGAGGGGGGTAAAAGTGCAGGTGTGCGGTTGCACTCTGATATACGCACGGCTACCTGATGGTCTTTCACCAACTGATTAGCTTCTTTTTTTCAAACCCATTTTATAAATATATATATATATAAATAATACATAACAGAGACCTGTGCAATACACGATTTATTTTCACAAGAGCCGTTTGACCTTGGGTAATCTAATGAGTGGTGTAAGCCACGACTGTAGTGCCCAAGGTCAAACAGCTCAAGTTAAAATAAATCACGTATTCCACAAGGTCCCCGTTAGCCGTTTCATTTATGCAATAGGGATTAGTTAGGATTGTGTAAGGAGTTTTGTTTTAAATTGTTTATTTAATTTTTCATGTTAACATGCATGGACTTTCTGTAGTTTTCCCAGGGTAGCTCGGCTTAGCATAGTGGTTACTAAGCAGTTGTTATGGATGCTCCAACTTTACATTATGGAGAGCACATAATGAAAAAGTGTAATGCACAATTCTTTTGTTTTTACATTGGGGGGGGAATTTGTTCATCAGAAAATGCAAATAAAAACTGAATTGTCTGCCATTTTTTGCGGATTATAAAAAAATCTAAAAGGCATCTATATATGAAACACTTATTATGAGATCAGCAGGAGTTTTCTGACATCTGTAGCTGAAAAACTGTGTGTCAGCAAGTGAGCCAGCAATGGATCTATCTGTCTGGCTAGCCAGCCAGCCAGCCAGAGCCAGCCAGCCAGCCAGCCAGCCATCCATTATCCAAGCTGTGAGCTGGCAATGGATCTATCGATCTCTGTAATCTACAGTGATACTTTGTTATATCATTCCTAATGATACTGAATTTTGGATACAGTGAACACCCACTATATTGTGGTCAGCTCAGACTGCATAAAACAGCTCATTTGTTTTAGGTTCTCTTACCTTCTCCATCCTTACTGATGTGTGCTGTTGTTGCTGCCCTTTGCCGATTTAAATGGCTGGGCTTTTACTCTCCTGTGCTTTCCCTGCTTCCTTTTGCTGACTTTTAAAATAATATACTAAATGGCAGAATCAAAAAAAACAAAAAAAAAAAACACAGAAAGGCACTTGATATTGACACTAAAATGGCTATTTTCAAGTGCATGAAGAATGGCAGAATGGCAAGTCTCCAACACAAATAGCCACTGAGTATGGACTTCTGAAATCCACCTGAGCACCAGAGTGACAGAACAAGATTTTGACACAGTAGCTGATAAACGTGAGAGGTGTTTTTTAATGTTGGGCAAGATGCGTTTTCACACTTGTGGTGCAAAATAGCGTTTCAGCCAATACACTATAAATACCACATATCATGTTTATAAGGGGAGTAGTAAAACTACTTTCTTGAAACTCTGGGGTCAAAATAAAAAAAAAAAAAAGATTAAGAAACACTGTGTGCAGTGCTCTGTGAGTCTGTACCGGTGAGCTGAGTTCGGGGGCAAACTGGATGGTTGAGATGGATGCGACCCTCTCCAGCCACGTTAGGAATGGTGCAGGGTTGCCCACACAGCTCCAGGTACCATATAGTGAAGACAACTATTCTTTTGGCATAGAGCCCTGCACCTCTGCGCACATGGTGGTAAAAGGAAAAAACATTAGGGGTTTGAGTCTCTGGAGTCTTGGCGAATCAGTGGTGGGGTCTTCCTTGGGGTTGTCAATCTTAATTCTCACCCTGTCCCCTGAGCAAACAAGATCAAATGTGATCTCTTTTCTTCATGCAGGTATCGTTTATATCCCTGTATACCACTGTAGCCAGTTAGAGTATACAAAAAAAACAATTAGCCTATATGAAACCAACCAGCTAGTTACACTGTATTGTGTTAACACATTAAGATTACCTTCATACTTCACACACTGCAAACCACCTATTATACCCGCATAACACATGTAATAAGCACTGTAATAATATACTAACAAGCACCTTAATAACATGTGTAAGAAGCACCTTAACACATATACCACCTACCTTAATAACCCCTACAAATACATCTCACAACCTGGTGAAAAAATTTCCCTAGCCTACCAAGTAATACACCACTTCTCTCACACATCGCTCTCCACACAGCATGTCCCCGGACTCCAGTACTTACCTGGTATTATTTCCTTGTATACACACACATACCACACAGTAGAGTCTGTTGGATAGATGTCGGATACCCTACTGAGCATGCTCAGAACTGAAATTTAAAATCTTCACAACTTGGGAATGGATTAATATTTTTTCACCAATGCTGTGAAAGGCGCCATTCTGGGGCAAGTTCTTTCTGCCCTGAACATTTCAGACCAAAATTCCAAACTATCTCAGTTGTACAGTTCAAGAGATGGGGTAATATTGTGTTGAAAATTTGATGTACAAATATGGTAAAATGTCCAGGTTATGACTGAACATTGCAGTATTTCAACGTTCACTCATAACTTTGCTAATTTTCAATATTTTGACTCCAAACTTTCAACAAAGCCATTTTTGCACACCATCTCATAAATGTGACAGATATTATTTTTTAAATCCTGAACAAGATGGCTTTTCACCCTTCTGGTGCGAAATGACATTTTAGCCAATATACTATAGATGCCACACATAGAAACATAGACTTTGACGGCAGATAAGGACCGCTTGGCCCGTCTAGTCTGCCCATTTCCCTACCTACAGGATAGGCCGCAGATCCGAGTTAACCAACAGCCTATTTCTTCCTACCCCCCACAAGAATTGCCTTATGTCTGTCCCATGCATTCTTGAATTCTCTCACAGTTTTAGACCCCACAACCTCCTCAGGAAGGCTGTTCCATGCATCCACTACCCTCTCTGTGAAATAATACTTCCTCACATTGCCCCTGAACCGCCCTCCTTCAATCTTTAAATTGTGTCCCCTTGTTCTTGCAAGTCTCTTTTTCTGAAAGATGCTACCCTCTTGGACGTTGTTGATTCCACTGAGGTACTTAAAAGTTTCTATCGTGCCCCCCCTCTCCCTTCTTTCCTCAAGGGTATACATATTAAGCTCCTTTAGTCTCTCCTCATACGGCTTCTCTTGCAGACCCTGCACGATTTTAGTTGCCCTCCTCTGGACTACCTCTATCCTGTCTATGTCCTTGCGGAGATGGGGTCTCCAGAACTGGACACAGTACTCCAGATGGGGTCTCACCAACTGTCTGTACAGAGGGATAACAACTTCCTGTTTTCTGCTGCTGATGCCTCTCCCTATACATCCCAGTATACCCCAGCCCTCCCTACTGCCTTCTCACATTGCTTGCTAACCTTAGGTCATCTAATATGATTACCCCCAGGTCCCTTTCCTTTTTGTTGTTGTTACTACCTCCCACCCATTGTGTATTCTTCCCTGGGTTCTTGTTTCCCAGGTGCATTATTTGCACTTCTTTGCATTGATTCCTAGCTGCCATACTTCGACCATTCCTCCAACCTTGCCAAGTCCCTTTTCATCCTTTCCACGCCTCCTTGTGAATCAACCCTGTTGCAGATCTTTGTGTCATCTGCAAAAAGGCATACTTTTCCTTCCAGTCCCTCTGCAATGTCACTGATGAAGACATTAAAAAGGACTGGACCCAATTCTGAACCCTGCGGTACCCCACTAGTAACCCCTCTTTCTTCAGAGTGAACTCCATTTACAATTACCTTCTGTGTCCTCCCCAATTACATCATGTTTATAACGGCAATCATAAAATGTCTATACTGAAAACTTGGGGACAAAATTATATAAAAAAAAATTTAAAAAAGTGAATGCTGGCATGGTGGTTCTGAGGGTTGAGGCACTGGATGCCACACCTCGTGCCACACCTGCAAAGCATGTTCAGGAACAAGCGTGGGCCGCTGGGGGTCTGCGGGGGAGGATAGAGCATCCAGAAGACAACTATCTTCTACTGGGGAGGGAGGACTGGTGCTCCCGCTGAATGACTGCCCAAACGACTGCCCCCAGGTGGAGGCCAGAGGATAGTGCGGGTCTGAGGGTGCCAGTGGAAAGGAGGGTGATGTGGGACTTCTGCTGACATGTGCGAGCCTCCACACATGCATGTCTGACTGTATGCACCCCAGCAGGGGAACAGGAGAAAAACGGAGGAAAATCACTCCGGCTGCAGGATGACGCCCAACCCTTCGCAGGCTCCGCACCCAGACAGGGGTGACGGGGCTGGGGGGTCGGTCAGAATGGGGCAGCTGGAGACGAAGGAGCATAAATAAAGGTTACTCACCTGTAACAGGAGTTCTAGGAATGGTATATGTTGTTCATCCACACTGTCTGGCAGGTATCCTTGCCGCTTTAAATCTTGCCGGAAGGTCTTCAAGCTGGCTCCTCCCACCCACCCGGGTGGTAAAACTCTCTGCTCCGCCTCATGATGCCAGATCTGGCCCACTGGAAGCTCAGGTTGTGCGCTGAAGCCGGGGAGGTCGGGTGGGTCGTGTGGATGAACAACATATACCATTCCTAGAACTCCTGTTACAGGTGAGTAACCTGTATTTCTAGGGACATGGATATGTTGTTCATCCACACTGTCTGACAGATTCCTAGCACTTCTCCGGGAGGAGGGAGGCAAGGCGCACACCCCCTACTTAGGGAATAGAGACTGGAGAACTGAGGCCCCAAAACCAGCATCCCAGCGTGACTCAAGGTCGATGTGGTAATGGGTGATGAAGGTGTGTGCTGACTTCAAGGTAGCAGCCCTGCAGATTTCCTGGATAGGGACGTCCCTGGAAGCAGCCACCGATGCAGCAGTATGGCGGGTAGAATGAGCTCTTATCCCTCTGGGAGGCTCCATGCCCGCCAACTTATATCAGAGATCTATGCAGGAGGTGACCCACCTGCCTATCGTCCGCTTGGCTGCAGGTCTGCCAGGTGCAGCTTCAGTGTAGGTGACAAACAGCTGGTGAACCTCTCCCCGAATTTCAGCCATGCGCTCCTTATAGTAAGCGAGCGCCCTTCTAGGGTCCAGAGTATGGAGCCTATATTCGGCCTCCAAGGTGTGACTGGGGTAGAACACCGGCAGAGTCAACACCTGGTTAAGGTGAAACTCCGACACCACCTTCGGAAGGAATTTCGGGTGGGGGCACAGGACAACCTTGTCCCTGTGGAAGACCAGGTAAGGAGACTCGATGCAGAGCGCCTGGAGCTCTCCCATCCTTCTGGCTGACGTGATAGCCACCAAGAAGGCGGTCTTCCACGACAGGTGAGAAAGTTCACACCTGTGCATTGGTTCGAATGGCTTGCCCATGAGCTTTGCCAGTACCAGCAGTAGATCCCACGGAGGTGGAGGTTCTCGCACCGGAGGGGAAATGTGATCAAGGCCTTTGGAAAAGCGCCAGACCACCTCTCTCCTCATAAGCACTGACTGCTTCCGCCCGCGCCCGTAAGCAGAGATGGCTGCCAGGTGCATCTTAAGGGTCGTCGACCTAAGCCCTTGCTGAGAAAGGGACCAAAGGTAGTCCAATATGCTCGCCAAGCAACAGGAGGAAGGGTCCAGGCCCTTGCCCTGGCACCAAATGGAAAATCTCTTCCATTTGAAGGCGTAGCATTTTCTGGTCGACTCCTTACGGGACGCCTCAACTACGTTGAGGACCTCGTCGGAAAGACCCAAGGCCTGGAACTCTAGCCGCTCAGGAACCAGGCAGTCAGGTGCAGGGATTGAAGGTCTGGATGGAATACCTTCCCCTGATTGACTGAGAGCAAGTCCGGGCGAGCTGGAAGCTGCCTCGGGAGCCTGGAGCTGAGGCTGAGGAGATCTGGGTACCAGTACTGGCGGGGCCAGTCTGGGGCTATCAGAATCACCTGCGCCTTGTCCCTCCTTGCTTTGAGAAGCACCTTGTGCATCAAGGGGAATGAGGGAAAGGTGTAGAAGAGGCCCGAGGTCCATGGCCTCGAGAAGGCATCCCCCTGCAGCGAGCCCTGCTGAGGGGGGCCGGCATGGAACAGCCTCAGCTTCGCATTCTCCCTGGAGGCAAACAGGTCCACCTGAGGTGTGCCCCAATGGGAGAACAGATCTTGTACTACCTCCGGCAGGAGAGACCACTCGTGGTACGCAGCCCCTATCCGGCTTAGGGCATTGGCCAGGGTGTTGGAGGCTCCTGCCACATGAATGGCTAGGAGATCCACCTCCAGGCTGCGTACGAGTGACCAGATGCAGAGAGCTTCCTTGCATAGAAGCATGGAGCGCGTCCCGCCCTGGCGGTTTAGACAGTACATGGTCGTGGTGTTGTCCGTCTGGACCGGACCACTTGACCCCGAAGAAACAGAGCAAAGGCGGTGAGAGCTAGGCGGACCGCTCGGCGCTCCAGCAGGTTGATGTGTTATCGGCACTCCCGCGGGGACCAGAGGCCGTGCGCTCGGTATTCCCCCAGATGGGCACCCCAACCCATCAGAGAAGCATCGGTCGATAGAGAGACCGTCGGCTCCGGGCGGACAAACGGGATGCCCTCCTGCAGATGAACTGGAATGGTCCATCACTGGAGAGCGTTCCACATCCCCTGGGTCACCGTCACTAGCTGGTCCAATGGATTGCAGCGTTGGGACCACTGGCTGGCCAGCCCCCACTGAAGGGGGCGCAAGTTCCAGTGGGCCCAACGGACCACGCTGGTACAGGCCGCCATGAGACCCAGGAAGTCCCGGGCAGGGCGCAATTGCCCAACCAGAAATGATTGGGCAAAGGAGGAAAGAACCTCGGCCCTGTCCGCCGGGAGCCGTGCTCTGGCTCGAAGAGAGTCGAGCTCTGCCCCGATGAAAAGAATCACCTGCTTTGGCTCGAGTTCTGACTTGGCCTCGTTGATGAGGAGGCCGACCTGAGAGCAAACCTGGAGGGCCAGATCTCTAGACCGCTCCACCTCCTGTCTGGAGGGGGCTGCTATCAGACAATCGTCCAGGTAAGGGTAAACCCGGACCCCATGGCGCCGCAGGAATGCTGTCACCACTGTCATGCATTTGGTGAAGACCCTGGGAGCTGGAGATAAGCCGAAGGGCATGGCTTGGAACTCGAAAAGGGATCCCTCCGTTTGAAAGCGAAGGAACCTCTGATGTGATGGACGGATAGGGACGTGAAAGAACGCGTCCTGCAGGTCCAGAAAGCAGAACCACACGCCGTGTTCCAAGGACAGTATTATCTGAGCCAGAGTGACCATCCTGAAGGTTAGAGACCTTAGGAACTTGTTTAGGTCGTGTAGGTCGAGAATGGGGTGCCAGCCCCCCGTCCGTTTCAGAACCAGGAAGTACCTGGACATGAACCCCAGGTTTGAGGGAGGGTCCGCCACTCTCTTATCACCTCCTTCTCGAGGAGGAGAGCAATGTCGGCTCGGCGAGCTGACAGCGAGGCCTCGGACCCCGAGGCCCCCTGAGATGCAACGTCTTTGAAGGGTGGGGCCTGCTCGAACTCCAGAGGCAGGCCCTTTCCCACCACCTCCAACACCCACCGGTCAGTGGTGATAATGGACCAGGCAGAAAGAAAGTGGCGGAGCCGCCCCCCCACGGGGGGCACCTGGGGTGAGGCGACGGGGTTGGGGGTGACACCCCTCAACCCGTCACTGGGCAGGCTTGGAGGAAGGACCGGCCGAGGGACCTCCAGGGCCTTTACCTCCCTGCTTCCTGGAGGAGGAAGCCGAGGGCTTGGGTTTGGGATGCCAAGCTCGAGCCTGCTGGCCCTGCCGTTGCTGGGCCGGACGTGCCACGGGCGCAGAGGGACGAAAGGGCTTCGGCTACGGCCTTTGTCCTTCTGTGCAGATGAAACAGAGTCCAAGGTAGCATTGGACTTCTCGATCCTCTGCAGGTGACCTTCCACCCCAGGGCCGAAGAGGTCAGTCCCCAGGAAGGGGACATCCGCCAACTTGTGCTGGGTATCCGAAGTGAAGGTGGATATCCTCAGCCATGCCCAATGGCGCATAGCCACTGCGGACACTACTGACCTGGCACATGAGTCTCCAATGTCCAGAGCAGTCTGAAGCTGCTGTTTGGCCACTGCCCTGCCCTGGTCCCGCATCTGCCTGACCATGGTCTGCAAGTCCGCCGGAAGATGAGGAACTACCTCATCCAGGGAACCCAACAGGGCATGAGAGAAATGTGCCATGAGTACGGCCGAACTGGCCTGACGAAGGCAGAGGGAGGACGCAGCGTAGACTTTGCGCCCGGCATAGTCCAATTTCTTGGACTCCTTTTCGGGAGGTTTGTCCACGTCCCTAGCATTCCCGGCGCGCCGGAAAACGCTGTCGGTAACTAGCCCCTCGGCTGAGAGGTGTTCCGAAAAACCGGACAAGGAACCGGTAGGGACCGCATACTTCCTGGCCATCCTGGCCGAGGGTGCAGAACAGGAAGCAGGGCGCTGACATACCTCCAAGGCCGGGCCCACTATGGCCTCGGCCACCGGAAAGGCCTCCGTAGGGGAATCCCCTCAGTCCAGAATCTCCGTGAGGGGATACCTGGCCCACTTAGACACAGGTTCGAGCTTCATCCCGGTAGACTCCAAGATGAGCTGAAGCAATCCCAGATAAGACGAAGGGCTATCGTCCATCGACTGACCTCCAGAGGACTCCAAGTCTACTCGCCTGGAGAAAAGGGAGGAATCGCCGTCGGACTCTGAAGAGTCCGCAAAGAGCTGCCTCGGGCCTGAGCCACCCTCCACCTGCCGAGGTTGATCGGGAGTGAGGGTAACAGACAGCCTATGGGGCAGTCCCTGAGCCGACCGAGAGTTCTTGGTCGGAGCCCCAAATAACGGCTGTGGAGGCGGAGGTTCCACCGGAATCGGTGGAGCAGCTGGTTTTGGCCGAACAACCGGCCTGGGAACAGGCTCCTCGGGTAAGATGAGGGGTTGTTTCGGCCGCTCCGGTGACAGCCACTTAATGGCCGGGGAAGGCGACGGCATCGGCTTGTTCCCGGTCAGAAGGAGCTGTTGCCACATGAGGTCCTCGTATCGTCGACGTAACTTACGTCGAAGCCTCCCCTTGTCCGTGAAGGAGGACGAGGATGAGTGGCCGCGCCGCTTACCGCGGTGCCGAGACCGAGACTGCCTATGATGGCGGGGATCGGCTGGACCGCGAAGAAGTCCGAGACCGAGACCCTCGGCTTTTCCGAGGATGGTGCAGGGAGGGGTCGGGTGGAACCGGCTCCCCCCTCGGCTCGGAGGGTTCGCCCGACGGCTCCGGAACTGGAGGCACTGGCAAGCCACGGGATCCTCAACTCCCACGGGAGAACCAGTGAGAGAAAGTTTACCGGCCGCGATCGACAACCCGTCCAGCGGTCGAGAAAGATCTCGACTCGTCGGCGGGGGTCTCAGTCAACTGACCTGGCCGGGACACCGTGAGACCAGTGGCCGAAGCCGAACGATCGACCGAAGTCGATGGCCGACAACTCAGGGAGAGGGACCTTTCCCGCTCCCAAGAGCGTCGACGGAGGGACTTACCCTTGTCTTTCTTCTTGGACCGAGAAGAAGGTCCAGCAGACGTTGGTCCCTCTCCTCTAGTGGAGAGAGGCAGACAAAGCTCCTTAAAGGAAGCTGTATAAGAGGAACCCAGGGAGAGCGGGATAAATGCCGCGGTCGAGGAAGATGCGACCCGCGCCGCCTCCTCTTGACCCGATCATCTGCTCTAGCTGATCCATGAGCCTGCCGCCCAGCGGAAACGCCGGCAGACCTCTTTGACTTCACGGAGAAAAGCGTTTCTCAGAGCGCCCCAGTTGTAAGCGGGCAGCACGGTCTTGAGGGCGTGGGCTGAGAAGGAAGAGCACAGGTCGCTAAGCCTGGGTCGTGCTCAAGGCCTAAACAGTAGACACACGTGGAGTGCGGATCTGTCCGAGACATCTTCTGCCCGCAAGGGCATCTCCGAAAACCGGGAGTCGATTTGTCCATCACAGCCGCGAGGGATAGAAGACCGAAGTCTAGAATGCAAAAAACTTTTAAATTCGGAAAACCAGAATTAGGAACCAGTCTTATTCATAAGCGTTAAGGAGGGAACCTAAGCTTCAGCGTAAGGAAGATCTGGCGTCATGGGGCGGAGCCGAGTTTTACCACCGGGTGGGTGGGAGGAGCCAGCTTGAAGACCTTCCGGCAAGATTTAAAGCGGCAAGGATACCTGCCAGACAGTGTGGATGAACAACATATCCATGTCCCTAGAAACTATATATATGTTAAAAAAAAAAAAAAAAAAAGTGACTGTGTAAAGACTGAATGTGTGAAGAGTTAATGCGTAAAGAACGAATGTGCCAGGCCTTGCACTTCTGCAGGTGGAAGGAGTCTTCCCATGGCGCATGGCCCACAGGGCTCTACACATCTGCACCCGTTCACACAGGTCCCAAATGAGGATATGATTCTACAGTCTTAAAAAGAAAGAAAATTATTTGCAAAAACCGTTGTCAATGGACCAGTTAGGGTAACTTAACACAACAAAAGTAGGGAACTGTGGCATTAGGATTCCAACCCTAACTCCCCACCCCCAGCAGCAAAAAGAAAAACCATTAGGGTTTTGGGTCTCCATAGTCTTGGTGAATCAGTAGTGAGGTTTTCCTTGGGGTTGTCAACGCTAATGCTCTCCCTTCCCCCTCCCCCAGCTCGTAGCCTCCTGTCGAAAGCACAAGGTACTGCTCCAAGCCAGTGCCTCATAGTGATACAATCTTCAAAGGTAGAGCGGTACGTCCCCCCACATGTTGCCAACACAGTGTGTTGTAGCTTTCTTCACACAGGGCCCTGCAGGCCCTGAGTGGAGAACCCCACCAATGACTCGCCAAGACTCCGGAGACCCAAAACCCTAATGTTTTTTGCTTATGCTGTTTGGGGGGTGGGGATAGGAAGTTAAGGTTGGAAAGCCTAACGGCCCATTTCCCTACTTTTTTGGCATTAAGTTACTCTAACTTAACTGGTGCATTAACAAAATTTTTTGTAAAGGATGGATAGACAGACAGAGAGAAAAGAGAGATTTTTTTTTAATAAAGTACACTTTAGGATCAGTGAAATCCCAGGTTATTCAGCTAATTCTAACAGCTAATGTCATTGTCCATGTTCCAATTTAAATGTAACCTCCTGAAATAACCTTGGTGATAAAACTATTTGTACATGTAATGGATAAAATGATTATGTTTGAAACCATGCACTGTATTAACTGTGCTCATAACTTGTAAACGTACCACAAGCGCGCTACAGTACTGTTATGTATATGTTTCCTGTATTACCTGGGCATGGTGAAAAAATGGTCTGAATCAGGGGTTTCTTTTAGTGAACAAATCCTTGTAGCCACTGGTCTAGTAACTGAGTCAAAATATCTTCCCCACAAAAAATTATGGTGGCCCACTGGGAAATCTATTTTTGATGTATAAAATGATGATGTCTAGCAATGTGTGACACAGTACCTTCTGATGTCAGATGACTAACTATGAATGACTACACAGCTCTGTCCCCTACTCTGGACACCCCCCACCCAACCCTGCTACGCCAGTCATGATCTTGGTTTTGCAGTCTGTTCTTCAAAAAGGCCCACTAGCCAATCACTTGTCTCACTAGCCCAGTGGTTATGCAATGTCTATTTTAATTTGACCAGCCCCCCTGCAAACTCTGCTTCTTATCAGCCAGTCCTGGGATGCCAAGATCTGTCCAATCTAGGCTTCATATACAGTTGCCGTTTTACGGATGCTTCACACAGTGCCTACTTCAGTATGTGCACTGACTTCTGTGTGCGCTATATAACCCTGGCTACTGCTGCTGTCCCATCTGAGCCTGTTCACTGGTTTTGCAGGACACTGGCCAATCAGGCCAGCAGAGGATGAGATCCTCTGGTTTAAGATAGTAATTACTGGCTCCAGACCAACAGGCCACTGCAAAAGTCAATTCCTGCAAATGACCCAGACCATACGCTAGTAAAAACAACTAAATACATAAAATAAATAAATAAATAAATAAATAAACTTCTAGAACTGCACAAGGCAGCAAAGCTATGAAGTCCCTCCCTTAGAGACTGTTAAGAGATTCTGAAGTTGTGGAGCTGCTTCCCCCAGACAATAAAAAAGAACAGCATACACCAGGATAGAATAGAATTCAGTTTATAAAGCTTGCTGTTCATACACAATGTATCCCCAAGTCTTTTACAAAAGCAATGAGTTAGTGCAGAGACTGTATGCAAAATACAGGACATGCAGCATCCCTGAAGTGCAATAACAGCACACACAACAGTACTATGTTAAAACTTGTGTTATTGACAGAGATTGTTGGCCAGGACAATGGAGATAGCTCTCCTACTCTTTGGTTTTTATGTTTTCCTCCTATTTTAGCCTATGGTACCCCTGTCCCCACCCCAATGGTGGGGCTGCCATGCCTGCAGCCTTCCGTAGGCTGGGAGGGTAACCGGGCATATGCCTTCATACCGGACATCAGTGCCACTCCTCAGTCAGCCAGAAGGGGGCAGTGTGAGTGCTGGGAGCCAAGCAGCTTAACTCCATCATGTGACTAGCTCACAGCTTCCTCCTGTGCGTCATCCTGGTGCTCAAACATAAACATCCTCAGTCTCCCACATAGCAAAGTATTGCACTTTCACCACAATGCATCATAGAGCTGTCTGTCTAACACCTCTACTTTTTCAGGGATTGCATGGAATCTTAACTTCTACCTGGGTAGCCGAGACAGACTCGTAAGAAAAGAATTGTGAAGCCATCCGGTGACCGACCACAGGTTCCTCTTCCTCTCTTCTCCTCTCACAGCTAGGTTTCGGCTCCTGAGAGAGTCAGAAAGGAGCTAGTCTGCCCTGACCAGGCCCTTCTGCAGGAGTTTTCAAAGGCTAAGGGGGAAATGACCCAGTAAGCTCTAGGCCCAGTAGGCATGCCAGGGGAGAGCTGAAGCTTTGAGTCCAGACTGTTCTAAAGGAGGAGCTCAGAGTTAAGTGGGGGCTGTTTGGGGTAAAGATATAATACCAAGTTCCATGTTCAAAGAATCAGTTTTAAAACCATTTTCTTAATAAAAGACATAATAAAATGTATCTGCACTCTTCATAGATCATTTACATTTACAAAATGAGTATCATAATTAGGTCCAATAACATACTGTAGTAAGAATGGTCAAAAGACTAGACTATATTAACTTAGAATTAGCAGCCATAAATAAGTATCCTTTAAAAGTCTGGATGGTGGGCCCCTGATGGCTCAGTGGAAGCATGTCACACTTCCATGCTGGCGACCTAGGTTCGGAAGTTGGCCAGTGGTTAGCAGGATCAGGTGGCCAGACTGGGGAGTCCTCTTGAGGGAAGCGCAAACCAGCCAGGGAGGAGGATGACCAGGTTCAGACGCAGCAGCGGCCCCCTGCAGTGAGCTGGGAAGCTTGTGTGTGTGTGGGGGTGGCATCAGCTCAGTGTGCACTGCTACAGCGGAGGCTGACAGAAGCGGTATCCAATGTCCAGCATGGTAATAGGGACCAGGGAGAAAATGCACAAAACGTCTGTACCTCGGCTGTGCAAATGATGGTCCCCTCGGTCCTTGGGCCTCACTCCATATGGATTCCCACTGGCCACCATGGCGGGGAAAGTGGAAGTCAGGGCTGGGGTCTGGCAGGGACCTGAAGGAAGGGAGGTGATATTCCAAGAGCCAAAAAGCTCTATGGAAAAAAACATTCTGGATGATATACATCAAACTATCCTTACCCAATCTATAATCATCCCACACATTTCCTCAGAAGAATGAAATTAAGAAATTCAAAGTATGTAAGGAACAGATTGGTTCCCAGGAGGTCCCTTGAACTAGTCCAGAAAAACATATTCCTCCCTTAAAAAGAGCGAGACTCTATTATAATAACAAGCTTAAAAAACACTAGATTTACACCAATTGTGTTTTAATGTCACTGTTTTCTAGTTCATTGCTTTTTTTTTTTTGTTGAAACTCTCCCTGCTGTTGGTCTACTAAATATTGCAGATAATGTAGCAATGATTTCATAGTCTTTCAAAATGTATCTGATTCTCCCCTGCTAACCACACAATTGCTGATTGTGACATCACAGTCTGTTATCATGGTGAGCACTATGATGCCAAACAAAAGCACTGTGAGGTTAACAGGGAGGAGGCAAATGTTTTCCATACAGACTTTTGAGATGGACTGCCAAGATATACTGTAAATCTTGGAAAGAAATATTGGATAAGAAAACCATGTATAAAGAGATATTTAAAAAAAAAAAAGTGAAAACAATGTATTCTCCAGTAAACTGTAACAGCTGAAATATCTAATTTTATGAAAGCAGATAATGAAGTGCAGAGCTACTCTTTATATTCCTTTATTTTAATAATTTGTGCAGTCATTTTCTTTGAGGGAAGTTTAACTTTTTAGTATAGGTTTGGTTTAGAGACAGCCAATTCAGTAACTCTCCTGTGGATCTGTATTGGTTGGCGGAAATTTCCCCTAATATGGCATTCATGATGCTGTCTAGTAATGGGTAAAACAATATTTTATATCGAGTAGATCATCTATTCAGGAAGGAGCCTGCACATGATTATCAGACCTTTTATACACTGTCATGAGACTATAATTATTGAGGAACATTTCATTTGTTTTTTTGTTCTATTTTGTGCTTCCCTTGCCCCCTGCACTCCGTCTTATCGGGAGAGCCTGGCATCTGTCCCCATTCCTTCCTGCCTGGAGCCCCGTGGTAGTTCCCCACATGTACCCTTGATTTCCCCCAAAGGTGGGGACGAGATGGGCCTGTACACCCCGAATAACTGTCATTCGTTGGGGGCCACCGCTTGGGACAGGCAGGGGACCTTGGGGATCTGTGCTGGCACTCTGTCTTCCTGGAGCGCAGGGAGCCCTGACGTGAAGGCAGGACCCGCCAATGTCAGTCATGCCCAACCCCTCTCTGTATGGTTGGGCACCTGCTAAACCTTAGGCCTTCACCTGGGGTCAGTCGAGTGCCGGGCCTCATCCCAGCTACCTCCCCAGAGAAGGTGAGTGGTCCACGGACGCTCAAGCCTTCTCTCCCGGTCAGTCCTGCGACTCCCCAGGCACGTTCCCAAAACCGGGTCTCCGGCATCGCAAGAGGTAGCGCTACTGCTGCACCGGCAGGTCGGCCTACTGAGGAACATTTCAAACTTATACAAGGTTAAACGTTTATCCTCAGAATCCCCCAAAATCTCGAAATAAGTTTCTAATTTAAATATTTTTGTTAGCCAGTCATTTTAGTGATTTCTGTCTGTTACATTTGCTATTTACCTCTGGACTGTAATGTCTGCTAATCTGTGTTTTACAAGTAGCAAAACATAAAAAAATGAGCATTGGTAAAGTGCAATAAATATCCAAACCCATCTGCCACAAAATAATTCCATTTTCCTTAAGCCTGAAACTTTTACACCTTTAATTATATAAGTACTCAATCCAGGATATTTGGGGAGATCTTTGCTCTGGAATATTTACAGCTGTAAGGGGCACTATCTCAGAACATCCTTTTCTTGCCAAATGTTTCTCTAGGAAACTGCCCTAAGTTGGAGGTTGAGGCGCCAGCTGGAGTGGACTGGGGCGCTCTAATAACCTTCTATAAACTCTATTTATAGTAGTGTTAATCTTAGTTTTATCTCCTGTTTCCCAAATTTCTGCCTCATAGAAAATTATTGTTTTTATCTTAGCGTTTAGTAAGTAATGATCTACTGTCAAGTGAGGAGCAATACTGTAATAAGTGAATTACCTGGGTGGGTTATGAGGCCTGAGGTGCAACAGAGGGCCTTCAGCCACCCAGCAAGTAAGGTTATAACCGCACTGATGCACACCTGGAGTGGATTATTGCACTGTTAACATTGGTAAAATGGTCAAAAGCGTTATAAAGACTTGTAATGCGCTACTATAATATAAACTGCATTTCCAAGTGTGACTGCACTCTTATCTTAAACTTGTATATTGCAAGTCCTGCCTCCTCTTTAAAAGCACTGACACTTCAACATTTGTACTGTTTGTTATTCTGCTGTATTCAGATTACTGTTTTATTTTTTTATACTTCAAATTTTATTCAGAAATTATTACAAACAGTTTACAAAGCTAGTACAACATACTTCTTCATTAGGAAAATTCACTGAAAAGGGCAGGACCAGACAGCTTTGGTTCAACTCCAGTTACAGGAAAGCTATTTCAGAGAGAAATCCATCTCTTAACTTGGTCGTCTTGTATATTATAAGATAGGGCCCTATACCTTTCAACAATCATTAACACCAACATAAAATACATTTTCAATCATAAAAAAGAAAGTTAGTTAGCAATAAAACTAAAGGGGTCTTAAAGTAGATATAACAACAGATCCTTTAGTAGTTCTACAAATGGGTCTGCACAACATATGTTTGTTTATTTATTTAAGGTAAAAACCACTGAGTGTAAACTCATTTGCAATGGTAACCTTTACAAAAAATACAATACATATTCAACACTCATCACAACAAATACAATCAGACATCAAGTATTAACTTCATAAACATCAATGACAATTACAAAATTCTTGTAGAGAAATCAGATATTTTCTTAACTGAAATATAGACAGGGGCCTACCAGTCTTGTCTGTATTTATGAGGAAGACCATTCCAACATTTCAGAATATAATTACTAAAAAGATGTTGGGAGCACTTTGTTTTTACAAGGGGGACTACCATATGTATAACAGCCGCATTTCTCAGGGTTAATGTCTCAGCAGAATTATACAAAAAATAGGCTGACATTCATTTTTCAGTAAACTCTTTAAAAGATCAAAGAGGGAGGAAAGTTAGAGGGGCAAAGGCATGTCCAGAAGTGAGTCAATCAAAGTTTTTACATTAACCAGGCGGACACCATTGAGCAGAGCTCATTTTCGAGAAGGACCTGGGAACCTGGTAAGGGCCCACCATCAGGTCCGCCTCCAAAGTCTGGTGTTCCATCTAGGTGTAGATCCCATCGTTGCCACCTATTAATATACTGGGGGATTCGTTGCGATAGAGAAAAAGTTGTTCTTTCATTGATTTGAAGCATAGTCGTTATATCTCTCCAGTCTTTAAGGGTTGGTGGGTTGTTAGAGAGCCATTTTCTGGTAATGCCCTTACTTGCAGCCGCTATAAGGATATTCCAGAGGTATTTAGACTCATCACCTTTGATTTCCTGTGGAATCAGTCCCAAAATCAAATGTTTTGGGCCAGGGGGTTAGGAAGGGCGAATATAGTCTGTAGTTGTAACTGTATGCCCTTCCAATAATCTTGTATAACAGGGCAGAACCAAAACATATGGGCCTGCGTAGCTGTATCGATCTCACACCCCCTCCTACAATATGGTCTAACTGCAGGATTCCATTTGGATACCCGAGTTGGAACCCTAAAATATCTACACCTCGATTTCCATAGAAATTCCCTTCACCTTGGGGAGGAAGAAGTGTGCCACGTGTTTTTCCAGACCCAGGACGAGGAGGTGTCCTCTATTGCCTGTCCTAGATCTGTCACCCACCTCTCTTTAATGTAGTGAGTAGACTGCTGCTGGTTTGAAATAAAGTTTTCGTAGAGGAGGGATATTGCTCTCTGTCCCGTATTAGACCTACAAATGGTTTCAAACACAGGTGCATGTGCATTAACTGTGGGGCAGAGGAGGGCCTTCCTATCCTGTTTATTTATGTAGTCTCTAATTTGGTAATAGTATAACAGATCACTTTGTTTCCATCCAAATATGAGTTTAGCTTTGTCAAATGTATGACTCTCTCCCCTTAAAAACTGCCACGGGGCCCTACAGTTATTCATCTCTTGAGAGATATACCAAGGATCTGCATGTGCTTTTATATTTTTTGCAGTTTGGGACCAACTCTGATACTTCCATAAAAATAAGCGGGTCAAGCCTTTTTGGCAACCTCTCCTACAAACCTCCAGGACAGCTATCATCCCTGTGTGTGTCAGGGGAGGATCAGAATCTACTGGATGGATCGAAAAATCTTGATTTTGCAAAGGAGGGGTGCATGGTGTTGCCAAACAGATTACTGTTTTGTAAAGTTTTTTGAGATGTGTTGTATAAAATACATATAGAATAATACATGGGTGGGTGTGTGTAACCACAATTTTACACACACCCGAGGTGTGTGATGTTACATAAACCACAAGAGCGATTTGCTGGCCCACTGGCACAGAGGCATGGTGTACATATGCGACACAGATGTTCCGGGCTGGGAAACAGACCCAGGATGTCTGAGGGCTGGCTGGAGGGAGAAGGACTGAGCATCCTTAGGACAGCTCTCCTTCTCCGGGGAGGGGGGTCATGTGCCCCGTGCAAATCGGACCCCTAGCGGAGGTTGGGCGTTCACTGCTACCGGCACCAGGATCTCAAGGAGACATACCGGGTGCCCATGCTCTGCGTCCCTATGCCATTGCACACCACACCTCCTCTACACTTAAGCAGCATACAAAAATTGCAGCCACCCTTGGATGATGCCTGCTCCTGGCTCCATTCGCTTCCCCGTCTCTCCCCCAACGACCAATTAAGACGTCCACAGGTTTCTGGCCAGCCCCGAACCCCGCCCTGGGAGGAAGCCAGGGAGACAATATTGGTGGGCACCCCGGCCGACAACCTTCCTCCATCGATCAGAAGTTCGCCCGGCACCATGGCCCCACCCTGGGGTACTGACAACGGGGATAAGTCTGGGGGGGGGGGTGAGGCAGGGGTTGGGAGTTCTGGTGGAATAGAAGAGGCGGTGTGCAGCAATAAATAAATAATTTAAACCACCAAAGCGAAGCTTGAGAAGTTTATAAAAGCATCCCACACAGAGTGTGTGTGTATAAAGTTTTGGTTACACCCACCCATGTTTTATTTTATTTAATTGCTGGTCATCATTTGTTATTTAAGAATGGTGGAGGGATGAGCAGTTGCTGGGAGTTTTGAAGTGAGGTTGAGTCCAGACAGACAGACACACACAGGCATTCATTTGTTCTTTCTTTTTTTTTTTTAAACTTTCAGTGCAGACTGCGACAAGCTAGCTAGTGAGCTGCAGTCCATTGGTGATGCAGTCGCTGTGTGGGGAAGCCCTGCTTATAGGGTATGAACAGCAGGATCAACCAGATAAATGTTTAACATTGTGAAGGCAGGATCAACCATCTATATCTATATATATATATACACACACACACACACAAGCTGGCCCGGTGGTGCTGAGGGTTGAGGCCCTGGATGTTACACCTCACGCCACGCCAGCGACCCAGGTTCGGGAGCAAGCCTGGGCACTGGGGGTCAGAAGGGGAAGGAGTTGGATTGAGCGTCCAAGGGACAGCTCTCCTCTCCTCTCCCTGGGAGGGATCTGGGGTCTTCTCGGCACAGCAGAGACCCCCGGTGGAGACCAGGGATACTACTAGCGTGGGAATAGGAATCGGGGAATGAGCGCGGCAGGAGTCTACGGGCAATTGCATGCTGACGCCATTGCACGCTGCGCTCAGGGGCACACAAGAGAGGAAAACCCCTTGAGCCTGGATAGACGATGGCTCCTCTCTGGGCCACCACCACATGCCATCACCAGACCTTGCCTCTGCCTCTCTCCCCTCCTCCTCCCTGGCCGGCACTAGATTAAAGATAGAGCATTGGTAGGAGTGGCAGCCTGCCCCAGGAGACTTAGAGCTAGGGGGTTCCTTGGTCGGAGGAGTGGCAGCATACCCTTTGAGGAGGCAGGGGATCAGGTCGGCGGTAGAGCAGCTGGCGAGAAGAGGTAGCCCGAGAGAGTTCCAGTACGTAAACAGAATTAAAAAAAACAAAACAAACAAACAAAAAAAACCCAGATATATACAATGTAACCTTATTATAACGGACACGTTTATGCAAGCAGGTTTTGTCCATTATAAGGGGTGTCCGCTAACTCTCCTCTTCCACAGCTCATACACAAGAGTTAAAATCAGAACATGCCCCCTCCTCTGCCAACCAAGGGTATGGAGAACTGCTATCTGTAGCAAATTGGGAACTTGGCAATAAACAAAACAGGAAAGATTTTGCTATACAGTACAGGTGCTGACTCGGGGGTTGGGGGAATCAGGGGGCTCAGCAGTAAATGTGATCAGATGACAGTTAGCAGGTAGTTTGCAGCATGCAACAGGGGCACAAAGGAGCTCACAGCATCCGCTATACAAGGGCTGCAGAGTATGGTATAAATGTGGTTTTTAACATTGCGGACATAGCTTTTGGCTTCTGGCAAGGCAGATCCATCCATTATAAGCGGGTGTCCACTATTAGGGTGTCCGTTATAAAAGTGGGTTCCACTGTATTGAAAAATATTAAAGAAAGTTACCAGTCATGATTGTGTACAGCAAACTATGAGTGTGGGTGGTAATGGAGCAACGGAGCCGCCATGTTGGTTGAAATGTCTGCCAATGAGGTTTCTGTAGTGCAAGGTTGATTGACAGCTACTGATTACAGTCACCTGACTATAAAGCAAACTATCAACCAGGTGGTTGTAAGGCGGGATAAAAGTATGGTTATTTAGATATATAAAATGATGACCAGTAATTAAACTATAGTAAATAAAACTGAATCTAGGTGGTCCGGGTGTCATAACAGCTACTCTAAGAAGGTAAGCAGACTGCTTACAAAGTGCTGACAGAGCTTGTGGTGATTGCCAGCATTGGGCAGTGATCTACTGGCAGCCCTACCGCAGAGAACAAGTGACTTCTATCCTCTTGTCAGCCCAGAAACTGAGCAAGATCCTAGGGCCAGTCCACTGGGCAGCAGTAAGGTTACCGCTCGCAATACTGGTGGCTAGGTTCAGGACAAGTGCCAGGGTTGTCTGGGGCTGGCAAGAGGAGGACTTGGCATCCCAGAGGAGGCAGAGCGCCGCCGCCATTGCAGCATCACATGGGTGATCACAGGTGCAAAATGCACAGTAGGTGCACCACTGGGGAAGGAAGATGTTGGCTAATGCAGTGAGGCAGAAAACTCTGCGTGCTTCATGTATCACATCCTCTCTGAGGGTGTTGAGGGTAGGACATGGGAGAAAATCCTAAAAATCACCCCAGCAACTGTGACAACATACCCTTTTATATCTGGGCCCTGCACCTGTGTTGCAGCACCTCATGATGAGCTACTAAAGATAGGGGTGAATCCCCCCACCCCGATGCTGCTTGGGCATAGACCAAGGCTCTGTAGAGGAGGGAATTTGCAGGTGAGAAAGAGACTGAGGATCGGGTGTGCCTAGTAGGCTTCTGAATTAGAAGAATGCCAGAGACGAGCAGGGGGCCAAAAGTGTAGATTAAGTGAGAAAAAAAAAGAAACGGAGCAAGATCCCCTTTGCAGCCTCTGGCCCACACAGAGAAAGTTTCTGAGAGATGAGTACAACAGCCACTCCATTAGTAGAGTGTGTCACAAATTCACTCAGCCGGTCAGCCCTCTACTCCCAAAGTGCCAACCTCTGAGCGTATGATTTGTGTACAGTGAACAGACAAGGTAACCCTCTTTGTCTGTTTTGTGGGTTCAAGTCACCTTAGTCTCAAGCTCTGGAAGGATTCAAACTGATAACGTTTTGTTAGTGTACCCAATTATTCAGGCTTAGATAATTCTGTCTTCGGGGGGCCAGATATCTTTGCCTATGGGCACCCAACCAGATCTTTCAAATGAACCCTTAGAACTCAATGCAAGACTTTTAGAGAACTCTATCCATTTCCCAGTTTAGTATACAATAAGCCCATACACAGTGTACTTATAACCTTTAAAAGCTCCACTTAAAATAAAAAGAAATGTCCAGGCACTCCAGCAGTTTTGTTTGTAAAAAATATCTTTACTTTAAAAATATCAAAACAGAACAATAATTACAGAACAAATATATATATCCCAACACATACAGCCTTAAAATAAACAGGAAAAAGTACAGTTCCTACAATACATACATTTAGACTGGTCTAATCTTACTCTCTTTCAGTGCTGTAATGATTCTCCCTGAGTCAGATAATATTTTCTTGTGCTTCTCTGTCATGTTCTTTCAGCACTTAAACACACTTCTGGGCCGGCCTTTTCATGAAGTCACTAACTTCGCCTTGGTGTATCAAACTCAATATTTACAATACAGGGTCTCCAAATATTTAAAAAAATATATGAGATGACCTCACTGACTTTCCTCTCCCCAGGTTAACTGGTCAGAACCGGTTTTTGTTCTGCTACACATACATCTCAAAAGTTTCTTTGATCCAAGTCACTGTATTCAAAGCAAAAGTATATTGGCCTCTTTAATCCCGTCTGGACCTTGGAATCTACACCTCAGGTCTTTCTGATGTAATTCAAGGGTTCCCTTGAAATGTATATTGGACCTTCCAGAATCATCTGGGTCCTCCCTGGCTCAGACATCAAATCTCTTCAATGTCCATTCTGGCCTCTCTTCGACACCCCTTCCCACAAGTCCTTCCCTGGCAACTATGCAAGTCAAAGGATCTCCCGGAGGGCATTATGAATGGCTAATCTTATTTCCTGGGATGAAAGCAAATTCACAAGGTAACTGCACCCAGATCTCTGCAGTTTAAAATTTCTCCTGTCCTTTGAACTCATCCCTGGGGGTCTTGATGTGTCAGTTCCACTAAGACAGTAGCTTCGTCAAACTGAGTTTTCCCATCACATGTTTTATATGTAATAAAAAAATTAATACAGCACTCGAGCACTCAGAGCTGGCTGTCTATGTCATAGAGTGGACTGGATAACCCTTTATGGTTCTTGTTTAGAACAGAATATGTTCCAATGAGAAACTGAAAGGGTCTTATTTGTAAACCTAACAATTTGCATACACCTGAATATTCCAAAGATTTGCCCGTTTCCTGCAAAATAGTGACTGTTTGCATCAGCCAGACAAAAATCTCCTAACATTCTTTAAGATTTGATTTTTAGGGCATTACTTTTTTTATTACTAAAGACATTTGCATTCAACCAGGCTTCTGTGACCCTTTTTACACTGGCTCCAACAGTTTTTCTTGGACTGAATTTATAATGCTTAGTTAGTGACACTGGAATAGTTTCTGTGGCAACAAAGTGTGATGTCACAAACAGAGAATTAAGATTTCACAGCAGGAATAAGTAATGTGAACAAATGAAGTTACTGGGAAAAGATGTGCACTGTTGAAAATGTTTTCTGTAATTTAAAAAAAAAAAAAAAAAAGAAGGCAGCCTCACCCTGAAATGCAAATTTTTGAGGAATTCTTCAACTGAATTCTGCTGCTGCCAACTGTGAATTGTTTGCTGGAAAACAGAAAATGTTTTAAATCATATGCTAATTACATGCTAATGACTACTTTACATTTCAAACCGTGAGAACCATTTTTAAGAGAAGGTTCTACTTTGTTCTAAATTTTATTAAAGCCAGGTTGTAAGGGGCTTTCTTTTTTTGTTTGTTTTGTACATTCATGGTAAGGATGCAGGGAATTTGGAAATAATAGACATATTCTGGGGCAGGTAACAAGTCTGCTTTTCTCTGCCTTGCACCAGACGCCAGGCACACTCTGTATGGACAGACTGCCTCAGCGCAACAAATCAGTAGTCTGGGACCTGTGGTGTATTTTAGGTATGCAAGTTCATTACAACTGCTGAAACAAGTAAAGCAAACTATGGGGCAAACACAATTCTTACAAAAGAAATGTTTGAAAACAGCTTTTTACATTTTCAAACTATATATTGTAGCCAAACCTAATGTGCAACAATGGACACACACACTGTGTGTAATGACAACAGTGACAAACTGCATGGTCACAAACTGTGGACTATGGTCACTAATCATGTGCAACAACTGCCACCTCCAGACACCCACTCACCCTGAAAGACGACAGCACCCACATAAATGTTGATGTCTCCCTCGCTGGCCTCCCCTTCCCCTCAACCCAGATCTCCTGCTTGGTGTGCTAGTGTAACAAGCTACTGCCAGCATCATGGCCTGCCCCCTTTAATTTTTTTTTTTTTTTTTTTTTAATTTATACTTTATGCTCCCAGCTCCAGGACAGCTCCCACCATTGGCATCTTCCCAGCCCAGTACCCCAGGCTGCTGCAGTGATGACATTTTCTTTGAACCCTGCAGCTTACCCCCCAACTGGGGCTAGGGTTGGGACTACAGTTGGTTCCACTACATTAGGGACCTCTAAAGAAGGAGAATGGCTAGTGGCCACAGCCCAGGTGTGATTGTGCCCAGACAACCCACCATCCTGGGATATTCCCATGTTTTTGTTTCTCCCTGCCCACACAGAAGTCAGCGCACAAGGAACGTCAAGTGCATGTTAAGCTGAAGTGTGCCACTGCACAACACTTGGCCTGTTCGGCATCCCCTGCTGCACTATGACCTGCAGTCACCCAGGTGGCAGTGTGGTATCGGGGACTGCAACCCTCCATCCCTTAGGAAGGAGAACACCTTGTGGGACACTCGATCCTCCCTCGCTGAGCCTCCGACAACTTAGGCTTGTTCCCAAACCCAGGTTGCTGTCACTGCAAGCTGCAGTGTTTCCACTGCACCAGTAGGCCAGTTCCATGAATGCATCTTCAATTAAAATCCTCCCCAAAGAATCCCGTCCAGGTTTGTGTGTTGCTGGTACACAGACTGAGGACAGATAGGAGTCCCAAGCAAGGATGACGTTCCCTGTTGGAGAGGGAAAAATCCTCATCCTGGATGCTATAATGCATTAGGCACAATGGCTCAAGATGAGCAAAAACCACCTCTGCACCTCCCCCAATGCGGCAAAGCAAAAGGGACTTGTTTACATGAGAAGCTCAAAGGGCCAGCATGCCACAAGAAATTGATATTCCCTGATAAATACTGGCCAGGAAACCTGCAAACGCAGTGAAATGCTGCCTGTATCCTGAGCTACAGCACTTTCAGTCCAACAGCTGCTCTCCACCGCTGCACAAATCTTTCAGACATCCACCAAACAGTACAGTAACTAGAATGTATTGGGAACTGCAAAACATTTCTGGGACCGTTTCCTCTCGGTGGCAGTGAGTGGGATCCTAATGTTTTAAACCTGGATTCTAATTTGTGACATTATCACAACTGTAAACAGATGAGTTTTTATATTTTGCACCCCTTGCTCTTGGTTGTTTCATCTCTTGTTGTATGTAGTCAGAGCATGTGGGGTTGTGTGACTGGTAATTTATTAATTTTTTTGTGAGTGAATGTTGATGTGAGAGGGTTATGGTGGGAGTGTCAAGCTTGGTCCTATTAGTGGGTTGGTTTATTTTGTTGTCAGTCATTACAGTTACATATTTAGTTAGTTCAGCTGCTGGGTTGGGCATTATTTGTAAAGGAGAAGTTGTGGTATGACTCAGCTACAATTCGGACCACCTACAGTTGTTCGTACAGTCGTGGGAACCCCTACAGCACTGTCGTCAATGGTTATTAGCCATTGTGCAAGGTTGGGGATCCTGTGGAGGAGGACCAATGGCCATGGTGGGGCTTTGACTGGGCTGACGGAGGAAGGTGAGATAGGGTCAGTGAGGGACTCAGGGCTGCCCAGGGAAATGGAATACTTGCAGGGGTCCCACCCGTCTTGTTCCCCTCCTTAGGGCTTTGCCCAATATTAGCAGGCAATAGGCTAGCAGGTGAGCCGACTCTGTTCCTCCCCTTCAGGCCATTCTTTGTGACACAAGATCAGTGAGGAATAAGACTGCAGTGATGGAGGGTTTCATCGCCGATTCCTCTGCTGATCTTGTCTGCACCACAGAGACCTGGCTGGGTGACGATTCTGGACTGTGCTGGAGTCATTGATTATAGCCAGTTATTCTGTGGTGCAGTGCGAAATGCAGGATCACAGCGTGGCCATCTGTTTTAAATCTAGTTTGGGACACAGGATACACCCGTGGCAACTTCCAGATCCTCTGACTGTGTGGCTATAAGGGGTGGGTCAGCTGTAGGTTGCAGTGTCATCCTCATATACTGGCCTCTGAGACATTGGGGGGGCGGGGAGAAGAGATTCCTTGCAGAAGCTGGTGGATTTCATGGTCTAGCAGGTGTTGGATGTTCCCAGATTGCTGGTACTAGGGGACTTCAATGTCTGGGTTAATGATGAAACCTCACTTCTTCATCAACAGCTCCTCCAGTTGATGTCATCACTGGGCCTCACACAGGCAGTTGCCTCTGTTACTCACCTGCATGATCACACACTGGACTTGGTCTTCTTGTCAGGGACTGACAGAAAAGCAGTCAAGGCTGATCGATCATGTGGTCAGATCACCATGTTGTGTTGTTCCTTTGCAGCCCCCCCTTTTAATATTCCTCCTGTGGAGATGGTTCGGTACTGCCCTCCCCCCCCAAAAAATGCAATTTGGAGACTCGCAAACTCCAGGCAGTATTGGATGTCTCAAACATGATGACATGTACTCAGGGAGCCGAGAAAGCCGTGGAGTGCTATAACACAGTTCTCACGGCTGCTTTGAACTCTAACACCTTTCAGTGTTTGTCCCTTTACCTATCCCCACAGCTCTCCATGGTACTGAGAGGGGCTCAGGCAGTTAAGACTAAGGGACAGAGACTGGAGCATTCTTGGCAGAGATTCCACTCCGTGGAGGATAAACTGGCTCAGAGAACTCATTATAGTGAATATCAGACTGCAATCACCCTGAAAAAGATGAGTTCCTGGCAAGGATGATTGCCACACGCAAAAAACTGCCAGCTCAGCTTTTTCGCACCATAGATAGATTAAAAAATCCACCCCGTCTGCGGTGGACAAAGCCTTTTCAGCAGATAACTGCAAGAACTTAGCCGCTTTTTCCCTAAGCGTCCTCCATATGGACCAGGATTTTCCAGTCAGCTCTGAAAAGGGCAGCAGTGAAGCCCCTCCAGAAGAAACCGTCTTTTGATCCAGACAGTCTGGTAAATTACAGGCCTGTCTTGAACCTTCCCTTTTTGGGGGAAGGGCCTCAGAAAGGTAGTTGTGGCACAGCTTGGGGCTGATCTGGAAGTGTTTAACATCTACAAGCCTCTCCAGTTTGGGATTTAGGCCTCGTCACAGTACTGAGAACTGCACTGATAAGGATGCTCCATGACCTCCTCACGGCGACGGACCAGGAACTTTGTTCAATCTCACTTCTTTTGGATTTCTTGTCAGCATTTGGCACTGTGGATCACTGTGTCTTGTTAGAACATCTGAAAAATTGTGTGGGCCTCACTAGCATTGTTTTGCGTTGGTTTGAGTTCTACATTATCGAGAGATTACAGGACGTGAGTCTAGGTAATTTCATCTCTGTATCAGCTGTGGTGTTCCAAAAGGCTTGCTCTTGGCACCTCTATTGCCCACCATGTACAAGATGCCATAGGGTGAGATCAGGGATAGAAATTAACCTTTGTGGTACCTGCACTACGGTGCATGTGGCAACAAAAGTTACATGCACCACAGTCAGGTTACCTGCACTGGCTAGACAAAAATGATAAAAACTGAGAAAAAAAAAAAAAGGATCGAATTTTGAAAAAGTAGTATATGGAACAACTGTAGTATTAGACTAGAAAATAAACAGCAACTGCCCTTAGCCCTTTGCTTGGATGGCAGCAAATCTGACAGTGAAAGGCAGTGTTTGCTTAAATGGGTTATTTTTATATCACACACTCACTCACATAAGTATTTATATTTTTATTTTTTTATGATGTCCAGGCTTTTCCCCACACACTTTTAGACAGAGAGAAACTGGACTGGATACAACAGTGCTTTGCTTAATTGCTTTTGTCAAATGTCTGCTGGCCTGGGACTGCCTGACACACACACACAGGGATTTGACTGCTGCGGCTTCTGCTAATATACATTAAAGAGCTTTGTTCTCATACTGCCCCCACAAACAAAAGCAAAGAAACACCAGGTCCATCAAAGTATTTTTTATTCCACACAAAAATCAGGGATCAAAATGTAGTAAGGCTGTGGTGAAAGTTAACCACAAAATTTATTAGTACAGATTCTGAGACAGACAGCTAAGTCCTCCTTAGTTTCTTTAGATCAATATATTCAACAAAAAGCAACTGTGGTACTGCTCTCTCTGTTTAATAGTTTGATATTAAACCACAGGACTGAAAATCCCCTTCCTTGGGGGTGGGGTGGTGAAGCCCAGATTTACTTTGGTTCTGCCACTGTTATTTTCCTGATATAAGTATTTTTCTTCCTTAAATTGCGACCTTTAGCTTGTTAAATACCTCTTCCTGCCTACAAACCGTTAAAAATGTTTTTTGTTGGCCCACAAAAAAAAAAAAAAAATTTGATTCAGTCACAGAGCTTCCTGTCTAGTGACTGTACTCCATGAAAGTCTCTCAAAACTGTATCGTTACAATGGATGTGCATGCCTATGTGAACCTTATTGTACCACGTGTGAGACAGAAGGAGACACACGTGGTACAATAAGAGTTAACAGAGCATGCTGCCAGATGATAGTCAAGCCAGATTTGGACCTGCCTTAGTTGAGCAGCTCCCCGAGTGACTGTCCCATGTCACCCCTCACCCCATTGGCACAACTTCCATCTCAGATTACTTGCTTTTCAATGCTGCAGCCTGCCCCACCCCAGTGCAGTGCCAACACCACTACCAACCCCTTCATACCAGTCACCAAAAGCATCCTGGCAGGTCATTAAAATTGATAGTGCCACTGCCAGCTGAGCCTACCTTCCACGATGCGGCTTCTGTTCTGATAAGTCCTGCTGCCGGTGCTGCCATGTCGTGTCCTGCCTCCTTCTTTGTGGCACTCCTCGAGGCTCTGGCTTGCACTGCAGTTGCTGTTCAGGAGGCAGGCTCTCACCAGGCCTTCACTGCTCCTCCCGATTCGGTCCTCATAGTAGCGCACGCGACATGATAACGCCATTTAAAAAAAAAAAGTCTGCCTGTGTAATCGTCGTTGCACCCCTAGCGGTGCCTCTTGGAATTGCAGCCTGAGAGAAAAAACAAAAAACCAAAACGCATGCACTATGGTGCAGGCAAGAAATAAAACTACTTGCACCAGACTGTTCCTATGTTCCTACTTGATTTGGAACAGGCTGGGTATGTTAATTTCGACCCCTGGGCAAGATCATCGGGCAGTATGGCATTGAGTTTCACTGCTATGCAGGTAATACCAAACTCTGTCTTACACTCCTGATGAGTCCAACACAGTTTTGGTGCTGAGACAGTGCTGACAGGAAATCAATGACTGGATGGACTCCAACTGCTTGTCTCTCAACCCAGGTAAGATAGAGGTTATACTGTCGATCCAGGCCAGCAATGACGAGTGGTGACCTTATTTTTCCATCAGTGAATGGTCAGACCCTTCAAACTGTGAAGAATCTCTGTGTCATTCTGGACTGCAAGCTGACACTAGAACAAGAGGCATGAGCAGTAGTCAGGAACTTTTTTTTTTTTACCTACTTCATAATATCGCCTGGATCAACACACATTTCTTGCCAGTTGACGTGGAGACAACAGCCCATGCCTAAATCACCTCCACAATATATTATTGCAATGCTCTTTACTAAGGGTTATCTGGAGGATTAGTGTGCCACCTGCAGCTAGTCCAGAACACTGCAACCCAGCTGGTGGCAGAACTTCTCAGAGGGACCATATCATGCCGGCGTTGTGCGAACTGCACTGGCTGTCAGTTCGGTGGTGTATCACCTTCAGAGATTGCTTGTTAACATTCAAGGCCCTACACTGTTTGGACCCAAGCTGCCAACAAGATCTCCTGCTGTCCTACACATCTACATGTCCCCTCTGCTTCACAGATGCAGGATTGCTTCAAGTCCCTTGCTCCCGCCTTAAGCAGTCTTGCACAGGGCTTTTGGGGTTGCAGCTTTTTTTACTCTGGAACCTTTCCACAGGCTGTATGATCTGCTTGTACTGTTGTGTGGCCCTTCAAGAATCAGCTGAAGAGCTACAGTGTTTATTTGCACAGGCCTACCCAGATTAATTTACTGGAATCATTTAACTTTTTATTTTTTATTTTATTTATTTAATATTTAAGTCTGTCTAGATTTTAAGCAGTTTTAATCTGTTTCATTGTTGTAAGGTGCACTAAGCCATTTGGAAAGGGCACTAAACAAATTAAATGTGGCTTTATTGCCTAGCAGTTCATAACCTTTTTTATCTGAGTATGCAACTTACAAACTGCACAATATTTCCGTTTGTTTTCTTTTGCAATAGATTTACCCAGGATAGCCCAGCTGAGAGGCAACATCTCATTTTCAGAGAGGTCCTGTTTCTGCTCAGTCCTGCAGCTGTGTGGACTGGAGCAAAAGGTCAAACAGTGAATATTTGCCTCTAGTGGTGTTTGAACCTGCACCCTCCTAGTTCCCCAGCTGGTGCTCTAAACAATAAATAACACTGCCTCCACATGGACTGGGGCTACCACCCCAAACTGCCATTGCTACTGTATCCCCATTATCCATAGTCAAACATAGCCATTCTTATTTAAGATCTTCATGGGGGGGGGGCAGAGATTAAGCCATATCTGATGCAATGTTTTCAAGCCCACTCCTCTACTGGAACTGAAGGTCTGATAGTTTCAGGTTGACAGTTGCTGCACAGCAGGTCATAGAACAGGTTTTAGGATAAACATTTGCTGCTTGAACGGTCACGCCAGGCACTGGAGGACACGCCTCTGGAAAAATGACTCACTGTGAAGGAATCTTATCTTCACACACAAGAACCTTGAAACTGCACTTTTAGTTTTTGTTTGGGGGATGAAATGTGGAAATGGTAACCAGTTTTAAGCTTCCTTTCTACCTGGTGAAGCCTGCATCCACCCCAATTGTTTAATTTAGGCCCCCGCAACCAGATGACACCCACATCCCCCAAATTATAAATTTAGAGTTTTCCCCATCTGTTGGAAGCCCCACATTCCTCCCAATATTTTTAATTCAGGCTACTCTCCTCCTGAGTGAACCTTCCTCCCCTCCCATCCCATCCTATAATAGCGACCTACTTCCTTCCAGGATGATGCTTCCTCTCCAGCCACCATAACTGGCTGAGTACAGGGCAAAAACTGCTGGCTGTCCCTCTGATATGATGCTTCTAACCCCGACACTCTTCCCCCTCCTATTTTACCTCACGTCCCTTCCCCACTGCTTATCCCTGCTGTCCCCCTCCATCTCCCTCCCCTCTCCCACCCTTCCTACCCCAGCTTCCCGCCCCATCCCATTCCTCCTGGCATTTTGGGTGCAGTCTCCTCCCTTCTCCTTGGTTTCACCTTAAAGCCCTCAGGTGCCTCCTTCCCTCATACCCCCCCCTTAAGTGACTCATAGGCTCCCTCAAGCTCTTTGTCTCCTTGTTGGGAAATCTGGGAATTCTACACAGGGGGAGTATTAGCCGCAGTTAAGGTCCTGGGTATAGTTGTGAGGGTGAGGATTGAGATGATTCAGCCCTGGAGATGCTCAAGAAGGAGGCGGAATCAGAACAGAAGATTGTTATATCTGATTCCCCTCCCCAGGGCTCTGCCAAATTTTAACAGGCAGCAAGTAATCCGTCCAGCCTGCACTGCTCGTCCCCTTTGGACCGTTCTTTGCAACGCAAGGGCACTGAGGAATAAAATTGCAGTAATGGAGAATTTCACTGCCGATTCCTCGACTGACCTAGTTTGCATCACAGAAACCTGGTTGGGCGATGACGCTGGTCCTGCGCTAGCAGCGTCTGTCCCTTCATGGTATTCCGTGGTGCACTGCCCAAGGAGGGATCGCAGAGGGGGCAGGGTGGGCATCTGTTTTAGGTGTACCCTGGACTCACTACACTCCCAGTGGTAATATTCGATTCCTTTGAATGAGAGATGGCCAGGTGTGTCACAGGTGTCAATGGCGGGATTATTCTCATCTACTGGCCTCCGGGTGGTGGGAATGTTTTCCTGCAGGAGCTGGTGGACTTCACTGCTGAACAGGTGGTGGAGTCTCCTAGGTTAATGGTGCTGGGGGACTACAATGCCTGGATTGACAATGAGTCCTCCTGGTTTGGACAGGAGCTCCTCCAGCTGATGACATCTCTGGGATTGACACAGGTGGTTACCTCTGCGACTCATGAACATGGTCACACACTGGATCTTATATTCTCACTCGAACTTGACATATCTGCAGTCAAGGTTGATCTGGTCGTATGGTTGGATCATTACGTGGTGGAGTTCCAGTGTGGGGTCCCCTGTGTTATCTCTCCATCTGCAGAGACAATCTTGTATCTTCCAAAACACAAGCTGGAGCCTCGCAAACTTCAGGAAGCACTGGATGTCTTGGGCTTGAGGTGGCTGTTAATCACTATAATATGGCACTAACGACCACCTTGGACCACCTACTGCACGTTTCGTCGTTCACCCCTTGACCTCCCACCACAGCTCACCTTGGTATTGTGTTGAGCTATGCCAGTTGAAGACTAAGGGGCATAGGTTGGAGCATTCCTGGAGAAGATCTGGATCGATGGAGGACAGGTTGGCATTGAGACTGCATTAAGCAGAGTATCAATGGGGTAGCGACCAAAAAACAGACTGAATTTCTGTCTAGGTTGATTGCTGCAGTGAAGAATTGACTGGCTGTGTTTTTTTTTGTGCTGCAGACAGAGGGTTAAATCCACCCTGCCTACAGTCCATGGGAGCCATTTCCAGAGATAGATGCGAGGAGTTTGGGCGTTTCTTCACTGACACAATATCCGCCATCCGATTCAGTGTTCTTGTGGCTTAGCTGTGACTGGGGGTAGCCAGTCATGTGGTGGCACAGATGTGTCTGTCTGGGGCTACGTTCAGACTGGTTATTGTGGCTGAGGTCCTCAGAGTGGTCAGCAGCTTGCGTCCCACCAACTGTGAACTGGACCCGGGCTCGACGTGGCTAATTATAGGCTGTGCTGAGTTCACGGGTCCAGTTTTCATGGAGATTGTGAACGGGTCCTTGAGGGAGGGTCTTTCCTTCAGCCTTGAAACAAGTGGTGGTGAGGCCCCTTCTTAAGCAACCATCCTTGAACTCTGACGTTCTCATGAATTACTGGCAGACTTCTAACCTTCCCTTCTTAGAGAAGGTTATTGAGAAGGTGGTGGTTGAACAGCTGTTGTAACACTTGGCACGTTTGTCTCTTTTTGAACCTCTCCAATCCGGATTTCGGCATCACCACAGCACCGAGACAGCTTTGGTCAGGGTGACACATGATCTCCTCATGGTGAGGGACTGAGGGCAACAAACTATTTTTGTGCTCTTGGACCTCTCTTCAGCATTCAACACAGTGGATCATGGGGTGCTGATTGATTGCCTGAGGGAGTATGTTGGCATTACTGACAGTGTTTTCATTCATATTTGGTGGGGAGATCACAGTGAGTGATTCTGGGGAAGTTTACCTCGGAATCATCCATGTTGTCCTGTGGGGTCCCTCAGGGTTCAATCCTTGCTCCCATTTCATTCTCCATGTACATGCTGCCACTAGGGGAGATCATATGGCAGTACAATGAGGGGTTTCCACTGCTACGCAGATGATATCCAGTTATACCTGTCCTGTGCCAAGTCACTGCTTGGCTGAGGTGAATGACTGGATGGCTGCTAACTGGCTGTGTCTCAATTCGGGTAAGACAGAGGTCATGGGTACTGAGCCTGGTCATAGGGGCTAACCTGCTGATGGGGGAGTTGACCTACCTGTTTTGGGTGGCCAGTCCTTTTCAGCAGTGAGGGCAGTCAGGGACCTTGGGGTCATACTAGACGACAGACTGACCTTTGCACAACAGGTGTCGTCTGTTGTGTGGTCTGTCTTTTTTCATCTTCAAAATATTGTTAGGATCCAGCTGTTCCTAGCTCATGATGACCTGGTGACAGTTATCCATGCTTTTATCACCACTAGGCTGTGCTACTGTGACGTTCTATACCTAGGGCTATCTGAAGGTTAGATGCTTCAACTGCAGCTGGTGCAGAATGCCGCAGCTCGGATGTTGGTGGCTTTCTCTATGAGGTATTACATTACTCCAGTCCTGCACACTCCGCAAGGGTGATTGAGCCTTTCAGGTGGCGGCCCCCATCATCTGGAACTCTATTCTCTGCCACATCCACAATGCCAGCTCAGTGGAGGCCTTTAAAACCTCTTCTAAGACCTTTTTTGTTTGAACAAGCTTTTTGATTGGACCGGACTTTTTTTCAAATATTTTCTTTATTTTATCCTTGTTATTTTACATTGTAAAGCACTCAGAGCCCTCGTTGGATTCAGTGCTATAAAAATAAAATATGCCTTGCCTTGTTGCTTATAGTAGCAGGTGATATTGAGTTCTGTCCTGGCCCTACCCAGTCATCTCCCTCTCATCTCACCAACTGACTGAATGTGACCTAACATCTGAAGCCTCCTCCACAACATTTACCAACTGTAACTGCTCATGGTTAATCTCAAGCAAGATGTGCTGGTTATCTCAGAATCTTGGCTCTCCTCCACGATTCCGATACCACTATTGCCATAATCATTGTACACAATCATCTGGCAAGATCGGCCAAGGGGGTGGTTGAATTGCAATATACCTCTCCTTTAGCATCCAGTTCAAGCCTGGGCTCATCTGTCCCTATATCTGTAGCTGGTACGTACTGCTGTCATGGCATGTCACCGACTGCATACTCCAAAGCCTCCTATAAGGAGCTTCTCAACCTCAGAGATTTTCATCTCAATTAGTTCTCCCTCTGGCTAATTAAACTGTGCCAAGATATTAGGTCCCTCTAACTTTTACTCAACTGACCTGACCCTACTCAGCACAATCACAGCTCCCTCAATTACTCCCTTCTGGACTGGATTCTCACCTTCTACCTCCACTGTATTATGGATGCTGGCACCTTCCCCAATGTCCTCAGGGACCACCACTTGGTCTACGGCATGCGCAAGATCAATTGTCCAAAAGTTCTCCACCCTATCAAATTCGCTCAAATCCAGTCCTTCAGGTTGCTGGATTTGTCCTCCCTCTACACTGACATGGTGGCTACTAAATGGTCACCCATCTCTACTGCCAGCTACATAAATACTGCCTTCCAATATTTCAATGTCAGATTCATGTCCGTCTTGGATCTCCATGCTCCACTTAGAAAACAGAGGGTCCAAGGTTCCTAAATCCAAAGGATCTCAGCATGTTTTCTGGTCTGCCTCTATGCACGTGTCCTTCCTCGCGGACAGACAAGTCCTCTAGTTCCTCTGTTAGCCTAATCAAGTATTGGACCTTCCGTAATGTCTGTACCTGAGCAACCAGGCTTGCCAAGTTGGAATACTTTGTATCCATACTCCAGAACAACCTTATCATCCCTCTAAGTCCTGGAAGTCCATGCCCTCTTCTTTCCTCCAGCTCAGTCCCCACCCCTCCCTTATTCAAGGCAGGTGACACTCATTTCTCACCCCCCTTCTGTCACTTCAGCCTTCAACTATTTCTACACCTCCTCTGTTGCTCCCTTCTCCTCCCCTCCACTTCCCCCCCCTCCTACCACCCCACACCTCTCCTACCACTCCTGCTGTTTCCCTAAGCCCCTCTTGGCTCTAAATCCCCACAAGGACGTTAGCCCCGACGGTCTTGACCTCAAACTCCTACATCTCTCTGCCCATGCTACTGCTCCTCCTACTGCATAAAAACATTGATGGCAGATAAGGACCACGAGGCCCATCTCGTCTGCCCATTTCCCCTGCCTACTGTAAAAGCTGCAGACTCTACTTGATATCCGGCTTTGCCTACTCGTTCTTATTGCTAGGGTTCCCCTATGCCTGTCCCATGCATGCCTGAATCCCCCCACCATATTTGCCCCCCCACCTAAGCTGGGAGTCTAGTCCATGCATCCACCACCCTTTATGTGAAGAAATACTTCCTCACGCTACCCTTTAGTCTACCCCTTTCCAAGCTCATGTCATGCCACCTCGTTTCTGGACATCTCCTTTTCTGAAAGATGCTACTCTTTGGTACCCTATTTATGCCTTTTAGATATTTTTAGGTTTCTATCATATATCATCTGTCTTCTTTCCTCCAGGGTATACATACTGTGGTGTCCCAGTCTCTCCTCATATGACTTTTGGAGCAGGCCCTGCATCATCTTTGCTGCCCTTTTTTGAAGTGCCTCCACTCTGTCTATGTCCTTATGGAGATGTGTCCTCCAGAACTGGACACCATATTCCAAATGAGGCCTCACTAATGATCTGTAGAGTGGCATCACCACCTCCTTCCTTTTGCTGGTGATACCTCTCCCTATGCACCCTAGCATCCCACTGGTTAACCCCACAGCCTTGGCACAGTGTCTGACCACCTTTAGGTCATCAGGTATGATTACTCTTAAATCCCTTTCCTGTTTGGTGACCATCAGTTTCTCCCCTCACATCATATAATCCTCCCCTGGGTTCTTGCGTCCCAAATGCATGATTCTGCACTTTTTCGCATTAAATCTCAGCTGCCACACTCTGACCATTCCTCCAGCTTATCTTATTTATTTTAAAATTTGTTAACTGGGTGAGGACACTGGGCAAAAGCCCCTTTTCAGGACCGACCCAGTCATATACAATTTTTAACTATACGAAACAGCAACACTAAATATTACAATGGCAAACATTAAATGACAATAAATAATCCTTAAAATGAGCTTTAAAACTAGAAAATGAGGTAGCAGAGCATAAAAAAATAGGTAGGTTATTCCACATTTTTGAAGCACCAATAGTAAAAGGTCATAAACCATATTTGTTTTTGTGCAAATTTACATCCAAAATTATACCCTCAGAAGATCTAAGAATAAGAGAAGTTTCTTGAATAGAAAATTAAATCGGACCGAGAAAAGGAAGTACCAGAAAAAAACTGATCAATAAGCCAAACAGCCTAGAGAATAAGAACATCTTAACTTAGGAGACAACCAACCAATGGTGGAATATAACGAACAATGATGTGTCCTATGTGAAGCAGCAAGAACAAAACAACATATATTATTAAAAGCAACAGTAATTCGTGATTTGCACTGGCTGCCAGTACAGTGGCAGATCACCTTCAAGGTCGCATTATTGACCTTTAAGGCCCGACATGATTTGGGACCCCACTACCTGAAAGAGCTCTTGGTGCCTTACTGTCCTGCCGCTCTCTTGGCTCCTCTGATGAGGGATTGCTAGAGATTCCCAGGGTACATTTAAAGATGTCAGGAGGTAGATCTTTTGCCTATATGGCACCAACTCCTGTGGAATTTCACCTCAGGATACCTAGAATGCAAACTGTTGAAAGTTTTTAAAAGCAATTAAAAACTTTCTTATTCTCCTTAGCTTTTGCTGGAACATAATGAATAATTATATTGTATGATTGTTTGATTTATTGTTTGAAATTTGATTTTATTTGTTTTTATTGTAAAAGCGCCCTGAGCTTGGGAAGGGCGCTTAATATAAATAAAATTTTACTTACTTACTTACTAGTAAGAATCTGGAGTTCCCTTGATCCCAGATTGCGATATGAGTATGAGAATCTATATGAGGTAATAAAATACCCATAGCAATAGGTCCCTCCTCATTTTTTATACCCCTCCCGGAGTGTCCACCCTATTGCAGATCTTAGTGTCATCCGCAAAGAGGCACACCTTCCCCACCAGCCCCTCTGCAATGTTCTGCTGGATGTTAAAGATCCCATGGCACTTCTCGAAAAGAGTAGGGGAATTTCCCCAGTACCCTGGCCAAATTTCCCCCCATTCACTAAAATACCACCAACAGCTTAATCTGGTTCAAAGTCATTCATCTTTATCCCCATCCCCTGGGTCGTGCCTGAAAATAGGCAGAATTTGTCTAGTGCACTTACCCGGTCAACAAAAACTAAATAAAAAAAAATAAAATGTCACTTATGAACACGTTAAACAGGACTGATCCCTGTGGCACCCTACTGGTCACCCTCCTTTCCTCAGATTGAGCACCATTTACGACGACCCTCTATCTTCTATCACTCAACCAGTTCTTAACCCAGTTTACCACCTTGTGACCCACTCCCAGGCTGCCCAGCTTGTTCACAAGTCTTCTATATGGAACGGTATTGAAGGCCTTACTGAAATCCAGGTAGGTGACATCCACCACTCCCCTCTCATCCACCACTCCCTGCAATCCACGACCTTAGTCACCCAGTCAAAGAAGTCAATTAGATTTGTTTGAAATGACCTTCCCACTGTGAATCCATGCTGTCTCAGATCCTGTGCGCCGCTGGATTCAAGATGTTCCATGATCCTTTGTTTAAGTACTGATTCCATAATCTTCCCCATTATTGAGGGAAGGCTGATTGATCTGTAGTTTCCAGCCTCCTCCATACTGCCACTTTTGTGAAGAGGGACTACATCCGCCCTCCTCCAGTCCTCCAAAACCACTCCCATATCAAGTGAATCGTTGAACAGTGCTGCCAGTGGTGGCGTCAGCACCTCCCGCACTTCCCTTAATATTCTAGGATATATCCCTTCTGGTCCCACTGCCTTGTCCACTTTCAGTTTTGTGAGTTCCTTTAGGACTCTCACTTCTGTAAGCGGACTGGTGTCCATCTCCCTCCCATATTTGCTCATGTTGCCTAAATGTGGTCCCTCACTTTCCTCTTCTGTGAATACAGAACAAAATATTTGTTCAGTATTAATCACTTTTTCCAGGTCCCCTTCCACACACACTCCTCCTTCCCCAGTCCCCTTCCACACACTTTTCTTCTTCCCGTTTAAGCCTTGCTATCCCACCCGTTTTTTTCTCCTTTCACTAATGTACCCATAGAAAGTCTTGTCTCCTTTCTTTACCTCCTGTGCTATTTTTCCTCTGTTTGTGCCTTTGTGCTCCTGATTGCTTTCCCTGCCTCCCTCTGTTTGTCCAGATACACTAACCTGTCCTCCTCCTGCTGTGTTTCCTTGTATTTCCTGAAAAATAATCTTTTCCACCCTTATCATCCCGGCCACTACCTTTGAGAACCATGTGGCTTGCTTTTTCTCCTGCCCTTCTTTACTTGCCTAATGCAAAGGTTTGTTGTCTCCACTATGCCTCCTTTCAGATGGGCCCACTGCTCCTCCACTCCCCCCCCTTTTGTCCCTCCCTGCCAAGGCATGCTTGAGACATATCCCCATCTTGGTAAAGTCTTCCCTCTTGAAATCCAGGACCCTTGCCTTTGTGTGGCTTGACTCTGCCACTGCACTCATGCTGAGCCACACTGTGCGATGATCGCTGGATCCCAGGTGTTCGGCCACCCTGACTTCCTCAATTTTGTCCCCCTTGGTGAGTACCAGGTCTAAAATTGCACCCTCCCTAGTGGCCTTTAGCACTGGCTGCCTGTGGCCTGCCCCTTGTACAGAGTACAGGATGTCCCTGCTCCTGGCTGAGGCAGCAGCTGGGATGCTCCACTACAGTACCTCCCTTCTCAGTGCCAACGGGACCTCGGCTTACACATTCAAAACTCCAAATAATTCCCTCCAAAACCTTGGAGCAGTTTAATAACCATTTGTTTGGTAAAACACATGCACACAGGAGTACCATCTCCACTCACACATTTCACATTGCTCGGAAGCTCTGTCAAGACATAAAGCATCCCACATATCACTTGTGGTTATACAGTGCAATATATACAACATTTTTTTTTATTCATTTATTATACATATCGGAATTACAACCCTTTGAGTCAAGGACTCATTTCCAAAGGCTCCACTTCAGTTCCAGTGGATTCAACACATAGACAGCAACACAAATGTGATATGATAGACGGGAGGTTACAGAAGTTTTTAGTTACATACCAAACAGCGAATAGTAGACAGTATTCATATATTTGCAGGTGTCAGAACAAACAGCATAGAATCCCGAGCCATCCAGTGCCCAGATAGGAGTTACAGTTTACAATAGCAGTACAGAGGTCTATACAGTGCGAAAGCTAGGCTTCAAGGACAAATACAGTAAATTCAGAATTGCAGCCTGAGATAAGGCGATTGTCATCAAGAGTGTAGGATGGGGGCCTGCGAGGGAGCGGGGCACCTATGGGCTAGGATCCCGCTTGTGGAGCGCATTCTCAGCTGCGGGTGGATAAAATAAGCAACTGAATGTGCAAAATAAGCATACAGCAAATATATATATATATATATATATATATATAAATGGTTAAGGACAAATAATCAATAACATTGGAAAAAGACCATCGGGTGACCGTGTGTGTATCAGAGCGTGACCACACATCTGCACTTTTACCCCCCTCACACTCCGATATATGCACACCTTGGGTGGTTCACGCACACCAAGGCGTGCGTATATCAGAGCGGACCGCACACCTCAGAGTGGTTTATCTATTACACATATCACAGTGTAGACTTATAAATTTATGTGCCGGCTCGTCTGTGCAGCGGTTGGATTTCTGCTTGCGATGCTGGCGACCCAGGTTCAGGAACGGACTCGGGTCGTCGGAGGGCCGCTGGGGGGAGATGGATCGAGCATCCCCTGGACTGCTCTTCTTCTCTGGAAGAGAAGTGGGTTGAGTGTTCAGCGCATGAGCGGCACCCAGTGGAGGATGGGTTCTCTGCAACACACTGACACCAGCAAGACTTCAGGGTGGGGTGGACGCTGATCGTCACTGCACGTCCCCGCCCTGCTTACAGGGGAAAAATGCTGCTGGGTCACCTCCATGGCACCCTTCCCTCTGGGCCCCAATCAGCCACCAGTATTAGTGCTCTCCCGACCAGATATTTGTAGCGCGGAGCTGGTAGGGGAGCAGCTCCGCAACCTCGCCCTCTGGGGGCAAGCCTGGGGTGACTGTGAAGAAGCCTGGTGATTGCCAGACGTAGGGGTACAGAGGGACCATGACCAAGGGCTGAGTTACCGGTGACCCAGCAGGCAAAATAAAAAAAAAAAGACAAACTTATAATAGTTGTATTCACTATAATCACTAACAATGGCATGTGGAACAATTAATCCAAGCACCTTTCTAAAAAATATTGTGTTAAAAGGGGGAATAAAGGAGGAAAAATTTGGACAGTGGTCAAACTGAACAAGTTAAAAAGTTTTGCTCCCTTGGATTTATTGTGGATCACAATTTGATATTTCATGGTCACATTGATTATATAGTTAAAGGGGAACAGTCAGCAATAATAGCCTCTCACCCACGTGTGAAGCTGATGCTAATTAGCCCTTTGTGTGCAGCAACACTTTTATTTACTTACAGATTACTGCAGTGTAATAAATAAATCAGCTAATTTCATTGACTTGTATGATGCCATTTCGTGTAACCAGACATTCCAGAATCCCCTGTTGCTTACATCAAGTTACTAGAGGGGGTGCAGCGCAGGGCAACAAAATGATCAAGGGGCTGGGGGACTTATCATACGAGAGGGGGCTAAGGGAGTTGAACATGTACTCGCTGGAAGAGAGGAGGAGCAGGGGACATGACTGAAACCTTTAAGTACATGAAAGGAATAAACAAGACAGGTACAGATGGGCTGTTCAAAGTAAGGGAGGGGAGGGACACCAGGGGCCATGATATGAGACTGGAGGGAGGAAGGTTCAGGTGGGAGATGAGGAGACATTTTTTACAGAGAGGGTGGTGGCTGGGTGGAATGCGTTACCTGTAGAAGTGGTATCCAGTAGAACAGTGTACTGCTTCAAAAGAGGATGGGACAGGACAAGGGGGAGGGTTAATGAAGGGGAAGGGTGGAAGGGAAGGGCAGCTGCAGAATAAGGGGTGCCAGCTGCACATTCGAGCAGACTTGACAGACCTCTAGGCCTTTATCTGCTGGCAATTTCGTATGTACATATGTTTGTATCAGAGGAGAACTGCACAGCTGGGAGATTCAACTGCCTTCAGTAGCCTGCAGCGAATGTCAGAGTTTTTTTGTAAGCTGTAATCTTCAGTTTGCTGGTCTGCTGTTCTCCTGGGGCTAGGTACAGTCATAGAGGACTGTACTAAGCCCCATGAGCACAGCAGGACCAGCAAAGATCTGATTTTAGTTTACAAAATCTTTAACATGTATACTGAAGGCTATTGAATCTCCCAGCTCTGCAGTTCTCCTCTGATGTCAGCAGCAGGGGATTCTGGGATGTCTGGCTACAATAAATGGCATCTTGGAAGTCAGCAAAATTAGCCTTGTGCATTCTATTATGCTGCAGCAAATAAAGTAAAAAAAAATGTTTTTGTACACAAAGTGCAAATTGGGATCTGCCGCACACTTGAGTGTGAGGCTTTTATTGCTGACAGTTTCCCTTAAAAAAATGTACATTCTTGGCCAGGGCTACTGTACCAATTGAAACACTGCTTAGCAGTTCATTCATGGAAAGTACTGGCTCAATCACTGTTCTATGTTATTGATTATGGCCTTCCAATGTATTTTTCAGCCTCCACAACTGTTCCCCAGCAAGTAAAACTCCTTCGTCACTCAGTTTGTCGATCTGCGATCTGCTGGTTCCGCCCATCACTCAGACCACCACTGTTCTTTATATGGTAAACTGGAATGGTTCTCCTTTGAACAAAGGGTTAACTATTTCAGTTTAACAACATTTAACAGGTTTTATAATTCTCAACTTTAACAACATTAAACAAGTTTTATCATTCTCAAGCTCCTTTTTCTTTTATGTCTGGTGTTCGTGAATGTACTAATCAACATCTTACTAGATCTGTACACACTTTTACCCCCCCTTTTTTTGTAAGATATCCTATGGACAAAGGTCTTTGTTGTACTGTGTTACTAAGTTATGGAATGCATTACCTGAATCGTTATTGTTTATTCCTTCCCCGTATGTTTTTAAGAAATACGTAAAACAATAATGTTCATGTTATGACCCATGATGTACTGTGTATTGTCTGTATTATTTTATCACACTGTACTTCTTGGGTCTTCCATGATTATGGGCACCTGATGCCCTAAAGTATTACCACATTAACAAATTTGACATAAAAATAAATAAAAACAGAAACATAGCAACATAGAATCTGACGGCAGATAAAAACCGCTTGGCCCAACCAGTCTGCCCATTTTCCCTACCTACAGTATCCCCGTAGACCCTAATCAATCTCCAGCTCCTCCCTCCCCACTTCCTTTCTATTAAGATCCATCTATGCCTGTCCCGTGTATTCCTGAACCCCACAACTGTCATTATGATGCCGTGTGTAAACTAGCAACCAAAGCAAATAATGTCCAAAGGACCATAATCTTGTTTTTATGTCTCTTCCCTCAGTGATAAAGTAAAAGGGGAAAGAATTGCAAGTATATAGTTCTGGAAGAATGGTACAGATGTTAAAAGCACAGAACTGTAAAACAATGGGTTACAGGTTCAGTCCCCTCTCAGGGCCAAACACAAAGGGAACAAGACTCTGCACCTGTCTTTTGCACCAAAATATGAAACACTCCGTTTCTAGGAGTAAAAGTTGTCATACTTTATTCAACATAAAGTTTAAAAACGAGTGCAATTGGGGGGCGGAGCCAGCCATCTAGCAGGTAATGAGCTTCACTTGATGCTCTTGACCAGCTCGAGTGATTTGAAGTTAAAGAAATTCCTAGTGGCTTAAACTATTAACCAACAACAGGGATATACAGGACTTTTCAAGCAGAACAGACAGATACTAACTTTGTGATGAGTCATCCTCGGAACACCACAAAAAATGATCCTTCAGTCCCAGGGCCTCCACACGTGGTGGGCCAGCCAGCAGAGAATGCCTCCCGGACAGACAGAGGATTCCCCAGCTACCTTGGATTCTGTACAGCAAGCAGTAGTGGATCTGACAAAATCCATTAAGATCCTAGACCAAAAGATGAATCAATATGTGGGACGCCTGGCAACTACAGAAAGAAAAATTGATGGAGGGGTGGATAAGGAAACGGATGTGAAGAAAATGGCAAATAAGGCTACGGCAGCAGCAGTAACCACAGTGAAAGAGCAAAGCATGCTGTGAACCCAAATCAAGCAACTGGAAAACACCATAAGATCAGCTAATGTACAGATGCTAGTGTAACCCCCAGGGGGCGCTACCCTTAAGGCCACTACCCCTGCCTGCCTCCAAGGAGACAAGGTGGGGGGCCCAGATCCGTTGACGGGTGCCTCCACCCAGAGGTCAGGGTTAATACTGGCGAGGCTGCCTCGGTCACAGCCCTCTGGGTTACTGAAACCCTCCTTTCGACCCACTAGTGTCTCACACAGGGTTCCAACAGTACCTCTCCCCCATACACTTACCCCCCGGGTAGTATCTCTCCGCTCACTCCGGGGGCCCCCTGTAAAGTAAGGGACAGTTATATCACAGTCACTATGCAGCAGTTCACCAGTAATGCACAAACTAGACACGGTGTAGTTGCAACACAACAATCTGATTTATTAAAGGGAGGCAAATAACAAGGGCAGGGAGAAATCAAGGTAATTGGCTTATCACTATACCTATCTACCTAGGGCTCTGTGCACAGGCCTAAACCTAATATCTACTGTCCCTGGGTACCCAAGCCCTAATGGCTAGTCCACCGTGGCAGCTGGTTGGGGCCCGGTCACAGATAGCCTTTACAATCCTGAGCAGGTCAGGATGGGAAGAAAATTCAATTAGGCAGTCAGCAGTATAACAAAACAACTTGAGACCCCGGACGGCAAACTTGGCACGGAGCTACCCTGAGTTAGTACTCACGACTCCAGCAAGTAACAACTCCTTCACCATGGGCAGGACCAAGCCTGAATTTCACCAGCCTCCTCACACATTTATATGGCAAACTACAGAGGGGTACCATACCAGGCAGCTGCTCTCAAGACCCACACAAACCCAGAGCAGACTCGGGCAGTACACGGCAGCTTCACTTTCCGGATGGACTGAGCGCGATTCAGCAGATTCTCCAGTCCTCTCAGGTAAAGCCTGGTAGGTAGCTGGGCTGGCACCAGCCTCCTCCGACCGCACGCCGGCGGATTTAGTCCAACTCACTCAACGGGCAAAAACGGCCACCTCAGGCCTTCATGCATTTCCCGCACGAACACTCCACCAGCGCAGAAGCACACAGCTCCTTCCTTTTCCTCAGCCACTACGCATCTGCCCCTAGTAGCATGGGACCCTTCTTACAGTTCGGGCGTTACCCTATCCCATTGGCTGTCATCACTTGCCAGTCATTTACTCCTGCTTTTTAGTGGTGCAAGAAGGCGCCTTAACCCATAATGCCTCTCTCCAATGACAAGCAGTTCTCCCATTGGTCAGCCGGCTCAAGGAGTCCCGAGATACTGATTGGTCCAATTCGGCAGTTCGGGACCAAAATGGAGGGGATAATCAGACAGTCTTTTGCTGCAAAGGAAACAGGTTAGAACAACCCACATTATCATTATTACCCTACGTTATTTGTAGCAAACAATTTCCTTCTCCCACTGAGCTCCCTCTGCCTGCTTAGTGATAGCAGAAGGGAGCGCTTACTCTGCAGCCCAGGCAGGACTCGAGCATAGTAACACACGAACCCCCACCCAGACTAATTATAAGGCAACCCTTAAAGACGGTATACAGAGGCCTCAAAAGGCGCTCACTGGCTACCATGTGGCAACTAGCGAACACCAGCCAGGCATGGAGCATTTAAACGAGCTCCGGGGAAGCTTTTAGGAACCCTAATTGCAAGGGGGTTACACCAGGGCTCCCCAAAGGAGTAGAAGGAGATGACCTGGTGACATTCCTAGAACGGTGGCTGCCAGAAGCACTTGGACTTGGACGTGCTGTGCAAATTCAAAGGGCTTACCGGACCCCTACCCCCGACGGGCTGGGGGAGGAGGAGAAGAGTGGTCCAGGACTGCTCTGATTGTCACGGCCTCAATGGAAGAGAGGGATCTTTTGTTGTGAGCCACGAGAAACTGTTTTCCTGTCACCATGGCCGACACCTGCATTTTGTTTTTCCCGGATTAGTCATATCCCACCAGGCAGTGCAGACGAGCATTCGGAGGGGTAGCCAAGAAGCTGAAAGAACTGGGCATCAGCTATCAAACTGGCTTCCTGGCTTGACCACAATTCACCATCACCAACAAGCAGCACTCTTTTACTGATCCCAGGCAGCTGGGGTTCCAGTGGAAAAGCATGCTGCACTGAAGTGCCAAGCCATCGACAGCAACCAAGATGAAACATTGCCAGAAGAAACCTGAACTAGCCAAAGGATTTATGGCTTGTCGGGAGGGCTGTAAGTACAGACACTGGCTGCTCTAAAATTTGACTTTTGAGAATCTTATTGATGGAAACACTCCCTGAACTGGTGCTTCTGGTTCAAGTTTAATGTGTCCATTAAATCACACTTGATAACGTTAATAATATTAATTTTGTTATATCAGTCCTGGGGGTTCAACTTAAGCTGTCTAAAATTCTTCTGTGGAAATAATTAATATACATACAGGTTCACAAACATTTGGTTAGCATGTTATGTATAAGATGGGCTTAAAGTCATTTAATTGTGCTGCATGATCTAAGATGGAGTTGGGTTATACCAGATTGCCACGCAGGGCACTGGGAACCATGTGCTCTGGAGGAAAATGTGTGCAGTACTGCATTCTATGGTAAGAGGAGAATGTGCTGCCAGTCTTGTGACTTCGCTGGTCTGGTTGGATATGACCCTCCAAAAGTTTTACAATATGTTGATTGAGGGCGTTTTTAGTCGCCCCTAAAATCAGAGGTGCTTTCTTTGATAATCGTAAATGTTCTGCTTAATAATAATTAATATTCAAAATACAAGTTAAATGCTGTTATCCTGAATAAATGGCTATAATTTTTATGTCTCTCCCAGGAGCATTCTTAGGGAAGCCAGCATAGTGCTAAACAATAGTATGTGTAAGGTCATTAACCCTGTAGTTTGGGTGGGAATGTTACTGTGGGTAGCTTCTGTGCCACTGACCTACAGCACTGACTGCATGTATGGCTCCCTTTGTGAGATTTTTCATGTATGTAATGTATAATCTCACCTGTGCCCCCCCCCCCCGTGGTAACAAAAGTGAAACATGTAACATTTTTAGTTCCTTAGAATCAAATGCGACTGCTGAATGTGTACTGCCATTTCACAGTATCTGATTATTGTTGCTGTATTAACTTTATCAAACTCAATAAAATATAATAAAAAAAAAAAAAGAGTGCAATTCATATTCCTCGTTAAAATTCCCCACATAGTAACAAAACTTCCACAGCACCATTTCGTACCCCTTCGGGTGCTTTATCAAGGGTTAGTTTCCACATGTCCCCTACTGGCTTTTATAATAACAGCTTAACCATACAAACTGCCAATATAATTAAAACACAGTACCCCACATAGACAATGCATATTACTTGTGCTCATTCCAACACCAGAGCCCATTACTCGAGCTTATTCTAATATCCCAAAACAATACTGTCTAAGGAAATCTGAGCTACAGTAAACTTTTAGCTAGCCCAATGGTGTGGCGCTGGACGCCTTACCTTCCACCACACCAGCAACCCAAATCGCTCAGGGGCTGGCAGAAAGAAGCAGGACTGAGCACCCACTGACGGCGCTCCTCCTTCAGGGTGGAGGGACATTGTGCATCGCCACTTGACTACCACCTAGCAGAGACAAGGTGATGCAGCAGTGGTCACCAGAATCAAATGCCGAATGCAGGTGGTGAAAGAGTGCACCATCTTCATGGTCTACGTGTGTGCCATTGCACTGCTGAGCTCTGACTCGGGGGGAATGGGTGGAAAATGACTCCCATCGGCAGGATGACACTGCGGTCCTGCAAGCACCCCACCACCACCATCCATGGCAGCCACTCAAAACAACAAGGAAAGAAGCAGATGGTTAGTCCTTGAGGTGGCGTGATGGGACTGGGGTTGACAGTAGAAGGGTCTGATGAAGAGGGTCAGGATGATAAAGTTCATATATATATATACATACATTATATATATATATATATATATATATATATATACACACACATATATATATATATATATATGAACTATAAACTGAATCTCGTCTTACTCTCACATTTTTCAAAGTTATCCAACTGGTACTGGGGCTCTTTAAAAGGAGCATATACAATACAGAAGCATAGAACTTGTTGGCACAAAAAGGACCGCTTGGACCACCTCAAATATTTCCTGCCTAGTCTGTCTCCGTAGACCTTAATCATTTTCAGCAATCCTCCTTCCTCCCTGCCCATTTCCTAATGTTCACTTGTGTGTGTATCCTACGCATGCCTGAAGCCCCCTACCTCCAGGTATCCACCGTTTCAGTAAAGTAATACTTCCTCACATTCCTCCTACCCCACCCCTGCTTCATCACATGCCCTCTGGTACTGGTGCTCTCACACTTCTGTGAGGTACTTGTAGGTCTCTATCACGTTCCTTTATGCTCTCATGTCTTCCAGGGTGTACATGTTGAGATCAGTCAGTTTCTCAGACACCTCTCCCTATGCTGGAGGTTGGACAGACATAAGGCAGTTCTAGTGGAGGGTAGGAGGAAGTAGGCTTTTGATTAACTAGGATCTGCAGCTTATCCAAAAGGTAGGGAAATGGGCAGACTGGGTGGGCCAAGCGGTCCTTATCTGCTGTCAAAGCCTATGTTTCCATGTTTCTATGCTTCTCCTCGTAGGGTTTTTCATGCAACCTCAACACAATTTTAGTTGCCCTCCTCTGGACTGCCTCTGCCCTGTCTATGTTTTTTCTGAGGTGCGGCCTCCAGATCTGGACACAGTACTCAAGGTGGGGTCTCACCAGTGAGCGATAGTGGCAACACCACCTCCCTCCCTCCTGCTGGAGATACTCTCCCAATGCATCTCAGCATCCCAATGGCCCTACTCACTGCCCTGCCACACTGTCCTGCCATTCTGAGGTCACCAGATATGATAACCCTAAGGTTCCTTTCCTGCTTAGTGACCAACAGTACTGCCCCTCCATCCTATACTCTGTTCCTATGTGCACGATTCTACACTTTTTGACACTGAACCCCAACTGCCATGATCCTGACCACTCCTTGAGTTTCCCAAGACCCTACATTCTTTCCACCCCTTCTTACTGTCCACCCTATTACAGATTTTGGCATCATCTGCAAAAAACACATATCTTCTCTTCCAGTTCACCTGCAATGTAACTTATAAAGACACTGAAGAGGACTGGTTCCAGTACTGAGGCTTGCAGCACCCCGCTGGTCACTCTTCTATCATTAGAGTGCCATTAACCACTACCCTCTGTCGCCTCTCTGTTAACCAGTTTCTAACCCAAATCACCACTATGGATCCCACCTCTAGGCTGCTCAGTTTCCTAATCAGTCTCCTGTGCGGCACAGTGTTGAAAGCCTTGCTAAAGTTCACATGAGCCACGTTCATTATCCTCTCCTGATCTATTTCCTAGTCACCCAGGAAAGGACTCAATTAGATATGTCTGGCATGGCCCCCAGACCCCTCCAATGAATCCATGTTGCCTGTGATCTTGCTGCCCACTGGATTTAAGATACTCTTAATAACCTTCCCTTTAGCAGTGTTGCCAATAATTTCCACACCGCTTAGGTGAGGCTCACCGGCCTATTGTTACTAGCCTCTTTCCTGCTGCTGCCCTTATGTGGAGGTACCACATCTGCTCTTCTCCAGTCATCCAGAACCACTCCCGATTCCACTGAGCTGTTGAATATGACCATCAGTGGGGCAGCCAGCGCTTCCCTGAGTTCTTTCAGTACCCTTCAGTGTAGCCAGTCTGGTCCCAAAGCCTTGTCCACTTTCAGAGCTGTAAGTCCCTTTAGTACTCTTTCCTCTGAAAATGAACTTGAGTCTATCTGTTTCCCTTCCCCTTTTGCTCCTTCTGCTCTCTGGTGGTCTGTCCCCCTCTCCCTCCACTGTGAAGACTGAGTAGAAATACCTGTTCAGGATGTCTGCTTTTTCTTGATCCTCTCTCCTGCAGCCTCCCTCTGCTGCCCGCCCCCTTATCCTCACTATCTCTCCCCTGCTTTCCTCTTCTCACTTATGTACCTGAAGGAAGTCTTATCCCAATTTGCTACACCTTTGGTTATCCTTTCCTTGGTTTGCGCCTTTGCTACCCTCACTGCCTTATACACGTCCCTCGGTTTTACCTGGTACACCTCCCTGTCTTCCTACCTCTGTGTTTCCTTATACCTCCTGAATGCCACCCTTTTTTGCTTCACTATCTTGGCACTTCCCTAAAGAACCGTAAGAGTCTCTTTTTAATTCTGCTTTTACTCACTCCCTTCATGCAGACACTGGTTGCCTTGATTATGCTCTCCTTTATTTTTCCCTATTGTTCCACTACCCATCCAAGGCAATCCCCCTCTATGAGGAAGTATCTGAGGCTGTCTCCCATTTTTTAAAAGCCGCCTTCCTAAAATTCAGGACCCTCAGTCTTCGTGTGGTTAGCCTTTGTTCTTGTCTTAATGTTAAACCACACTGTACGGTGATCACTGGTACGCAGGGGACTGCCCACTGCGAGGTCTGCAATGCTGTCCTGTTTGCAAACACCAGGTCCAGTACTGTGCTGTCCAAGTGGGTTCTTGGACTAGCTGCCTGAGAAAAGCCCCTTGCAGGGAGTCAAGGACGACCCCGCTCCTCATCAGTGCTGCAGTAGGAAGGCTCCACTCTACGTCTGTCAGACTGAAGGTGCCAACTAACAGCACCTCGCCCTTACTTACCATCCTGATGATGGCTTCCCCACTGCCTTATCCAACTCCGCTCCCAATGCTGGAAGTTTGCATGCCACTCTGGTACGGAAAGTGGCCCCAGAGCCTGTCTCTAAAATGACCCACAGCACCTCCAGTCTTTCTTTTTCCTTGGGGTGTTCTGTACTTCCGAGGCCTTAATTTCCTCCCTCACCTATAGTAAACCCCTCCTCCCTGTCCTACCTCTCCTGAACAGAGAGTAGCTTTTGGGGTGGAAAAACAGTTACAGGTACTTAAAAAAAAAAATATATATATATATATCCAAAGACGTACTTTAAAGGCCACAGCATAAGTAGACCAGTCCATAATGTCTAGAATCTCATAAGTGTTACAGTCGCCATTATCACAATTTACCAGGTCAGAGATTTGGTATTTAATCAGTTCTGAGATTATCCTTACGTTTCCCATTACCTACCTCCCCCTCCCCCCACAAGACCCCATACATTTCACACTTCTACATGAAAGAGACCATAGCTTCCCGGACCTATGATGGAGTGCATTCATCGTTTATTGAAATCTGAAAAAAAAAAAATTATATACACAATATTGTAACAGTAGCAAAAAAATCAGCTATAAAGAGTTACCTGTCTCCATATTATTCTGGAGATGAAGTGTAACTGATTATTTAGAACAGTAAAATGAGTACCAGTTACGAACTTTTAAATTAATCAACTGGAAGTGGGTGCTCAGAGAAGTGTGCATAGAGCTGACTGCTACAAGATGCAATGCTCTAAATGTCATGGCTGCCTGAATCGTCTGACTTCAAGGTCTGGAGATACATTCTGCTGGAGAAAGTATCCCTATCTGTATTACTCTTCAGCACAAATCCCAGAACCATATACTGTATATACAGTAAGCCCCAACTCAACATTTTAGTAAAGGATTGTGGCATAAAATGAGAAATTTCTTAAAAGGCTACAGCGATTACCAGTCAAATCTCTTAGGCACGGAGGATGGGAGGAATGGCAGTTTCTCACCGCATGGTCAGTGCCATCTTGCAAGACTATCCCCCCCCCATAGATAAATATACAAACAGAGGTTCCCCTGTAAAGTGCAATAGCATCTGAATCATTTCTGCCACTTTCCCCCATTATGCCCCTACACCCCCATAACACTGTACAAAGAAACAAAGAGAACACAGTTCATTTTAAATGTTCAGTTAAGAGTCTAAATAGTCATTTTGCATATGCTGAGCCCACAAATTTACTTTAATCTTGCTGACCAGTACCCCAACCTCTGAAGAGGTATTGCTTACCTAAATACACCACAATCAGGTGGGCTGGGTACTGAAGCACGCAAGCAACACCAAGCAACCTAAGCATTGCCCACAGGGAATCAAAGGATTTTCACCGGTCGCGAGTAGCAAAACTGAGGTCCCAGAATAATGAAGTTTAGATACGCCCTCTGAAGTCAGTGGTCTTTTTTTTCTTGTACAGTCCAGAATATTGTCCCTTATGTGGCTTTCAGACAAAGTATCCAAGAAGGTTCTATGGCTGTTCATATCCTCCATCCATTTTTGAGGGGTGATTCTGTAAGCCTTATTCACCCCAGTATCTTTATCGAGCTGTAAAAGTCCTTTCAGCCAAGGTACCGCACACTGTGCCAGATTGTTCCCCTCAAATGATTCCAGTAGCCCAAGACATGAAGACTTCAATCTATCAATCAAAATCTTTATTTATTCAGGCAGACATCATTGAGCAAAGTTCATTTGCAAGATGGACCTGATAAGGTCAAGGTTCAAGACTTGCTGCTTGAGTGATATTTTCTTCTTTTTAAAGTCTCCACATGGTGCAGCAAAGCCTTATTCTCTTTAACAAGCCCCTAAAGTTGCCGTCACTGCATGCAGTGCTGAATTAACTGCCTCTTGAGCTTCCTTTGCTAACATTTGTTATTACACTTCACAAGTATGTAGCCTTGAGTTAAAATCAGATACCTTCTGGTCCAGGGCAGAAATGCAGGCATCCAGGGCTTGGATAACTCTCACTATGTCCTGTAGCCTGGGCTCATCTCCTACAGCTACCGCTCCTGCATGCTTGCTTGGCCCAGCCGTTGCTTGCTGTTTATTTCCATCTGCTGCTTTCTATTGTATTTTTTCATGGGTTCCCATGCTCTTTGCATATAAGAACTCTCAGAACAGGTAATACAAATATGCGGAATTTAAATCTGCTGTTAGTTACTTCTAAAACTAAGTTTAAAATGTGACTTTCAGGCCCTGTCCACACTATACCATAAAAATCCCTCTGTAACGTTACAGAGGGTCCAAACCGTTACCGTAATAGTTTGCGTTTACACTGGTAATGTTACAGAAGGCATTTTTTGTAACAGTTACAGAAACCTGTTGCGAGGTGGTTTCAACAACAGTTTCTGTAACTGTTTCAAAACTCTGTGTGGCTCTGTCCACACTACACCAGTAAAATCCTGTAACATTTTCTAAATGTTTTCAGTGGTAGTGTGGACGCACTGTAACGTTTTCAGTCTGTAACACTTACAAAATGTTACAGATTTTCAGTGCAGTGTGGACGGGGCCCTAGTGTCTCCATCAGTACACATGAGAGACATGGCCTCTCTTGGTGGCTGCAGGCTCCGCCCTCCATGGTAGATATTTTTAATACTCAGTTTAGCAAAGTGTTTACAAAGGACTTCCTTCCTGTAACAGCATCAAAGCGTCCGTATAATGAACTTAAAGGATATTAACTGTGGGACTATAAGGCATGAGGCAGCATACAACAAACTAAAAGCACTAAGGGTTAATGCAGCTGCAGGCTCAGACAAACTACTGGTATCTGCTAATCTTGTTAGACTAATCTGTGAACAACTTGTTGGTCTGTTGAGTCTTGTATTTGATAAATTCTGGCAGTCTGGGCTCATACCTCAGGATTAGAAAACATCTTTAGTGGTACCAGTTTAAAAAAACAAACAAACAGGAAAGAAGATGGCTCCAACAATCTACTGACCCATAAGCCTCACATCCACATTGGGTAAAATTTAGAAATAGCCTCACTCCCCCGTGCCCAGGGGAACAAAGCAGCAGTGGGACAGGAGGGACTGGGAACAAAAGGGGGCGGGATCTCCATGGTGCCAGTTTAGCTTCCCATCAGCTGAACAGCCAGCCAGTTTTTACTGTACACAACAATTATAATATACGCCAGCTTGGGCTCAGCTGAGAGAAGTGCGTACAGCGTGAGCAGAGTGTTACATCTTGTAATAATATCATTAGAGTTGCATTGATGGTATCATAAGACCTTGAAATACTATAAATGAATTCCAACAATGGCATTATTGGGAGTTTTTGTACACTTTACGATAGTGTCGTTATGACTATCCAGTCATTTCTACCCCCTACATATGTTTTATTTTTTATAATAACTGGCACCAAAACAAAGTCAATAAGTATTACCACTACGAGGAGACGCGAGACGAAAACTCTTATACTTCCTTACTAATAGGCACGCCCCCACGCTACTCAAAGACTGACATCACATAACATGGTAGCGTAGGGGTGTGCCTACTAATGTAAGTAAACTTATTGGCAGCAGGTCTCCATGTTGATTGCCGATTTTGAAACTGTTTACTTTAGAATCACGAGTGCTGCACGCTTCTTGCATGAGACTGTAAAGTCGTATCAACCCGCGGGTTGATAAGACTTTTTTCGTATCAACCTGTGGGTTGATACGACTTTTTACAGTTCTCGAAAACGGGTTGATAACAGGATCACCAGTTATTATATTATAATAAATCACCAAATCGAAGATAACTTAGTAGATGAAACACAACGTAGGTTTAAAACACACTCTGGGTACCTCAAGGGTCGATTCTAGGTCCTCTCCTTTTCAGTGTATATCTAAATGCCCTACCTGGCTCCTGCACTGGAAACATCCTCCTATATGCGGACGGTGCAGTACTGATAGCCTCTTGCCCTGACCCTTCCTCCTTTCACAGCTCCCTACAAGACTCCTTCAAACAGATCGAAAACTGGATTAGAGCCCGCAGACTGGCTGTCAACATCAAGAAAACAAAAGCTATGCTATTTGTGCACCGACAGCACAGGGTTAGAAACCACCCCATTAAAATTCTATCCAAATCATGTGTCCCCCTGGAAAAGGGTTTCAACCTAGAAGTACCTGGGAATTACTTTTGACTCCTCGCTTATCTTCCATGAGCACAGCAAAGCTCTCAACTTAGCTGTCAACAACTGCTTAGGCCTCTTCTACCGACACAAAGACTGCATCCCACCCGGAGCGCTACACCTGGCAGTAACATCCTTGGTCATGTCCCTAGTTGACAATGGCCTTATAATCTTTTCTGCTGCTGACCCCACAGCGCTTCACCAAATCCAACTGGCCATAAACAAAGCCTGCCAACTGATCTCAGGTGCAGGCAAATGCACACATGCCTGCACCCTCTATGCTCTCGCTAATATTCTCTAATTAGAGGAGTGCCTACAGTACCAGACCTGTCTACTTACGAAGAAAATACACCTTGGACTAACCCAGTTAGGTGTTGCGGCCTCCCTTCAGTCAGCCACTCCACTTGTTACTACTCGGGCTGCATCTAAATCTGTCTGGAAAGTACCAAAGGTCAGGTCATCCCTAGCACAAAGATCCTTCCTGTACAGAGCCCCATCATGGTACAATGCCCCCCCACTCCCCCCCCCAACTATCTCATCCATTTCCAAGCTTGCTCCTTACAAGGCAGCACTAAAATCACACATTCTGGCCTCACGTAGCTGTCACTGCGCCCACTAACCTCCTCCAACGTAGTACATAGCATTAGGGCAACCCTGGTACTGCCTATGCCCTTTCTGAGGTTGCACTCGATTGTGCACTGCTGAGTTGCCAGTCGAATATCCTTCTAGCTCAACTAAAGATCTCAAGACCCATTTAAAAAAAAAAAACTGACAATACCCTTCTGAGGCAGCAACCGTAACTTTGTATCGATATTGTAAATGGATCCTAGCTAAGCTGTATAGGCAATATACCATTGTCTGAATTGTATGTACCATGATTGTCTACATAAAACGGCGCAGACTGCTTCTTCGAATTTGAGCCATACGAATTGTAAAACCCATGTATGATATCCCCATGTACCCTGCTCCAAATGTTTCCTATGTCAATGTATTGAAGTGTTGCGTTTTTCTTTGTGACGCAGAGCCGTTGAAAATTAGTCTATGACTCAAACGGTTGTAATTCTTATGTACTTAAATAAATCAAACTGATCTGTCTTGCGTCACAAATTTACTCATCCTGTCCTATGAACCTACCAACAATGGTTTGAATTTTGCATTTATTTATTTAGTTTTTGTTGATTGGGTAAGTGCGCTAGACAAACTCTGCCTATTTTCAGGTATGACCCGAAAGGTCACAGAACAATACAACAGCAGCAGGACAATCAGACGGAGGTAAAACAATGCAGTAAGCAATACAATAAACAGAGGTAAAAGTCTAGTAAATATAAGCATTAGTCTGAGCAATACAATAAACAGACGAGGTAAAACAGAGGATAATGTATGCCTCCTGGTTCATAACAAGCAAGTTAATTCATCAAGCGGTTGGCATGGTGACCATAAGAACCCAGAGAGCACAGCTCGAGAGGTTCTGTCGCTACGCCAATCGTGAGATGAATTCACTCGTTTGTTATTAACCAGGAGGCATACATTGTCTTATATAGTGTATGGCCTCATCATGTCTACAGCTGTCAGTCAGTTTGACTTCGCCACTGTAACTGTCAAACTACAGCTGAGGAGAGCGCAGGGCACAAGCTCATTGACAGAGAGCGAGACATGTTGTTAAGGTGCAGTAGTTACGTAGTCAGTGCTGCATAACTACGAAAAGTTAAGAGGTTACTGCAGTATAACAAAACTACTGTCCTGATGGATTTCCATACATAAGAACATTCTACCATATACTATAATGCAGTAAACAAGCATTACTCTGTGCAATACAATAAACAGACAGAGGTAAAAATGCAGTAAATATAAGCATTATTCTGAGCAATACAACAAACAGACAGGTAAAACAATGCAGTAAACATAAGCATTATTCTGAGCAATACAACAAACAGACGGGTAAAACAATGCAGTAAACATAAGCATTACTTTTAAGCAATACAATTCAGGATAAAGTAGGTACAAAACAGAGGATTGTGCATGAGCAGTCATACACAACAAGGATCTTCTTGTATCGAGAGATTTCCTTGGTAACAGATGACCTTGAGCGCGTAGCTCTAGGGTGCTCTGTTACCAAGGGAACCTCGAGATACAAGAATATCCTTGTTTGTGTATGACTGCTCATACACAATCTTTTATAGTGTATGGGCAGTCACACCATGGAAAATCGCACAAAACCAGCTAGTGAAGACAATGGAGAATAGAAATTGTAACATTTTCTTTTTTCTTTTAACTGATAGTGTGCTGCAGATGTTTCTGCAAGTTCAAAGTTTAAAAAAAAAAAAAAACACAACTTCCAGCTTAACTGGAAAGAGGAAAGAAACTATGTGGCAGCATTCCAAGTTGTTCTGCTGCAGTAGTGACATCACTACTACAGCAGAACAACATAATGAAGTCACTACTACTGCAGCAGAACAAGCATATTCCAGGCATGGAATTCCATGCATAACAGCATTCACCCATACACTATATGACACTTTGGGCTAAGACGGAGAGAACCAGATCGAATTCCTACAGAAGGAGAAGGTGAGTGTGAATTACACACTCAATAGAAGACGGGAGGAGGAGGAGACACTTGATAGTAAGAAGCTTGAAAGTATTGTCAGTAGATGTCATATTTTTTGGACTTCTTAAAGGCTTTTCACCCAGTAACATATATACCCCTTATTTCTTAAAACGTAAGGATATTGGGACTAATGAGATGGTAGTAAACTGGGTTGAAAGTTGGTTAAGAGATCCCAGAGGGTACGAATAAAGGGTCATATCTCCTTGGAGGATACAGTGACAAGTGGCATCCCATAAGGATCGGTACTGGGTGCTGCACTCTTTCAGATCTTTGTTGAGGGGCACTCTGCCAGGGAAATATTTTAAATGGATAGGAATGAGGATTGGGGTGGGGGACACTAGACTGCCAGTGAAAATAGTTACCAACACCAGTATGGTGAATGGGCTTTTTGGGGGGTAGGGAGGAGCACAGCCTCTAGAGCAGCTGTTTGATCGTGGATTGTAATGAGGCCATAATGAGATACACAAGACCCCATAGACTTTTGCCTGTGCTATGGGGGTATTTGCATGTGGAAGGTCAAATATGGCAGACAGCTCCACAGAAACAATCACCCTTTGAGAACTAGCAGCTTGTTTGCTCCTGGCACCCCCATAGCTCCCTGTTGGTTTCATACCTTATGTGGCCATCTTGGTTTGCCAACAGCAAGCTGGTGCTTTATGCATGTCTCAGTACACTTGCTGCTTGCTTCAGCCACTGATTTGCTTCTGGGGCACACTTCTAGCAAGCCTAAGTCCAGGGCCTTGAATAGCTGCTGTCAGGTCAAATAAGTTGGCGACTGGCACGAATACACTGCACACCACTTCAGCCAGCCACTAAGAGGGAGCGGGTGTGCATGTACCGTAGAAGCAGCGGGGGGCCGGGGGGGCGGCGCAGCAGGCTGCCAGTGAAGATATTTACTGTACCAACACCAGAGAGGTGATCAGGGAGCTGACACTAGACTACTAGGAAATGTTTTAGACAGATCAGAATGGTGATCGGAGAGTGGTGCGGGGGGGGGGGCCATTACTACATGCTCACTGTATTCAACCATTAGTCCCATCTACGTTCAGCCACATATCACACTACTTTTGTGTTTGGAAAGTATAAGAACACTTACACAGAAACATAGAAGTAAGAACACTTACATAGAAACATAGAAGTTATTGTCAGATAAGGGCCTCCAGGCCCACCTAGTCTGCCCTATATCCCCTACCTACTGGCTCCTGCATGCCCTACTAGTATTAGTTTGCCCCCTTCCAACTACCAGATCCCCAGTATTTCCAGACATCTCAGCTTCCAACAGTGCAATACATTTCTTCACTTCACACCAAACTGACAGATAGTGTGGAGCAATGTGATGCAATGTGTTTTGCTCTGCAATGTTGCTCACTTGTGTATAAATAAAGAAATACATTTGTACTGTAAACTTCTCCTTCTCTTCAGTCCGGCATCTCGGCTTAACCGAATGAAGAACCTCAATGCTAGGTTCAAGTTAAAACAATTACTTTTATGAAGCCTTAAGGCTTTAACTTGAACCTAGCATTGAGGTTCTTCATTCGGTTAAGGCGAGATGCCCGACAGAAGAGAAGAGGAAGTTTGTAGTTCTGCGTCGTAGGCACCAGCTAAGTTTCTTTGTGAAGCCACCCTGTGTTGTGACATTTGTATTGTACTGTTGGAAGATAAAGTCAGATGACTGTTCTTACTGTATATAAGTTTATAGGGGCCCTAGGAGGGACTCTTATGGATATAAGGGTGTCACCCCGCATGTTCTCAGGACAAGTGAACTGCAAACTGAAGGTGAGCAGTTCTGATACCCTAAGGATGCAACTTAAGATGCAATGCTCGTATCCATAAGGGCCCTCCAAATGCCCTTGTAAACTTATTACAGATTGTGGCACCATTTAAAAAAAATATATACCCTTTTTGGGGTCAGTTTCTCCAGCACAATTGGCAGTTATCAGGAAGCCCATTACTGTGCAGGCATGTTTGGTACTCTTACCACAATAATTCTCATGTGCAACTGAAGGAAGTGCTGTGATTGGTCAGGGAGCATCACATGACACCCCCACGATCTATAATGTGCGTTTAAAACACAAAAGAGCTAGGATATGCAGCTGATGAAAGATGGTACTTATGGCTGAATACAGTGCAGCATATACTAGTCCAAATGGACAGTGTGTGGTACTGTAGTGTTAGCACCGAGTACGAGCCCACGTCCTGGTTAAGGACACCACAATGCAGTGTCAGTGACAGGTATGAACCCAAGTCCCTTATGTTACTTACCGCCAGTGCAGTACTGTAATGTTAGCACTGGGTATGAGCCCAAGTCCTGCCACCAGTACAGTACTGTAATGTCCGCACTGGGTAGGAGCCCAAGTAGTGGAGTGGGATATCCTTTATTATTCACTGCTGTGTCAGCATTAGGTTTGAGCCCATGTCCCTGGTATAGGACCCCATAGCCACACCCCCACCCCACCCAGTAATGCACAGCAATGGCTGCATTGGATATGCACCGAAGCCCTGCATGTGGGATGTGAACCATGAACTCTTGGCCCAGAGGCAGTGACACCACACTGCTCCATTCACAGACCAGTTCTCTGTTCTCTGGCAATGAAGGAGAATACAAAGGGATCAGTAAAAAACCTTCCCTTTATTCCCAGGATGTTTAGGGTCCCCAATAGGAATTCAGTAGGAAAAAGATCAATCAGGTGCCTCTCTCACAGCCACTTCTACTGTCTACTCATTTAAAAAGGTCTTTAGTAGTGGCCGGCCTGGCGGTGCAGAGGGTTGAGGCACTGGATGCCACGCCTCGGGCCACACTGGCAACCCGGGTTCAGGAATGGACTTGGGCGCTGGGAGTCGGAAGGGGGCAGGAGAGGCCTGAGCGTCCGGAGGACTGCTCTCCTCTCCTGGGGAGGAAGGTTGCCACTCCATGCAGCTTCAGCGGCCCCTGGCAGAGGCTGGCAGTTGCAGCTCGATGTGAAGCGCATATAAGGGTCAGGGAATGTCGGCAGACATCCTGCAAGCAGGAACGGGAGTGCACCCGTGTTGTGCTGGACATCAGTGCACATCCGCGTTTCCAGGGGCAAGCAAGGAGGAAAACCCCTGCCTTGGAGGTAGGCGATAGTGGGAGCAGTGGCCAGGTCCCGTGCCTAGTGCCGAGCCCTACCACCAAGTGCTTCCGATCTCTCTCCTCCTCCCCAGTCACTCATCTAGATTCAGTGCCAGAAGGAGATGGTGGTCACTCTCCGGGGGAGTTGGGCGGCTGGGTGAGGAAGGAGCAAGATTGCCTGCCCGGAAGTGCGGAGGTGGGGGCTTTAGGCGGGCAGCAGAACCAAGTGCCGAAAATCCAAACCGGATAGAGGCCCCCCGAGGTTGAAGAGAAATAAAGTTTGAAAAAAAAAAAAAGGTCTTTAGTGCAGTTGGCTCAGAAAATTCAAACTGGAAGACTAAAGGCTTCACACTGAAAGCCACAATAATAATTACACTTGCATTCAAGACAGACATAGATATCACTGTTGAAACAGCAAGACGGAAGGGAGCACTCTCAAAACTTGTTTCACATCTTCCCCGATGTTACAACAGCAATGGAGGATAGACACAAAAAGCTTTTGGCAATACAGGGTAAATTTGTGTGAACTGCATTCAACATTCCTAATCCATTTCCTGCCAAGTGTGTATTTTTGATTAGTAAGGGTAGCGGCACGTTTCTTGTTTTCGAGCAGCTAAAAGACGTACACTGCAGCTGAAGTTAAAGAGAAACAAAAAAAATAACAATTGACTGAAGAGGAGGACAAGATGGAGAATGAAACAGTCAAAATGCCTACTTGAAAGAATGAATCCTTTGGTATGACATTACAGTTTACATTTAGCAGCCAGCATCCAAATTTGAATGTTTACCATAATTCTGTTTCCCAACTTCAATTTGATCTTTTTCCTTACAGCAAACTGTTTGAGTATTTACATATTTATGAATATTTATGAAGTGATTTTGAGAACAGCAAACACTGTAGTACTAGTTCAGTTCTAAAGAATTTAAATATAAATAATATATGGTAGAACGCTGTTATAGGTAGAAATCTACCTTTTTATAACAATGTGTTACCATCGAGGTGACGTCACTGTGTTGTTCACCCATCGATGGTATATCGCATCAATGGGTTAACAACTGAGAACAGTCTGCGCATGCCCGCTACAGAAATCTACGACCTTCCTGAAATGGCCGCGGCAGTGAGCATGACCCGAAATTAGCAGCGGTGACTGATCTAACAGCAGTTGTAAGGTTCCTGCTGTATTTTTTAATTAGTTATGTGAACCATACACTATAAAATATAATGTATGGGTCACTATCGGCAACAGCTGCTTTAACCGTTTTAAGGTTGCCATTGCTATATAAACCTCTCGAGCTTCGCTCTCGAGGTTTACAAGGTCGCCATGGCAACCTCGACGGTTAACGAGCTAGTTACTGATCGCAACCCATACATTATCCTCATTTTATGAGCAAGATAATATTGTGGCTTGTGACTTCCATTCTGATGTTGTTTATCAAGTGCTACAGCAGTAATCTACTGGAAAATAATTCCTCCTCCCTTTATTTTTCTCAGATCTGTTCTACTCGTGGACTCGCTCTTCTCGCCCTTCAATTCTTCTTCTTTATTGCCAACTTTAAAGCAGCAGAATTTGTCAGCCACCATATAGTTTCTTCAGCGATATTTGTATGACAAAAATATTAAGATAATAAAGATGTAATTTTAATTTGTGTAGCTCCAGTGTGTGCATTTGAGAAAAAGCTGATTGCCCTTGGGGAGCCTCAGGTTCCAGCTGTGCTGGTAGCACAGCTGGTTAGTGCAGCAGAACAGTATTCTGAGCAGATCTGGGTTCAAATTCCAGCTGGGGAACTCATTTCTTTCTCACTTCTCACTCCTTGATAACAAAGATGTCATTAATTTGTGTAGCTCTAGGATGTGCATTCAAGAAAAGGCCGAAAGCTCTTGGGGAGCCTCAAGTTCCAGTTACTCTGGTTACACCGCTAGTTAGGGCAGCAGAAAAGTGTTCCAAGCAGTCCTGGATTCAGATCCCACCAAGGGCACTTCTTTCTTTCTCACTTCTAAAATTGTGCTTCAGACATATATGCGCACCGCACTCCTTGATAATAACAATATTGACATTTTTCTTCTCATTTTCTTTCATTCTTGAACCAAGATATGGAATTTAGAAGTTTTTAAAAGTTCTGATTCCTGTGCCATGTTGCTCATGAAACAATTACCTTGGTACAGTGCTGTGCTGTTTACCATTAGAAACATGTGGCAGCAACATCCTAATACAGCCTACATTATGAATCAAGAATGTACATTCAGTAGGCAACTGCAGTGGAAGACATTTTTAAAAACTGCGCGTGGCTGCCATCTTTAATAGTGTGAGTCATTAATTACAAAATTATCTATAAAAGCTGTTTTAACAGAATCTGAATAAAACTAAAAATATGGTGATTATGAATCTAGGGATGGAAAAACTACATTTTTGCTACAAAAAAACTATATGATTAAATGTTTTGCTAACAAATACTGCTGCTTTAAGACTGCCTTATTTCTCTTCTCTGCGGTTATTCCAGAGGGAGACACGGTAGAAATGATGACCAGTCACACACCTGAAGTAGCTACTGAAGGATCAATCACATGCAGACACACTTTCAGAAATTAGTGAGTGGTACCTGGATAGTGCTCTCTGCAATTAGAGTGTCCTCAGACGGGCAGTTCCCCACAATCCATTTTCCAGATCCGACCTCTATCCAACCAAGCTAGGATTTTGGATCCCCAATCAGACTTTATGGATCTGAGCTTGGATGGGTTGGCGGTCTGGATTTGAGGGTCAGACTTTGGATTTGACCTTCAGATAGCTAGGGTTGATGGTATCTGGCCATCGGACTCCTGGGATCCCATGGTTCCAATATGATCCATACATGGGATCTAAGCAGATCGGATCCATGGTCAGATGCTATCATTATCCAGTGATAACCAAAGTCCAGAAAAAGAGGTGATTTTCACTGGTATGAGACTTTGGGGAATATTATCCATGCACTGCTGTCACAAATTATTCGTTTTTTTTTTGTTCAAAAATATTGCATGCTGCATGAGAGTTCTGCCACAAGCTGGCCAGCTATTCCCCAAAACTCCCACTATTGTAGCTGTTCACCATTTCAGATCAACCTGTGCCTGCTATGCAAGGGGCGCTCACAAGGTCTTCCAGCAAGCTAACCACAGCATTGCCTGAAAAGGATAATTAATATTTTGCAGATTCTCACAACTGACTAAGCTTTCAAAGTTAGCCAATTATAAACCAAGTACGATGTAATTTGCTTTACTGAAAAAAGGCACCTTTTGTTTTAAAACAAGACCTAACAAGTTGGGATTAATTCCCACACCATATTCTGAGAATGAGCAGCTTTGAACCAGAGGTTTACCCACCATGTTGTAGCACATCCAAAACAGAACTGAATTCTATAAAGAGAACATAAACTTGGTTATTTCTTTATAACTGGAAATCTAGGAATGTCTGGAATCTACACCCTCATGTCCTCGTTCTTCACTTAGTGTTGTAGTAATCTGATTTTTCCACAGCACAACAAATACAGCATTAATGACTTGAGTACAACATAAAGTGCATAAGAATGCACAAGTAATGAGAAAAGTGCAGTGATGATGGTAAAATCACAAGGTGGAATAGTTATTTATTTTTATTTTTTTGAGATACTCAGAAAGACCTTTGAGTCAAAGACTCATTTACAAAGATTCCATGTCATACATAGAGTACAGAAAGGATGAAACACGGTTTACAGGTTGTTAGCACATAACAAAACATCTTACAAATTATTTTTTACATGGTTACACATTTGATTCATAGGATGATCTACCCTTCCAGGGGAAACATGATTTACATGAGAATTGCACAGCCATAGAGGAGCAGAGAGGTTCTGAAGTGGCTGCTTGTCAAAAATAAGTTATCTCGTGGGGGTGTCAGAGAAGTTCAGGGTCTACGGGGGAGGGGGGTCAGTTGCAGTCACACAGGTTGGAGGCTTGTAGGTGACTCCTTAGTCTGGTTTTGAAAGGGCCAAGCCTAGTTTCTTCCGTTATCAGGCTGGGGAGCGCATTCATCCAGGATGGGGCTTTGTAGCTGAACGTTCACTGGAATTGGGAAGTCCAGCCACGGGGTACCCACAGCAACGGTTTGTTCGAGCTATGGGGTTGTTCTGCCTGGTGGTGTTGGGAGGATAAATTGGGTTTAGGGGCGGGGGTGAGGCCTCGATAATCTTTTGGTCATTAGGCAGGTGTGATACCTGATTCTGTTGTCTAGGTTTATAGCAGCATTTATTCACAACACAACGTGATAACAAGGCAGGTGGTAAAAAAATGGTACCGGTGAGTATAGCGCTGACTGAACAGTGCATGAATAACTGCACTGCCTAAAGCATGAAAGATTCTACAGCAACAGGGGTAAGTCAGCGTAAGGTAATAACCGCTACCCCTGTCACTGTAACCTCACCTGGAAAAGTCTCTAGGCAGCTGTCGGTGGGCTGTCCGGTCGAGTGGCTAGGGCATTGGCACCCAGCGGCATGGGGAACCTGCGACTGTGGTTTGGTTCCCTTCTGGCATGTTTCTGCTGTGGCTTTCTGTTTTGCAAAAAAAAAAAAAAAAGAAAATCCCCCTCTGGTGTTTCGCCCCATCCCAAGGTCCACACACCCTTGGAGTTAAATGTATTTAGTCCAATGGGTGTGTGGGCCCATGCCGGGGGTGGCGTGAGGGGTGGAGTCCCCTGCAAAAATAAAAGATAACGTGTTGGGCTCTACTGTGTGCACAGTTTCTTACATGGTCGGCGTTTTTTCCCCCAACCTTGTCTTGCCGCACACTACTTTGTGTGCGGCATTGTTGATTTGCACGATTTTGGCCATGGCATTATAACACCATGTTTGCTGAAACGCTGTGGAGCAGCATTCAGTTGGCATGGCCCTGGAGCACTGTGGATGCCTTCAGACAAGTTCCGGTGGGGTGGGGGTGGCCGAGTTACCATGATACCGCCGGACATTGAGGATAGGTCTTTTGACTCGAGTTCAGCTGATAGTTGTTTTTGGTAGTGTAAAGACAGCTGAACTCGGACAAGCACTTGTTTTTGCAAACTGAGGGCTGAAAATCATAGAAAAAACAGTCTCAGAGTTGAGCAGTGACACTGGGCAAATAAGCACATGACCAGTGTCACGGCTCAACTCCGAGACCGTTTTTTCTATGATTTTTAGCCCTAAGTTTTAAAAAAGTAGCACTTCCCCGAGTTCAGCTGTCTTTACACTACCAAAAACAACATTCAGCTGAACTCAGGTTGGAAACATTAGTGTGACTGCAGCAGAAATAACCACAAGTGCAGACTGGGAAAAGCCTACTACAACACTGTGGCTGGAGCGGGCTGTTCAGATGACAGAGTAAAACGGTACAGATCACCCGCAACCACTATGTGATCCCAAGGAAAGAGGGATCAGGTTCCCAATGAAATGCAACCTGCAAATGGCAAAAGTGTTGCATTCAGATGTACAGTCAGACCCATCTCGCTGCTGCACCACCAACAATGCCAGACGGCCATGTGAACGGGGCTTTATTCTATGAAGTGTCTCTCACACACACCTGCCCTGGAAACAGGCACAATCAGGGAAACCTCTTTAAAATATTAATGTATTATTAATTGAACTCGATCAATAATATATTAATACCATCTGGCCCGCTGGCTTAGGGGCAGGAAGCCTACCTGCGACGCTGGTGACTCGGGTTTGGGAATGGATCCAGGATGTTGGGGGGCCGGCTGGGGGAGAAGGACAGAGCATCTGATGACTGCTCCCCTTCTCCAGGGGTGAAGGGGGGGTAGAGTGCTCGGCTCAGTACGGACACCTAGTGGAGGCTGGGTGTACCGATTAGACCGATGCTAAGTAGCTAGGGGGGGCAGGATGGACACTGGACATCATTGCACATCCCTGCCCTTGCACACTGGAAAAATGCTGCGGGACACCCTAGATGAAGCCTGCCTCGGCTTCAATTAGTTCTCATGCCGGCCTTCTGACCTATCACGTCATCTGCGGCACTGTGGGGGTCTGGTGCCGCAACCCCGCCCTGGGGGGCAAGTCAGGGGGTATCAGAGGGTCACGGCCAATATGGGAGTGGAAATGGGGGTCCGTGACTGTGCAGAGTTTCCGGGTGGCTGGAGGCAGAAAAAAGTATAATAAATACAGTAAAATAAATATATTAATACCACCACTGAGACCACAACTCTCACATCCTTAGGGTATTACAATGTTCATATTTGGTTCTCGGTTCTTATATCCTAATAATGCATGTGAGACCACTCCTCCGCATCAGTATTAACATATGCAAGAGTTTTGTCTCAAGTACTTTGTGTGCCAGAACTGCTCAACTTCCCTTCGCATTTCTATCACCCAATATCACTCAACCAACTCGAGAATACACTCTTATAACCATAACAGACACTGTTACCTTACATATAAACAGAGAGGGCTGTCTTAGCCATTGCCTGGAGAGACTGGGACTGCAGTAGCAGCGCACTCCCCCACAGGCAGTACCCCTACACCACAGCCTATACGGACTTCTGGAAGAATCTGGGACTTAAGTAACTGGGATCCCCCCCCCCAACTCAGTCAGTGCTTCCTCATATTTTGTATTATTACATATTAAAATTTTATTTCAGAAGTCAATCAGGACTAGTAGTTGAACCACTCAGCTCAAAATCAGGAGATTTCATGTTCAAATCCCTCCAAAATTACATGTTCCTTTCATGGCCTTGAGCAAGCCACGTGCCCTCCCTTTGTTTCAATCCTCTAAGCTGTAAATTTGGGCAGACAGGCCCGTACTGAAAAATGGCATGTTGCTTGTTGGTCTATCCTGGGGTGGGGTTGGGGAGGGGGGTGGCTACAAAAATGTTACCAGCCATTTGATCTTCTTCAAAGAGTTTATATATCATGGTGTCTGAACAGACAGAGAGGGACATACGAGTAGTTAAATCTGGTGAAGAGACAGTGTTCAGTAACTGCAACCCATATTTCAACTGTGAAATTTGTCAAGTGTTGAAGAAGAGGGTTTTTAATTGTCCAGGGCAACACTGAGCTCTATTAGACGCACCCTGAAGCACTGGGGGAGGGGGTTGAAAGATTCCTTAGTTAACTCCTTTCCTTTAGCCAAGCCCATTGGGGCAGGGAGATTCCATAGTCAACTCCATTCCACTAGTCAAGCTCAGTCCAGCTGTGAAAGGCATCATAGGACGGCAGTATATGAAATGTTACATCCCCAAAGCTCCATTCCTGGGGTCTGGAATAAATTATGTTGGTTGGGGCTTGTTACCGAGACAATGACATTCTTCCAAAGTGAATTACTACCATTCTGTTTAAAAGAAGAGCGAGCTAGTGTCAACCAGCCTGCACTGACTTGTTTGGTAGTGCTGCAGCGTGGTTTGGTAGATTTGTTACAGCATTAGAGAAGCAGGGGACAATTTTTACAATTCGTAACTTCACAAACAAAGACAAGTTTGTCAGACAAAACAAAACCCAGGCATAGTTTTAAAAAGACAACACTGATTTAAAGAGGACTGGAAATTTGTGCTAAAAGGCAGCTGCCTCTTGCTTGGATTGTGAGCCAAACCACTGGATTCATTCTGAACCCATGTCCAGCTAGCTATAGCAAATGCCTGCACATGTAGCAGAGTTTAACCATCTTATTATACAATGGTAAGAACATTTCCTGGTCTCTGATTGGTCAGTCTTGGACTGGACCCGTGATGTTATCCCAGTACAACATCACGGGTCTAGTCTTAGCCTCACTGTGAACCTGTAGATGAGCTATATGACCTCTTTTTTTGCATCTCCTCTTAAGAAACAAAAATATTTTTCCACACTAAAAAGCATTCTTTAAAATTATTTTTTTTATTTTATATATAACAACGAGCTATTGTATAGTAGCAATAATACCCTCCAGGGTGTGTGTCGTTTGGGATAACGTCACGCCTCAGTTGTTGGGCCTTTTTCGGCCTGTGGCCCTCGTACAAACTCACCTGAGGCGGACGCCATCTCAGCATCACACACCCTGTTGAGCATTATTGTCTTAAACAAACACTGCACATGACAAACTGGGTTTTGTATTTTTTTTTTTAGAATAATCGTCTCTATAGTTCTCATCAGAAAGCAATATGCATAGTTTTCCACATACTTTTATTCTTGTATAGTTAAATATGGATCTTTCAGTTTATTTATTTAGTTGAAAATAGACGATTGAGAAGATCACATTGAGCCAAATCTTGTTTCCAGGTGTGAATGGGGGGTCAGGTTACAGAGGAGAGAGCACAAAAAAAGGGGGCAAAATAAAACAGTATCACAAAAACAAACAGCGATTAGAATTCCAGAGAATAAAGCCAGCCCAGGGGTGCAGAGGGAGGAGACACTGGATGCCACACCTCTGACAACATCAGCAACCTGGATTTGGAAGTGAACATGGGTCACATGGGGCAGAGGTGATTCAGCACCTGTGTGACAGCTCTCCTCTCCCAGACTTTTTTTTGGGGGGCACTGCTCTGAGACTGCCACTATGTGGAGGCATGGTGGCAGGGCAGTAAGAGTGACACGCTGGGTCCAACTGGCAACTGGGCACATGGTGCGTACGAGGCTCCACATGTGCACACACCTGTATGCACTGCACGCTGCCAGATGAGGGAGAACAGGGAAAAGAGCCAGCGGATAATACCCAGCTCGCCCTCTGGCCTGCTTCACTGCCCCTCGCCCCTGCAGTATCTAGAGGTATGTTCTCCAGGAGGGGGACAGCCCTCCCCTCACAGAAACATAGAATCTGATGTCAGATAAGGATCACTTGGCCCACCTAGTCAGCCCATTTGTCCCTGCGTATATGGTTACCACAGATCCTACATGATCTCCAGCCCCCCCCTCCCAATTCCCAACTAAGATCCCATGCATGCCTGAAGCCCATCACTGTTTTTGTCTTCATTGGAAGACTATTTCAGGCATGCACCGCACTTTCAGTGAAGTACTTCTTTCTCACATCTCCCCTACCAGCTTCATTGCATGTCCCCTTGTTCGTGTGCATCTTTGTCTCTGAAAAAATACTTCCCTACTGTACCTTGTTCAATCCTCTGAGGCATTTAAAGGTCTCTATGATGTCTCCCCTTTCCCTCCTCTCTTCCGAGGTGCACATATTGAGGTCCCTCAGTCTCTCCTCACAAGGCTTCGGATGCAGCCTCTGCACCATATTAGTTGCCCTCCTCTGAACTGCCTCCACTATCATGTTCTTTCTGAGATGTGGTCTCCAGAACTGGACACAGTACTTCTGGTGGGGTCTCATCAACGATCTACACAGTGGCAACACCACTTCCCTCCTTCTGCCGGCGATATCCCTCCATATGCATCCCACTGGCCCTACTACCTTTGCATCCAACAGGGCAATCCATGGGGGACTGGGGGACTGCACTACAGGAGAGGCTGGCGGAAAAGGTGGTAGTTGGCTGATGGCAAGCTGGGGAAGAGCTAGATTGGCTGTCCCAGGACAGAAAAACCATTATAGAAGAAAACAAAAGAAAGAGAATTCTGGAGAAAGTGCAGATACAGATGTGGAGCCTACTGTGTATAATCAACAAAGTATAAAATGCTGTTAAATAAACAACATTTAGCATATGTATAAAGAAGACTCGGAAGCAGCAAATAAAGACTGTAGTTGCAACTCAAGATGGTCAAGTAAAGGGGCTGCAGTATCGTTAACAGAAAAGCTGCAAACTATTAGGAATTAGAGAGGGGGACAAGGGAGGAAAAGGTAGTAAACAAAGGATCAGGTGATGGGAGAGGAGTAGAATGGCAGGTCAAATGAGGGGGACAGGCACAGGATGAAGTGAAGTGGGGTCTAAGGATAGGTTTAACAGGAAAGTGTGGGGGTGGGGGCGTGGCCTGGCTGTGCTGAAGATGGCTGCCTGATATTTCATCTCCCTGGATTTACCGAACATCATCATCAATCCTACATATTCCAGACTTCCTACCTTCATCAACAGCAGAGTTCTAACTCTATGCACATCACAGAACAGCTCTGGTATAGTATTTTTACTGCCTCATAATTACTGAACGAGTTATCCACAGCTTTACAATATTTCTATTAAGGCCTACAATCATGGCGGAACAATCTCTACACAATACTTCTCTTAATAGAGTAGAGGCAATGTTCTAGCAACTAATCAGTGAGATCAATGTATTAAAAATTGCATCTCAACAAAATATCAACAATATGCAGGCACTTGATCAAAAAATCAGTGCTACGGATGTTAAAACATCTCAAAATGAAGACTCCATCAACAAATTACAGGCTACAATCAGGGAACAGGACAGAGTTATTAGAAACCTCCAGGAAAAATAGATGATATCGAAAATAGAAATTGACGCAACAATCTTAGATTTCTGGGGTTTCCTGAAGGGGTTGAACTAGGAGATACCAGTGCCTTTCTAATTCATGTTCTTCCTTCTTTGCTTAAACTACCAGTCGGCCAAGACCTTACAATCAAGAGATCTCACCACGCCTTAAATCCGAGGCCTGGACCAGACCAGAAACCCAGGCCTATCATTGCCAGATTTCTAAACCATGCACATACTGAACTGATTCTTCCGAAAGCAAGGCAATTAGGTGAACTCACTGGGCAAGAAAATAGAATCCTAATATTCAGAGATTACTCCAAAGAACTATCTAACAAACGGAAAGTTTATAATCCCATTAAAACAGTACTTCATCAACGTGGAATTAAGTTTGCACTGCGTTACCCTGTAACAATGTGTCTTTTTCTGAATGACTCAACCAGAGATTTTTGTACCCCAGAATCTCTCTCTGATTTTCTGGATGCGATTCAGCCTGCACTTATATTACCTAGCGATAGCAATGCAGCTCGTTCCTGCTCCAGCATAAATACTCTGCAAGCGCAATATCTTTCCGCTCCTGCTGAAACCGTCCTTCAGGTCCCAGAGAAATCTGCAGCTGCCACGTCTGCCACTGCAGCTCCTGCCAGACGCTCTGCACGCATACAAGAAAAAAAAAAAAAAAAAGCATTGGGTACCTCACTAAATAAAAATGCCTGCTGCTCCAATGATACTTCTACTTCATCAGCCTCCCAGTCAGAATGCAACATTAGTTTTTTGACTCCTCTCACCATGTTCAACAAATTCTCCCCACTCCAAGAGGATTTACAATCATTCGCAGAGGATCTGCGAGAGATTGAATCAGAATCGATTAATAATGACCCAAAAAAGTTCCTACCTGGTAATAACTCTCCCGACTCCTCCTGTGCTGATCTTGTGTCTAGTTCCCCCTTTAAATCCTCTGAATCACCCAAAAAGAAGAGAAGAAAAGTGAAGAACAAAGTAACCTGAGGCTCTCTCTACCAACCCAAATTGTAGCAAATAATAAATGCTCATAATCGGACGTGGCATTAGCTATTTTTCACCAGAATCCCTCCACTTTACACCATTTCACTCGACCCCTGTGGTACATTTTCTGCAATCACAATCTCTATTTTACCCAACAGGTCTAGAGCACTTAATGTGGTAAATCACGATCGCTGCTGAGGAGTCTGCATTTTTCGGTGGGAGGTGATTCAATTGTCACTGGAGTTGTTCAGTCTATTTGGAACTTACTTTGATGCATGGTTTAAATGGAATGAAGGTACAGGGAAAGAATGGATTACTCAAAGTTTATGGGCTTTCTTTCAGTTGGTTCTACTGTGGTGCCAGACATTGGTACAGACTGTGCCATTTACAATTTTGTTTGTTTTCTTTCATAAACTTTAGCACCACCGTGCAGTCAGGCATGGTACACATAAATATTTATAATTCTGCATTTCAGATCAATGTGCCCTTAGACTCAATTGTTAATGCATTTTCCACATAACCCTATCATTTTTAATGTGGAGGTTAGTTAAACAACTATTCTAAAGTATTCACTTAACATTCATGTTGCATCATTTCTGGTTTGTAGTACATCAGGAGTATTCATATTATATACCACAGACCTTGCACCAAGCTATGCTCCTTATTCTATCTCTACACAAGGTGCTTTCTGCCTTTTCACATTATTCTTCGCCCAATTTCACTCCACCTCTTCTCTTAATTTCCTGCAAATATTAATACCTTTAAAACACTTATTTATGTACTATTTGGTCTGTCATATCTCTTTCAGTTTATTTGCAGACTATATTCAAGGATATTGTATTTCATTATATAAAGATACAATCATAAGCAATTATATAGCACAGTTATTCTCGAAGCCTAAACCTTTTAAATACAATACTATCCTCATAGTTGGGGCTTACCTGGTCTTTAGTAGATCAGGTTACCCTCGCTATATGAAACCACTCCCTTTCTCTCTTTAAGCAACATTCGAGATATGTGCTATTATCAACGTGAACTCATGTATGATATATAAAGTTCCTTGAAGCCTGACATATTTGGAATTTCCATAATTACAATTAACAGTGTTAATATTTTATCATTCAGTCCTATAAAATTAAATCCTCCTTTTTCTAATTTATTGGAATTTACTACAATGATTCCTCAATACACTGATGCACTACAAACCTATAGTATATACTGTATTCCCTAACCTAGCTTATGTGGATTAATACACACTGGGCATCCTTAAATCTGGCTCACACCGTTCTAGCATTATGTACCATCATGTTGGTATAATTTTTTTTATTTAATATTGAACTTATCTCTAGGTTCAAGCTTATTCACTATGTCTGGAATTTAATATTATTTATATTATCCTTCTCTGTTTGCCAGAATGATGTTTTGGTCATTTCCAGAGTAATGCTTTAATTACTTCAGCACAAATTTCAATTACAACTCTTTAATAGTCTGTTATACAGTTTAGTATCTCAAGATTATAAGGTGACACCTAATCTTGCAATTTACTAATTACTCTACACGCCTAGTAGTGTAGAATAAGAGTCTGGGTATATTTACCGACTCTTATTGCTCTACATTTCATAGAATTTTGTGTTAATATTCTTGTTACTGAGTTTAAACTGACGTTTGTTGGTTCTAATGTTTAATTACCTGATATTTCTATTTCTATACTCTCTCTCTCTCTGAGAGACAAAATGATTACAAATATTTAATCATCCTGAATCCATACAAGTTAATAGCCCTGTATACATTTGTTTATTATGTATACTTTCCTTTTGAATCTGCGACATCCTCCATTTTAACGGTATTGAGTCCCTCATTCCTATCTGTAACTAATTACCTTATTTCTTAGTACTATGAGTGATCTAATCTTACATTTACAGAATGTTAAGGGACTCAACTCGCCTTGTAAATGCAAGCAAGTACTTATTTATCTAAAAAAACATAAAACACATGTTGCTTTCTTACAAGAAACTAAACTTTTACCAGAGGATGTCAACAGGCTTAAAAGGGACTGGGTCAGTCAAGTGTATGCATTATCTTCTCTATCCAAAAAAAGAGGGGTTGCTGTTTTAATACATAAATCTCTTAATTGGTCCCCCATAAAAACTATTAAGGACTCAGATGGTAGGTGGATTATAACTCTATTAAACACTACTGCAGGTCCGCTTACGTTAGTGAATGTACATGCACCCAACTTTGACTCACCTATCTTTTTCCATAACCTGTCTCAACATATTATGATCAATAATAAAAATAACTCACCTATTCTCATTGGTGGTGACTTTAACTCAGCACTACAAGCATATTTAGACAGAAGTAACTCATTTCATGATGCCCACCCCCTGCAGTATTAATGCTCTATCAATGCTTGTGAAGGATTTAGGGCTCTCTGACATTTGGAGATTACATAATCCTAGACAACGCGACTATACTTTTTATTCCCCTTTACATAAGTCTTTTAGTGGGATTGATTATTGGGTCTCTTCTCCCACCATTACTGAAAAAACTATTGACACAGCAATTCTCCCTATTGTTACATCTGATCATTCCCCCATTAGTTTGCACTTACTCTGGGGCCCACCATCTTCTAAATCCCCATCTTGGCGTCTAGACCCACTTTTATTCAGGGACTCTGAATTCACCCCTTAGTTTAAAACTCAGATTCAATGACACTCCAGATATATCTCAAGACATTATCTGGGAAGCATTTAAAGCCACTATCAGAGGTAAAATTATTAGTTATGCAGTACATAGAAAGAAAGTAAGAGAACAACAATTAGCTAATTTAGAAAAATTCCTTAAAGAAAAAGAATCCCTATACTACACATTAAACAAACCCAATCATAACTCACAGCTTCATCTGGAAATTCTACAGTTAAGAATTAAAATTAATGAGTTGATCTCCAGGCAGGCTGAACTTGCTCTTTTTAGAATTAAACACAGCTATTGCGAACAAGGGGATGAATGCGGAAAGTTGCTTTCTTACCAGCTTAAAACTCAACAGATGCAGAGACATATAGCAGGCCTGAAAGATCCATCAGGTCAGACACACACAGACAACCTTTCAATCAATCGTATTATGCAGTCTTTTTATCACCAATTATACTTGCAACCTAATACTACAAATCCCAACATAATACAACATTTTCTGGATAAAGTGAATTTACCCCACCTATCCCCTCAGGACAAAGCTATGTTTGATAAACCAATCACTTTACAGGAGATCCAAACTGCTTTATCTTCATTAAAAAACGGTAAATCACCTGGCAGTGATGGGTTCCCCACTGACTTTTATAAAACTTTATCTGACACTCTTTGTCCTGTATTAGTCAATGTTTTCCAGGAAGCAACTGCAAAAAAAAAAACAACTCCCATACACAATGACAGAAGCCATTGTAACAGTCTTACCAAAAAAAGACCAAAGATCCCTCTCTTCCTTCAAACTACAGACTGATCTCACTTTTTAACACTGATGGGAAAATCTTTGCCAAATTATTATCTCTTCGCTTAGAATCTTTAATGGCCAAACTTATTCATACTTCTCAGTCAGGATTTATCAAAAATAGGAATAGTTCAGATCACCTTCGCTCACTATTCAATTTAATCCATAAAGTAAAAACTCTTAAAACCCCTGTAGCTGCAACAGCTATTGACTTGGAGAAAGCATTTGATTCCCTCAATTTGAAATATTTATACCAGGTGCTATCTCATTTTTGCTTTACAAATAAGTTTTGTGCTTGAATTCACCTAGTGTATACCTCCCCCTCAGCTCGAGTTCTCACGAACTCCATTTTATTCCCGTTTTACTTAGCAAGAGGCACCAGACAAGGATGACCTTTGTCACCATCACTGTTTATACCTGCCAGCTGGACTAGCTCTAAATCTTAACAAATCTGAAACACTACCATTGAATTCCTTTTGCAGTCCCCTTATGAATAATTCATTGGGCTTTTGTTGGGCCCCCCAAGGTACATCTTATCTTGGCATTCGGATCACCCCGACATTGAATAAACTATGGTATGCTAATCTTTCCCCTCTGTTAACCAATATTAAAACATCATTCGACAGATGGAAGTTACTTAAACTTTCTTTTAGTAGTAAAATGTCCACCATTACAATGTCCATAACTCCTAAAATATTATACCTATTTTCTAATATCCTTTTGATACTTCCCTCTAGTTTCCTTATCAAAATAGATAAAATTATTGGCAGCTTTATTTGGGAAGGCAAAATACCCAGATTTGGTCGTAATAAACTTAGATCCCATTGGTCAAAAGGTGGATTCGGCCTTCCTTGGTTCCAAGCCTACTTATGGGCCTTCCGTGCATCTCAAACAATCAAATGGTTTAACAAACCCAACAACCAGTCTCCTTTATGGGTCAATATGGAAGCATCCTTATGTCCTAGTAATGTGGCTACTTCTTTACTTTATAATACCCCCACTTCCTCTTTAAAGTCTCTCCCCACCATAGCTGCTTCTATATTTTATTGGAAAATGACTCACAAACATCTTAAATCAAATTCCAAACCCTTAGCTTATGCCCCCATCTGAGGTAACCACCAATAAGTATCTCTTGACAATCACCCTATCTTCTGTCATTCCTGGAAAAATAAAGGTATTCTCTTCTTGCAGGACATACTTGAACCCAAGTCATTAAATTTAAAATCTTATACCGACATACAAGGCACATGGAATCTTCCCCATCGGGATTTCTGGAAATATCTCCAACTTTGTACTGCATGTAACTCTTACCTCGCACCCTTTTCTATCAACTCCCTGTACAATAAATACATCTCTAAATGGTTAAAAATAACATCCAATCTAAACAGCACTGTTTACAAAGATATTTGTGATATCCTTCCTGACTATTATGTTAATGCTAAAACAAATGGAGTACTTTGTTACAATATAACAACACCAATGCACAATGGTCCAGGTGTTGGTTCTCCTGTCACAGATCTTTTAATGATAAACGTAGCTCCCTCATTCAAACCAAAATCCTTCATTTGTGGTACAGAACTCCTATTGTATTACAAAAAATTGGGTTTATTGAACAATAATAACTGCTGGCGCTGCAATTCCTCCAATGGGGATTTATTGCATATTTTATGGAACTGTCCCCACATACAAAAGTTATGGCACTGTACTCATAGATTTGCAATGAAAGTGTTTGGCCAACCCTTTACACTGGACCCTAAACATTGCATTCTTGGTATTTTTAATTACCGTTCTTATAAAATCTCATATTTGCAGAACAGATGGTTAAATATACTCTTTCTACAAGTTAAACGCACAATCCTCATGCACTGGAGATCTAACATAATCCCCACGCTTCCCGATATTATTAAACAACTATCACAATATGCCTCTTTGGACCGTATGACATGCATCTCGTCTGACCGACTCATGATATATAACAATTGTTGGCAGGGCTTTTTTAATTTTATGGAATCATCTAAATCTTCCAGCACCATTGTATGGACGTAATTTATATGGTTCTTTTCCCCCACTTACTGATACTTCATTGTCGTCTCGCTCTTCTTTCCTATTTCTATTGTTTCTTTCTCTCTCTCCTTCAATTTTTTCCCCACTTCTTTCCTTTCCTGTTCTCTGTTTTAATTGTTTCCTTTTTTATTACTCCACAATCCTTTTACGAATGTACTTTGTTTCTTTTTGCAGCATTATATATAATTATGTAACATTTTAATGTAAACCGTATCTAATCATACTGTCTGTTTTAAGTGCACTACAAATGTCGAGTTTATTTGAATTATATGACCAATACTGTTGGCAATATCTTACATCATATGATCCTCATATTATAGTAGCAATGTACTTATTATATGCTGCCTTAACTTTTGTAAAAAAAAAAAACTCATATTGTACTGCATCGTAAGAGGTTTGTCTGTATATATTATGAAAATTTAATAAAAAGTTTCACTGCAAAAAAAAACAGGAAAGTGGGAGGAGGATATGCAGACAGAAAGGGGGGGGATCTGTTCCACAAGTTAAATAAGCAGACAGCGGGGGTAGATTGCCTTGTAGAAGTTCTGCAATGGGGAATGAAAAAGAAGCAAGTATCAGGATAGCAGAGAATGAGAGTAGGAGGAGTGGAAAGAAGGTGAGAGGACCAGAATTAATACAGAGGAAACAAGCAGTGAGAGAGGCAGATAGACTTGAGGGTGGCAACAGCAAGGTGATAACACAGAACTCGTACTAATGGGTAAGAGGTGGCGTACTTAAAGCAAAATGGTTAAAGGAGTGGAAAAGAGGGTCCAGCCTGGCTAAGGTGATTTTACAGACAGCACTGTAGACCAAACTCATGCAGTCAAACACTGATATGATATCATGGTGGATTGGGAGTTAAAGGCAAATCTTGTGAAACAGTGCATCTAGCTGGGGGTACAGTTTAACATGCATGTCGATAGGGAGAAAAGAAGGTTACAATTCCACCACAAGCCAATGTACTTGAATGGGGTACAGCTTTTGGGGGGGGGTCGTCCTGATGCCTTATTTATTTAAGCAATATACCATGACAGACAGTGGGTATATTGGTGGATTTACCACACCTGGTGTGGTTCGGTCACGAGGCACAGCTGAGTGACTTAACCACACTAGATGTGGTAAATCCACCCATATACCCACTCTCTGTCATGGTATATTGCTATTATACAATGTTCAACTTGTTTTTTTGTTTTTATAGTGATATAAAACTTTTAAAGTGGGTATACTGGAGGATTTATCACGGTCATGTGATGTGTTTTGACCAATGAGGTTACAGGATTTTCATACCCCACTGTATAATTATTGATTGATTGTGATTTACCAGGAAAGGCACACTGAGCAACAAGCTGCTCGTCTCCCAGTGCGACCTTTGGGGCGCGCAGAGGATTGATAAAAACGTATGTTGTCAATTAAGGGAACATTTAAACGAAATACAGTGGCACAAGGTTACATCTGAGATAGGATAACGCAGGTTATCAAGTGAGTACAATTAGCAGTAAATACAGCAGCAGGAGGTTACACTTTGTGCGAGTTACAGATGAGACCATGGGTACAGAGAGACACATAATTCACATACTACACATATATGAATTTATTGTAGTAGGGATTACACGGGTTGAACAATTGCAGATGTAGACTCACAAGAAGCAACCACCAAGATCATTAAGTGCATAGGCTGGGCCAAATAAGCCAGCTTCGTAGCATTTGCTATATGCCGTTGGTCAGGCAAGGTGGAGGGATTGGGGCACTGCCTGACTGAGTCAGGTGCAGGAGCAATTTACCATCAAGTAATTTGCCAGGGTGGTGGAGAGAGAGTTGGCGGTGAAGAGAGAGTCGGCAGAGAAGTGTCGAATTTGCAGGGAGAGCTCATTCCAGAGCTTAGGGAAGCAGTGAGAGAAGGCTGCTTGGCCAACAGTAGTCCTCCGACGAGGGATTACTAGTTGGCGGGAGTCAAGGGATCTAACGGCATGAGTGGAGGTGGGGGTAGATGAGAGTATAGAAACATAGAATTTTACAGCAGATAAGGACCACTTGGCCCACCTAGTCTGCCCATTTTCCTACCTAACAGATAAGCTGCAGATCCTAATTAACCAACAGTTTACTTCTTCCTACCCCCTACTAGGACTGCCTTATATCTGTCAATGCATTCTTGAATTCACCCACTGTTTGACTCCACGACCTCCTCAGGAAGGCTGTTCCATGCATCCACAACCCTCTCCGTGAAAAAATACTTCCTCACATTACCTCTGTGCCGTCACCCCTCTATCTTCAAATTGTGCCCCCTTGTTGCACATCTCTTCTTCTGAAAGAAGCCACCCTCTTGGACTTTGTTGATTCCCTTGAGGTACTTGAAAGTTTCTATCATGTCCCCTCTCTCCCTCCTTTCCTCAAGGGTATACATATTAAGCTCCTTTAGTCTTTCTTCGTACGTCTTCTGGTGCAGACCCTGCACCATTTTGGTTGCCCTCCTCTGGACAGCCTCCACTCTGTCTATGTCTTTGCAGAGATGGGTTCTCCAGAACTGCACACAGTACTCCAAATGGGGTCTCACCAACTGTCTGTACAGAGGGATAACAACTTCCTGTTTTCTACTATTGATGCCTCTCCCTATGCATCCCAATATCCCCCCAGCCTTCCCTACTGCCTTCTCACATTGCTTGCCCACCTTTAGGTCATCTGATATAATTACCCCAGGTCCTTTCCATTTTACTGTTGTCAGTATCTCACCCCCATTGTGTACTCTTGCCCTGGGTTTTGTTTCCCAGGTGCATTACCTTGCACTTCTTTGCACTGAATCTGAGCTGCATACATTTGACCATTCCTCCAACCTTGCCAAGTCCCTTCTCATCCTTTCCACCCCGCCTTGTGCATCAACCCTGTTGCAGATCTTTGTGTCATCTGCAAAGAGATACTTTTCCTTCCAGTTCCTCTGCAATGTCACTTATAAAGACATTAAAAAGGACCGGTCCCAGTACTGAACACTGCGGTAGCCCGCTAGTAACCCTCCTTTCTTCACTGTGGACTCCATTTACTACTACCCTTTGCGTCCTGTTGTCTAGCCAATTTTTCATCCAGGTTACCACCTTGGGACCCACTCCAAGGCTGGCTAACTTGTGTATTAATCTTTTGTGTGGGACTGTATCAAATGCCTTGCTAAAATCTAGGTAAGTCATGTCCACAGCCCCTCCCTGGTCTACTACTTTGGTCACCCAGTCAAAGAAATCTATTAGATTCGTCTGACACAACCTTCCGCGTCGTGAATCCATGCTGCCTTGGGTCCTGTGCCCACTGGCCTCTAGGTACTCAACAATTCTTTCCTTCAGAGTGATTCCATCATTTTACCTGCCACTGAGGTCAAACTAACTGGTCTGTAGTTTCCTGCCTCTGTCCTGCTCCCACTTTTGTGAAGAGGAATCACATCCACCCTCCTCTAGTCCTCAGGTACCACCCCATCCTCCCATGATTTGTTAAAGAGAGTAGTCAGCGGTGTCATTAGTTCTACCCTTAGTTCTTTTAGAAGTATGAAAGAAAGGTAAGATGGGAGGGCACCTAGCCAGAACTTAGAGACAAATTTAGCGCAGTGCATAATGCGTTGGTTTTCGAGGGATGGAAATGCCAGGGACCGGTAGAGATTGCAGTGATGATTGAGGGGAAGGGCATCAAGAGCAATGCGGCAGAGGCATTGAAAAGGGTATCTAGTTTCAATAAGGTGGACTTTGGAGTGACACTGTAGACAATGTCGCAGTAGTCGAAGGAGGGAAGTATCTTCTGGACTAGTTCATGGTGCACACTTAGAGGGAGGCTACTACGGTTTCTGTACAGGGCACCTAGCTTGGGTTGCAGTTTTTTTATTATAGCATCGATGTGGTCAGCAAAGGATAGATGCCGGTTGAGCCATACCCCAAGTATGGGAATGAGGGGACCTCCTCAAGTATTTGCCTGTCCAGAATGTGGAAGATGAGGAGTGAGGTGAGTCTGGACAAGTGTTATCGTGTGCTGAAGGTCATCGTGACAGTTTTTTTAGCGTTGAGGGAGAGCTGGTGAGTGCTGAACCAGTGTTGAACTGTGTCAAAATCAGCTTGGAGATTAGATGTTATCACTTCTGGGGAGGTGCCTGAGGAGAAAAGTAGAGTGTCATCTGTGTACATATGGATCGAGGAAGTAGAGCAAATGAGTGGCAAGTCATTTAGAAAAATGGAGAACAGAATGGGTCCGAGAACCGACCCCTGAGAGACGCCGGCAGTTATGGGAAGAGGAGCAGATATAGCACCGGAGATTCCTACAGATTGTGTCCTACTAGTGAGGTAGGAGCAGAATCAGTTGGTGGCAGCAACAGAAAGCCCAGATTCAGAGAGGCAGGAGAGTAGTAAGGTATGTGAGACCGTGTCAAATCCTTTAGCAAGGTCGACGAAGATGGCAGAGGTGATCTGCCCTCTATCCATATCAGAGTGTATAGTGTCAGTGAGCCTTGTCAGGGAGAATGCAGTGGAGTGGAGCGTCCCTTCCTGAACCCAGACTGAAAAGATGTGAAAAAGTTTGAGTCGGAGAGAAAGGAGGTAAGTTGTGAGCACAAGGTGCTCTTGCAGTTTTGCAAGAGCCGGGAAGAGAGAGAGATAGGGCGGTAGTTTGACATGGAGGTAGAGGCGCCCCCTTTAGGGAGGGGGATGACTATAGAAACACAGACTTTGATGGCAGATAAGGACTGCTTGGCCCACCTAGTCTGTCCATTTCCCTACCTACAGGATAAGCTGCAGATCCTATTTAAACAACAGCCTATTTCTTCCTAGCCCCCACAAAAATTGCCTTTTGTCTGTCCCATGCATTCTTGAATTCTCCTACAGTTTTAGACCCCACAACCTCCTCAGCAAGGCTGTTCCATGCGTCCACCACCCTCTCTGTGAAAAAACACTTCCTCACACTGCCCCTGAGCCACCCCCCCATTTTCAAATTGTGTCCCCTTGTTCTTGCACATCTCTTTTCCTGAAAGATGCTACCCTCTTGGAGTTTGTTGATTCCACTGAGTTACTTAAACATTTCTATCATGTCCCCCTTTCCTCAAGGGTATACATACTAAGCTCCTTTAGCCTCTCCTCATATGGCTTCTCTTGCAGACCCTGCACCATTTTAGTTGCCCTCCTCTGAACTGCCTCCATCCTGTCTATGTCCTTGGGAGATGGGGTCTCCAGAACTGGACAGTACTCAAATGGGGTCTCACCAACTGTCTGTACAGGGGATAACAACTTCCTGTTTTCTGCTGGTGATACCTCTCCTATACATCCCAGTATCCCCCCAGCCCTCCCTACTGCCTTCTCACATTTGCTTGCCAACCTTAAGGTCATCTGATATGATTACCCCCAGGTCCCTTTCCATTTCTGTTGTTGTTACTACCTCCCCCATTATGTAATCTTCCCTGGTTTTGACTTCCCGGGTGCATTACTTTGCATACTTTGCACTGAATCAAGCTGCCATACTTCCCACCATTCCTCCAACCTTGCCAAGTCCTTCTCATCCTTTCCACGCCTCCTGTGTATCAACCCTGTTGCAGATCTTTGTGTCATCTGCAAAGAGGCATACTTTTCCTTCCAGTCCCTCTGCAATGTCACTTATAAAGACATTAAAAAGGACTGGACCCAGTACTGAACCCTGTGGTACCCCACTAGTAACCACTCTTTCTTCAGAGTGGACTCCATTTACAATTACCTTCTGTGTCCTGTTGTTCAGCCAATGTTTTACCCAGGCTACCACCCTGGGACCCACTCCTAGGCTGGTTAATTTGACTACTAATCTTTTGTGTGGGACTGTGTCAAATGCCTTGCTAAAGTCTAGGTAGGCCATGTCCACAGCCCCTCCCTGATCTACTACTTTGGTAGTTTAGCCAGTTCCAGAATGGTATCCTATCTGGATTTCTGGTACCTAGCTGTGAAGGCCATATAATTTGCTATGGCATGCTTCCATGCCTGGGGGACTGCTGCAGCAGCAAAGGACTGATTTAGTAGGCTGGCAAGCGGGGCAGCTATGGCAGGAGCAGAGAGGTAGAGGAGTTTGGGATCCAGACTGTCGGGGGATTTGCCTTTTGATGGGTTGAGTGATAGCAAGGCATCCAGCGCATCCGCTGGTGAGATGTTATTGAAGGAAAAGGTATGAGGCATGTAAGGCTTCTTTATTCCTGCAGAGAGTGTGTATGGGGCAGGGGTAGGCAAGCAAGAGAGGAGCGAAGCAGCGCATGTGGAGAAATATGTGTTGAATTCAGCAGTGACTGCTCTTGGTTCCGAGAGAACAGAGTCATTAATATTTAGGAGCAGAGTGGTATTTGTGGTTGGTGGAGCGAAGAGGGAGTGAATGACCTTCCAGAATTTTGAGGGATTATTAAAGTTTGACTGGAGGGAGGTGTTGAAATACTCAGCTTTGGCCAGACGAGTTGCGCTGGTACACTTGTTTCGAAGTATCTGGTATGTGGAGAGGTCTTGTGGGCGGCGTGAGGATGTATGAGCTCTCCAGGGTTTGTCCCAGGTGATTTGACATGCTATGAGTTCTTGGATGATCCAAGGCAGGTGGTTGCCTCATATCCTTGTACGATGCAGTGGGGCATCAGTGTCCCAGCCGTTGACGAACGTGCTTTTGAAGTGAAGGAGGGCATCATCAATGGAGAAGATAGCACTGGATGGTGCCCAGTTTGCTAGGGCAAGGTCATCTAATAAGGGAGCAAGGTTGAGGGATTTGTAGGACCAATGGACCAGGAACTTGGGGGGGGGGGCGGTAATTTGGGGTGGTGAATTTTATGAATTATGTAGGTAATATGGTGGTCACTCAGGAAGTCTGGAAATAGTCCAGCCTTGATGATCCAGTGAGGGTGGGTGGTCAGGGCCCAGCCTAGAAGACAGTGTTGCCAGATTTGGGGTTTGGGTGACTGGGCTCAGTGATGATCTGTGCGAGATTTAACACAGCTACATCAGTCTGGGCTTTATTGAGGGCTGGTGATAGCCAATTGTGGTTAAAATCTCCCATTATATATAATTCCTCTGTAAGGGTAAGGGAGGAGATTCGCGTGAGGAGGTCGGTGACAGTTGAGGCAGGTGTGCCTGGTCAGCAGTATATACCTGCAACACAGATTGGGAGTGAGAAAGGGAGGGAAAGTTGTAACAGTAGAAGCTCATACAGTAGGCTTTTGGTTCAGCCTTGGCTAGGATAATTGAATAGTGAAAGTCCGAGTTTACATAGATGGACACTCCGCCACCTCTGGTGGCCCTGTCCTGACAGGCCATAGCATAGCCTGGGATGGCGACCGATTGGTCAGTGATGTTTTTGTTGAGCCACGTTTCAGAAAGGGTGATAATGTCTGGGGCATAGTGGGCAGCGAGTACTTGGAGAGAATCAACTTTGGGGGCAAGGCTTCTTTTATTTAGATGCAGAAGATGCAGACCACAAGGGAGAGGACCTCCAGTGGGAAGTGGGTGGGGGACAGGTTAGGAAGGGGGCACGTTGAGTGTGAGAGAGTTGGTGTGAATAAGGGGCCGGGGTTTGGGTGTATGTCGCCTGCTGCAAGTGGCGAGAGAGCAAATGTTAGGGGCAGTGTGCAAACAGTTGTATACACCAGAAGTGAGTGAGCATCACCTAGGTAGCAGGCATGAACGATTTTTAGGGGCTGAGCATGGGGCGATTAGTTGAAGTAGTATCCCTGAGAGTGAGGGGTTGAAAAGAAGAAGGGGCTGGGATGTGTGACCGAGTGGGCCCAGGCTTAAAGACGAGGAAAGACTAAAGCAGTGCAGGTCTCTGCTTAGTACCAGAAGTTGTGGAACAAATACTTTTAGCACTGAAAGAGAGCTATGTTTCAGCAAGGTTCACACTGGACATTATCAAGTTAAATTAAAGCGATAATTCTAGCTTAGAGAACAAGGCTCCGAAGGAGAAATGCTGTCACCCGCTTACCAGGGGTTGACAAATCTTAAAATTAAGTTCTTGTCCATGGACAAGTGGCTGGACTAAAAGTAGTAGTCCTAGTGCTTGAGTTGGTAGTCCAGTTAGAAACAGACCTAAACAGATTTTATATATATATATATAAATAATTATACATATGTCATTGCAAAAACTCCGTTAATACACCATTAGGGTTGAACTGTAAAAAGTAGGGAAATACCACCTTAGGTTTCCCAAGCCTAAGACCCCATGCCCACTGTGCATGCAGGAACAGGCATGAGGAGAACTTAAAGTTCCCAACCTCTATACCCCACCCCCTCCCTTGGCTTCAAACTCTAATAACCCACCCCTACCGTGCATGTAGGAACAGCTGTGACGGGTGTGCCTTGACGTTTGAACCTAATGCTCACCCCATTCTGTTATTCTGTACCCATGTTATCTTCCTTAGTCTTGGAATGGGGTGAGCATTGGGCCACGAAACACCTAGGCACTCCGTCTGGCCCCTGCTCCCCATGCATGGTGGGTGCAGTATTGACAGGTTGGAAGCCAAGAGAGAGAGCTGGGTGAGGGGGAGAAAGTCAGTTATGCAAGAACTTATCGTAACAGTACATCTTCAAGAGAGGCTCTTGCAGTAGGTATTCACATATAGGACTAAGCCGCCAGGCGTCAGGACCCCACGGAAAAATTTCTAGCCAGCAGTCTCTGGTGGGGAACTGCCCCCACGTCAGGTGACCGGCATCATGAGACGTTGGTATAAAGGAGCAGTCCGCCATCCAGTTCTTTTCGACCAAAGGCCAAAAGAGGCAAGATGAGAGAGAAGAAGATATTTCCCCCCATGGAAATGAAGCAGAGAAACTTAGGGGGATGGAGGGCAGGAAGGCAATACCTACTGCAAGAGCCTCTCTTGAAGACTTATTGTTACAGTAAGTTCTTACGTAACTGTACTATCTTACTTCGAGAGGTCTCTTGCAGTAGGTATTCACGTGTAGGACAGAGTCTCAAGCAGTCTGGAACAAGGAAAAACACGCAGGAGGAGGATTATCATCCATAACACAAAACCTCAGGGCTGAACAAGTCTCATGAGAGGAGACCTTGTAGGACAGCCAACCCGAAGCCTGCTCTACGACGAGGGTCAATGTCCAAACTGTAGTGTTTCATAACGGTATGGACAGAAGTCCAGGTTGCGGCTGCACAGATGTCTACCGCTGACACATTCTTGAAACAAGCAGCAGAGGCAGCTACTCCTCTGGTGGAGTGACCTATGACTTGACTCGGAAGAGTCTTATTGTACTTGCCAAAACAGAAAGTAATACCATTTGCCAACCATTTTGAGAAGCATTGTTTAGAAACAGCATTGCCTTCTCTTTTGTGAGCGAAAGAGACAAAGAACTAATCAGTCTTCCTGAGAGCCCTAGTCCAATTGGTGTAGTATCTCAGGATTCTGTGAACATCCAAAGTAGCAACAGATACTCCCCTTGATTGGAGTGTTACATAAAGAAAGCGGGTAGCTCAACAGATTGATTCAACGTAGATTAAGCCACCACCTTAGGGAGAAACTTAGGGTTGGCACGTAGAGCCACACGTTCCTTGTGGAAAATCAAATAAGGGATTTTACACATGAAGGCCTGAAGCCTGGAAATGCACCGAACAGAAGTATTGGCCACAAGGAAGAGTATTCCAAGAAAGGAACTTTAAATCAGCATCCACTGTGGCTTGAAGGGAGGCAGTGTAAGCTTCTCCAGGATAAAATTCAAGTCCCATGGAGGGGCAGGAATGCAAATGAGGGGTCTTAAATGGAGAACTCCTCTGAGGAAAGTCTTGGAGATTTCCAGCTCAGCAAAAGTCCTGTCTCATAAGAGAATATGGTAGACTGAAACAGCTGCCTTATGAACCTTTAATGAGGAATGGCTGAGACCCAGGTCGAAGAGGTGATGCATGTAGTCCAGGACTTTGAGAAAGGCTCTAAGTTTTTAGAGCTTGCCCAGATGGAAAATCGTTTCCACTTCATGGCGTAGGTGGACTTGGTGGAAGGCTTCCTCTTCTCTATGAAAATGTCTGCTACTAAAGGAGAGACTCTGAAGCAGACTTTAGCTATGTCTGCAGGAGCCATGCATGGAGATGAAGGGATTTGAGACCTGGATGAACAAGGGCCCCCCCTGATCCTGGGTCAACAATTGTTGCAACAGAGGAAGAGGAAGAGGTGGTTCCTCTGAAAACTGTTGCAGAAGAGAGAACCAAACTTGCCTGGGCCAGAAGGGGGCAATGAGACTCATTCGGGCCCCTTCTGATCTGAGTTTGTTCAGGACCCTCAGAATTAAAGGAATGGGAGGGAAAGCATAAACCAATCTGTCCCTCCAACAGAGACACAGAGTGTCCCGCCAGAAAGAGTCTTGCTCTGGAGCGAGTGAGCAAAGGGCGGGAAGTTTTGCACTTGTGGGGAGGCAAAGAGGTCTACCTGAGGCATCCCCCACCTCCGAAAGATGTCATTTACGACCTGCTGATCTAACTCCTATTTGTGGGACCTGGCTGAGGACCCGACTGAGTTTGCCGGCCACTGTGTTTTCCACTCCCGGAACGTGAACTGCAGTCAGATGAAGGTGGTGCTGGGCTGCCCAATACCAGACTCTCATCGCCTCCCAGCATAGGGGGTAGGAACGTGTTCTTCCCTGTTTGTTGAGGTACCAGACTACACACATCATGTCTGATTGGATGAGGAGATGGCCAGGAAGAATGAAGGGAAGAAGAGCCTGGAGGGCATAAAGGACTGCCCTCACTCAGTTCGAGCACATTTATGTGCAGATTTTGCTCGAATCTGGGCTAGGTGCCCAGAGTCCTGCGAGACCCTAGGTGGGCACCCCGATCCTCCCCTGACACATCTGTTGTCAACGTCTGGGAAGGAGGAGTGATGCAGAAAGGAACTCCCAGACACAAGTTCTCCTGAACCATCCACCAGTGCAAGTCCCTGATCATGGGATCAGACACTCGCACCTCTTGGTCTAGACTGTCTGTGGTTTGGTCCCATTGCGACCGAAGCATCCACTGAAATATCCTCATATGTAGCCAAGCGAACGGGACTGTCGGAATAGCAGTCGCCATGAGCCTGAGGAGGCGGAGGACTGACCTGGTTCCGACCCTCCTGTGACCTGACAGAGGAGAAACCTGATTCTGAAGGGTCTCAACCTGGTCCAGAAGCAAAAAGGCTTTGCCGGTGGTCACATCCAGGATCACCCCCATAAATTGGAGGCAGTGGCAAGGGACCAAGTGGGACTTGGCTTAGTTGATGATGATACCTAGGCAGGTGAAAACCTGCAGGGTAAAGGAAAGGGAGTGCAGGAGTTCCTCCCTGGATGGGGCCGCCAGCAGCCAATCATCCAGGTAGGGGAAGACCTGCATGCCCTGGGTACGCAGGTGGGTCGCTACCACCGAAAGGCATTTGGCAAACACTTGGGGGGGGCCGAGGAAAGACCAAATGGGAGGGTCTTGAACTGGTAGGGATCCCCCGAAAACAAAAACGGAGGTATTTGTGATGGGAAGGGCATATGGGGATATGCAGGTACGCATCCTGCATGTCCAGAGCACACAGCTGCTGTCCCAGCCAGAGTAACGGCAGACGGCTCTGCAAAGACAGCATTCTGAAGCGTCTGTACTCCATGAACATGTTCAGTGAGTGGAAGCCTAGAACTGGACTCAAGTCTTCCGTGACTTCTTTGGAACTAGAAAGAAATGGGAATAGTAACCCATCCCCCAAAAATGAGTGGGGCCTGGCTCTATCGCCGTCTTCGTCAGAAGGGAGATTATTTCCTCTAGGACCAGAGGAAGATGTTGCAGGGAGTAAGATGACTGGGGGAAGGGGATTCGGGGTGGTTTCTGCAGAAACTCTATTGAGTGTCCTGCCGATATTAGCTGGAGCACCCAAGCGTCTGATGTTATCCTCTCCCAACCCGGCAGATGGGAGGAGAATCTCCCCACCCCCAACGGTTCCTCTGGAATGGCCAGAGGGAGAGTCAGGGAGTCAGGAAGTGTGGGGCAGCATAGCAGCCGAGGCTCCCGTGGACTTTTTGCTGGGGGGAGTCATGGTTGCTGGAGGGGCATGATGTTTGTTGGTGCACTTTCCTTGAGGCTTTTGTTTTTGTCATGTTTGGCGACAAAAAGGATGTTGCTGCCCCTGAGGGGGTCTGTACAAAGTCTGGATAGACTTTAGTGCAGTGCCCTTGTCTTGCAGTTCGGTTATGATGTCCTTGACATCACCCCAAAAGGGCATTGAACCCCTGAAGGGAGCATCCTGTATAGTGGACTGTATCTCAGGGACCAATCCTGATACACGGATCCAGGCATGATGCCGCAGGGCCACGGCAAAGGCCAAGCTCCTTCCAGCTGTGTCCACTGTATCGTAGGTGGCATGCAGCATGTGCCTACAGGCCAAACAAGCAGAATGGACTAGGTCTCCCAGTTCCTGTTTAGTTTCCAATCAGGAAGGGAGTCCAACTTGGATTCCACCTGGCTAAGGATGGACTTCTGGAAATTCTCCATGGGGCAGACGTAATTGAGGGCCCTGATGCCAAGGGTAGAAGAGAAAAAGATTATCTTCCTGTACTGATCCAGAAGCCGGGATTCCTTGTCAGGTTGGGACAAGCTCAGATGTTTAGGGTTGGCGGAGCGGCCGTGGGCGGCGCTGATGACAACCGAATCTGCCTTAGGGTGAAGGCTGAGAAAGTCTACACCCTCTGGAGCCTGGTATAGCCTGTCTGCCTTCCTCAGAAGGGGTGGTATGGTAGTGCGAAAGGTTGTTTCCAGATGGTGGAAACAAGATTGGCGTGAGGCTCTATCCAGGGTGGAATCAGTGTAGGAGCGGTCTCTGGCAATCCAAATGAGCAGCGAGTTTTTTACGTTGTGGGTCTGGCTACACTGACTGCCACTGGCATGTTTCCTGGATTTTCCTTAATACGTAGAGAAAGGAAGGGGACTTCGGAGGATCCCTCAGCCTTGGGCATTCTGGAGTATGGGGCTAGTCTCTACAGTCAGAGTGGTTGGACTCAGAGTCTGAGTCAGATGTCTCTGAGGAAGAGGACTCCTCCCTGGGAGGGGGAAGGGCGACCCTTCTGGGGAGTTCCCGGGGGAACGTGTCTTCCCCACCTCAGGTGCCAGAAAGTTCTCCTCTAGTGTTGGGTAAAGGGGAGGGAGTCTCCCATCTCTGACATGGGGGGTCCAGTGTAGGGACCAACGTCGGGAGACAACTCTCGACCTCCTTGGTGAGCTGAGCCCTGGCCTCAGCCCACCAGGAGGCCAAGGTCTCTGCCAGTGGCTGTGGGGTGGGTGGCGAAGGAGGAGGTGGTGGGGGATATGGGTAATGTGGGTACCCATAATAGGGGTATACACAGCCCGATGGCGGGAAGCCCGGCATTGGGTACTGCGGTGCCGGATAATGCAGCATCGGGTACTGTGGCATTGGATACTGAGGGGCCAGGTACTGTGGCACCAGGTAGTGTGGTGTCGGGTGCCAGGGGTTCGGATGAAGCAGAAGGACCTGGCAAAGGCTCTGCTGGCAGGCCATATGTAGGGAGCGTCGGCCCTGTGGGCATCGGGCCCGGCGCAGGCATACCGTCGAGCGGGTCCGACGGTCTTGATGGAGGAACAGGTCTTCCATCAGGCAAACAGATGCCACAGGGTGGTGTTGGGTCAACCAGTGTCAGAACTGGCATCTGAGGATCCCGCATCAGAGGGTCTGGCCTAGGAGGGGGGCCCCTAATAGCAGTGTCCCATGGTCGTCAGTTTCAACCGGGGAAGGAGGGTTGAAATCCCTGGGTGAGAACCGAGGGGACCTCAGTGGGCAACGGTGGTATCCATTGCGGAGAGCCTGGGGAGTCAGGCGCAACAACAGGGTCTGGCACAGGCTTGCTGACCGGGCGGTTGTAGGAGGAGCCGGCGGCCATCTTACCGGCGGTGTCCGGGTGGACGTCGGAGGAACCAGCATCCGACTTATCGGACTCCCTGTCCGAGGAAGACCGCAAAGGAGTGGTGGTCTTGTCGGAAGGGAGTTTGGCTGGGCGATCACCCGAGGAGGTAAGCGGCTTAGCAGCCTTGTCCGGGTGGGCATTGGTGGGACCGACATCCAGCTTATCGGACCCGCTCTGACCAGAAGGCCACGAAGGAGGAGCGGCCTTAACAGGAGCGGAGGCCTCCTTTGCCCCAGAGGCTCCTGAAGGGCCCAAGCGTGAGCCCAATGGGAAGGGCAACACCTTCTTGGTAGCCACCAAGACGGCCGCCAAGGAGCGACCCCTGCAGGGGATGTCACCTTTAGGGTTGCGACTCCAACCAAAGTCACAGCTGTGGAAGAAGACTCCTGCTCCAGATGCTTCTCTTTGTGATGCTTCTTTTTGTGGCCTTCGGGGGAAGTGGACACCTGCCTAAGCTTTTTTTTTTTTTTTAACCCTTTTTCCATGGAGGACATTTCTTTCTTGAGGAGATGGGCTTCTAGGGACTGTTGTCTTCTCATGCAGTTAGCCGAGTTGAACTTCTGACAGTGCTGGCACTTCTCCACGGGGTGGTCAGGACCTAGACAGAAGAGGCACAAGGAGTGGCAGTCCTTGTGTGAAAGCTGGGAACCAAACGCGTCACACTTGTTTTTATGTGATTCGGAGGGCATCGGGGACGACATACACAGCAAATGTTTGAAAATTCAAAAAGAAATTGAGAAAAAAGGTTGAAAAAGTTGTAAACTTTAGGACCGACAAATGAAATGATGAGAGCTCTTCTACCCTGAGGAGCTTTCACAAGTCGATAGCGGGAAAAAACTGGGAGGCGGGTGTGGGGGACCGCCCCTTTATACTGACATCGCATGACACTGGTCACCTGCCGTGGGGGTGGTCCCCCGCCTGAGACTGCTGGCTAGACATTTTTCCGTGGGGTCCCGACGCCTGGTGGCTTAGTCCTATATGTAAATACCTACTGCAAGAGCCCTCTCGAAGTAAGATCTTTAAGTTCACCTTATGCCTGTTCCTTCATGCACAGTGGAAGTAGAGTCTTAGGCTTGGGAACCCTAAGGTCGTATTTCCCTACTTTTTACAGTTCAACCCTAATGGTGCATTAACAAAGTTTTTGCAATATATTAACTTACTTTCAGATAGTTTATTTGTATCCTTGCCCTGTACACACAGCCAGACTAAGGCCAGGAAACCTCCCACTGCACACACTCTCTCTCGTCTGGATGGCACAAGTTAAAGGTTTATTTTTCCAGCCTGCCCTTGCCCTGTACACAGAGCCATTCTGAAGCTAAGAGAAAAATAACTTATTTGGGATTTCTGGGTCTCAAGTGTCTCATGCCCCCGCAAATGTCTTATATTTGAGATTTTTGAGACTAGTAATTTTCTCATTGGCCCCCGTAGTGTCTCTTTCTCTCTCTTCCCCCCTCTCGATGGTACAAGTCAAAGATTTATTTTGCCTGCCTGCCCTTGCCCTGTACATACAGCCACACTGAAGCCAAGAGCAAAAATAAATGTTTATTTTGGATTTCTGGGACTGTTAAATTTGTCACGAGTTCTCCCTATAGTGTCTGTCTCCCCAAATTCTGAACACAGTCTTCTTATCACCCCACCTCATGCCCCCCCCCCCCCTCACCGGTGAAAATTTTGAAATCAGTGGGAAAATACCATTCTGCGCTACAAGTGTAAAAACACATTTCGGGAGGATGTGAAAAATGACACCTATGCTGTGCATGAGGTGGTGTGATAAAATGGTTATACTGAAAATCTGGACTGAAGATATTGAAAATGACCAACGTTACGTGTATAAGTAGAAATTTTTTAACGACCACATGTAACTGTGGCATTTTTAGGAGTTTTTTCACTAAACTTTCAACATGTCCTTTTTGGAACCCCACCTCACAAACACTGCTACTGTCATTTTGTTCACTGGTCCCGAAAGGTGATTTTGCACAGTGATCATGCCCTTCTGCAAAAACACGTTTTGGGCAGAATGTAAAGAATGACAGCTGTACTGTTCATGAGGTGGTGTGAAAAAAATGGCAATGTTCAAAACTGGGAGTGAAAATATAAAATACTAGCGAAGTTATAAGCGTGCATGGAAAGTGCGCAATGCACGCTCATAATGGGGTCATTGTTTGGAATTTTTTCACCAAATTTTCAATATGGGCTTTTTGGAACCCCACCTCATGAACACTGCTACTGTCATTTTGTTCCTTGGTCCCAAAAGGTAATTTTACGCAGTCACTGCGCCATTCTGCGCCACAGATGCGAAAACACATTTTGGGCAAGATGTGAAGAATGACAGCTGTACTGTTCATGAGGAGGTGTGGAAAATGGTAATGTTGAAAATTTGGAGTGAAAATATTAAAAACTGGCAAAGGTCAGAGCCTATGTAGTAACTGCACAACAGATGCTCGTAACATGGGTCACTTTTTTAAATTTTTTTCACCAAATTTTCAACATGGGCTTTTTGGGACCTCACCTCATTAACACTGGCATGGTCATTTCGTTAATTGGTCCCAATCGGCAATGACTGCAGAATCACCTTAAGGGGTCCGATAAACGAGATGACTTCATGAGGTGGGGTCCCAAAAAGTCCATGTTGAAAATTTGGTGCAAAAATTCCATAAAATGCCCGAGGTATCAGTAGAAGTTAAAAACGCCACTGACTGCCATTATACGGCACTTACCTTGATTCCTCAGTTTGTGGTTCAGCTTTGAAGAGTGCAGACATGTACCACTCCACAGAAGAGGACAGCGCCAACCTCTGGAGGTAAGAATGGGGTAAGGGTGAGGGATGTGGGGAGGTGGGTGTTTTCGAGGGAGGGAAGGAGGGATGGGGGAGGGGGACGGTGAGATGACGAAGGACCATTTTCTTGTTTACAGGTTTAAGAAAAAGATGTCAGGGACTGTTTTCTGTTTTACAGGGACATTTGGGGACACTGGGGGTGGGCTCCCCAATGTTCCAGAGTGGTGGGTGTAATAGACATGACTGGGCACATGTGTCTGACACTATGAGGAGATCTCCAACTCGGGGATTGGGCACCCCGATGTCGGTGAATAAGAAAAGTTTATTTTGGGACAATGGGGTTGGGCTCTCCAGTATCCCACACTATGGGGGATCTCCGACACAGGGATTGGGCACCCCAATGTCAGAGAACAATAAAACTGTAGTTTGGGACACTGGGGGTGGCTCCCCAGTGTCCGACACTAAAGGGGATCTCCGACATTGGGATTTTGTATCCCCAATGTCGGAGTATAAGAAAAGTTCATTTCGGGATATGGAGTGGGATCGGGGGAGAGACACAGGACTTGGAACAGCTAGGGTGGGCTCTCCAGTTTCTCAGTACAAGGGACCTTTTTTTTTTTTTTTTTTTTTTTTTTAAAGTGGTGGGGAGTCCTTTCGACAGCCATTTCTCAGAAACAGCTGTTTGTTGTGGTCTGAAATTTTCAGGGTTGAAAGCCTTTGCCCCCACAGATGTGCCTTTTGAAGGTTTGGTGAAAAAAGTATTAATCCATTCAAAAGATATTTATTTTTTAATTTGCCCATAGGCTCCCTGCAACACTATGTATCCTGCCTGTGAAAACAAACTACCTGCATTCGAAAACAAGCATGTTTTTACACGGCACATCTATTTTTTTCCCCACAGGAAACAATGGGAAATGAAAACGTAAATAATTTTTGAACGGATTAATATTTTTTCACTAAACCTTCAAAATGCACATCTGTGGGGCGAAGGCTTTCAACCCTGAAAATTTCAGACCTAACCAAACGCATTCCTGAGAAATGGCTGTCGAAGAAATTGACAAAACCCTGAAATTTTGCGTTTTTCACCACTGTGCATCTAAAACCACAAAGGGATTAACATGAACTTTGGTATGTCAGGAGACCTTCCCCAAGCCGCAAAGCATGCCAAATGTCGTGTGACTCAGTTGTGCTGTTGCAAAGCTATTGAAGTGCAAAGTTTGAGGTTTAACATTAAACTACCGGGCAACCTTTATTATATATATATATATATATATAGATATAGATATATATATAAGATATAATATAGATATAGATATAGAGATATATATATAGATATAGATATAGATAGATAGATATAGATAGATATATAGATAGATATAGATAGATATATAGATATATATATATATATATATATATATATATATATATATATATATATATATATATAGATATATATATATAATATATATATATATATATATATATATATAGATATATATATATAGATATATAGATATATATATAGATATATATATATAGATATATATAGATATATATATATATATATATATAGAATATATAGATATATATATAGATATATATATATAGATATAGATATAGATATATAGATATGTATATATATATATAGATATGTATATATAGATATAGATATAGATATAGATACAGATATAGATACACACACACACACACTTTATCTTCCCCAAATGTCTTGCTATCAAGTTGCAGATCAGCCTTTTTCTATCCCAGCCCGTTTTCCACATAGTTCTTGTCACACCCACATCCCTTCTGTTGCTGCCCATGTTCACTATATGTGTGTGTGTGTGTGTGTGTGTGTGTTTATATATTTTCTTTTTGTTGTATTATTTTATATTTTTCTTTTCAAATAAATTCTGCAACACAGGTTCGGTGGGTCAGTCCCGATTCCTGACCCTTCTCAGTTCTCTACACCTCACAGCCTACTCCACCAGCTCACTGCTGCGGCACTGCCCCTTGCTTTCCCCTTGCTCTTGGCTCCCACACTGCTTCTCCACTCCAGTACTTACCGCCATGGTGAGACCCTGGGTATCTTGACTCATGACAGCTCACCACTTTTTGGCCGTGCTGTTACTCAAAGCTGCTGCTGCATGTTGCATCATAGACAAGCTCGCTCCTCCGCCTCGGCCACTCTCTCCACTACTCAAACTCTCTCTACCATGCTACTGACCTCCAACTCTCTCCTGGCTGTCACGCCTCCTCATTCTCTTGCTTAGCTACTCACTCCCAATGCTCTGACTCCAGCCCGAATCCAGCTGTGCTCACATGATGCAGCGTCCCACAGATAGTCTTGCACCCTAGTGGCAAGGAGAAGAAAGGTAGGCAACTGAGGCAAATAAAAAATAAAATGTGCATTTACTGTTGTTTTGCTGGTTGTCAGTCAAGACAACCAGCTGGATAGTTGGTGCTTTTCCCAGCCTGTGCACTGATAGACCAGGACGTGGAACTATGGGATTTGTTGACCCCTGTTGCTTACATATGGCTGTGCTAACAGACACAGACCAAGGGGAGGTCCTGGAGGAACGTCAAAAAGAGAACAGGGCCCAGTATGGAGCTGCATGGGATTCCAGATCTAATCGGAAGGTGGGGGATAAGGCATTTCCAACCTGAACTGACTGTTGCCTGTAGGTAAGGCAGGAATGAAACCAGTCAACCACAAGGTCAGTCAGACATAGCATATCAAGTTTAGCCAGGAGGAGGATGGTAGACCAATGTATCAAAAGCCTAAGCTGGTCATAGAAATCTGGCTATGGTCCACCCACTATAAAAATGAAGTCAATGACCTTAAGTAGTGGGGAGATCGTACTTCTCTTTTACTTTAAGCAAATGCAACAGAGAGATTGGGTACCTCGTAGGGGAGAGGGTAATAAAGATTTCATGCCCATTAAAACCTTGGCCTCTCAAATGAGACTGCCAACTGGGATGGCAGTTAGTGCCTAATTATATTGGTCATTCTGTGATGAGCACACCTGCCAACTACGAAGTGGACTGAGACCACCACAATTCATTTCACTGAAGCCACCAAACAATCAACAGATGATTAATAACTTTTGGCCGTTTATGACCCGAGCTGGATGGAAACCAGTGACAAAGTCGAAAGGCTCTTTAACCCACTACACTTCACTAAGCCATCCAGCCCCTGTATTTAATAATTAAAAAGAGCCTTTCCATAACATTGATGTCTGCTGCTGGGGGGAAAAAGGTTAAGTTACAGCTGCCAGCCACACAAGGACATTGAGTGTAATGTAGGGAAATCCTGGGTGCAGGAATGCAAAGGATAAGGGTGAATAAACACTCCTGTGTTGCAAGACTTCCATGACAACATGGCTCTTTTATCACAGGAATCACATGCTGATCTGCAGTTGTGCCTTCAGGCGTTCACTTGGGTGTGTTCCTCAGTCTGGATAGGTTTTAAATCCACAAACACAGTCTCAGTCTAGGACTATGTGATGGATCTCCAAGCTGCACAGCTGAGCTGTTTTTCAGTAGAGTGTTTGTGGTTACCATGGATCTGCTGGAGATGTAACCGATAGCACTACTGCCTGCTGGAGCTGCTCCTCAAAACAGCTTCCAGACTTCGGAAACACATTTGTTAATAAATTTAATGTCTGCGAATAACAAAGGAGTGACAGTATCATGAGACATAAAGCACTCTGCTTCTCTGCACTAAAGGCTGGGAAGGCAATGTGCTCTAGTGTGTAGGACACAGAATGGAGGACTAGGAGATCACAGGTTAGCATCCCACCACAACCACTGGCTTACTGGGTGTCTTTCAGCAAATCACTTCATCTGCCTGCACCTCCACCCCTCTCAGCAATAAAACTGGCTGGAAGCCGGACCTGCACTTTGAATGAGATTCTGCATTTCAGTTGGTTTATCCGGAGAACAGAAATAAATGGCTTGTTTGCATGACCTGTCCTGCACTGTTGCGAGAAGTGCAGATCAGTTGCACCGTTGCAGATCATGCAATGATGCAAACAGTATGGTGAGTATTGTAGCTCACTCCATTGCCGCCAAGAGCGATCAGTGTTTGGTTGGGATCGTACACCAGTGCAGGCGTTTTTTGCTAGCATGTAAACATGCTGCTCTGCCTGCACCGATGCAACCCCTCCGCTACACACAGCGCAGCAAATATGTCAAAACTCTGGTCAGGCAATATGCCATGTTGTCTGTGCTGCACTCAGCTTATGCACTTTATGTCATCATCCCTGTAATCACATCACCTGACTGGCTGCATTTCTTTGTAACCCCCCCCCCGAGTCGCACCTGGAAATGAGCCTTGGCTCAGTGTCCTTCTCCCAGTTACCAGTTTTTAAATAAACAAATACATTAAATGCTGAATAAATATTCCACAAATTGAAGGCGCAAAAAAGTCTGCAGTAAGGAAAATAATATGCTTAGCTCAGCACCGGATGGGTCAAGGAGGCAGTACCAGTGACTAGATGGCAAGAGTATTCTGAGGGAAGACAGAAAGCAACTTTATAGTTGGCTCATCCGAAAAGCAATTCACATTGTGCACAATATGAATTACTTTTCTGGTGAGTTGACTAGTTTTGTCATAACCCACCATTCGTGAAAGATCTCTACGTCCTACTTACACTTTTTTCTGGCCCTGCTAATTTAGTTCATGCATAATATGCATCTTAAAAAAGTAGTTATATCAGCATCCTAAAGAGAGCTGAGAAACCTCCCCCTCTCCGATCTCTGGTGAAAATGTAGCCAGCAATGCAGGCTGTTGATTACTGTACTCCCCCATGTTCTACTTCCCCCAGGACGCTCTGTGAGATGAGCAATTTTATATTGTTCAGTGTGCCTTCCCTGGTGAAACTTTTCAATCAATAAATAAATAAAAGTTCAGTCTGAACTTCAGACTGATGCTGCAACGATGCACAGCACTAGCTGTGCAAACAGCAGTCCACAGCAATGCAAGTGGACCAGCAGCAAAATAGAGGAGACCACAACGCAATGCCCAAAGTAGTGTAAACGGGCCTTAAGACACAAAGACAAAATGAATCAAGTGCACTGCAGGCCCTTCTCCATGCCAAGCACACTGTTGGCCCTTCTCCATAGTGAATGCACTGCAGGCCCTTCTCCATAATGAATACACTGCATGCTCTTCTCGATACCAAGTACTCTGCAGGCCCTTCTCCATACCAATGTCACTACAGACCCTTCTCCATACTAAGGGCTTTGCAGGTTCTTCTCCATATCAAGGGCATAGCACGCCCTTCTCCATACAGAGAACACTGCAAGCCCTTCTCGATACCAAGTACTCTGCAGACCCTTCCTGATAACAAGTACATTTATTTATTTTGTATAATCGGTTTACAACCTTTGAGCCAGAGGCTCACTTCTAAAGGTACCTCGTCACACTGAGGACAGATAGAGCATTTAGATTACAGAATACAGGTCACTGTCTTGGAGTTTCACAGAATGGTTTCATACATGTACAGTTCAGTAGCATTTCCAGTGATGCAGCTGAGCACATGCTGGTTTTAACAGAGGCAGGACTGCAGGCCCTCCTCCATATAAAGTGCACTACAGGCCCATCTCCATATTGAGCATAGTGTACGCCCTCCTTCATGCCAAGTACACTTCAGGCCCTCCTCCATGCCAAGCGCACTTCAGGCCCTTCTCCATGCAGAGAGCACTTCAGGCCCTTCTCCACGCAGAGCGCACTTCAGGCCCTTCTCCAAGCAGAGCGCACTTCAGGCCCTTCTCAATATCGAATGCACTGCAGGCCCTTCTCTATACTAAGAGCACTGCAGGTGCTTCTCCATATTGAATGCGCTTCAGGCCCTTCTCCATATTCAGAGCACTGCAGATGCTTCTCCATATCGAATGCACTGCAGGCCCTTCTCCAGACAATGTGCACTACAGCCCTTCTCCATACCAAGCACACTTCAGGCCCTTCTCTATGCAGAGCATACTTCAGGCCCTTCTCTGTGCAGAGCATAATGTGGGCCTTTCTTCATATCAAGTGCTCCGGCAAGCCTTTCTCCATACCAAGAACATTGCATGCCCTTCTCCATACCAAATGTACTGCAAGCCCTTCTCCATAAGGAACGCACTTCCGACCCTTCTCCATCCAGAGCACACTGCAGGCCCTTCTCCATACCGAGCACACTGTAGGCCCTAATCCATACCATGTGCACTGCAGGCCCTTCACCATTCTGAGAGCACCACCAGTGGCAGAGCTAGAGGGAGGGCTGGAGGGGGCAGTTGCCCCTCCTGGCTGCCCCAGTGTCAGCAGTGGTGCCCCTCCACCATCTTTACTCACTGTTTAGTGCCATTGTGGAGCCCATGACTGATTGAATGACGCCCCTGGCTCTGCCACTGAGCACTACAGGCCCTTATCCATACTGAGTGCACTGCAGGTCCTTCTCCATATGAAGTGCACAGCAGGCCCTTCTCCATATTCAGCACACACAGAAACAGAACTTAACTGCAGATAAGGACCGCTTGGCCCATCCAGTCTGCCCATTCTTCCCTACCTATGCTATTACCACATACATTCTCAATCTACAGCTCTTTCTCCCTCCCTCACTTCCTTTCCACTAGGATTATTTTGTGCTTATCCCATGCATTTTTGAACCCACCGTTTTCACCCTCACAACCTCCACTGGAAGGCTATTCCTGGAATCCACCACTTCTTCTGTGAAGTACTTCCTCACATCCTTCCTGAATCTCCCCCCCCCACAGCTTCACAGTATGTCCCCTTGTTCTTGAGCACCTTTTCTTCTGAAAAATACTCCTCTCATGTACCTTATTTACCCCTGTGAGATATTTAAAGGTCTCTTCTGTTCCAGGGTGTACATACCGAGGTCCTTTAGTTTCTCCTTGTAGGACTTCTGATGCAGACCCTGCACCATTTTAGTTGCCCTCCTCTGGACAGCCTCCATTCTACGTCCTTTCAGAGATGTGGTCTCCAGAACTGGACACAGTACTGTAGGTGGGGTCTTACCAACGATCTATATAGAGGCAACGCCACCTCTCTCTCTTTCTGCTGGTGATACCCCTCCCTCATGCACCCCAGCATCTCATTAGCCCTCCCTACTGCCTTGTCACACTGCCTGCCAACTTGAGGTAATCCTATTCGATTACCCCCAGGTCTCTTTCCTGCTTGGTGGTCATCAATACTACTCCACCCATTTTGTACTCTGCCCCCGACGGGGGTTTCTGTACCCTGCATGCATTATTTTGCATTTTTTCACACCGAAACCCAGCTGCAATATCCCTGACCACACCTCTAGTTTTCTCAGGTCTCTCATCCTTTCCACCACCCCTGGATGTCATCCACAAAGAGGCAGACCTTCTCTTCTTGTCCCTATAAAAACAGTAAAGGGGACCAGTCCCAGCACTGGTTCTTGAGGCACCCCACTGTTCACCCTCCCTTCCTTGGAGTGAACTCCGTTTACCACCACCCTCTATTGCCTATCACCTAACCAATTTCTTATTCAGTTTACCACCTTTGGATTCACTCCTAAGCTTGCTTAATAGTCTCCTTTGGGGAACAGTGTTGAACGCCTTACTGAAATCTAGGTAGGCCATATCCACTTCTCCACCCTGATCTAGTTCCTTGGTCACCAAGTGAAAGAAATCTATCAGATTCATTTGACAAGAGCTCCCCCCTGTGAAGCCATGCTGCTTCCGGTCTTGTAACCCACAGGGTTCAAGACATTCTGCAATTCTTTCCTTCAGCAGCGATTAGATTAACTTTCCCATCACTGATGTCTGGCTGACTGGCCTATAATTGCCAGCCTCCTCCCTGCTACCACTTTTATGTAGTGGGACTACGTCCACCCTCCTCCAGTCATTCGGAACACTCCTGTTTCCAGTTAGCTGTTAAACAGAAGTGTCTGAGGTGCAGCCAGTATTTCTCTGAGCTCCCTCAATGCCCTTGAACGTACCCCATCTTGCCCCATTGCTTTGTCCACCTTCAGATTAGCAAGTCCCTTCGAGACTCTCGCCTCCAAAAAAGTACTAGTGTCCACCTTCCTCCCTCCAAAGCTTTTGCTACTTTTTTGTGGCCCTTGCCCTTCTCCTTCTCTGTGTACACTGGACAGAAGTATTTGCTCAGAATGTCTTTTCTTGGTCCCCCTATGCATGGTCCTTCCTTCCCTTTTAACTTTACAGTCTCACCTGTGGTCTTCCTCTTTTCATTTTCATCTATCGCTCCTGTCTGAGTCCGTCCTCTTACTCTTTGCCCTCGGTCTCCTTGGTGTGATGGGACCTTCAGGGAGCTGAAACGAGTTGGACAAAGGCTAGTACGGCACTGGCAGAGACTGCCCTGAATGCTGACCACCTTAGATTGATGGAACATTATTGTTCATGTCAATCAGCAATCTCCCATAAGAAAGCAGAGTTCCTGCCCATGGAGATTGTTGCAGCTCAGAATCGACCGGCTCAGCTCTTTCAAACTGTGGACAAGTTGTGCTATCTAACCTATCTTCAAGTTTGAAGATCATTTTCATAGGATAAGTGTGATGAGTTCACTCGATTCTTAGCTAATAAGGTGGTTGACATCATGGCAGAGATCCGATCCGCCGAGTCTATGGCGACTGTCAGTGGTTGGTGCATGGTAACTACTCCTCGGTTTTCTTGGGCAAACTTTGGCCGGCCGGAGATCTCGGATGTCATTCAGATTGTCCAGAGCATGCAGTCGACTTGCTGTAGTCTGGACCAGGGTCTTACATGCCTCATATTGGGGTGTGTTGATACCATAGGCCCTGTCCTGGCAGAGATAGTTTGGTGCTCTTTAGAGTCAGATGAGTTTTCTAACTCCCTGGAGGAGGCCATGGTGACACCACTCCTTAAAAATCTTCCCTGGACCCAAACTGCCCTGCTAACTACAGGCTAAACTCTAACCTTCCCTTTATTGGGAAGGTGACTGAGAAAGTAGTCACCCTGCAGCTGGAGAACCACTTGACCATCCATAACATCTATGATCCTCTCCAATCCGGTTTTCGGAAGAGGCATAGCACCGAGACTGCTCTGGTTTGGGTGCTCAATGATCTCCTGACTGCAAGAGATCAGAAGTGCTGCTCCATCTTGGTCCTTCTTGCTCTCTCTTCAGCCTTTGACATCGTGGACCATGGGGGATTGCTGAAGTACCCGAGTGACATCTGTGGTCTGTCAGGGATGGTCCTCAGATGGTTTTAATCTTTCCTCACTGGCAGGTCTCAGAGTGGTATCTGGGATTTATTTCTCGGCCTCATTCTCCCTGTCATGTGGGGTTCCTCAGGGCTCTGTGCTGTCCCCAATGTTGTTCGCGGTGTACTTGCTGCCACTGGGAGGCACTGTGAGACAGTATGGACTGAGGTTTCACCGCTATGCAGATGACACCCAGCTCTACCTGCCTTTTGTGCCTGACCAGGATAGTGCGGTCTCAGTCTTTAATAGCTGCCTTGCAGAAATCCAGGATTGGATGCAGGCCAGCTGGCTGAAGTTGAATTCCGATAAGACTGAGGTGTTGGTGGTGGATCCGGGTCGCCGGATAGAGAGGGTGGGGGCAGGGCTTTCCTCTGGGCTTTGGCTTGGAGGTAGCCAGCTGCTGCCCTCTGAACAGATCCGGATTCTGGGGGTGATTCTAGATGATGGGCTGACACTGCATTCACAGGTGTCGGCAGTAATCAAGTCCTCCTTTTATCATCTGAGGAATATCTCCCGGATTAAGCAACTTGTTCTGTCTAGTGACCTTCCAACACTGATCCACGCCTATGTGACCTCGCGCCTTGACTACTGCAACTCCCTCTACCTAGGGCTTCCAGGATTTGAAATCCGCCACTTGCAGCTGGTGCAGAACGTGGTGGCCAGGCTACTAATGGGGGCCTCTCATGTGAGTCACATCTTGCCTGTGCTGCGCGAACTGCACTGGCTGCCTGTACAGTGGTGGGTCACCTTCAAGGTTGGTTTACTGACTTATAAGGCCACACATGGACAGGGTCCAGGCTATCTGCAAGAGTTCCTGGTTCCTTACTGCCCCCTCCGACCTCTCCGCTCAGCTGATGAGGGACTGATAGAGGTTCCCAGGGTATGACTGAAAACTTCAGGGTCGCGAGCTTTTATGTATGCAGCCCCTACCCTATGGAACTCTCTACCTCATCAGATTCAAGAGTGCCAGACCATGGAGAGCTTTAAGAAGGCCTTAAAGACCCATCTGTTTTATCTTGCTTTCCGGGATTTTATGTAATATATAATTTTAACGCAAACTGGTGTGAAAGCTGGATTCCACTGTGTTTTCTTTTATGTTTTATTGTTATATAGTAAAGTGCTTTGATATTATGAATTGCGCTTTAGAAATAATATAATAATATTCTTTATTTACATACTTAATAAACTGTCTTGTCCCAGTTCATTACCTCCTGGACTATTCACACACACTCTCCTCTCTCTCTCTCCCCCTTCAGTTTGAGCCTTTACACTCCTTATTGCTTTCCCTGCTTCGCTCGATTTCTCCTGATACACCTCCCTATCCTCCTCCTCCCTCTGCGACCCTCTATACCCTCTGAATGCTACCCTTTTGGTCTTTACCTTTTCAGCCACCTCTTTTAAGAACCACAGTGGTCTCTTTTTCCTTTTGCTCACTTGTTTAACACAGAGGTTTGTTGCCTCAACTATGCTCCCTTTTACCTTCACCCACTCTTTCTCCACCCCTTCCTGGTCACCCCCCATGCCAAGTCATCCCTGAAGCTTTCTCTCACCTTTTGTTTTTTTTACAAGTTATTTTTCTGCTCCTCTGAACGGCTGGGGCAGGCTTAGCCCCACTTCTGTCATGTACGTGGGAACTCAACTTCCACCCAATAGCCAGCCTCCGCCTTGGGAGCAGAGTCAGGAAGGACTGTGGCTTGCCCCCACAGAGCCCCCGGTTTGGCCAGCCATGAGATAGACGCATCAATCTGACACCCCCGCTCTGACTTACCCCAGCTTTGTTTGGCTGTGGGGGAGGTCTCCCATCATTGGCATCATCGTTGCTCGTCCAGGGGGATTTTCTCATGTAGGTTCCCCATCGGGACGTGGCATGCAATGGCTTCCTGTCCGATGTATCCTTCCTGCTTCAGTGACACTGGAGCCTGCCATCATCCTGCCACCCTGTCGACATCCCAAACGCTTGTGCCACCCCTGGTCTCCACCAGAGGCCACCACAGCATCGGGAAAACCCTGCAACACACCCTGGGAGAGGAGAACAGCCCTCTGGGCACTCAATCCTCTCCCACCCCTACCGACCCCTGGCTCATTCCCAAACCCGGGTCACTGGCATGACGCAAGGTGTGGCATCCAGCGCCTCAACTCTCAGTGCCACTGGGCTGGATGCTGTCTCCCATCTTAAAGAGACTTACCAGTCTCACTCTGCGCACCTGATATATAGGTGTCTTACCTCAGGGAAAGCATGTTAACGTGTAGATGCCTTAAAATAATTATGTTGTTAAAATGCAATATCACTTGTAAAATTAGTTTTACCGGGTCCCAAGGACTTTAAAGTCTGAAGAGCCGCCCACACTCTGCCAAGCTGTGGCATGATCACGCGCTCCATTATAGTCTAAGGGGGCAACTGTCTTATTTTTTTTTTATATTGTAATGGTCATTTGGTGATGAATCAAGGGCAAACATAGAAACATAGAATTTGACGGCAGATAAGGACTGCTTGGCCCACCCAGTCTGCCCATTTCCCTACCTAATGGATAAGCTGCAGATCCTAGTTAACCAGCAGCCTACTTCTTCCTACCCCACCCCTAGATTTGCCTATGACTGTCATGCATGTTTGAATTCCACCACTGTTTTTGACTCCATAACCTCCTCGGAAGGCCGTTCCATGCATCCACAACCTCTCTGTGAAAAATACCTCTTAAATTACCTCTGAGCCGCCTATCTTCAAATTGTGCCCTTGTTCTTGCACACCCTTTTTGAGAGATGCTACCTCTTGGACTTTGTTGATTCCCTTGAGGTACTTGAAAGTTTCTATCATGTCCCCCCTCTCCCTCCTTTCCTCGAGGCTATACATTTTAAGCTCCTTAAGTCTCTAACAACAATATTAAAAAGAAAAAAAAAAAACCTCAGAAAGCTGCCCCCATAGACTGTAATGAAGTGCGTTCCCGCACCCTCCCTAGGATCACGTCACAACTTGACGGAGCGGGGGCGGCTCTTCAGACCTGGAAGTCCTTGGGATCGGGTAAAACTAATTTGACGAGTGATACTGCATTTTAAAAGCAGAATTATTTTGAGGCATCTACACATTAAAATGCTTTCCCTGAGGTAAGGCACCTATATATCAGGTGTACAGGCAATTTCATTTACCTTGGTGGATCTCTACTAATATCCTGCCCTCCTGAAGTCCAGGACCCTTGCCCTTATGTGGTTCGATTCAGCAGCCATCCTTATATTGAGCCTCACTGTATGGTAATCACTGGTCCCCAAGTGGCCTCCTACTGTACTTTGACGTCTGCAACACTGTCCCGGTTTGTGGGTACCAGGTCCAGTACTGTCCATCACGAGTGGATTCACTAACTAGTTGCCTAAGGAATGCCCCCTGCAAAGAGTTCAGGATGTCCCTGCTTCTAGCTGAAGACTTTGCTGGGTGGCTCCAATCTACATGTGGCTGGTTAAGTCATCCCCCACTAGCAGCACCTCCCCCTTTCCTGCCATCTTGCCAATGGCTTCCACCTGCACCTTATCTAATCTCCCCCCCCCCCCAAGATGGAGGTCTGCAGATCACTCCAGTGCAGACAGTGGCTCCATTCCCCGTCTCCAAGGTGGTCCTACAGTACATGTGCCTCCCCCTGTACTCCCTGTATCTCCGTTAATTTTATGCTTTCCTTCACATAAAGCACCACACTCCCTCCTTTCCTCTCCACCCAGTCCTTTCTGAACAGAGTAGACTGCTATGGACATGTCCCAGTCATGGGTTTCAGTACACCAAGACTCTGTAATGGCCACACTATCCAGGTCGGCCTCTTCCATGATGACCTCTAGGTCTGGAATCGTATTTCCAAGACTTCTAGGATTTGCACACATAGCCTTCCAGATTTTGTTTCCACTCTGCTTGTTGCCCCCCCTTTTTTCCTTTTTGCCCTCTCTTCTTCCCACCTTTCTTTTTAATGCTCCTGTTCCTTTCCCACTCTATCTTGACTACCCTGCCTCATTTATTAATTTGCACCCCGAGGGATTCCTCACCCCTCAAGTTCTCCTTACTCTACTTCAGCCTGTCGGGGGGGGGGGATAGTTTCTGACTACCCGGTTCCTTCTGCCACTTACTTCCCTTGGTTCCCCTCCCAGATGGATGCAGGCCATCACCACTGTATAGGTCCTTATCCTCCCAAGCGGGTCCCCAGTCCCCAATGCAACCGAACCCTTCCTCTCTGCTCCACTCCTTTAGCCATGAGTTGAAGCTCCTGGTGTGGAGATCCCTCTCTGTCCCCTGCCATAGACAGGCAGAACATCAACAAAAGCCACTGAGCAAGCTACCTGTCTGGGACACCTCCCCATACTGCAGACCCTTCCCGATACCAAATGCACTGCAGGCCCTTCTCCATACCAAATGCACTGTGGGCTCTTTTCCATACCAAGCGCACTGTAGGGCCTCCTCCATATCATGTGCACTGCAGGCCCCTCTCCATATTGAGTACACTGCAGGTCCTTCTCAGTATCAGGTGCACTGCAGGCCCTTCTCCATATCAAATGCACTGCAGGCCCTTCTCCATGCCAAGCGCACTGCAGGCCCTTCTCCATGCCAAGCGCACTGCAGGCCCTTCTCCCCAAGCGCACTGCAGGCCCTTCTCCACGCCAAGTGCACTGCAGGCCCTTCTCCATACCAAGTGCACTGCAGGCCCTTCTCCATACCAAGTGCACTGCACACACTAGTATTTTATTTGTTTACCAGGTTAGTACACTGAGTCAAGAGCCCTTTTTCAGGTGTGGCATGGAGCTAACAAAAGGCGACCACAAGATGTTCTTGCTAACAAAAGGCAGCTACAAGACAGTCTCCAATTAGAGTGCACTGCAGGCCCTTCTCTTACCATGTGGACTGCAGGCCCTTCTCCTTTTAGAGAGCACTGCTGGTCCTTCTCTTTACGGAGTGCACTGCCTGTCCTTCTCCATGCTCAGCACAATGCAGGTCCTTCTCAATACCAGGTGCACTGCAGGCCCTTATCCATACCCCTGTAGAAGTGTGCCTTGTTTAACGTGCTATGCAGTCAGGGCATGTTAGGACTCACATCTCATAACATTCCAAAAATGTATAAATTTCAGGACATTTTATTCTTTGAGACACATACATGCAAACAAGCTCACTGACCTTTAGGCTTCATTTGCTTCTACTACTTTTTCTGCCCTGAAGTCATAATTCTCTGGGACATCAGAATAATTTATGTGGCAACCGGTTGTGATGTCATGAGCAGAGGAGATTGTGACATTAACTAGAAATGTGAAAGTTTAAGGGGAGGGGGGTTAAGACCTAAAAACAATTTCTTTAAACTGCATTGCATGTTATATGAAATTGTTGAACCAATATATTTTTATTCCATTTTAGGTCACCCATTCTGTCATGAACCTCAGAACAAAGACTGCAGGCACTAAGGCAAAGTTATCTAAAAAGGGCACTGGCAACAAAGCCAGGTGTCAAAGAAATACAAAATCATAGATACCCAAATAATGTGAAGCATCATGGGACACATTTTGCAAATCATAATGAAAGAATTCAGACTGGCTTTGCATTAGGCAGGAGTGTATGGTGCCAGTCACTCTCACACACACTGCAAAGTTTGAAAACAAGACACAGAGAAGTTTCGTCCTACTCAGGACTCATTAGTGTGCCTTCTTTGTGTCTCAACCTATGGGAAAATGATCAAACCCTGACGGTTTTGGGTCATGATGGAGCCCAAAATAGGAAAGCAATCTAAAAAGACAAAGAACCTCAGCATAAAAGCACTGAGGAAAGAGCTGCCCGGATTTATAAGATGCCCTTTTTACCCATTCTTAGACTTTTTTAAATTTTAAATAATTAAAAGCAGTGCTCATTTTAATATATGTATTTCTAAGTTTTTTTTTAAATTGATATGTTTATTGTCTTGTGGTGCTGGCCCCCTTCAACCCCACCCCTCCCTCAACTCTCATCAGCCAGATGATCTCCCTCGGGTTACCCCAGAGGTGGGGCCAGGAGGGGAAGGGCTGTTCTCCCCCTCCCAGTAACCCAATCCAGCAGCAACCATGCCTAGGCTATGTAGAGCGGCTAAATTTAGGTTCCATGTGATATGAGCAAATGCAAAATAGAGACTGCCATAACAGCGAGTCCACATCAGCAAAAATAAATGGCAACGTACACTATGCCAACAACAACAACAGTGCCCATCGGCACCATACACGCACTGGCGACTGTGACCTTTTCTGTGTTTTATGTGGGGGGCGTAGAAGATAATCAATTCCGAGGGGGGGGCCTGACACTGGGGTACAGGGGCATCTCCAGGAGGGTGCAATTTGTATCCGGTAAAAAAAAAAATACTAAGTCCCAACCCTAACACATAAAAAAAAAAAAAAAAAAACTTCAGGCCACGCAGCTAGCTCTGAATCTAGAGCCCCTCACACCACAGACACACACCCCTACCACTACACCAAACGGCCAGCTGGGAACTGCTCGTCCACACTTCCTCTCAAATGCCGCTCCCCAATACCTCCCTGTCAGTCGCCGTATCTCCGTTTCGTGATTCTTGTCCATTACAGTTGTGGTTCCCTTCCTCGCTATCCTTTCCTACGCACTTTGATTGTAGGCGCTCATACCGAGTCACTCAATTTGACTCGCCCATATCACTGGATGCCCTGAATTAAGTGAGAGGCAAATTAAAAGTATGAGTGAGTCCCCTGGGGAAGAAACTGCAGTCATTATGACAGTTCTCAAAAGAGGGGAGAATGAGAGACTGTGCAAAAAGTGAGAGGGAGTTTGCCAACAAGAGAGCCAATAATGCGCAGATGTGGGAAATGTGGTCGCGAGTATGTGCCAAATAGGTGCCCAGCATATGGACAATGGTGTCTTATATGCAATAGACAAAATCATTTTGCCAGAATGTGCAATTCTGAGCAAGGCGCAAAACTGCATGTTGTTAATGAAGAGACCAGTAGTGAAAGTGAGAATACCTTTACTGCTGAGACACTCACTGATAACGCTGTGGGCAATGACTGGAAAGTGAATTTGAATACAAGTGTGAAATTTGTGATTTTTAAATTGGACACTGAAGCTCAATGTAACATTATGCCTTGGAACGTGTATCGAGCTGCATCTAGAGAGACTATCCAGAAATCAAAAGCAAGGCTGGTCTCATGTCCAGGTAACCAGCTGAATGTGAGTGGGAACGTTACACTGGCTGTGGGTTTCAAAGATCAGTACTATGCTGTAACGTTTCAAGTGGTGGATGCCAATGCAGCTCCAGTGTTGGGACTGCCTACTTTTTCAGAGATGAGACTTGTAAAGAAAATGTTCTCAGTAAATGCTGAAAGGGACACAACTGAAGAGATGCTGTCCAGTTTTACAGATGTATTTCAAGAGTTGGGGTATTTAGAGGGAGAACACCACATCAAATAGACATGCAACTGTTTCAGGCATTGACATCACATAATTCTGACTCTGCTTTTTCACTGCCAGTCACCCCCTGCCTAGTTTTCTTCCATACCCTCCCTCCATCCCCCTTAAGACTTACCATGCCTGTTCCATTGAAAAAACCATGCTTTTCATGCAAGTACCTCACCTCTCTCCCACCCTAACCCGAGCACCACTTCCCATTCTAACCTTTGCCTACCTTCTCTGACTTTGAACACCCTGTGCTTACACTGTCCTACTACACAAACTTCACAAAGGCAGTGCAATGCTTAACTAGATCAAACCTCTTGTTCATTATGAAAATTGTACTCTATTGCCCTACATGTACTTGCCGTGTACAGAATCTACATATAGCTGTTTACTGCCTGCGCACCATGTCTGTAACTTATGCCACTTTTGTGCTCTTCTAATGTCTACCATGATGCTGCCATGCCATGTTATTTGTAATACTGTACACTGTCTGCCAATGTATCTATGTCTATTCCAAATTGTTGTTTTGTTACTTATTGTTGTATATTTACCCCAGGTCCATATTGTAAATGAGCCTTGCTCAATGGTATTCCGCCTGGTTAAATAAAGATACTGACTGATTGATTTTCTGTGAGCCCTGTAATTCATCCGGCCATGAAAATGTATTTATTAATTTAAACATTTGGTAACTTGGAAAATTCCGTCTGCCTTAAAAGTTAAGGTAAAAGCTGAACTTGATAACATGGAGAAGCTGGTTGTTATTGAAAAAGCAGAGAGGCCCACAAGCTGGGTTAATTCAATGGTAGTAATAGAAAAGCCTAATAAGGTAAGAATATATATTGATCTCAGAGATCTGAACAAAGCAGTTAAGAGAGAGCATCACCCCATGAAAACTATAGAAGAAGTCGACGTTAGGCTTGCTGGTGCCAAAATCTCCTCTTTACTAGATGCTGGTCATGCCATTTGGCAAATCAAGTTTGATGAGCCCAGCTCAGAATTAGTGACCTTTAATGCACCATTTGGACATTGTAAGTTTAAGCGTATACCATTTGGAATTTGCTTAGCCCTAGAAGTTTTTCAAAGAAAGCTATCACAAATCTTAGAAGGTTTAGATAGCGTTGAGACTTACATGGATGACATACTGATGTGGGGCTCAGATTTTCAAGAACATAATGAGAGACTGAAAAGAGTATTACAGAGGGCAGGAGAGCACCATCTTACTTTGAATCTGAAAGAAGTCTCCTATATTGGGCATAAGTTAAGTCAGGAAGACCTAGCAGCTGACCCAGAGAAAATCAAGGCTGTAGCAGACATGCCCACACTCAGTGTAACAGAACTTCAGGGGTTCATGGGGATGATCAATTACCTAGCCAAGTTTATACCTAACCTTTCTACCATAAACAAGCCCTTGACAGAATTGCTGGAAAAGGAAACTGCATAGCATTGGGAAGCTAGACATGACCAAGTGTTTAATCAACTTAAAGAGAGTCATCACGCATCCCCCGGTGTTAACCTACTATGACTTGCACAAGCCAGTGGTTCTGTCCGTCATCGCCTCTTCTGAAAGGCTAGGAGCATTTCTTCTGCAAGCAAAAAAACCTGCTGCCTTTGCCTCAAGATCACTGAGCAAAGCAGAGAAAAACTATGCCCAAATTGAGAAAGAGATGTTCGCTATTGTTTATGGGTGCACTAAGTTTCATCGATATATACATGGGAGGTCAAAAGTGTTCGTGGAAAACGATCACAAGCCATTACAGAGCTTGCTTAAGAAACCACTGTGTGATGCCCCACCTCGCATTCAAAGAATGATGATGAAGCTACAAAAATATGATCTGCAAGTGATGTACAAAGCAGGACGATAACATCACATAGCTGACACCCTTGGCAGGGCAGTCCAGAAAGCTTTGCCACCTGAAAATGACATTGATAAATACGAAGTTCACACAATTGCCAAAATATCAATCACTGATGAGAAATTAAAGACAGTTTCAAGAAGAAACGCAGAGAGACTCAGAGCTGCAGAAATTAAAAGAGACTGTGTTACATGGTAAGCCCTCTGCGAGATCCCAAGTAGATCCAGACATCAGACAGTACCTGTTATTCTGAGAAGAAATCATCACTGAAAGTGGAAAAGGGCAAAAGACTGATTGTGCCCGCTTCCTTCAGAAAATAAATGCTTACAAAAATACATGGCAGTCACATAAGAATAGGAAAGTGCAGGGGAAGAGCAAGAGATGTTCTGTTTTAGCCTGGAACAAATAGCCAGATCAATGATTTGGTAGCCAATTGTGGCATCTGAACTAGCTACAAAAAAGCTCAGCCAAAGGAACCCATGGAACCCCAAATAATTCCTGAGAGGCCTTGGCAAAAGGTGGGAGCCGATTTATTTAAATTCAACAGAGAAAACTATCTTGCAATGGTAGACTACTATTCAAAATTTATTGAGATTTCCATACAGTAAAATATAAGTGAAACTGTGATTAATCATATTAAATCATAATGCGCAACACATGGAATACCTGAAATTCTCATTACTGATAATGGACCTTAATTTGCTAGAGCTGAGTTTGAGACTTTTGCAAAACAGTACGAGTTCAAACATGTCACTTCAGCTCCCAATAGCCTCAGAACAATGGAATGGCAGAATGAGCAGTCTAAACAATCAAGAACTTGCTGAAAAAAGCTAAGCAGACCACAAAGATCCCCTATCTGGCATTGCTAGACTTGAGAAACACACCTATTTAAGGTCTGGGGTTGCCAGCCCAACTGTTAATGGGACATCGAACAAGAACTTTGATTCCAACACAGCATGATGTGCGAGCCGCCTTAGAGAAAACACAGAGAAAAAAACAATATTATGACAATCAAAATGCGCACCCCTTGCCTGCTTTAACTCTGGGGCAATCGGTGCATTTGTGTATCACTGAGAAGGAATGCACCCCCACAGTAGTCCTCTCACCAGCCCAAACCCCTCGATCATATGTTGTTGAAGCTAATGGGAAACCGTATCGACGCAACCAAAGGGGCATATTGGGAGCTCCTGAGCCACAGTCCAGTTTGTCATGGAGAGAACACAACATTTCATCCCGGAGAGAAAGAGGGAGAGTGACGTCGAGTCAGTGGTGGGAGAAAGAGAGGCCAAGCCAGTGGTGGGGAGAGAGAGAGGGAGAAATGTCTAGAGGCAGAGATGCAGCCATGGCAGCGCAGTAGCAACAGGACCCTCCACCACTGAGGTCAGCAGTGATGTCGGCTACCCCACGGAGCATGTGCGGCCAGACAAAAAGCCCAACCCAGGGTGAGCAGAGTGATCAGCCACCCAAAAATAAAGCCTGCAAGATACAGGACTTTGAAGGGGCTCTGGACAATATGGACTAAAGTACAATTTATTATATTTAATTTAAAGTTATTAAATTGTTGTTCTGAAAGACCGTACTAATGGAGGGAAGAAGATGTGAAGATATGCATGTTAATGGGGGTACATGCACATTAATGATGCACACTTGGTGTGATGTCACTACTTCTGAATCTCGGTATAAATAAAGCATGGCGGGCTATAACCGTCAGATTAACATTAAACCTGACGCCAAATGCATCTGTAAGTGTTAAGCTGGTAACTGTTAGTAAACTGCTTCAAACTACACTAAGTTTACCTGCCTCCTCTTATTATTACAGAGGGCACATCACCAGGGACTATAAGGATACATCACTAGGAATGAACAGGGTGCACCACCACAGACTGAGAGGGTGCATCACCTAGGGCTATGAGGGCACATCACCTGGGGCTATGATGGCATGCCACCTTGGGCTTCACAGGCACATCACCATCACATGGGGCTAGGAGGGCATATAACTTGGTACTGTTAAGGCACTTAACCTGGGGACTACGATAACACATCAACAGCAGCTGTGCTGGGAAGCTCTGTAACCAGAGGCTACAGTGAGTTGCTACCTGGGTTTGCTGGGGCACATCACCTGGGGCTGCAATTGCACAGCCACCAGAGAACTTCCACTGGGGCTGCTGGAGTACGTCCAGTAAGGCCACTGGGGCCACAGCATTAACTCATCCTGGGGCCACAAGAGTAATTCTACTGGAGCTGCTGGAGTAATTCCAGTGCATCCCCAACAGTACTTCCACTGGGACTACATGTGTATTTAGAAACACAGAAACACAGAACTTGATGGCAGATAAGGACCACAAGGCCCATCCAGTCTGTCCATTTATTTTTCTACCTTATAAATGTGCCATCGGGCTTTGCTCTGGCAATAGTCTATCTATTCATACTCATCTGTATTGCTCCCTTATGCCCATCCCATGCCTGTTTGAAGCCCTGCACTGTATTCATATCCACCACTGTCTGAGGTAGGCCATTCCATGCATCCACCACCCTTTATGTGAAAAAGAACTTCCTCACATTACCCCTTAATCGGCCTCCCTCTAATTTCATGCTGTGTCCTCTTGTCCTGCTATTTTTCTTATATTGAAACATGTTAGACTCTTTCACCTTGTTAATGCCCTTAAGGTGTTTGAATGTTTCGATCATATCACCTCTCTCCCTCCTCTGCTCTAGGGTATACATATTGAGCTCCGTTAATCTGTCCTCATATGTTTTCTGATGCAGTCCCTGCACCATTTTGGTTGCCCTTCTCTGGACTGCCTCAATTTGGTTAATGTCCTTGTGAAGGTGTGGCCTCCAGTACTGCACACAGTACTCCAATGGGGCCTAACCAGTCTCTTGTAAAGAGGGATTATTACCTCCCTCTTCCGACTTGTGATACCCCTACTAATACACCCTAACATCCCCCTAGCCTTACCTGCTGTTTCAGTGGTCTGCTTGGACGATTTCAGGTCATTGGTGATGATGATGCCAAAGTCTCTTTCTTCCGTTGTGACTGCCAGCAACTCCCCTCCCAGCCTATAGGCGGCTTCAGGGTTTCTCTTCCCTATGTGCATGATCTTGCACTTCTTTACATTAAACCCTAGATGCCACTCTTAAGACCATTTTGCTAGTTTATACAGATCTCTTCTCATTCTGCCCACCCCATCTGGATCATCTAGTCTGTTGCAGATCTTGGTGTCTTCTGCAAACAGACAAATCACGCCCTCCAGTCCATCTGCAATGTCACTGATGAAGATACTGAAGAGAACTGGCCCCAGGACTGATCCCTGTGGTACCACATTTGTGACTTGCATCTCTTCTGATTGTATACTGTTTACCACCACTCTCTGTTTTCTGCCCGTCAACCAGTTTGCCACCCAGTTGACCAACTTCTGACCCACCCCGAGCCTACCCAGCTTATTACTCAATCTTCTGTGTGGAACAGTATTGAAAGCTTTGCTGAAGTCAAGTCACTGCTTCCCCTTGGTCTACCACTCTGGTTACCCAGTCAAAGAAATCTATGAGATTAGTTTGACAGGACCTTCCTTTTGTAAACCCATGCTGTCTTGGATCCTGTGCTCCTACGGATTCCTGGTGTTGCACTATCCTTTCCTTAAGGAGTGTCTCCATAATCTTGCCCACTACTGAGGTAAGACTGACTGGTCTGTAGTTCGCCGCCTCCTCCCTGCTACCACTCTTGTGAAGCGGGCTCACATGAGCCCTTCTCCAGTCTTCTGGGACCTCTCCTGTGCTCAGAGACTCACTAAACAATTCTGATAATGGCTCTGCTAGTTCCACCCTTAGCTCCTTTAGTACCCTGGGATGTATGCCATCAGGTCCCATTGCCTTGTCCACCCTGAGCTTATCGAGCTCTTGTACGAACCTTTCTTCTGTGAAGGGACTAGAGCTCACCTCCCTCTCCCCTGTGTCCATGGTGCTGAGCTGTGGGCCCTGCCCTACCTTCTCTTCCGTAAATACTGAGCAGAAGTATCTATTTAGGATAGACAGATGCTTTTACATGGTCCTCGTCCTCACACGCCCTCTTATCTCCTTTGATCTTAGCAATACCCCCTCTGGACTTTCTCCTTTCACTAATCTATCTATAAAAAGTCTTGTCACCTTCTTTTACTGTTTGTGCTAGTTTTATCTTGGTTTGGGCCTTTGCCTGTCTTACTGCTTCCCTTAGGGAAGTTTGGTATGCCTCCCTATCTCCATCCCACTGTGTTCTCTTATATTTCCTGAAGGCCAGCCTTTTGCCGCTGACCTTTTCTGCTACTGTTTTTGAGAACCAGAGTGGTTTCCTTCTTCTTTTGCACTTCCTTTTCTCTCTAACACAATGGGATGTTGCTTTAAGTATTGCATCCTTAATGCTTGCCCATTTTGCCTGTACCCCCTCACCTGTATTTTTTTGCCGGGGCTAGCTTAACTCTGTTGGCCTTCTCATCAAAGTCAGCTCCTCTGAATTCCCATATTTTTGCCTTGGAATGGGATGATTTAGTTGTAGTGGCCAAACTGAACTATACCCCCAGGTGACCTTCTACCTGGAGATCGGTGATCCCTTCCCTGTTAGTCAGTACTAGATCTAGGATAGCCCTGTCTCTTGTGGGTTGTTGTACCAGTTGTTTGAGGCCTTCCCCCTGCAGGGAATCCACCATGTGTCTAGTTCTGGCAGATGTTCCTGCTGGTATTGACCAATCCGTATCTGGCATGGTGAAGTCTCCCATTATCAGAATCTCCCCTTTAGCTGTTATGTTTTATATATCTTCTAACAGTAATGTGTCTATGTCCTCCCCTTGGTCTGGGGGCCTGTAGACAACTGCAGTTCTTATGGCTGTCCCGTTTCCAGGGTGACCCACAGTTCTTCTGGCTCCTTATGTCTATTCTGAATTTCTGTAGCTTTGATATTTTCATTGATATACAGGGCCCCCCCCTTTTGCACCTCGGTCTCTTCTGAACAGTCATAGCCAGGTACTGAAGTCTCCCAAGTGTGGTTACTGGTAAGCCCTTGTCACCGTAATTGCTACTCGTCCAATTTAGCCCCTGTCATATTGCCTGCAGGTCTGGGATCTTGTTTCCCAGACTCAAGACATTAAGTACATGATTTTCCATTGGCTAGATTTCAGCGTGTTAGTTGTTGGGCAAGGTCCGTTTCCCTGTGTTAATAGAGTATGGGAAGCTGGACCATTTTCCGCCCCACCTGGTGATGCAAATGAACTGCAAGCATGCTGAACTCCTGTTTGACCACTAGCTGAGGGAGGTGTTCTTCCCATTGTACATGGGGTGCTGCACCCCTCTCCCCATTTGCTAGTTTAAATATTCTGCAAATACGTCAAACTTCTGCCCCAATGCACTGACTCCCTCCTTAGTCAGATGCAGTCCATCAAATTTAAGAACTTTCGCTCCCAAAACTGTTTGCCAGTTCCCTACAAATGTGTGTCCCTTTTCCTGGCACAGCCCTTGAGCCACATGTTTAGCACCCCTATCTCCCCTTCTCTGACCTTCCGTCACCGGGGATTGCATTAGGTAGTTCACCTCCGTTTTATTTATCTTGTCCCTCCTCCTCATCTTTTCATAGTGATGTTCAGTGCTAGTGAAAGCTGGCAGATTGACAGCACTAGAGAGCCAAGTCCTCCATTTATTCCAAAGAGACACAGTAAGAGCAGACACAGTACAACCTCTCACACAATGCCCATCAAGAACTCACTTGTAAAAGGGGATCAGTCAGCACAAAGGGCCCCACATTCAAGTGCAGGGCTGGGCCCAATATCCACTATGTGTGCAAAAATATTTTTGTTTACTTACTGTTTACTGTAGTATAGCAGATTGCATCAGACTATTTTAGTTTACTTACAGGCTGACATCTTCTGTTAAGTCATATCCCAGAATCCCTGCAGCTGACATCAGAGCAGTAGGCAGCAGTGGGAGATTAAATACCCTGCACTACATGTTGGAGCTTTTATAATCGCCGATTAGATGCTTCCCAGTTCCACTTTTCTCTAGGCGCCAAGTACAGTCATCTGCCACTGTACTAAGCCCAGGGAGGAAAACAGGACCAGCAAACAAAATATTAGAGTTTATAGAAACTCTAACATGCACTGCAAGCTACTGAATCTCCTATTGCTGCCTGCTGATACCAGCTGCAAGGAATTCTGGGATTTGTTGTAACAGAAGATGTCAGCCTATAAAGTAAACTAAATGAGTCTGATATAATCTAATACACTACAGTAAACAGTAATAAAACCAAAATGATGTTGCACACAAAGTGCATATTGGGACAAGCCCCACACTTGAGTGTGGAAACCACTGTGCTCACTGTTCCCCTTTAAGAGAGACATGGCCCTAGTTAGTTGACCGGTGCCCGTTTCATTACCAACTGTCCATTATAATATTTAAAATTATTTGAAAGCTGCTTTGAATGACTATAATGATGGGATCGCACCGCATCTCCCTGGCATTTCATCATCATGTCAGTGAGCGAGGGGACGGGACGTGGGCAGCACTTAGAACCGGGAAGTCCTTGGGACCCAGTTAATTAAATTTACGAGTGAAACTGCATTTTAATGACTGGATTATTTGTTGCCATAATTATACCGCAAGCGTGTTGTGGAGGTAAGCTGACAACATGGCAAGTGAAGGGGCTGCAAACTTATCTTGCTGGATCTCTTTAAGTTAGGTCATTCAAGAACATTGGTAGGGAAATTATTCCATAATCAGACCAGCAACTGATAGGGCCCTTGGAACTGCTAAGAGCAAGGCAATGAGCAGAGAAGCCTTCTCTGTGGTTTGAACTCTAGGACAGATGCAAGGTTTGGGGGAGGAGAATGCAGGATTAAAGGTAAAGTCCCCTCAACCTATTTTTTGTAGGCATGAACAATGCCTCCCTCTCTTGTATACCCCTAATTTCATCCTAATTTAAATATAAATGAGGTTAATCACTTTGTTTTGCCCTGGTGTGAAAATCTGATTGTCTGCATTGCAAAGGTCATGACCCCACTGCTGCAAGGCATCATGCGAGTTGATGATGCATTCCTGCACAAGCCAACAGAAGTTACTCTCATTCAGTTCTCTTACATGTCTCGTGAAGTCCCAGCATTCCTTAAAAGCATTTTTTTTCTAACTTAGATACATGTTAAACTACAGAAAACAGCAGGGCACTTACCCACACTCTGTCCCCGTGCTCACTAACGAGATGTTAGGGAGAGCCCAGGGGCACACCCCATTCTAGTTAATGGGTGGCAGTTTTCCGATCAGTTTTTAATATTTTTATGACGGCCACTTGGTAATGAAACGTGGGCACCAGTCAACTAACAAGGGCAGAGCGTGAGCAGCACTTACAACCAGGAAGTCCTTGGGACCCGGTTTACTGAATTTTACAAGTGTAACAGATTTTTAATGACTGGATTATTTGGTACCATCTTCACACAACCAGCATGCCATGGAGGTAAGGCACCTATATGTCAGGTGCAAGGGCTGCAACTTTTATCTTGGTGGATCTCTTTAAGTACCTTTGTTTACATTTAAATCCTGATGAAATTAAGAGGGTGTAGTAGAAGTACTCACTGTTCATGCCTACAAAATACACAGGTAAAAAGATTAAAAGGCTGAGGGGACCTTCCCTTTAATAGACCAGGCAGAGCGTGAGGTAGTGAAGTCTACCTTTCCGGAAGGGGCCAGTTCGATGCAGTGAGAACCATGCAGTGATACTTTCTCTTGCAGAAAAGCAAGAGACCTGGTGGTTTAAGGCCTTCAGCTTGGTATCTTTTAGTGAGGTTAAAAACTGGAGCTCCATGCAAACTGGCAATAGGATTCTACTGGTTATAGACAACCTTGCCTCATTGGTCAGGTGGGAGTTAAGCCAGTAGAGTAGGCTCAATTTCTGATTAAAGCAGCAGTACTTGTTAGTAATGATACATATTTTTCAGTAATAAGGTTCGTCTGGCAAAAATATCAAGGTACACATTTTTCTTTTCATTTTATTTCATTCCTGAACCAAGATATGGGGTCTTACAGTTTTCAAAAGTTCCCACACCCATGTCACGCCCATGCCACACCCACCGTGAAAAAAACTAAATAATTTGTGCTGTTTACTGTTGGAAACATGGGAAGACCCATTCCAATACGAATATAGCATCAATCTAGCATGTACATTCAACAAGTAACACCAGGGGAAAAGATTTTTTTAAATGGCGAATGGCAGCCATATTTAATGGTGTGAGTCATTATTTAAAAAAAAAGTCTTGGCAACATCTGAGAAAAAAAGTATACTGAGCATGAATCTTAGGTTGTCAGAAATACATTTTTGCTAAAAAAAACAAAAAAAATACATGATTAATTTTTTCGACGACTAACAAATACTGCTGTTTTAAGTACCTTGGTCATTCAGTCAACACAGGGCCTGAAAGAGAGCTCATGGTCTACCTATATATCTAAGTATTTAATGGGTTCCACAGTTTTAATCAGGTTACCCCTGAGCGTGCACATTTTCAACAAATCTGTCATATCAGAACTGAGCCTTCCAGTTTCAAAACACACAGATTTTGTTTTCTTGAAGTTTAGGAGAAGCTTATTAGACTTAAATCAAGAGTCAAGAAACTGAAAGACAGCCTTTAGAGTGAGTCAGACATTGTGAAAGAACACAGCCAATTCAAAGCTTCACATCTCAGCAAAAACCTTGAAACAAGACTCAAATCAACCCAAAGTTCGAATGGCACCAATACAGCATAGCATTACTAGCATAAAGCAGAGATTTAGCATCACCACAATTATTTAGCGGATCACTGATGAACAAAGAGAACAGTAAAGGGCCCAGATGAACAAAGAGAACAGTAAAGGGCCCAGAACTTGAGCCCTGTGGGACACCATCTGTGATCTCACTCTTGGAGGACAGACTTCCCCCCCCTTTTGATCAACTGCTTGCATTCAGATACATAGTTATGGAACTAGAAACAAGGCAACTGTTCAAGATTCAACCACTTGAGCTTAAGTAGAAGTAGGCTGTGACTCGCTAGAATCAAATGTTTTGGTCAAAGTTGATAAAGACAGCACTGGTTGCCTGACCAGCCTCCAAAACATTGAACAGATCTGTTGCGAGTCAAACAAGGAAAGTGTCAGTGCCAATGTTCTTTCTAAAGCCAAGCTTGGCATCATTTATTACAGAGTATGTCACAATGTACCCCTGCAGCTGGTTATAGACTAATCTTTCTAAGGATTTAGCCAGGGTACAGAGAACAGAGATGGGACAACACTGTTCAACTGGTTCCTTCGCACCATCTTTGTGCAGGGACGTGCAATGACATCTGCGCACATAGTGCTGACGTCTGCCATTGTCCCACCCCTTCCGTGACGTCGCTCCTTGTAGTGCCCCCGATCTCCACCGGAGGCCACTACAGAGCGATGCAACCTCAGAGACCCACCACAGGAGAGGAGAGCAGTCCTCCCAACACTTACCAACATACTAATTGCCAGCAGATTAGGCCTTATGGTCTATGGAGTCTGCTCGAACCTCAGATCCCTAGTTGGGTGCCGAGGCCCCCCTCTTGTGTTCCAGAAACCCCCATCATCCATCCCCACCCCCCTGGGCCAGGCCATCATCTGATACATCCACTTTCTGTGTCTGTCCCACCCTCTCTTGAAGCCCTCCACTGTGGATCTCTGAACCAGCTCACCAGGCAGTGCATTTCAAGGGTCCACCACCCTCTCAGTGAAAAACCTCCTCCTCTTCCCCCCTCACCCTTCCACCTTCAAACCATGCCCTCTGGTGATACCTCCCTGCTTTAGTCTAAAGATCCCCTCCATGTTTACCCTATTTATTCCCTTGAGGTACTTGAAGACCCTCAATCATGTCCCCCCTGTCTCTCCTCTCCTCCAATGAAAACAGGCAGAGCTCCTCAAGTCTGTCCTCATACGTCAAATCCCCTAGTCCTCGTATCATCTTAGTTGCCCTCCTCTGTACCCTCTCCAGGAGCTGTATGTCCCTCTTCAAGTGTGGTCTCCAGTACTGTACACAGTACTCAAGGTGTGGTCTAACCAGTCCATTGTACAGCGACAGAATCACTTCCCTGCTCCTAGAGGTGATCCCCCTTACGATGCATCCCAACATCCTGTTTGCCTTGCTAGCGCTCTCGGCACTGCTCAGAGTTATTCATACATGCATCCACCATGACCCTAGGTCTTTTTCCCCTATTGAGGCCTCCAGCGCCTCCCCTCCCAGGGTGTACCTGTGTTTAGGGTTTCCCCGCCCAAGATGTAACACCTTGCACTTGGTGATATTGAAATTTAATTTCCATGTGTGAGCCCAGCTTTCTAGGGTGTACAAGTCCCCTTGCGGGGCCAACCTCCCCTCTTCTCCCTCAACTACTGCTCCCATCTTGGAGTCATCAGCGAAGAGACTCATTTCACACCCTATACCCTCCCTGATGTCGATATGTATGCATTAAACATGATCGGACCCAGGACCGAGCCCTGCAGTACCCCACTACCGACCTCTCTAGGGTTCGAGAGCTCCCCACCGACCACTACTCTCTGGGTGCGTCCAGCTAGCCAGTTTTCAATCTATCTGACCATCAAAGGGCCTACTCCCAACCCCATCAGTTTCTCCACCAGACCATTGTAGGGGGCAAAGTCAAACGCCTTGCTGAAGTCCAAGAATAATACATCCACAGGCTTTCCCCTGTCCAGTCCTGATGTTACCCATTCGTAGAACTCCACAAGATTGGTTTGACATGATCTACCTGGCAAAAACCCATGTTGCCGATTATCCAGACCTCCCACCTCCTCCAAGTACACCCCCAATCGTTCCTTTAGTATACTCTCCATTGAGTTTCCCACCACTGAGGTCAAACTGATGGGTCTATAGTTACCTGGTACTTCCCTCAACCCCCCTTTATGGATTGGCACCACATGTGCCTCTCGCCAATACCTAGGTACACCTCCCTGGCTCAAGCGACCTGTTGAAGAGCTCCGCCAGGGGTGCAGCCAGTATGTCCGCCAATTCCCACAGTATTCTCGGATGAATGCCATCTGGCCCAGGAGATTTGTCTTTCTTTAGGGCCTTGAGGGCTAACCACACCCTTTCGGTGGAGACAGCATCATCCATCCCCTCCATCTTACTGGCCTTTTTATCCTTATCCTGATGTGACACCCCTGGGGTACCGCTCCCTCCTTCTTGCTCCATTTCTGTTGCTCCCCCGATCTCACTCACTGCCGTTTCTATCCCCATCATTGCCTGGCTTTGTAGATATCCCATCCCTCCCTAGTAGACACAGAGAGAGGAAGTACTCGTTTAATACCTCTGCCTGGTCCCTGCAGCTGCCACCCACCCTCCTTCTGATCTCAATCTGCTGAGATGGCCTTAGTTTTTCTCCGCTCCCCAATGTACTGGAAGAACCCTTTTCCCTCCATGTATCCCTGTGCCAGCGCTGCTCTTACTAGACTTTGCCCCTCACCATCCAGGTGACTTTTCTAGATGCAAGATGGTACATTTCCTTATCCCTACCCCTCTTGTTGTTTTGTATTTTTTGTAGGCCGCCTTCTTTTCTCTGACTGCTACCTGAACCTCACTGAACCACCAGCATGGTTTATGTGACCTTGCTCCCTTACGTTTCACCTTAGCGCAGGTCCTGATGGCCTCATGAAGTCCCCGTTTTATGACCTCCCATCTTTTTTCCACATTTGTCATTGATGTAATCCCCTTCAAGTGATCTTTGAGAATATTTCCCATGCCCACAAAATCTGCCCCCCTGAAGTCCACTGCCAGTGTCCTAGATCTCACCCCCCTTCCCCCATGCTTATTTGAAACCAGACAGTATTGTGGTTGCTCCCAGTCAGGGGATCCTCTACAACCAGGTCCCTTACCAGATCCCCATCTGCCAGAACCACGTCCAGGACATGCCCCTCCCTTGGGCTCCATCACATACTGTGTTAAGAACACATCCTGGAAGCCGTCCAGCAGCCTCTGCTCCTTGGCCACCTTAGGGACATGGTTCCCCAGTTTGTACCTGGCATATTAAGGTCCCCATCACACCACTCCTTCCCTTTTGGTTACACGGTATTGATGTTGTCCAGCAAACCATCCTCCAGAGCGTCACCCATCCCAGGGGGCCTATATACTACACAGCGTGCCTTATCTCCTGCTGGGGTTCATAGGTGACCCATAAGGCCTCCATGTTTCCCTCTGCCTCTTCCCACTAACTAGTTTCTTATGCTCATCTCTAATGAACATAGTCACACCACCAGCTCTGCCCTTCTTTCTATCCTTCTAAGCATAGTGTACCCCTGCGTTAGGTCCCAGTCATGGTTTTGTTGGCCCACGTCTCCGTTGACCGCCGCACATCCATCCCGAACAGCATGGCTGGAACTCTGGCAACTTGTTTCCCAAGTTCCTGCATTTACTAACACCACCCCCCATCCCTGATCCCCTTTGTCGAACCCCACCAGGTTCCTATACTCATCCTCCTCTGTTCTCCTGAAACCTCCACCCCAGTCTGTTTCCCTCCCCTTGGGTTTGAAGGCTACTCCCTCATCTGGGAGTGGGCTTCTGGTCAACCCCTCTCTTATCCCTCCCCCTCCAAGTTTAAACCCCATCTTTCTTGAATGTAGTCAGCCATCCCTGTTTAGGACTTCCTTCCTAACGGGCAAGATGAAGCCTGTCCTTGGCATACAGTCCCTTATCCTCCCAAACTCCTTCCAGTTCCCAACACCCCAACCCTCTCTTCACCTCACTTCCTGGGCCAGTCATTAACCTCTGTGATCTCCATTTTCTCCACTGGGGCCTTTGGTACTGGCAATATCTCTGAAAAGAATGTTACATCCATTATCCCGACAGACTCTGGCAAGTTCTTGGAACCTTGCTTGGATTTCCAAAGCTCTTTCCTCTAGATAGTTAGTTCCCAAATGCACCAGGAAACCGGTTTCCTCCACAATCCCTAACCAGTTCGTACACCATGAACTTTGCTCTGTGCACTATCAGCCAGAGATACTCACTACCTTCACCTGGCTGTGGCATCCACCCCCTGTCCCTCCCACTGGATACCCCTAATCATTGAGTCTCCCAATAACAGAACCTTAACACTGCCATCATCCTTATGGTTACCTCCACTATGCACTCTAACCCCATCCCCTTTATTCATGATCTCAATTCCATGGGAGTCTTCCTGCCTTATTAGAGATCCCCTTGTCACCCTCCTTTCTGCCTCCCTTGTTATTTTGCCCACTTAACTCAGACCCTTCTGAATAGGTGTCCCCTTTAACCCTCTCTTATCCGAACCATTTATCCTGGCCCTGATGGTTTCCCTTCTCCCACACACCATCCTCCCTCTTGTAATGGTACCCCTACCTCCAGAGGCCCTCTGTGGGTCCCTTACCTAGGGCCCCCATCCTGAGTACAGACCCCCTGCTGAAGGGGCCCTCCCCGCCTCCTTGTCTCCCAGTTTCTCTCCAGTCATGCTCTCCTCCCTCATGTCTGCAGTATGTTGCATCTCCCCCATCTGCTTAACATTTATGTTTCCCCTTCTCCCTCTGGGACTATTTCTATCCTTTCCATTGCCGGTCTGTGATGCCCTATGGGTATCCGACTCCCTCCCCCCGGCCTCTGTATCAGTTTCCTCATTTCCACCAACCCCTTCCTTCCCTCTCGGTTGCTTAGTAGCTCAAATTTATTGTGACACTCTATGCCAGCCTCCATCAAGTAACCCGAGTTTCCCCCGACTGCCCCTCTAAACTGACCCTCTTCCTCCCCTCTTGCTCTGTTCTCCTTAGGAGCTCCCTTCCCATAGTCTGCTCTTTTAGGCTTCCCCACAACAGCCCCTCCCTTCTCAATGTCTGCTCTTCTAGGCTTCCCCACAACAGCCCCTCCTGACTCTTCCCCCTCCACTCTTTATATTCAGAATGTTTACCCCGTACGCTTTCCCCTTAGCATCAACATCCCTATCTAAGGGTCCTCTGTCCCTAATATTCCCCCCTCCTGCTTGCTGTAACATAACGTACTGTAATTCTGAGCAATGCCCCAGCCTCCCCTCAGCCCCACCCTTCTGCTGCCCATATCCACACCCCTTGTCCTTGGACACCCCTCCAACTCCCACAGCTTACTCCTTAACCAATATACTTCACTCCTGACACAAGATAGCTGTCTACAGAGTGGGCAGTCTCCCTCTCTCCAGGCCCAATTGAGAATTATTGCCATCCCACAGCCTGTGCAGCCTACAACCCTTCCAAAGATGCCTGCCATGGTGGAATATGGCCACCCTGTTTGTCCCTCTCTGTTTATAATAGAACACACCCCTTTTCTCAGTCCCTTCCCCTTGGAATACAGTCTCAATCTATACTGACTGAAGTTATTTACAAACCCAATTTCAGCCCCACCAATAAAGTTCTCAAGTCTCACAAACACATACGGTCCAGTGTGTGTCCAGTTCCACTAACTGTGTGTGTATGCAGACATCAGGTACCGTATGATGTAACAGGCCCACCAGTTCCTGTTGCTTCAAATTTCAGCCACAAACAGAAATACACAGCCCTTCAATCCCAACCCCCAGTGGCTTTTCAGTATTTAGGAACTGCCAAACAAGTGTTCCCAAGCCCCAAAAGTTACAATATCACAGCCCAAGTAACAGTTCTAACTCAAAGTAGTAATTTTTAACACGCAGAACTAATTTCAAGTACAAAACTATTCAAATATCTCAGTTAAAACAGAAGATAAAACCAAACCTCTGTCCTTAACAGCCTCTTGCTTATGTTCCCAAGTGGACAATGAAAGACAAGATGATTCTTGTTAATTTCCCCTCCCCCTAACACCAGGCAAACATCACATTTAAATTTCACTCTAATTATCACTTCCAAACAAGTGTTCCCAAGCCCCAAAAGTTACAATATCACAGCCCAAGTAATAGTTCTAACTCAAAGTAGTAATTTTTAACACACAGCACTAATTTCAAGTACAAAACTATTCAAATATTTCAGTTAAAACAGAAGATAAAACCAAACCTCTGTCCTTAACAGCCTCCTGCTTATGTTCCCATGCTTGGTCCTCTCCTGCCCCTGCCAACCCCCAGCGTCACAAGTCCATTCCCGAACCCGGGTCACCGGCATGGTGAGAGGTGTGGCATCCAGTGCCTCAACACTCAGTGTTACCGGGCCGGCCAAAAATAGTGCCACTACACCCAAACTACTGCATTAAAATAGTTCCACTACCCAATACACTGCATTCAAACAGTGTGATTGCCTCAAAGTACTAAATTAAAATAGTCCCATTACCCTAGTGTTCAAAATTAAAATAGTCCCATTACATACAACATACTACATTAAAAAAGTGTAATTACCTCAGTGTACTACATTAAAACCCAGTGTGGGCCAGCTCGTGGTGCCGAGTGGTGAGGCACCCGCTCGGCATGCTGGCGACCTGGGTTTGCACCCCGTGCCCAGGACGACAGGAATAGAGACCAGTGGGGAGGCTTAAGGGCATCCATGAGGATGGTCTCCTCCCTGGGATGGAGGGTTTGGCCTGCACCGCTCTTCGAGCAGCTTCCGGTGGTCAGCCAGTGGAGGCGCACGTGGTGGCGTGGGTGACCATGCGCCATCATGCATCCTTCCCAGGACACCACAAGCATGCGGTTGTCACATGGGAGGGACGGAGGGAGAAAACAGAAAATGATCCATCCTGGGGCGCTGGATGACAGCCCCCCGTGGAGTCCCCTATGCCACCAGAGCCGCCCAGTGCACCATCCTTGCCCTCCCCAGACTGTCACTCCCTATGACACAGGCACTTCTCTCCTAGTGGCAGCAGAGATAAGCCAGAACATTGGGGGGTGTCGGGGAAGCCTGGGGAATCTGGGGACAGGAGACGGCAGTAGGGTAAAGGATGGTCAATTGGGGGGCCGAAGCTTGGGGAGCTCGAAGGAGTGGGGCTCCAAGGGACAGTGTGGCATAACACACACACAAAAAAAAAAACACACCAGTGTGATTGGACTCTGAACTTCAGCTTCAGACTGCACTGGGCCAGCTGAGAACTCTGTTCCCAAAGCAGCACACACCCAGGTCACAAGTCAGTTCTGATACACTATCTTATGGCTCACTGATTAGCATGGCCTCTCTGGTTTTGCTTCATTGCACTAATTAAAGGGGCACTATCAGCTTTGTCCCAACGTTTTTGCACATTTCTAATCAGTGTTCCCCGAGGCACATACTAAACAAATTACTAAAGTAAAAACCCCTGCATGTGCCAAAAGTAACAATGTTTACTCGTTACCTTTTATTTTGCATTATTTTATATCCAGCGGTCGATGAAGTAAGCCGACCTCGGGATCCACATCCACCCTGACTGCGCATTTGTAACAGGCGCGGTCGCGAGGATAATTTATACATGCCCATAAACTAAACATTTTAGTTGTGTATTTCTTAAGCGCCAATTTATCTATGCTTTTCCTAACAAAAACCGAGCAGTACTATAACTAAAAAACAGTTGGAAAGTGGGCCAAAATCCGGCACTAGCAGCGACTTGGAGCAGACACCATGCTCAATCGCATGCAGGGATTCGACTCCACTTTTCAACTGTATTTTTAGTTATAGTACTACTTTCGGTTTTGTTAGGAAAAGCATAGATAAATTGTAGCTTAAATACACAACTAAAATGTTTGGTTTATGGGGCATGCATAAAATTGCACCTCGTGACTGCGCTCTGTGCAAATGCGTGCCGGTCAAGTGGATGTGCTTTCGGAGGTTGACTTACTTTCGATCGGGACCGCTTGGATATAAAATAATGTAAAATAAAAGGTAACGAGTAAACATTGTTACTTTTGGCACATGCAGGGGTTTTTACTTTAGTAATTTGTTTAGTATGTGCCTCGGGGAACACTGACTAGAAATGTGCAAAAATGTTGGGACAAAGCTGATAGTGCCCCTTTAAGTAATTATTCAAATTGCAGAAGAGTTAACAGAAGTACAGTCAGAAAGGGAGGGTGTGGGCTCTGTCCCCCAGCATGGGTCACAGGGCCTCCATACAGTGGCTAAACTGAGGAGCTTAATTGACTGGCTGGCTGGTTATTCCACTGCGCAGGAGAATGCTGCACGATGACATCCGGTCACTGAATCCAAAAAATACACATACAGTCTTACACAAGGCATCCACTGGTCCTAATATATAGTCACATGTCAACAGGTGGACCAGTCCAGAAACCTCCACAAAATCCCTACATATATACTGGTACAAACAGGGACGCAGGTGTGCCTTCTTAGCTTGAATGGTTTTTTTTTTTTTTTTTTTTTTTTTACCAATTATTTTACCAGCTGAGACACACTAAGCTGAAAGCTTGTTTGCAGGTGCAACCTGGGAGCACGAGGAAGTTAAGTGACTTGCTCAGTATCACACAGTATGCAAGTGGGGGCTGTGAGATTCAAACCCAGGTCGCCAGATTTGCAGCTCAGAGCCTTAAACTACTGCACTATACTGCCTCCCAGGTTCTGTTCAGCATCTGCCTGGCCCACTAGATACAAACCACTCCTAGCTTTTAAAACGTGAAGCATCCTTTCATATAACATCTATTTTCCTATTAAGATTGCATTTTTCCAATCTCTGGAAGTTAATACAAACTGCTAACTCCATATGAATATGCCTGCTTGGGGTCTACAAGACTGATTGTCAAGGTAGGCCTCCAGTACTAGCTTTCCAGAACAGCCATCCTGTACCACAGTCTGACTCTGGATCCGTCATACGCTGTGTCTTAGTTAAGGGGTGGGGGTAGGGGGGCCAAGAGAAACTCTGCATGACAGAATATGATTTCCCCTCCTTATGCAGTCCCTTGCACTAACATAGTAACAGCTATCTAGCCCCCACTGAGAGCTTTTGTAGAGTGTGTGGCTATGTTAATCCGACTCAACCAGGCTTTAATTCAAATCCTTCCTACCTAACAAAGAGCACTATACTGGAAGCCAACAAACAGAAAGGCAATACTGAGAACCCAACAATCAGAAAAGCAATACTGTAGCATAGTAGCTGATTTTAGAAGTACATTTGTTTATGTAACCCCTAGGTGGCACTATCCCAAGGGCTACTACCCCTACCTGTTTGACTACAGACAGGTTGAAGGGCCTAGGTCCTATGACGAGTGCTTCCATCCAGAAGTCAGGGTTTGTAGTGGTTAGACTAGCTTGGTCACAGCCCTCTGGGACAGTGAGACCCCCTTTTATTCACTCTAGTGGCTCACACAGTACCCTGGAGTTACAGCCCCAATACCCCACATATACACACTGTTCACTCATATAGATACCACTTACCCTCGAGACCGATTCCGCAGCACGTCTCTGAGGACCCCCTGTAAAATAAGATTAAACAACATACACAGCAAAACACAACACTGTTTCCGTAAGTACCAACACCACAGACAGTATACAGTATAACAACAACAAATCTGATTTATTTAGGGGGCAATAACACGGGAGGGGGAAATCAGGTTAATTGGTGGCATTAAATCAAAGTACTGTGCACACATACAGGGTCTGAAAAGTCACACTCTAGGTACCCAGGTTGGGGGGTGCTAGCCAGGTCCGTTGCCTGGGGTTGGTTGGCAGGTGCAGATGGATGGGGCCCTGTAGAAGAAAATATATGCACAACACCCAATTGTAATCCGGAGCCAGATGGCTCAGTCCATGAAGCAGGGAAACAACAAGAATTAGATGACACACTTGTGATTGAAAACAGACTGCAGGGGAATACCCTGATTTGTACTCACAATATCCAAGCTGAGGACTGGATGGTAGATGTTCTTCTGGATTGCCAGAACAACAGGGCATGGAGACAAGGTCCTTGTGACTGGACCCCACTGCAGTTGACAGCAAACGTAATTAGTCCAAGCTAAGCTGGGGTTTGCTTCCAGCTTCAGCACACAGCACGGGGGATTGGAAATAGTGATTCCCCACAAGCACTACGCACATTCATATGTAAAAGGAAAATACTATACCAGGCAGGCTGCTCCTCGATCCCGATCGCAATTACTGCAAAATACCCGGGAGCACACACAGCAGCTTCAGTTCCTGACATACCAAGCACGATTCAGCGATTTCTCCAGTCTTCTACAGGGTGAGCCTGGTTTACACACTTCTAGTGCTTCTTTCTCCTCACAACTCGGATTCAGTCCGAACTGGCTTCATAAAGGCTGCAGACCCCAAACTTAGCTCCTAAGTACCGCACTTCCTGGCAATAAAACTATACAATCGTAGAAGCACAAAGTTCCTTCTCTCTTCACTGCCACAACTGATCTGATCTTTCCAGTCACAGAGCAGGGCATTTCCTTTAGCTCCACACTATTCTGTTGGCTGATTCAGCTGTCACTCACAATAAGACTCCCTCTGTTGGTAGAAAAAGACACCTAGGTCAAAACTACATTTTCCAGAGTCACTGGCCATACAGTACATAGGTGGCTGGCTCCACAATGAGGGTCCAAGTTCTGATTTGCCAGCAGCAGGCTCCATTTTAAAGGTCCCCCGACACTGATTGGTCTAGTTCAGCAGTTCAAAACCAGAATGGAGGGCTAGGCAAAAACAGTTCAGACTGCAAAGAAAAGCAAGTTAGACAAACTGTATTTTCATTATTACTCTAAACAATTCCTGGCAGATTGTTAAACCTTTTGAAAGAGCTCCCTCTGCGCATTTAGCGACAGCAGAAACAAAGCGAGTTAACAGCAGCCCGGGCGGGACTCTGGCATTGAAACACACAATCTCCCTTCTAAATTAATTATGTCTGCAAAGCAGACAGCTCTTAAAGAGACAGTACATGGAGGCTCAAATAGCACTCACTTGGAACCACATTTAAACAGCTCAGACGTCGAACACCGCCCAGACTTGGAGCATTCAGGCAAGCTCCTGGAAGACTTTTGGGAACCCCCATTTGCAGGGGGGGTTACATTTACAAATGGAGTATGACAGCTCTGTGGGACTGTCCTTGAGCTAAATGCTTTGATAAGCAAGCTTGTGGGTAACGCAAGCTAGCTCCAGAGCTGGCCAGTCTAACCTGAAGACTGCCTGCATACTGCAAATACATATAGCTGTAAAATGCCACTCGATAGCACCAGACTCCAGACAATAACCACGCCCACCACCGCACCTCAGAATAACCAGTGCTTATGTCACTGAAGCTTACCTAGCCATCTGCAGCTGTTACAGACACTATGTTACCCACCTGCCTCTAAGCATCCATCTGAATAGCCAAACGTTATTACCTTCTCAGGGCAGGACACCGTAGCTCACCTTACTGGGGGAGGGCTATATCCAAAGGTCACCAAAAACCTACTAAAATCCCAAGGGACAGCAGCACATAAGTTATCGTCCTTTGGGAATACAGTTGTATGGACTCTAACGGAAACAATCTGCTAACAGGCATGGACATGTTTTGTAACAGAATAAGGAGTATTCAAGCAGTTTGTTTTGACAGGGGAGGACATAAACAGCCCTGTACCACAGATCTCTAGACCCATGCTGGGGGAGTTTAGAAACATCATCTTAAGGGGGGCGGGTGATGACAGGTTCCTAAGGCAGAACTGAATACTGGTAACCAGTTAGCCACTGAGATTCTCAAATTTCATTTCATCATTCCAGTCAAAGGCTGCAAGCTCTGGATGGAAATCAACGTAATGAGAAATAAATAATGGAAGTACTATCATAATTACAGTAACTGGCAATTTTGGGTGGATTAAAACAAACAAAAAAGGTATACATCCCATGTACTCAATGCCACATTAGCAGGTTATTTCTAACATTCTTGTGTGCAGCACACCCTATACCCTGTGGACACTGAACTCTTGATTGGCTAGTAAGCTGCATGGTTGTACACAACGTGCGGATGCTGAACCTTGATTGGTTAATAAAGCAGGCTACGTGACTGTACACAATTCAAAAAAAACTCAGTGCACTGGTTGGCTAGCATGGATTTTTTCCCCTTTCTCTTTATCCTCCTGGTTGCAAGAACATACCCCTATCTGGCTCTCATGGCAGTCACCCAGCCCCAGCACCCCTACCTACAGCTGTCCCCCGCCCTTCCAGAGAAGTGTGTCCACTGGAATGCAGAGTCTTTATTCTGCCAGCACTATGACAGCCTAAGCTCAGGATGTGAACCCGAGTCATCAGTGTTGCACGTGGCAGCTCTGCTGAATCGGTGCGCCGGCAAGAGTGAGCTTTTTTTCTAAAGGAGATAGTAATGTCTATTATTCACCATTGCTACCACAAGTGGAGTCAGTCAAATACTCATTTTCACAGTTCCCTGAACTGTCTGTGTGTGTGTGTGTGTGTGTGTGTGTGTGTGTGTGTGTGTGTGTGTGTGTGTATTGTATGTTGCTACCTTTTACTCATATTTTAAATAGAACTGTCCTATTATTAGTCAAGAGTTGTAAAAACAAATCTGGGTGCTCGCATACTGCACTGCAACTAAACTCTTGTTTTTAAGGAGAGTACGGATGGCTGATTTATTCAAAATTTAAAAATCCCACTCTGCCAGAGTCATCTCATTCCTAAAATAGCATCAACAGCACCACAGGTCACAGCAGTCCAGGTCTACGATGGCATAACTGGGTAGCTAAACCTACGAAAGGTGAAAGCCGCTTTGTTGAGCGTACTACTCAAAGGCAGCATGGTATAGTGGCTAGAGCTCTGACTTGGGAAATTAAAGGGACACTGTCCACCCCCCCCCCCCAGGCCTCAAACTGTCCCTAGTTTAAAAACATATTTTATAATTGGTCACATTCTATAAAGATTGTTGATGTAGCTGGTTGTGTGACTGATTCCTTTTTGAAAGTGAAAAACAGACTGCCACCCATACTGGTGTTACTACACAAAAACGTGTTTGTTTATATTCCTTGATTAACTTTAACTACATCTTTTGATTAACTTTAACTACATCTTTCCTGAACTTGGGAACACGCCCCTACCCCCCCCCCGCCACTCATGATGCAGCGATAGGGGCGGAGACTACTGCATCACAAGCAGCTAAGCGGGGGAGTTTGTATTGTTCAGGAAGTATGCAATCAGAGTTGATCAGTGCAGGAGTGCTGGATATGAAACAAAGTAAGGTTGCTGGGTATAATTACACCATTACCATACAATTCAGTTCTACTAAGAAAGGAAACAAGTAAAACAACCAGCAACATCAATGAATTTTAGAGAAGGTGAGCATTCAAAAAATCTGTTTTCAACTAAAAATAATATGATGCAAAAAGTCTGACAGTGTCCCTTTAACGGACCCTGGTTAAAAAGTCACAACAGCCATTTACATGTTGTATGACCCTAAGCAAACCACTTAACCTCTCATTGCTTCAGTCTACCCAGCTGTAAAAATGGGTAAAAGAAGGGGCGTGGCTACCTGAGCACCAGACCAGATGTTTTTTTTAGCTCCATCTCTTCAAAACCAAACTAAATAGGATTTTAACTGTCTCACAACTACGTCCATGTACCTGATCAACTGACAGAGAGACAAAACTCATTCACATGGCCAGTTCTGAGTTGGTGGTGGTGGTGGTGCACAGCACCCAGATCAGTGCCGTTGTGCACATCTGAATGCTACTGTGCTCCCGTTTTTCACTTGCGTTCTGTTGTGCCCATGATCCCTCTTTCCTTGGAATCGCACAGTGGAGCATGAGTTTTGCACCAGTTTGCAATGCTGAGTTAGGATTCTGACAGAAGGCTGGAGGGTGGGTCTTCGGAACGGAGTTAAGCTAAGTATTGTTTTTTGTACTTTAAACGCAGTTGAACGCTGGCAAGTAGTTCTTTTTACAGACCAAGGGCTGTAAGTTGGAGAAGACATTGTCCCAGAGTTGATCCACGGACACTGGGCATGCGCATGGCCAGTGTCACAGATCAAATCTGGGACCATGTTTTCTCTAACTTTCAGCCCTCGGTCTGTAAAAATAACTACTTGCCAGAGTTCAGCTTTGTTCAAAGTACAAAAAACAACCTTTAGCTGAACTCTGGTCTGAAGACTCCCCCCCCCCAGCCTGCTGGCGCTGAAGCATCTTTAACCACACCCCACCCCCACCGGAACCCTCCTCAGAATAGCAGAACTTCTCTTGTGGCACCTGCAGCGCTCCAGAGCTATGCCATCTGAATGCTGCTCCACAGCATTTCGGAAACCTTGGCCGCAACGATTAACATAGCGGCAATCCAACTTTCTCGCCATGTGAATGAGCCTATAGTGACAGCTAACCTCCCAAACTGAGAAAATCATCCAAACAAATGCAAGCAAAGACTTTTTGTAAACCCAAACATCTCTTGGTATTGCCAACCACAAGGCCATGGAAACGGTCACCAGCTTGCACTCCACAGAAACTTCAGAAGCAAAGCATGCAACAGTAGGTTATAAGCTCACAGTGTTAAAATGTTACAGAAGTCAGTGCCGGAGTTTGATGAAAAAGTAGATGCATTTAATATTCAAGTAGCCCACATCGAAACAGAGATTGTAGAGATCAAGCAGACAAGACACATGAAACAAGTGCTTGCCTCACAGGACTGCCAGAAGGGTGTGTGTTGAGGGGGGAGACTGTAGCCATCGGCCTTTTTGCAACAATGGCTGGAAGGTGGAGTTTTTTTTGGGGGGCACAGAGCAAGCTGCCTTAAAGATTTTAAAATCATATCGGATAGCTCCACAACACAAACTGGTCCGAATCATCTTCCGTTAGGACGTGTTCACAGAATTCGTCTCCCTGCAAAGCATCGATATTTCATAAGTTCTTTCCAGTTCTAAATAGAAACAAATCAAACACATGATTATCCTCATCTTCTTCGCACATATGCTGAACTGTCAAGAATGATCCAAGGTGAAAATGATCAATGATGATAGGTGGAACCCGTATGAGGAAAGGGAAACCAATGGTTTCAGTTTCCCATGCAACACAAAATCTATCTTGTTTTCAGTTTTAAAAGGCAGAAGGTCCTGAAGACGTTTAAACACCTTTTGAAATGAAGTATCATTTGCTTGCAGAAGCAGGCCGACTTTGGTGAACTCTTCCAGGATGTCCGCCAGAAGATGGATGTAGCGTAGGCATCTCCAGGTCTGCATGGTCTTAAGAAACCCCTCTGCCGTCGTTGCTTGCTCCCCTTGGGATCCGCCATGTTGAGGAAGGAAGGAAGGAGTGCTTTAAATTACAGTTCAATAATTTTACCAGTGGTGTTAAAATCAATGGAAAAAAAAAAAAAAAACCTTTTGGAAGTGCAGTAGGATCCTAGAGTAGTCCACAATTACAATTTAGAACTGTTAAGGTGTGTTGCACCCATCTGGCCATCTGGTTCCTCCCACTCTCGCTGGAATGAAACACTGGACCTCGGCAACCAGACAGGACTTTCTCAGGTTTTTGCGATTTAGTGGTGAAAAATTAGATATCTCCTTAGCTGTAGTTGGTCAATTCTTTTGTGACAGGTTATGTTTTCAAAACCTCCTTCAGGGATTACTCCAGCCTGTGTGCACTGTGACAAGATTAGGTCAATCCTTTTTTTTTTTTCCCCAGCGGCTTTCCCCGCGCACATTTTTACTGGTCATTACTTCTGCCCCATTTGTGGTCAGCCCCACCAATTCTGTTTTCCAGTCAGCTGACCATGTCTGTGAAAGCAAGACTTGATCGACAGCTGCTGTAACTGATGCTGCATCTGCTTTATATGGGTTTTCCAGTGAACAAAGTAAACACCCTTTTTTTTTACTGTTCTTACGTAAATTATTTCCTGCTTTTTTTTACACTGGAATCTGTTGCTCTGTCTAATCATCACTGAAATGAATTCTGATTTCTTCACATTTACCAGCTTCAAACATTCAGCTTCTGTAATATTATTTATGAACATTCTGCATGACTTGTTATTTTGATAGGTGTCCCCAATATCAACCCCTTAAAGGAAAACTGCACCCTCATATCTTCTAAATGTCATTTGTTTCCATGTCAACAGACAACTCTTTTCATGTAGCTGTTAAATATGTATGCAGCTGCTTCTGTTAGTTTTCACACTTCATACTAGGCCCTGTCACTGTCCTGTGAGGGTCCATCTCGCAGTTGTTGAAATCTAATTGTCCCAGAGAGCTGCATTTGCATATGAGAACATGATGTCAGATCAACCATTTATATCATGTATCTCTATGCTGAAATAACAAATACCCTGCAAAAGCTCTCTGGAAAAAATAAACCGAATGGAGTTTAAAGGGGAAAAACCTACATTACTACTTAGCTTGTAAAACTCACTGAAGGTAAATGTGGTATTTCACACCTTTCTGCAGCTTATTTCTTTTAAAACTACTTAAGCAGACAGGCATACTAGGGAGTTTAAAGGTTGATTGCCCATCACATTCTCTTATGTTAATGCAGCTCTAGTTTAGTTTAGTTTAGGTAGCTTTCTTCAGGAGGGGTGTCACCACCGCCTCCTTCAGGGAGCTAGGAAACTCACCCGTATCCAAGGAGCACCAGAAAATCAGTGCTAGAACCGGGTCGATAGTCTCAAGACAACCCTTTATCAGGGAAGTCGGGCCTGGGTCTAAACTACAGCACGTAGGGCGCATACTTTGGACAATCCTCATGACATCAATGAACTCAGGCTGGTCAAAGGAACTCCAAGAGAGACCGGAGGGAGCAACCAAACGCCAATCAGAAACATCTCCAATACAGGGAGCAGGTTGGAGTGCTGCCCTAATGTCAGCCACCTTATCTGCAAAGAAGCGAGCAAGCTCATCACACTCTAACTGTGAAAAGGCTTTCCGAACCTGGAGACAGGCTGGGTTGCACAGTCTGTCAACAGTTCGAAAAAGCTGAGCTGGTCAGTTCTGAGCAGCCGCAATCTCTCTGGACAGGAACTCTGCCTTCTTACGAGAGATTGTGGAATAACAGAATTGATAATGTTCCATCAATCTAAGATGGTCGGCATCAAGGGCAGTTCTCAGCCAACAACGCTCTAATCTTTGTCCTTGCCGCGGCATCTCTCTCAAGGCCTCATCAAACTATAGAGACCAAGGTCGAAGGGGGGAGAGGACGAACGCGGTCAGGAGCAATTTTTTGAGCCTCCTTCTCTGCTTCTGCAGTCTTAGGGTACTCTACTCCATTCCAAAACCATCATATGGTGGGCTACAGGCAATTTTTTTTCTTTTTTGTATGTGTAAGTTAAATTTGGTTATTTACCAGACATACCAGGCCATATACACCTGGCGAAAAAGAAGGAAGCAACAAATTTCAGGGTGAGTTCAGTAAATTAACCACTCAATTCTGCATCTTCACTCCCAATAATCTGATCACACTTACTTTTTTTTTTCAGAATTTATAACTCTGAAGTAGATTTAAAAGTCAGTTGTACAGTGACTCTGCTGTTAAATTTGAGTTTCTAAATGAGAAACTACAGCCACATAACTTTTTTGTTGTCCTTTGCAACTAGCACTGAAGCAGAGGAATCAACAGAGGTGGTATTGGTTTAACTGGCCCGCACTATTATCCACAAATACACTGACTGGCCGACTGATTTTTATTTTTGTTGGGATTGAGTTTAGAACTGTAAGGTTTGACAGAAACAGAGGTAAGTATGTTGGTGGGCCAGCCGGGGGGGGGGAGGAGAGAGGATCGAGCATCCTAGAGACTGCTTTCCTTCACCGGGGGGAAGGGACAGTGTGTCCGGCACACCACGGACCTCTGGCAGAGGCTGGGGGATCCATCTGTGCCGGCACTGTCACCCGAGGGGATGAGGCAGATGCGGGTAGTCATTGCACATTCCTGCCCCTAGGTACTGCTTCACTCACAAATAAATTCCGGCCCCCAAGCATGATGCCCTGTTCCGCACCCACCCCGCTGCCAGCAGTGTCCACCAGGTGTGTGGGGGGAAGAGGTCCTGCTCTGTGGCCCCACTTTGGGAGGTAAGCCAGTGCACTCTTTTCGATGGACCATGGGGAGGGCCTGGGGGGGCGGTACGCAGGTGGACTGAGCTCTCTTCAGGGAGGTGGGGGTAACGGACTACAAAAAAAAAAAAAATGAAAATAAAATAGAAACAGAGATAAGTAATGGATCTGTTTAGGCAACTGCAAGCTTGCATGTTCTGCAAGGTTAAAAGCAGAATCTAACAGTCTTTTTTTTTTCTCTCACAAGTTGAACTGGCCAGAAAAAAAGCAAAGGGAATCAATGAAAGCAGTCTACAAAAATGCTTATTATACATTTGCCAGTGTGTTGTCTAATTAAATCTTAACCTTTTTTCCTATACATTTTAATATAAGAATTTAAAAAAAAATTATGTTTTATTTATGCACTAACTTGCACTAATCTTTAGGCAGGCAGTGTGACAGGGTTGAATAGGACCTAGTCCCAGTTGTTATGGAGAGTTTGAATGCAGAAATCTATTCTTTCCTTTCCTTGTCTCTCGTCTGTCTAGTTGCGCAATCCAATTTTCCTGTGAGACCTAGGATTTGATCACCCCGACAGTCTTGCAATTCTCTGCCTCTCACTGTCCTCAGTCTTCCCTTGCTGTTCTGTCTTCTCTCCCCTTGCATATCTGCTGGTATAAAAATATATGCAAATCATTATGAGGAAATGTAACTGACATTGGGATCCCTTTGTTTAGAAATTATATGGTGTTACTATTGAAATGTATATAATTATAGTTTGAGATGACAAGAGGTTAACCTGAGAGCAGTTGTGAAGCCCTTTTTCAGAAACTGTGGAGAAGGGGCCTCAGTTCTGGGACATTGTGTTCTTGTTGCACCTGCCTGAAATTTACAAGAACATTTTAGAAAAAAACAGGATGCTTGCTAAAGAGGGGGATTGCAAAGACTTATAAAAACAGAGCTGCAATTGCTTGCAAGAGACACAGACACACAAAGATTGAAGGAAAACTCAGATCTTCTCCGTTTATTCTGCCTTTGTAAATAGTTATACAGGACAGGAACACAGTACTTTTGGCCAGTTCCTGTCATCCTAGACATACTGTGAAATCCACAGCAAGATGGCAGTTCATATATGCGCGTAGGAACTGCTCCACGGCAGTGGGATTCGATCACAGGGCAGATGATATGGAGAAAAGCTTTTTGCAGCGAGGTGATGCAGCCAGTGATGCATTGTCAGCTAGAGTACATGCTACTGGGTTGCAGAGACAACAGTTATTAGCAACGAATAGCCCCTCTATGCCTCTTCAGAGTATGAATAATCAAGAGAGACTTAATTTTGTAACAACGTACTCTATACAGGCCAAAAAAATAGAGATGGTGTTAAGGCACAATTGGCATATTTTGCAGAATGAGCCAAAAATATTGCCCTATGTGAAAGATTTCCACGTATGGTATATAAAAGACAGTGTAACTTGGGGGATAGATTAACAAATTATCAGCCTAAGTGTAATTTGAAGGCATTAGATGTAGTTCAGGCATCTCCCACTCCCTCTAATTCCTCGCTTTCCCCGAGCTCTTCAGGACAAAGATATTTGATAGGGTCCAGACATACTAATAACTGATTACCAGTTTTTGGCATTAGGTTGTCATAAGTCTCATAGGTGTAAGTTTTGTAAATATGTACAGATTGGGAAAAGTTTTAGAAATCCAATAGATGGAAGTGTAATTGACATTCGTGTATTTATCAACTGTGATTCATGTTCAGTCACTTATTTAGCATCCTGGTATTGTGGGGCATACTGTCTGGGGCGGACTAAGAGAAAATTAAAAGAAAGGGTTAGTGAGCATATTAGGGTGATTTCCAATAGGAATTTGGAATACGCTACTGCCCAACATTCTCACTGTAGTTCTGAACCTGCACAACATAACTGGATGTTTATGGAGATCAATAGAGCCAAGTTAAGACCTCGAGGGGGACATTTAAACAATGTTTTGGCACGAAAAGAAAACTATTGGATTTTTAAATTACAGGCACTTTATGTGCCAGGATTAAATGATAAGACAGGATTGCAGCACCATCCGTAAAATAAAATAAAAACAAGACAGAACACAATGTAATTTAGTCTGTGTATATGCAGTTTAAAAATCAACTGTAAGATTTTGTGGCAATCTAATTAAATGTTAAATGGGTATTGATTGTGTTTTATAAGTTGTTGCACTCAGTGGTGTGAAATTAAATAAACTTTTTCCCTTCTTTTCCTTCCCGTTTTCCCTCTCCCCCCTTTTCCCTTATATTATGTGTAACATATAAAATATTGGTAATACTACTACGTAAAAATGTGTTAATAATATGGTATTGTTTTAAGGCAAAGATTGTTTTTTAATTGTATAAGTGTGTCACAGAAATTAGTGAATGGAAGTTGCTATGCCATTTAAATTAGTAACACCTGACGGTGGCACTATAAAAACATGTAAGGTTGTATAGCACTTTATTCTCTTGATAAAGCGCAGGTGCGTCTGCGTGAAATGTTGAGTTTTTTTGGCTCTGTGGTTTTTGCTGCGAGGGTATGCTGAATTTAAATTAAAGACTATCTGCTTTTTTATAAATGTGTTTGTCTTGGAGTTAGTGTGTGCCAGAGTTTATGTTTTTTGCTTTATTTTTTATGTTACTGCTAGTACTAATAAACACTTTCTGTGGTTTTTCCTATTCTTCCTGACCTGTGCCTTGATGACAGGAAGAAATGTTCTGACCAAAAACCACAGCTGCCAAGCAAGAGAAAAAGTGCTGTGAAATTGCCTTTTTTTTTTCAGTTCAGGACACACACTTCATTTTGTGACCAATTATACCCAAATGCAAAAGATCTATAAGCCCCTGCCTTATTTTTACTAATAGGCCTTTTTTGGGGGTGGGGCAGTGTCCCTTCAGTTGTTGTCCACACGCTTTAGTCAGGAAAATTCAATAAGTGCATCAAATGACCGTTTGCCTAAACATGGCACAAACTCCAATAGTTGATTTCTGACCTCCTTACTCTAAAACCCTACAATTCTAATCCTTTCGGTCAAGTTTATCGATGTTGTCTGTTGCACAGATAAACTACAGAAGCTGACTTTTTCCTTGCTAAATCTCCTCTCTACACGGTTCCTGTTGCACCCGATCACCATAAGCTAGCTTAGAGGCAGTAGTGAAGATCGGAGTTGGGACGTCGCGATTTTGTCCAGGAGAGTCCTGCCACGAGATGTTAGCGTGATTGCTACATGGAGAGAAAAAGAATGGCACACTCTAGAAGAGCTCAACCAGAGACAATCTCATGTGGCACCACAAGATTTCCATCAGTCTCTGGGCAAACCACACAATGGAGGGACAGGACTGGCTGGAAAATGTACTCCTACTGAAGAAAGGTGCGAAATCAGCACCTGGAAATCGGCCCCTGCAAACTGGTAACAAACCTGGGTGTGCTAAAGAACTACAGGCTGATCTAAAATCTTCCTGTTTTGGGAAAGATTATTGAGAAAGTAGAGGTGATCCAGCTCAAGGCACACCTCAAGAAACTGAACATCTATAAAACCATTCCAGTCTGATTCAGGCCCAGGCACAGCACAGAGACCACGCTCGTCAAGGTGTTTAATAACTTGCTCCTGGCAAGGCATAGCTGTGAGTACACGACAGTCATTCTCCTCGACCGCTCATTGGCATTAGATACTGTGCATCACAGGGTTTTGATGGGCTGTCTGGAGGAATATAAAGGGCTCATTAGAACAGCCCTGAAATGGTTTGAGTCATTTCTGTCTGGAAGGTCACAGCAGGTCATAATGAGATCTTACTTGTCCTTTCCTGCTGCTAACTGTTGGGGGGTGGGGGGGGGGATTTTCTCCAGGGTTCAATTCTGTACCTCATGTTAGCTGCAACATACAAGTTGCCTTTGGGATGAGTCATTAAACGATATGGTGCGGGTTTTCACTGCTATGCAGTGATGATACTCAACTGTACTAGTCATTATCTGAGGCACTTCTTGCAGGACAGCTGGATGGCCGACAGCTTGCAGAGTCTTAATCCAGGTAAATCAGAGTTGTTACTGGTGGAACCAGGCCCCCTTAGGTTGGCAAGGCACATGGTATGTCAGTTCTGCCATCTTTGGTAATAGACCATCAGCTGTGGGTAGGATGAAGAACCTAGATGTCAGTGGAAGCTGCAAACCGGCACTGGAACATTATGCATCAGAAGTAGTTCAAACCGGATTTTTCCAACTATGGAATATGTCAGGGATTAAACACTACACCTTGCAGTTGAGGACCTGATGACCTTTGTACATGCCACTGTTATTTTGAGACTCTATTACTGTAATGCTCTGTGCCTAGGGCTGTCTGGAAAGTTGATGTGCCACCTACAGCTGGTGCAAAATGCTGTGGCCACACTGGTAATGGGGGCTACATTCACCAACCATACTTCACCAGCACTGGGCAGCATGCACTAGCTACCTATCAGATGGTGCACAACTTTCAAGACTGCTTTGTTAACTTACAAAGTCCTACAGGGACTGGGCCCTGGCTATCTTAAAGGTCTCTTGACCTTCTATACCCCACGTCACCACCCCTTTGCTCCATCAAGAAAAATCTACTGTCCATCCAAGGGTCATATCTTAAAGAAGAGTCAGCACAAAGGTTCTCAACACTCAAGTATCGGGCTAGACCTAATCTGCGCTTTATGTGCAAACACATTTTTGTCTACTTACTGTTTACTGTAGCAGAGTAGATTGTATCAGACTAATTTTGCTTACTTCTAGGCTGACACCTTCTGTAACTACAAATCCCAGACTCCACCGCAGCTAACATCAGAGCAGTACTGCAGCAATGGGAGATTTAATAGTCTACAGTGTGTGTTAGAGTTTCTAAAATCTTCAATCAGATGTTATACAGTTCTGCTTTTCTCCAGGGGCTAAGTGTAGTACTGTGACTGCACTTAGCCCCAGAAGGACAGCGGGACCAGCGAACAAAAGATCAGAGCTCATAAACTCTAATGCACTGCTGGCTATTGAATCTCCCACTATTGCAGAACTGCTCTGATGTTAGCTGCATGGGAGTCTAGGATCTGTAGTTGCAGAAGGTGTCAGCCTAGAAGAAAACATTTTTTTTTTTTTGCTTTCCTTTTATTGCATTTTTGAAAATAGTATTACAGTAATACAACTCCATGTTGAGGTAAAGTAGAGATTACCACACATCCATACATTGTTACAAACTAGGATCACAACAGCACCCCTCTCACTGTGGTACATCACTGGAAACACAGAAATTAATACTTGTGTCCATTACTTTTCCTAGAAACCTTGTAAATCCATAAGGCATGGGTCACACAACTATCCACAAAAAGAAAGACGTTTCCAGCCACTAATCTGGCTTGCCGCCTGTTACTCCCACAAGTGTCACTACACTATAAGCAAAGAGATAATGCAACATAACGAATTAAAACCTTCAGACAGATTTAAGCTAGTTAGGGTAGGCAGTAATTCATTCAGCATTGTAAGTCCTAAATACCTTGCATTATAATCACCACACAATGAGATGTCAATGAACAAGAACAGCCATTAACCATAGTATTTGCAATAAAACTTTCAACTGAGCGAGTTAACAATAGTGGTAACCAAGGTTTTAACTTGATGATTCAGTACTTGCTAGAGTAAATATGCCATACAGAAACTTGAAACCGAGCCACGCATAGTGCAGTATTGCCTGCCAAAATGATGACTTCTCATGGGGGGAGCTGGATATCAGAAGTCGGGGAAGCGCATGTAGCGCCGTTTTCACATGGTTAAACCAGAAATTTGGCTATTTCCGACAGATAAGGGCAATATATGCCTGCCCAACCATGCTCTCACCCTGACCCCCAGAACCACTCCCCCTGGTGCCCTTAAATGACATTACATTATAGGGCTATCAAACAGCACAATAAATATTTTGTAAAAGCAAGCACTGCGAGTGCTCCGAATCTTAACTTTACAGCATGGCAGTTTCATTATACTTAAGTGTACATCTCTTCCTCCGATTCTTCTCTTTCCACCCTGGCTGCAAATTCTTTTCTAATCTTCTCTGCAAGCCTCCCAGCATCCATTGGGTTTGATAACAACAAAGTCTTTCCTCCATAGTGGACTCTGAGACCTGATGGTAAAAGTAGGTAATGATTCATGCCAAACCCCCTAAGAATCCCCCCGGATGCCATCCAAAGCCTTCCTCCGGGTCCTGGTGCCGTAACTTAAATCTGGGAAGAGCTCTATGTCCCCGTTTCCAGACTTATTACACAGATCTTTTAACAGTTAGCAGCACAGCATCCCTTTCTTCAGGACTCACTGTAACCATAAAGACAGTGTGGGCTGCATTCTCGTCTTGTGCCACCCACCTCAACTTGATATGATATGCCTTTTTAATGTTGAACGGAAAATCCAAAGAGAGAGTCTCTGTAATCCAGTCCACCAGGAAAGTCTTTATGCCTGTGTCTTCCATCGTTTCCAGTAATCAGATTATTTGGACATTTTCTGCCCTCAAAAAAGTCTCTGGCTGTTCATGTCTTGCTCAGAGTCAAATTTTCTTTCTCTAATCCAGTGCATGTGGTCAGGGCTTTCTCTGCTACATATCTGGCTTTATTGGCCGTTGTTTGTGCCAAGTCCATTTTTTTTCCCCCAAGGAGTGCAGTTCAGCTGTTGAACGCCTCCATTTTCCTGTTTAGCCCTTGATGGCTACTAGAAGGGATGCCAGAGAAGGTCTCCCAAGAAGTGCTTGGAAACAACTCCTGTTGCTGCTGCTGTGTGCAGGCCTTTCACTTTCTGCAGCTTAGATATTTGCTGTTTTTCGACTTCACCCTCTTTGCAAGAGCTGAAAATTCACCTGGATTCTCAGCTGGGTCAGTACTTCCACTCAGTTCAGGTCTGGTTCAAGAAAAACATGCCTTTAGATATATTTTTAAAGGTTTTTAGTTAAATCTTTAATGGAGCTCAGCACCATGCATCTAACTGCGCCGGCAGTCAGGCTGCGCCCTTAGAAGTAAACAAAATTAGTCTGATACAATCTACTACACTACAGTAAACAGTAAGTAAACACAAATGTTTCTGCACACAAAGTGAACACTAGGACCAGCCCCACACTTGAGCATGGAACCCTTGGTACTGACTGTTCCCCTTTAAACAATCTGGAGATAGAGGTTTCTTCCCGGCAGCTCCATAATTTGGAATTCAGTACCATATGACCTTAGGAGTTCCTCTCATGGAGGCATTAAAAAGGGGGCTGAAGTCCTTTCTCTTTGCACAAGCCTTTGGTGCCAAGTGCTCTGGCAATGCCTGATGCTCTGGGAACTAAGTTTTATGGAGTTGCTGTTATTTATTAATTTCCATCGATATATTTTTCAATACCTCACAACTCCGATGACATATGTATTTGTTATCTTCTCCTAACACACACACACACACACACAGCCTCATTTAGAGCCAGGCCCTCAATTTCATCTGTGGAAAAGTAAGCAGCAGAGGTTTTTCTGGTAAGCAGGGACCGGTAGGGAGATTTTTCATGCTCAGCAAACCAACACTGGAAATTCAAACAGTGAGAAGTACTTCATTTTGTTTCATTTGTGTATCTGTGTAAGGAATGGAACATAAGGTGAAATAATTTTTCTTTTATTTTTAAGGTCTAGTTTAAAATTTTCAATGAGTATAGGTCGCAGCCATGTTTGTGATGGCAATCGGGGATAAGTTACGTGACCCACGAATTTCCCAGTCAGTTGCCCAGCTTGGGAAAAAAGTTCTATTTTTCAGCTCATGCAGTAGTGGCCTAATAAGTGCAGGCGTCTGGACAGTTGTTGACCAATCAGATCACTGATTTTTTTTCCCTCTTACCCAGTTTATAAAACGTATTAACCCATGACAGCCCTGCATTAGAACTAAAATACATTTACTAAGCTTAAGTCTGCATTACAGATACAATTTATTTACCCAGAGCAACCATATTATTCATCCTAGAGAAGGAAAGGAAGGCTGAGAGGGGGGACGTAATCACAGCGTTCCAAATATGAACAAGAACAGATAGGGACAGGGTTAAGTATGCACAGATGGTTGAGCCGGTGAGTGATAGCAGACCAAGAACACAAAAGGTCGAGCAGTGTAAGACCCAATCTGGTCAACTGCCTGCGCTGAACTATGGCTCACTCATCTGGTACACTGCCTCAATCAAGATTCAACATGTCCGATCAGTCCTATCTATAGAGTTGTTTGCCAGGGATGCCAAGTGACAGCACCGTCACCAAGACCTGCAGTATCTATTGAACAGGCTTCCACATGAATCCTTGTTTAAACTGAACACTTAGTTTGTGTGTAAATGCGACTACTATCAAATGAGTCCTCCTGCCTAGTTGACCTCAACCTGAATTCACAGGATGATAAAAAACTCCCTTCAACCCAAATAAACTGGAGCCAGAGATCCCTCCGATATACTGTGCTAAATGTGTGGAATGATGTAGTACACCTGGAGATACGTAGCACTAGCTCCAGTAAACTATCAGAGTCCAGTTACAAAAATTGCCTCCTCATAAAGCTAAACTGCATTTGCTACAATACTTAACGCTGTCACTGGTTGTGATTAAATACTGCACCTTGGGTACCCTACTTATTCTATTTGCTCTGCTGCCTTTTCTGTACCCTACCGTATCTTACCATACACTGTGATCTTTTTTATCTCTACGTGTCCTTCTATATATTGTGTACAATTCTATTGACATCTGGCTACTCCTGTAAAGGAACCTTGGGTCCTGTGGGCCTACCTGGTGAACAAATAAATAAAAATAAGGGGAAGTCAAAGGTACTCACTGTAACTGTTTTACTACTGATATGCATTCTACAGTTGCACAACCATGGATTTAGCGGATGCTCAGATTACCGCAGAAATGTGACTATGTAAAAGTTAGTAGTTATAACACTAGAAAACATTACTGCACTGTGAGGGTGGATAACATTTGGAAAGAATAACCTGTCTGGGGGTGGGGTGCTGTGGAGCCTGAGCTAAATGGCAGCTTAGGTTTCAAGTTTTGCAAGAAACAGAGAAATGTATAAACTATATTCTTCACCACAGTGACTGGTTAAAAAGTACTTCTCCGGGTGTCGGAGACTACTGGTTGTAATGTGGGGAAGACTCGTAAGAAAAAACAGTCCCAGGAAGGAGCTATCAGTAAAAATGTTTCTATAGTACCTGCCACGAGGTTGGCCCCGAGCCGCAGTACAACCGCAGCAGAAGAATCAGACACAGAAACTCTGCAGACCTTGGGGGCAAAATTAAACACGCTTATTAAATCAGTGACAGGACTTCCAGACAAGCTGGATACACTCGCTAACCATGTCACCACTTTGGAAACTAATTTGGATGTGGTGCAACTTGTGATGATAGAGGCTACAAAAAGGTCCGACTCGGCAATGGGAGCAGTCGCAAACATTATGAAAGAAAATCACCAGCTCCATTCTCGCCTGGAGAACTTGGAAAACCAAGCTCGTTCGGCCAACCTCAGAATCACAGGTCTGCCCGAAGGCTGCGAAGGAGACCATCTATTGTCCTTTTTGGCAGACTGGTTTCAGCAACAATTTTGAGGAAGAACAACCTGTGGCCAGTAAATATGCAAGGCCTACCAGTTATCCACCCCTGAGGGCAACCTGAAACCCTGATGCCCCACGAGTCGAGTGGTGCCCTGACATGCGCGGCACTAGGGAGCGTCACATTAGCACATTGAAAGAAACTGTTACTTCAAGATGGGATTCAAATTTGATGTTCCCGACCTTAGCTATGCCACGAGGCAAAGAAAAACAGGAGTGATGGTGTCAGGCGTTCTTCAGGAGGCTGGAATTCCAGATGGTATGGTGTTCCTGGCCAGAATTTGGACTGTCCACCAAGGCAGAGAATACATCTTTAGTGATCCTGCTGATGCCTTGAAGTGGGCCCAGAAACATGGGGTTAGACGTCCCGACCCGGAGGATGTCAAGGCTACCAGCTCAAGAGGAAACTTGAATTTTGGGACTGGCCTATGGTTTAGTATGCTCTATCATAATGTTAGCTATACATAAGTAGGTCTGGTCAGATCATAAATCAGAACTTTGCTGTGTTTTTATATATTGCTATAGCATATTTTATAAACGCCATATTTTTGAATTTGATGAATTGCTTGAAACTGTTTTAATTTTACACAGGTGTGTATTTCTTTGTTAATGCACAGCTCCTTATAGGTCTTTCTCACATAGGAGACCAAAGACTTGGACATTTCTTTAGTGGTCTCATTTGGCATTTATTGCCGTGTCACTCATGGACTCATTATCACAGCATTTATATGGACATTTTCACTTTTGAATTTAGAGTTTCTCCCTCTATATGATGAATATTAAGACATGGCTATTCCTGTATGGTTTATATTAAGAGGAGTGGCGCTCTCATCATTGCAAGTACATATATTGAAGCTATTCATTAAACATTTTACTGTATGTAATTGCTTGAAACAATAAACATATAGCACACACACACACAAAAAAAAAAAGAAAAAAAGAATAACCCGTCCAATAAAGTTGTGGAAGCTAGCACAATTCAGACTTTAAGCAGGACCAGATTAAGAGTTCGGAGGGAGACGAGCACTGAGGATTACACAGTATGATCTGGTTTAGCATTCTACCTGATACTCTTAGATGTGTTAGTATTCAGTTCTGGTATAGTCACAGTCATGCAGCAGTAGGTATGGACAAGATGGACCCTAAATCCCTTCTGTCTCCACAATACTACGCTACATTAGGGTTGCTTTTTAGTTACCCTGGATAGCCCTACAGTAGGGTTGCCCTTTTATGCACTCTGGATAGCCTACACTAGGGTTAAACATAACACAGAAATATAGACCATGAGGGCAGAAAAAGACCTATAATGTATGGGAGAGGGTGATTACTACCCTGAAATTGGCAAGTTTACAACATTGTTATGGTATTGTGACGTCAAGAGGTTGTTAACCCCTCTTGACTACGTCACAATGATACCATAACAGCTTTGACTCCTTTGTGCATGCGTGTCCCTAGTCATTCGTCAGAAAAGTACATTTTCTTTCACCATTTCCCTATTAACACATTAGCTGATTTTATGCTTGCTTAGAAGTCCTTTTTCTTCTCTTGCCCCCTTCCAGACTACTTACTGTAAGAGTGCTCCATAGGGCACGACATGCTCTGCACCAATCTTCCAAAGTCGGCACCCTCAGAAGATGACATGGCGATGCTACTCACAACACAGTGCAACATCTTTCAATGTGACCTGTTCGGACCAACCGGATCGCTGTGGAGTATTTTTATTTATTTATTTATTTAATTTAAATCAGTTCAGTTTTCTAGGTGACATTTAGATTGTTGTTATCATCTCTTGTCCCATACGCTATAAAATATAATGCTGGGAATTCGGGTGATAACCGTACCGAAAAATCAGCTTCCGTGGTTGCTAGGGCAGTAAACCTCTCAAGCTGTGCTCTCGAGGTTTATCATCTTGTCCAGCAACCAGTCAAGGTGATTACAGCATGGTCATCACCCAATCCCAGGCATTATCCTCTATATTGTCCATCCAGTCTGCCCACAACACTTTTATCAAATGGCGGTTTGTTCACACCATCCACCATCTTGTTCCATGTTCTCCACCCCAGTACTAATCCTTAACTCTGTCACAGCCATGCTTGAAACGACTGATGGCTTTGCACCATCACCCTCAACTGGCAGATTGTTCCACTGCTCAACCACTCTCTAAAGCAAAATGTTCTCACGTCCCTTCTGAATCCACCCCCCCCATACCAGCTTCCACTGATGTCCTCACGTTCTAGATTCACTATTCCTGCTAAACAGTTCCCCACAGTTCCATCTTGTTTATTGCTTTCGAGGTTACTTTGTATCTACCCTAGATAGCTCTACATTAGGGTTACTTTTTATTTGCCCTGGATGGCTCTACATTAGGGTTACTTTTTATTTACCTGGGATGGCCCTACATTAGGGTTACTTTTTATTTGCCCTGGGTGGCTCTACATTAGGGTTACTTTTTATTTGCCCTGGGTGGCTCTACATTAGGGTTACTTTTTATTTGCCCTGGGTGGCTCTACATTAGGGTTACTTTTTATTTGCCCTGGGTGGCTCTACATTAGGGTTACTTTTTATTTGCCCTGGGTGGCTCTACATTAGGGTTACTTTTTATTTGCCTGGGTGGCTCTACATTAGGGTTACTTTTATTTGCCCTGGGTGGCTCTACATTAGGGTTACTTTTTATTTGCCCTGGGTGGCTCTACATTGAGGTTACTTTTATTTGCCCTGGGTGGCTCTACATTAGGGTTACTTTTTATTTGCCCTGGGTGGCTCTACATTAGGGTTACTTTTTATTTGCCCTGGGTGGCTCTACATTAGGGTTACTTTTTATTTGCCCTGGATGGCTCTACATTACGGTTACTTTTTATTTGCCCTGGATGGCTCTACATTACGGTTACTTTTTATTTACTCTGGCTAGCTCTACATTAGGGTTACTTTATCTGCCCTGGATGGCTCAACATTAGGGTTACTTTTTATTTGCCCTGGATGGCTCTACATTAGGGTTACTTTTTATTTGCCCTGGATGGCTCTACATTAGGGTTACTTTTTATTTGCCCTGGATAGCTCTACATTAGGGTTACTTTTTATTTACCATAGATAGCTCTACATTAGGGTTACTTTTTATTTACCATAGACAGCTCTACATTAGGGTTACTTTTTATTTACCATAGACAGCTCTACATTAGGGTTACTTTTTATTTGCCCTGGATAGCTCTACATTAGGGTTACTTTTTATTTACCGTAGACAGCTCTACATTAGGGTTACTTTTTATTTGCCCTGGATAGCTCTATATTAGGTTACTTTTTTTGCCCTGGATAGCTGTACATTAGGGTTACTTTTATTTGCCCTGGATAGCTCTACATTAGGGTTACTTTTTATTTACCATAGACAGCTCTACATTAGGGTTACTTTTTATTTGCCCTGGATAGCTCTACATTAGGGTTACTTTTTTATTTGCCCTGGATAGCTCTACATTAGGGTTACTTTTTATCTGCCCTGGATGGCTCTACATTAGGGTTACTTTTTATCTGCCCTGGACGGCTCTACATTAGGGTTACTTTTTATTTGCCCTGGATGGCTCTACATTAGGGTTACTTTTATTTGCCCTGGATGGCCCTACAGGGAGGGTTACAGAATAACACAATAATTTAAGGTCAGGTGGGACTCAGGGAGACTGCACCACTGGCCAGCAGCACTGCATTACGCTACTGTGCAGGCGACCTGGGTTTGGAAACAAACCACGAGCTGCTGCTTTGGGAGGCAGGCTTGGCTGGGGATCCTCTACTCTAACTCTGTGCTACAGTTCAGGACTCAGTGCACAGAGAGCAGCCAGCCCCACAATTCACCACACAATCCAACCCAACACTATACCCACTTGCATCACTGTGCTGCCTCGATCATGATGCCACTGGGTCAACTACTGAGTCAGTTTAACAGATGCAGCCAAGGCACCAATTGTGCAATGTGTGTTTGTACTGAAGCTGATTTTGATGCACTTTACTGGGGACACTTGCATTGCACTGGTTGCAATAAATGGTTAGTCTCCTTGCAGATTGATTTCCGGCATCATGACAGGGTCTGCACTGTGATGCAAATGAGTGTAGTGTCTTCTTGTTTTATAGGCTAGGCTGCAGCAGCCACAATGCAGCAGTGTGCTTTGCTCAGGGAGGGTCAATGCGGGCTCTGGCACCACAGTGAACCCTGTGACTGGGCCAGCCAGTTTGTTCCTGCTGCAGGGTGCGCCATGTCGTGCATGGAGGGTCACTGGATGTCTGCCCTCATGTTGAGGGAGATGGGAGGGACCAAAATGTGTCAGAAAAGCCCACGTCTGTCTAAATGATGGCCAGGGCCTCTAGAACACCCCTAGTTCCTACCGGCACTGGACCCTAGACCATACAAGGGACTGCCTCAGGTGGAGGAGAGGACAGCCTTCTCTAGAAGCCCCTGCCATGGAAGGGGAGCTCTGAGGATAACCGGAGGGTTACCAGGGTCTGGGGTCAAAGACAAGCCAGTATATCCCTAGGATCAAGGTATAACCTTTTAATGATGAGTGGCTGGAAGGGGAGAAGAAACCTAGGCCCATCAGGTCCACCCCCATCTTCATAAGTAAGGATTAATAAAATACTATGCAAACATGTACTAATTTATAGGGTTATCCCCACCAATGCTACTACCCAAGCTACTTGTTCATTCCTTTGGTAATCAGAAATTTGTCCAGGCTTCTTCTGAAGTCCTCTACTGTCTTCGTGTCAATGGTCAACTGGCAGGTTGTTACATAGGTTCACCACCCACTGGGAGAAGACGTGCCTCCCACCACTACCCCTGTATTTACCACATCTGAGTTTCAGTGCACATCCGCTCTCCTGGAGCACACCATATCAAAATAGATCTATCTGCTTGCTCCGTGGTGCTGAGCGGTGAGGCATTCGCCTGGCACATTGGCAACCCATGTTTGGGCTCCCAGCCTAGGATGTCAGGGGCGGAGGCCATCAGGGAGGGTGACAGATTCCGTGTGGATGTTCTCCTCCCGGGGGAGGGTGCTGCAGAGCCACACTCAGAGAGCAACACCTACTGGTGTGCAGAACCTTGCCAGTGTAGGTGACCACACGTCAGCTGGCTCCACCTCCAGGGTGTCGCCACGGTGAGTGCCACTGGGGTGTGGGGAAGGGCCAAGAAAAACAGAAACATAGAAACATAGAAACATAGAATTTGACGGCAGATAAGGACCGCTTGGCCCACCCAGTCTGCCCATTTCCCTACCTACTGGATAAGCTGCAGATCCTAGTTAACCAGCAGCCTACTTCTTCCTACCCCCACCCCCCAGAATTGCCTTATGACTATCCCATGCATGCTTGAATTCCCCACTGATTTTGACTCCACAACCTTCCTCCGGAAGGCCATTCCATGCATCCACAACCCTCTCTGTGAAGAAATACTTCCTTAAATTACCTCTGAGCCGCCCCATCTTCAATGTTTATTCTTATGTTTTGTGTTAACTGTCAGGTTTTGTTATGTCTCTGCTGTTTTACTTCCTGACGTGGGACCTTTGTAAAAGAGTGTATACTCAAAGGTTGTAACTAGAATTACCAAATAAATAAATAAATAAAATACATGGTATGGGTATACCAGATGACAGTAATAAGATGCAGCAATTTAAAGGCAGCAAATAGTAAGCTCACAACAACATGCTGAACTCAGTACCCATGCTCAGCTGTCCACAGTTGATTAAGTCACTGGCTAGTGTTTCAGTGTCACAATATAATGAAGTGTTCTTCAGAGCAACTGGATCACTTTAGAACAGGCCTTATTTTCTACTGAATTAAAGGCACAGTGTATGGACAAATAATGTCCCCCACACACACACACTAGAATGCAGGCATAAATAACAAATAGGCATAGAAAACTATAATCTACATGAGGCAATGTAAAAGCCTAAAACATGAGAAATTATGTTACATTTATATGCAAGTTCATTATCTCAATACTGGAGAAAAAAGGACCCACAAGGCCTTCAAATCCAGAAACCCACCATCCTTTGATTCAGATGACCTTAATTTTGAGAGAATTTCAGCAAGTGTTAAATATATGCAGACATGATCTCATGTTAGTCACAGTTAAGAAAATGCACAATGTGACAAAACAGGAGCAGAAATTAAAGAAATGCAACCTAAAGTATTTGAAGAATTTTTGGGAAGGGAACTTTATCTTTAAAAGAGCAACTGGAACAGCAAATCACTAGATATTGGAATGAACTTAAGATTTACAAACAAAGAAAACATGAAAGAAATGCCACTGAGTGTTGTGAGGAGATGGTGAATAATTGCCCACAGAAACACCACCAAAGAGCCAGGCTAAGAGTTAATTTAAGATTACATGGTTACGATCTCTCATCCAGTTAGCAAAGTGAATCAGGTGACAAATCAGTACCAATACAAGACACAATATCTAATCAGTTGTGCAAACATTTTTTTAAATGAACTGGGGGAAAGATCCAGCATAGACTTGTAGAATCGCAGCAGGGACAGAGGAGGGGAAGCTGTGGAGGGGCAAGGAAAGAAAGAGATGGCTGAGGGAACAGAGGAGGCAGAATGAACTAAAATCAGTACCGCAGATACTTAGTACCTGTCTCGGCCTGCCGGATGACACCTGCCTAGTTTCCCCATGCCACAGCCCCCTTAATGCCTCACTCCTGCCCCACTAGCCCTGTATGCCACAGAGGACCCCCCAGGAATGCTACTCACCCCCCACACAACCCTAACAGCAGGGATAAGCCGGACCCGCCGAGACATAGAGACAGCCTGAGGAGTGCCTGGGGAGTTAGGTGGCAGGAAGTGGCAGCAAAGGGTGAGACTGGCAGGCAGAATGTGATGATGAGCAGCCAAAAGAGTAGCAGGTCGGGGGTGCAGAGGAGGAAAAAAAAAAAAAAAACATCTGTCTGTTCGCTCTGGATGATACCCATGACTATGTGGAAGATGTGATACCATGTACCCTATCAGCCTCCTCCTCTGGTGAAATACAAGCAGGCCCCAGCCTCTCTGTATAGCTTTGTCCCCATTTGCTTTACCCTGGATAGTATACCATTAAGGATGCAATTTATTTCCTGGAAAGCCCAGCTGAGATGCAACATTCTCATTTTGAGCTGGGTCCTGCTTCTACACTACTTTACAGCTTGGCAGATCTGAAAGCACAGGGAGGTAAAATAACTTGCTCAGGGTCACTCATGTTTGTCCAAGAAACTGAAAAGGCAGATAACCAAAATGATCCGGGGCAACAGGCAAGGACATACGAACAAAAATTAAGTCTTAAATAATTAAGGAGGCAGTATAGCGCAGTGGTTTAAGGCTCTGAGCTGCAAATCTGGAGACATCCAGCAGACCAAACCTGGGTTTGAATCCCACAGCCCCCACTTGCATACTGTTTGACCCTGAGCAAGTCACTTAACTTCCCTGTGCTCCCAGGTTGAACCTGTAAACAAGCTTTCAGCTTAGTGTGACACTCCTGGTTAAACAACTGCAAAAAAAAAAAAAAAATTGGAGAGCTTCAACGTACTCACTAGAGGCCAGAAAAGAGAAAAGGAGACATAAATGAAACATTTACATACATGCAGGTATTAAAGTGGATTCCAGAGGGCTGTTCACAACCAGTGGCAATACAACACCGGGGTCTTCAAAGGACACAAAGAAATACTATTTCAGAGGATAGAAGTAGAGGGTTGCAACAAGCTAACCAAAACACTGGTCAGTGCAAAAACAGTAGAGAGCTTTAAGAGTGGGTGGGAAAGGAAAAAAAAGTTGGTCAAAGGATCAGGATGGGCAGGGGAGAGGCAGTTGGGCATGATCACCAAGGAGGCACGTACAACCTCATGGACCAGACTATATAAACCGCAAGGCCATCTTCTGCTGGCACCTTTCTATATTTCTGTGCTTCTATGTTTATCACATCACTGACCATCTTTATTTATTTTTTATTTATTTAGTTTTTGTTAACCGGGTAGGTGCACTAGCCATAAAATGACTATTTTCAGGCACGACCCGTGAGAGTACAACAAAAAGAGAACAGCTGAACAACAGCAACATGGGTACAACAATACAAATAGAAGAACAGTACAGCAGTGCTACAAAAACACAATGAGTAGAAACAACAAAAAATAATGGCAAGCATTATACAAATAATGGCAGTAAGATATATAATAAGTGCAGAAACCATGGACCTGACCTATGGAGTGAAAAGGGTTAATAAGATAGTAAGGTTATATAGAGAGAAATGTGAGGAATGTTCAAATCTATCAAAGTCATACAGCAACCAGTGCATGTGTGCAGTGGATTCGAGCCTGGTATCTCTCATTTTAAAAGTTCAGCCTCATAACCACTGCCCCCATGAGAAACTTCTAGCCAACATCGCTGCCCCTGGTCCAGCCTGCCAACACTATGTGCCCTCGATTCCATTTCTAGACTTGCAAGCAATTTAAGGAACAGTAGGATACATCCAAATTCCAGCAACTAGTTGCTGCTGGAATCTCGGCTGCATTGATTATGTTTAACATGGATTTATAATAACACTACAAGGGTGTCCTCCATGTGAAACCAGCAGCACAAAGACAAAAAATCAGTCAATAAAAAATGACATATGTACACAATGATGTGACTGATAGCAGTATTGATTTGCAAATGTCAGACCATTCATACAGGAAGTCATGAGCTGTTTAAAGGAATGAAGTCCTGGGTACATAATGCTCTTCAGTGTCTCTACATTAAAAGGGGCAAGAATCACCTTTAAATAACAAACCAACTAAAAACATCTGCTTTCAGACAGGTTTACAACTTGCTGAAATGCATCAGCACTGAGCAAGATGCACTGAGAGAGGGAGAGAAGGGGAAGGGCAGCATAACCTGCAGACTTTAAAATTAAAAACTCAGGCTAAGATTTTAATTTGTGTATGTGTGTGTGTGTGGGGGGGGAGACATGAATAAGGGCATTGCATCTTTAAAATTAAAATGCCACACAAGTCTTTCAGAGCTCTCCGTCTGTGAAAATACCTTTTCCAGCCACTGCCCATCCCAGAGCTGTACAATGTGCGTGCGCATGTTTTGCTGTACAAACTTTACTTTGTTCGAAAGTAACACATTTACAACTGTTAGAAAAACTCCTCCCAAAAGCCCCTCAAGGGAGAGGGTAGAGATGCTTCCATCCCCCGACTACATCACCTTTACCTGCTTGAACGTACAACCCCAGCTCCCCCAACACTTTGCAATCCCAATACTGCACTGTCTGAAACAAATCATCAGAGGGCTGGAAGAGCCATGTTCCAGCCCCTTCCTACCTGCTTTAGGTTTCTCCAAGCGACCAAAGTGCCAGAAAGGCCAGGCTCGATTGGCCTGAGGTTTCTTTTTGTGATGTGTGTTGCCCATGGCTTACGTCCCCAGTGCTGGATCGAAGTAGCACACTGTGTGCTACTTGACTGTAGTGACAGGCACTACCTTGGCTAGGCTCCAGCAGCAAAGGCAGCGACTCCTCTCCTCCTAGCTGCACTGAAACTCCAACCGAAAGATCCAATCAGTCAGACATAGCCCCAGCCAGTAGGAAGATGAGGAGGGATTTACTGAAACAACTTCATGACTCTTCCACACCCAGCCACTACCTGATAACTCATTTTTCTGCAGCTCTGCTGCCTCCTATCTGGGATTCACTTATATAAAGCTTCTTCTAGATATTGTTTTTACATGCTGGCTGTCTACAATGGACTAAATCTGATGAGACAATTAATTTCAGAGCACTAAGAAGCGGTGAGCATTAGCAAAGGCTGCACTTTTGGCCCCAAAGTATACAGTACTTATATTTCTCCTGGCTTTTTTTCCAGTCTTATAGCAAGCCTCCTAACATCCTAGCCATTGGGTCCTCCTGCTCACCTTACTTAAAATTCAGCCAACTCCCACTATTCGGAGTTCCCTCAGCCTTACCTCCCTGGTCTGGCTTCCCTGCCGCTTGTCCTCTGTTGCAGAGCTGCCACCCCCACCCCTCCCCCACTGTGGGCCAGGAGGAAGGAAAGGAAATGGTCTCAGCGCGGAGCCTGGGGCTGGTCCAGACGGACGTTGGGAGGGGCTAGTCGTGACTTCAACCATTCCACTCTTGTGGCAATGTTCTCTGTCCAACTTCCCACGTCCTCTGGCAGTGATTGTTAAAGTGCTGATGTCACCATGTCAGCACAGCACACGCTGAATGCCCACTACTCCATGTCTTCTCCCTGGGAGCACCAAAAGGTGATCAGAGAGCAGCACAGCTGTTCTCACATACCCAGTGATGGAGAGCAACATCTAGGAGCCATGAGCCAGGTGTATGGTTCAAACTTGGTCTTCAGCATGGCAACCTGCCCCTCATGGCAACCTACCTCTAGCCATTATGCACCGGATGTCCCATCATTAGTAGTTTTAATCCATTCAACCATTTAAAAAAATGTAATTAGCGTTTAAATTATTTTTTTATTAACATCTAATATTACATACATTTTGCATATTTATCAGCTTGTATAGTTAATTTTGTTGTGGTCACAAGAAAAGCAGTCAGTGTGTAACAGTGCTCTACATGTCCATCAAAATGATAGCCAAACTCCATGTTTAATTTCAGTTTGGCTAGCTTAGATATCACTTAAGTGGCCAATTTGACTACCAGAAACACAAGTAGTTCAGTTTTAAAATGTACACAGAGAACAACATAGCAAAATACAAACAGATGCAGGCCGAAATTGACCCTACGAGTCCGCCTGCTACCAACAGTGGTCATAGCCTTTTACTCCCCTTTTATCTGGTAGGCATCCAACATTTTAAATGTATTGACTTTCATCATTTATCTGTACCACTATCCATGGCAGACTGTTCCACAAGGATACAACTATCTGGGTGAAGATGCAATGTCTGGTATTTTTTTTTTTTATTTAGTTATTTAATCAGGTGAGACACACTAAGCTGAAAGCTTTTTTACAGGTGCAACCTGGGAAGCACAGGGAAATTAAGTGACTTGCTCAGGGTCACACAGTATGCAAGTGGAAGCTGTGGGTATTTGTTGCATAATAGGCCAGGTGACAGGGCTGGGAGGGTTGGTGGGAAGGAGGGCCTTTATTTTGGCTACCAGGACTTTTGTCTTGGCCAGTCAGATTTGAGATTGGTGACCACTGTGGCTACCCGAGTAAACCTTGATGTAGAGCACTACAGTCTGAGCAAGCAAGGATGGTACAATAAATGCCAGACTACTAGATGTGTTAGGAGTTCATGTGCACAGGACAACCAGCCAGACAGTGTAAAACAAATGCTACAATGCGCTTCGGTCACAATGGGTGGCTGGGTTTTTTATGCAGAAGTTCAAAGCAGCAGTGCAATAGTTCCACCAAAATCTGAGTGTTTTATAAATGTTTAGTTTTGTTTTCTCTAGAAAAAAGATGTCATATTTGGCGAGAAACTGCACTGTAGACCTGGCAAGGGTACAAATCGAAAAATAAACTCATGATGAGCAGCACAAGAGGCATATAGAAATGTAGAATTGATACATACTAATCTTTTATTAATTGTAGCTGAAACTAGTTTTTTTGGAAGAACATTATTTCTTGCACTGCTGCTTTAAAAATATTAGTAGCTCTGGTAGAGGGGGCTCTTAGCTGACGCCAGCCATACCATTCAAGAATGACATCAAATTGTATCTCATACCCATAATTTGCTTCAAAAGCCTCTTCAGGCTGCATTTTCCAAAGGTTTACTACCCGCTGACTATAAACATTCTGTCTAATTTGTCCCTTGACTCCTTGTGTTTGAATTGTTAGATTCTAACAGAAGTCTAATAGTGATGTCATACTAGGGTACATACATACCGCCCAGCCACCCGCCAAATGACAGGTACACATATCTGGGACTGTCTAGTACAGTATGCCCTGCAAGCCCATACTGTACCTGTCATTCGGTGGGCGGCCGGGCAGTATGCAGGTGGTTGCAGCTGCCTGCCGAATGATGGGGAGGGGTGGGTACGGGTGCTGTGTGGGTGGGGGTGACACTGGATCACCAGGTTATTGATATAAGGAGATGTACTGCGATCGCGGCAACAGGTGGAAGGGTACCACTAGATTACCAGGGCATACGCTCTCAGTATTATACGGTGATCGGGGACACGGGGTTGTCACTAGAGTACAGGGAATATTTCACAGTATTTTACGGCGATCAGGGACACAGAAGGGAGGTGCCATTCTACTACCAAGGGGATGTAGGTGCTTGTAGATGGTGTTCTGGTGGGCGGTGGCCACCACAGCTGGTGCTGCTGCACCCTGCAACACAGCAGTCCACCTGTGGGTGGCCAGGATTGTTCTCACTTTCATGGGCTCAACTTTGAGCCTCCCTACGTGGCGAATGCAGAGTTGTGCCAGCATATCTGTCACACATCCCAGGCTGAATATCGGGATGCGCCACATATGCATGGTACGCCCCGCATCTGCACCACATACGATTACATTGCACCCCAGTGCAGCGGGATTTGTGTTGTGCCAGGCAGCCCTTTCAATATCCTGCGAGGGCTAACTCTGTTACACCATGATGCAACCCTTTTGAATATCCGGGCCATGGTGTAAAACACATCGTGCCCCCCCAAAAACCTTCACACAGTCTATGTATACCCAGAACACTAAAATCCTCCACCTACTTAGTAACCCTAACAAGGACTTTTAACCAGCTTCCCCATCTCCCATCGCCGGAGCCCTTCCTGACCTAACAGGGGTTTTTAAGTGGTTGTTTCAGCCCTTGAAGGTCCTCTCCTAATCTCTAAATATGGAGTCTTCCCCTCTTTCTGCCTTGAATGACTGCCCTGAAAAGGTCTTCAAACTGTTTTCTAGCATTTATAATGGCTGTCAATTACCCTTAACCCAGGCCCCCCCAGTCAGTAGACAGCCCTGAAAAGGGTTTTTAATTTGCATGCCCAAAACTCTGCAGTTTGTGAACAAGAGCTAGTCTTTGGCTGTTCCTGCAAGTATCACACTTAGAGAAATGAGGTAAACAGAGCAGAAAACAAAAGGAAGACAGGCAACTGCACATGCACAATGACAAGGAACATATCCGTAGTCTAGTCCTACTGCACCACTGTTTCTATTTTTGCTGCTTCATGAAACCGCTGACCACACAGAAGAGCCCATCAAGAAACGATGGGTTGAATGGACATCTCTCAACATGTAACATCATGATACTGGAACATCCATAACCCAATCTGTATGGTGGCAGCATCTCCTGGATCCTAGTACCCACTAATGCTTTTTCACTAGACATACTGGGTTCAGAGATGGACTTGGGAGTCAGAGGGCTGGCCGGTAGGAGAAGAATTGAGTGTCCTGGCGATGGCTCTCCTTCTCGGGGTGGGGGGGGGCTTGTGTCCAATGCACCACTGACCCCTGGCGGAGGCTGGGTGCCAGCAGCGACTGGTGCCGGTATTCTGTGAGAGGTGGGCCAGACATCGGCATTAGTACCTTGGAAGTCATTGCACATCCCACCTCGTAGGGGTCTTTCACTGAAAAAATCCCGGGGATCCCGTCAGCAAGATAACGTCCTCCCTGCACCACGACTCCTCGTCCCCTCATCCCGTTACCATAGTTCGGTCCTTCAGGGAACCGGTAGCCCTGCCTGGGGGTAAGCCAGGGTGCCTTTGGGTACCACTAACAGGAGTACCGTCGGGGAACCAGCAGCCCAGCTGTAAAGGGAAAGCCAGGGTACTTGCTGGGTGGAGGTGCGTTCCTGGGTCACAGACATCGGGGCAGAGCTGTGGGGATAGCAGGGAGGGACTGATGGTGACCGGGGTGGATCCGACAAAAAAAAAAATCAATCAATCAAAGCAGCTGTGACCTGGTGATAACTTGGTGTGTGGGACAGACAGACAGGTGGTTATTTCTACCCCTGCACCCTGTCAATTTGTATTTTAGATCAAAATCTCATCACAAACAGTTACTTAAATTTAAAGCAGTCATTTATGTTACAGGGAACATTGTGTTCTAATACCATTTTAGATTAGACTTTTCCTCTCATTTCACAAGATGCCCTAATTCTGAGGCCACTACAGCATTCATTTGAGATAATTAACCCTTGCTGTGCCACCAGCGTGTATACACGTCCTAAAAACCTATATGTTTCAAATCGTCTGGCAGCCTAAGAGTTAAAGCAGCTCCATTAAATATAGCTTTTCCCAGGTTTTCATCAATATTCTAAGCTATATATATACTGTGTATATATATATATATACACACACACATATATTTTTATATATATATATATATATATATATATATATATATATATATATATATATATATATATATATATATATATATATATATATATATATATGGACACAACCTGGTTAACACTTTTTGTCTAACTAAATGAACTGCTAGCATATGATGGACACTGCTCCATGACCTTATAGGCTGGGAACATCTGGACTAACTTCTGGCCACAAAAATATGAAGGTGAAAAGCAACTACAAACACACATCACCCACTGAACTGATGAATCTATGAGATTATTTTTGCATGTCACTAGTTACTACGTATAGCTAAGCAACGATCCTGAAAGCCCGGCATGTGCCCAACAGAGAGGGAGGACTCACAGACACTGCTCCCAGATCTCAGTGGAGGAGCTATGATGAAACTGCCGCTAGGGTGAGGGGGGAACAGAAATTGAAAGTAACAAAATAACTCCTCCACAGCCAGGCAGAGAGACTGGGTTTTGTTCTGACAAATCTGTGCCTTTATTATGTGTATTTGTATAATGATATGTATTTAAAATTCTGTACTTCAGGAAAGCTTTGTAAATGAGCCAACACTTACAGTTGGTTATTTTTCACCTTTTCCAGTTTTAAATCAAAATCTTGACTCGTGTTAATAATGTGCACCACATCTTAACACATACTACATTAATATTATTACAATACAGAGAATAAAGTATGGGTCTGGGTGTGTAAGAAGAATTTACACACCCAAGGGATTCGATGCTATATAAACCTCAAGCAAAGCTCAGGGTTTATAACACACCTAGTCCCATATTTTATTTTATACAATTGTTGGGTTTCTTTTTGCCTCAGCAATTATATAAAATAAAAAGGCTGCTGCGCCACTGCAGTCTGATTAAGTCATAGCATGCGGTCGGCTTTCACTTTTATTTAAAATGTTGTTTTTTTTCCCCAATAATGTGAGGGTGGTCGATCTGATAGCCATGTGGTACATTTCAGTTACTTACTGCCGAGTGTCCGTGGCAGTTTCTCTCCATGTTGGGTTTGTGGTTCGTGAAGGAGACAGCCATCGAAAATCGAGGAGCTCGAGCAGGTGCATGCACAGAGTGGGGGAAACAATGTGCGTGTTTGCCATTATAAACGCTCCTTTATAACAGCAAATTACGCCACGGTTCCCCTATGGGAAAAAGAGAAAGCCATTAATTATATATAGAATAATGGATGGGGAAGTGTGTGTCGCAAGAATATAATTACTGGCGACCCTCTTTTTTTTTTTTTGCATAATATGTTTATTAAATTTTCCACCATAAAACAAAGGTACAATCACATATACTCCATACACGTTAATACCACATTGATTCAATTTGTACCTGTACCCCCCAACATTTCTTTTTACATCAATTTTTTTAGTTTATTCGTCTTTCCCAAGAAAAAAAAAAAAACACATACACCTACATTATTTTTAATCCCATCACATCTCACTTCATTAACTCTATACATTGCTAGTTTGTTCATGTTCATTGACTCCTGTACATTGCTAGTGTTTTTATTAACCCTTCATCTCTCATTTGTTATCAATTCTGGATGCTTTCTCCTGTTCCAGCTCATTTTTAATAACCGTTCCTCAGCCTTTCTACACATTGAACCATTACCCCTATTCTTACAGCCTTTCCTAACATTTCCTCTCTTCTGGGATAATGAAAACATAAATGTTCCCCACACTTTCCAAAACTGATCCTCTCTATTTCTTGCTACATAATATCGTTTTCCAGGCCGAGAGCCTGCAGGCTTAGGTTTTTCCACTGCTGCAAAGTGGTAGTATCACCTGAAACCCATATGTGTTTAGGATGCAGTGTCTGGCCAAACAACCAGAATCCGTACCCACCTCGGGAGGGGTCTCCAATCCTCTTCCTCAGAGTCATCTACCCCCAAAAAAATGAACAGCGGATTTTTTCCCACTTGCCTACCCCACATCCTTCCCATCTCCGTGGCTACTCCATCCCAAAATTTTTCAAGGTGAGGGCATTCCCAAAAACAGTGCATATAGGTGCCCTCCCCCTTCTTGCATCTCCCACACAGAGGTGATATCTCGGGACGAAATCTGTGAACCATACTTGGGGGGCAGTAGAGCCTATGTAGGAACTTATAGTAAGACTCCTGGTATTTATTACACACCAATAACCCTTTATGTAATTGCAGTAGTAATTCCCATCCCCGATCAGGTATCTCCCTTTTCAGATCCCTACTCCATAACATCCTAGTTTTACAGGTATAAGCGGTAGACATTACGCCCCATTTTGCCAGCCTTCCTATTATTCCCTCGCTCCCTTCCGGGTACGAAGTACAAGATGCTCGATCTCCTCTAAGGGAGAACCCACCACCCGATCCCTTTCAATTGTTTTAGCATGATTTCTTGCCTGAAAGATTCGGAACATACCCAACCCCATACACCCACCTAACTCTTCCCCCGACATTAGTCTCCTTCCCTTCCATAAATCTTTTACACACTTAACCCCTCTCTCCTCCCAACGTAAAAATTCTGTATCTTCCAACCCTACTACAAAACCGGATTCCCCCAGTGGAAGCAGCAGCGCTCTTCCCTGATCTTCTCCTACCCACTTCAATATTTGTTCCCACCCTCCAAGACTGAGACCACCAGGAGGATTTGGATCTGACTGACCAACTATATGCCTTTTTCCCTCCTCTTCTCAGGAACGCCAAAAGCCTTACCACCCTCCCTTCCTCTAAATCTAACCACCCCTGCCTCTGGCAGCCTATTCACCTAACTCTAACAATCTATAGTGCATAGCTAAAGCATAGTTCCTTAGTCAGGGTAGATTTAGGCCACCTGTCCCCATCTGCTTGAAGCCTCTGAAGGCTCACTGTCAGGCCTCCTCCTTCCACAAAAAGCCTGAAAGGCCTTATCCATCCTCTTCACATTCTTCTTATTAAGCCTACCGCAGCATTTGCATCAAGTACAGTATTCGTGGCAAAGTATCATTTTATAAGATTTATACGTCCAACCATGATAGAGGTAGATCTCTCCACCTTCTCAACTCCTCTTCTACATTCTGTACCATCGGCCCCATAATTTAATTTGTAGAGCTGACTCAATTCATGCCCTATTCGAATCCCCAGGTATGTAAACTCTGCTTTTGCCTTTTTAAGGCCCCAAGCCGTATTTCCACACTCTTTTTCAGTTTCTCCTCACAACATAATTTTGGACTTGTGGATATTTATTTTATATCCGGAGAACACTGCGAACTGCTCTATTGCTGCCAGCAATGGGGGAACAGATCTGGGTGGGTCCCGGACATACAATAGCATGTCATCTGCGTATAATGTAACCTTATGTTCTTTCCCTGACCTCCCAACCCCTCCCAATTTCCATGGAGCTCCTGATGGCAATCGCTAGAGGCTCTATAGCCAGTGCAAATAGGAGTGGTGAGAGGGACAACCCTGCAGAGTGCCTCTATGGAGGCAAATTTCCAGTTAAGCCTCCATTCACCAGTACTCTTGCCTCCGGGCTTTATTCAGACTTTGACCCATCCTATAAATCCTTCTCCCATCCCATCATCCAGGGACCCAAATAGATACTCCCACTTATACGGTCAAACGCCTTCTCGGCGTCCATTGTCAGCACCGCTATATTTTTTTTGACCATGGGAAGCTTTCCATATTACGTTGAGGAATTTCCTCATATTATGATATGAGTATCTACCAGATACAAAGCCTGTCTGGTCTGGGTGCACCAATCCTGGTAGACATTGATCCAGTCTCCTGGCCAAAACCTTGGCCAGGATTTTGGCATCGCAGTTTAACAGGGAAATCGGTCTATATGACGAGCACTCCTGCTCATCCTTCCCTGGCTTGGGACCAAACAGATGACTGCTTCCTACATGAAGCCAGAAGATCATTACCCCCCACCTCAGAAAACCTGCTGAAGAGGTTCCACTACATGCTCCAGCAGCGCTTTTGTAAAACTCTATGGGAATCCATCCGTCCACTGGCCTTTCCTTGCTTCAGACACTGTATTGCTTGCCTAATTTCCAACTGTGTGATTTCCCCATCCAGCTGTTTTTGTTGCTGCTCAGTTAATTTAGGAATTTTAACTCCCCTGAGAAACTGCGCTGCCATTTCTTCTGTTCCAGTACATTCTGCTTGGTACAGCTGTCTATAAAATTGCTCAAACCTGTTCCTTATTGAAGCTTTATCTGTAACCAGCTTCCCTCCCCCATCTTTTATTCCGGGGATGTGCGTACACATTCGCCTTCCCTTTATTAACCGGACCATTAATGGGCCAGACCTGTTCCCCCACTCGAACAACCGGCTTCTAGCTAGCATCCCAGCAGTACGCGCTTCTCTCAGAAGAAAGGCATTTAATGCTTCCCTTGCAGTTTTCAAATTCTTTTCCCCTTCCCTTGTTGCCCTTCCCACTACCTCCCTTTACCACCTTCTTACCTCTCCCTCTAACTCCTTTCGGGTGGTTTCCTTCTTTTTGTATTGGGCAACAAACCTAATGATGGCACCCTTTATAAATGCTTTTCCGGCTTCCCAAAAATATCCCTGGGATTCCACGACCTCTCATTCATTCATTTCTTATAATACTGCCACTGCTGCTTAATATATTCAATAAATTCTTTTTGCCCAGCACATACCTGAAATTTCAGGCAGGGGGCCCACACTTTCCTCTTTATCTCCAACACCATCTGAACCATAGCATGGTCCGATAAGAGGATGGGACTGTGTTCAATTTTTTGTACTCTACTTAACCAAGGTCGGGGTACATAAATATAGTCTATTCTGGTCCAGGTTTTGTGTGGGTTCAATAAAGGTAAATCCTTCTCCGTTGGATGTCTGTCTCTCCAACAGTCTATCATAACCAGGTCAAGCACCCTCCTGCCACCTCTTCAGTCTACCTCCATATCTACTCTTCCCTTCAGAGTGGTCTAACTCCCTTGCATGACTGCGCTGAAGTCCCTCCAGGATTAACCCATTAAATTGTTCCCTCATCAGCACGTCAAGAATTTCTTGACAAAAGGCGCGGTCAAAACAGAGGGGCGAGATACTTCCAAAAGTAATCTTCTCCCCAGATAACACCCTTCCACGAATATGCATCTCCCTCCCCTTATCTGCCACTACTCTTGTACTGATGAAAGGGATCGTCTCTACCTACCAGGACTGCTTCTCCTCTTTTATGTGAATTGTAAGGGATGCAAAGCACTTGCCCACCCATCCTCTCCAGCTTGCAATGCTCCGGCTAGTTAGGTGCGTTTCCTGCAGGAGGGCCACTTGAGCACCCTGACGCGCAAGGCTGTCAAAATACAGTGCGCTTTGATTGGAGACTTAGATCCCTTCACATTCCATGAGACAATTCCCAATGTTTTATGCTTAGCCATAGGACCATGGTGCCTTTCCTTCACCCTTCTGTCACTGTTATGTTGTTCCAAATTTCCTACAGACCCAGTCCACTATAATCTACAGAGTCACATACTAGCATTACACTCTTCACGATTAATAGAAATGATAGACATTCACCATCTTGCATTAAAACATAAAACATACCCATAACAACCCCAAACCCAGTATAGCCCCTCCAGTCCACCCTCTCTGCCACATCAGAACAAATTTCCCATTTCTAAAACACTATCCGCTTCATTGCCATTCAAAACCTAGAATGGACCAAGTACATACAAATGCAAACGTTCCGCTTCCCCGCTTATTTAGTTTCACCCAGCATCCAGTGCAATCTTCATTCACAAGTTCCCCCAAACTTGTCATAAAGTTAACAGTCCAACTATAATAACATACTTTTAATCTTTAATGTCATTAAGAATAAATCACCATCGTTCCCTCCTGGTGCCGCCTTCTCGTGGTCCTCTTGCCTTGCTGGGTCCCCAAATCAGGGTCGTGAAGCCTTCCTCCTCTTATTTTGCATGACAGGAACCACATAAAATTGTAGAGGCCTGAGGGCACCGGCGCTGCTCTAAAACCCCACGGGCATCGGCATACCCCCCGCCCCCACTTACCGACCTCACCACCGTCCTGCCTTCAGGATAAGGCCTGACCCTTTTGCATGGCCAATTCCACGTCAACAAGTCCTCCTTTAGGGCTCCGCTTGATCTCCACAGCAATGCCCCTTCTAACAGTCCATCCAACTAATTAGCCATCTGCATACAAGAGGACTTCTCTCTTTGAGCCTTTACTCCTTGTTCTTTCTTACTTTTCTCCAGCTCTTCTCGTACTTCCAGACTCCATAATTACTCTAGCCAGGCACCAGGAAGGGGGGCACATCCTCAAGGGGACGAAGAAAGATAAAAATTATAACAAGTTCAACTTCTGGCCCTCCGAAGCGAGGAGGCAACGGCTTTAAATCAGCCAACAGCTTTCAGTACTTTTAACCACTTCGAACAATCACAGCCAACACCACTGTGCTTCTAACAGCTTCTCTTGCACAGCAGCCCTCACCCTGCCTTTTTCTTTAATTCTTCCACGAAGGCAGCCGCCCTCTCCAGCACCCAGAACGTGTATGTAGCCCCTTCATGTTTAATTTTCAGGATCACAGGGAATAACATGAAACAGTCCACCTTCAACTCCCTGAGTTGTGTCAGCACGGGGTTAAAGGCTCTACGCTTCTTCAGAATTCTGTTCGAGTAGTCCTGCACCAGATACAGTCTCTCTCCCTCATACCTCAGCTCCTTCATGTTTCGGTAGGCCCGCAGCATCTCCTCCTGATCCTGGTAGCTATGGAACCGTAAAATGATCTGCCTCGGGGGCTGCTCCCACGGAGGATGTGCTGCAACTGCTCTATGGGCACGCTCCAACTTTAACCTCCTTTCTTTAGTTTCATGCCCAACATATTTGGTAACTTCTCCGAGCAAAGGACAAGATGTCAGGACCCTCCTTCCCCTCAGGGAGCCCCGGAGCCTGGAGATTTAGGCGCCTTGCATAATTTTCTTGGTAATCTGCTGCTCCACTAGCTCTGCGACTCGTTCTCTAGCTTAGCCACGTGGGCAGCCATCGAGGTCCATATCGTCTTCCAGCTTAGAAATCCGCCTCCACCTCCGTGACTCTACCCATCTGCACTGTCGATTGCTCCATTAAATTCTGCAATCGGCCATCAATTTTGCTCCAACTTGTTCCATTTCCTCCAGCGCCCCATTACTTGTTCCAAAACCTCATGACCTAAAACTGCTATTTCAGTCGCTGAGAGCGAGATCGGCCCATTACCTCCAAGGGCTTTGCAGTTGTCTTCCTTCCCTGCTTTTGTCGCGGACCCTGATTCTTTCCTGCATTTGGGAGCAAATATTCCTCCATTCTGCTTTCCCCTCCCGTTTTCTGCACTTAATATCTACTTTTAAACATGGAAGCTGTTAAATTAAGGTATTTATTTATAGCGGGCGAGGGAGCTGCAGGAACCCACGTCCTCACCACTGGCTGCTCATCAGCGCCCCCCGGTGACCCTCTTTTTACATATGGTTGCAGCGCTAGTTTCAAATGCCGTAATAACCGGGCTTCCCAGTTATTACGGCATTCTGAGATGAATCCCAACACAGTTCTGTCCTCACCCCAAGCAAACACCGTCTTGAGACTGCACTTTCAGGCCACTTACTGTTAGCAGCTCGCACAGCTGTGGAAGCGCTTACTCTCGTGCTGTCCAGCAGCTCGTCTCACACCAAAACAGCAGTTTTCTCTAAAGAAAATTAAAAAAGTCCCTGCACCAGCAATTATTAAAAATAATATCTATGCAACATTTGTGTCATATATATATATATATATATATATATATTTTTTACTCCCCTCAATGTGTGATGCCTTCTTAAACCTCTCGAGCTTCACTCTCAAGGTTTATGTGTCATCACACACCTCGAGTGAGTAAAAAAAAATAAAAAAAATACATAACACACAGTTGCACAGCCATTATTCTCTATTTAATGGTCACCCGAGGGGGGGATGCTACATAAACTTATAAGCTTGATGGGTTTATTAAAGCATCCCACACCAAGGTTGACCATTAAATATTAATAGGACACATTTCCCCATCTTTCATTTTTTGTAATTGCTGGTCAGCAATTTTCTGCCACACTGACTTTACTGGTGCTGTGTTTCACTCATGCAGACAGACACACTGACTGTACTGGTGCTGTGTCTCACTCGTGCAGACAGATGCACTGACTGTACTGGTGCTGTGTCTCACTCGTGCAGACAGATGCACTGACTGTACTGGTGCTGTGTCTCACTCGTGCAGACAGACGCGCTGACTTCACTGGTGCGGTGTCTCACTCGCGCAGACAGACGCGCTGACTTCACAGGTGTGGTGTCTCACTCGCGCAGACAGATGCACTGACTTCACAGGTGCGGTGTCTCACTCGCGCAGACAGACGCGCCGACTTCACTGGTGTGGTGTCTCACTCGCGCAGACAGACATGCTGACTTCACTGGTGCGGTGTCTCACTCGTGCAGACAGACGCGCCGACTTCACTGGTGCGGTGTCTCACTCGCGCAGACAGAAGCGCCGACTTCACTGGTGCGGTGTCTCACTCGCGCAGACAGACACGGCGACTTCACTGGTGCGGTGTCCGACTCATGCAGACAGACGTGCTGACTTCACTGGTGCGGTGTCCGACTCATGCAGACAGACGTGCTGACTTCACTGGTGCGGTGTCTGACTCATGCAGACAGACGCGCTGACTTCACTGGTGCTGCGTCTGACTCATGCAGATAGACGCACTGACTGTACTGGTGCTGCGTCTGACTCATGCAGACAGACACACTGACTGTACTGGTGCTGTGTCTCACTCATGCAGACAGACACACTGACTGTACTGGTGCTGTGTCTCACTCATGCAGACAGACACACTGACTGTACTGGTGCTGTGTCTCACTCATGCAGACAGACACACTGACTTTACGGGTGCGGTGTCTCACTCATGCAGACAGACGCACTGACTTTACTGGTGCTGTGTCTCACTCATGTAGACACACAGTCATTCTGAGACGGTCTTTTTTTGTGTTTTCAGGTTTTTTTAGTTGCTTTTTACTTTCTTTTTTTATTTAATTTTCCTTTTAGCAGAGTTGGGTATTTAGGTACCCAACTGTGAGCGTGCTACCTTAGTGAAGGATGTTGGGTTGTTCTTCGTTGTAGCTGTGTGCTGTGGTTTCCAATGGTAGGATCAACCAGATAGATTTTTTTATTTTTTTATTTTTTTTTAATTTTGAACTTGTGTGTTTTTATTAAAAGAAAAGCAACAAGGACTCTCAGTCTGGTGGCTCGCTAGCTATGGGGTAAAGAGCCACCATGTTTGTGGATTTGATTGGCCCGCCCAGGAGGAGATGAGCAGCCAATCAAGTAGCAGTTGTTCCTGACTGACTCAGCACGTGCTTGCCGTTATAACTCAGAGGTTATAATGGGAAATTATAACTTGGTCAGCCTATTGAAAAAATTGCTGCTCAGTTATTATGAAACAATTACTGAGGCATTTTGTAATGTATGGAGTCAGGTTTATGAGCAATGGTGCACACGTGCATAACAAGTCTTTAAACTCCAAAGTAGAAATTCCATTTTTTTTTTTTTTTTTTTATAGGACAGACAGATAATGCTTTAAGGTATCCTGGGTTAGTCACACAGCAAACCACAAACAAACATTAAAATACAAGCAGCATACAAATCACAATTAAATAGTAACAAGTTCAGCTTTCACATTTATAGCAACCACCTAATCAAAAATGAAGGACTTCAGCCTCAGCTCTACTGTATCTCCTTGTGAATGTGAACCTAATGTGGGTGGTGGAATCTGTTCTAGAGACCTGGGGCTGGGATGGAATTAGTCTCATCTCTAACCATGTGGAACTAGGCAATAAAAAACCAGTAGCCCTTAGTCTGCAGATCTAAGGGATAAGAAGGAATTTGATTTTATATAGCGTCTTTCAAACAAACTGTATCAAAAGTGCTTTACCTTCCAGAAGTAAGAGGGAGAGGATGTTTCTGCCAATTAAACAACTGGGAGATTCAAACAGCACAGAGTTAGAGTAGAGAGCTACAGGAAGGTTGACCACAGGAAATTAAGTGACTCACGCGGGTCACTCAGTGAGTAACTGGTAGCAGTGGAATTCAAGTCTGGTACCCAGGATCACAGCTCTGTGTTCTAACCATTAGATCAAAATCCTTCCAGTGGGGTCAGGATATTCATGATGTAGGTTGGAAAGAAAGGAAAGGAAAAAGGTTTCTGGTATAAAAGTAGCAGCTGGGTACTTTTAAAGATTAACCACATTTAGATGGCTGAAGTACAGTTACCGGCTATCAGCAGAGAATGGATTCAATCCAGAACTGATCCATTTCCAAAATGTGGTCGAGCACAGATCATGTCCCTGGCTCATTTTCTGGCAGGGCTGCCAACACTGAAACGATTTAAAAAAAAAAAAAGGCTCAACTACTTGTTTAAAAAGCTGCTGACATGCTCCAGGCAGGCACCTCGTATTGTGTAGTTGCCTGCCCTAAGAGCTATTTTAGCCATAAACTGAATTTTTTGATCCACAGGACATAAAGTACTTTATATATTAATACATCCCGCGGAGCCACTCATTGTGGGATAAGAGTGATTTCATGTGCATTCTGATCGAGAGAGAACAGTGAAGCTGAGCTGTTCCAGCACAAACAAAGCGCAAGTGAAAACTACTCTTACCCGCAAGTGGCGAATTAAAATATTATAGACTGAAGGAGGTTCCATGTAATTAAAAAAAAAAAAAAGTCCCAGAATGTGCCCATTTCCAGGGCATCTGCGTGTGAGATGTTCTCACAGAATAAGAGTGTCTCACACGCAGGGTTAAGGAGCACTCCCTTGATCTATAATAACTCATAAAGCCAGGCTTGTAACTTCCTGATATGAGCCAGAGTGGCAGCTGAGTGCTGTAGCCCCTCCTAAAATAGCAGAATGATGACACAAAGAATGAGATGCAGGCAGTCTATGGAGCTAGTAATGAAACTTTGGGGCGCCTAAATGTGCTGCGGTTATCTTTGCAGGCATGTATACATGTATAATAATCAATCAAAATCTTTATCATTTATCATTGAATTAATAAAGATAACCTCAGTACATTTAGGCAGCCCCCCTCCCAGATTCCATTTCTAGCTCCACAGACTGCCTGCAGCCCCATTCCCTACTTCACGTGATCATTCGACTGTTTTTAGGGGCGAAGCTGCAGCGCTTGGTGGCTGCTTGGCTTGTATCTGGAAGTTATAAGCAGTGCTTTACAAGTTAAAATACTTTCTATCCCACATATAAAAAAAATTCAGTTTATAGCTAAAATAGTTTCTGGGTAGGCAACTATATGGTATGAGTTGCCTGTCTGAACTATGTAAACATGTCTGCTGCTCTTTAATAATTTTGGAACCTGTGGCCAGGTGTGTGGTCTGGAACCACCTAGTCCTTTCTTATGCCCAAGTTTGCTGCTTGTCCTTTGTAAAACTGTAGGCCTGCTTCCTTCCATCCCTGTGTGGATGGCCACTGTCACATGTATGTTCTGCTTCCAGAACTATCCCTGTGAGGATATCTACTGGTTCTGTATTATCTGCTGCTTGTTTTTTGTAAAACAATATGTTGTACTGTCCCGGGTCGTGCTTGAAAATGGGCAGGGTTTTTGTCTAATGCACCTACCTGGTCAACAAAAGCTAATAAACAAATAACCCCACCTCTTTTTTTAAGCCCATCATTACTTGGTACTGACAGCATTAGCTAATTCCAAAAGCACATTTTCTCTGTTCCCTCTAATATGCAGTATTACAAGTTAAAGAGCATCACGTGCATTGTAAGTCACACCCAAAGGTGACTGGGACGGGTCTGCATCATGACATTCAGGAATCGTCTGATGGATAGGATGACGCTGCTCTGTGTGTGCTTGTCTGTGTCCCTACAAATAGAGGATTACAACAGTTGCTCTTTCTGTTTCCCTCCAGGTGGAGGTTCCCTCTGTGTTCTCCATCTCTGTCTCTCCAGGTAGACAGAGAATGATAACAGCGTGCTTTTCGTCTGTGTCCTCCTGGTAGAGGCTCTACTCCATATATTCAGTCTGTCTTTGGAAGTAGAGACCACCCCGTGTGTTGTTTCTGTGTCTACAGGAAGAGGCTGTCCTCTGTGTGCTCCTCCTGTGTCCCTATAGCAAGAGGCTGTCTTCAGAGTGTGCTTTCCATGGCCCTACAGGTAGAGGCTTGCCCTCAGTGTACTCTCTTCGTGTCGCTACAGGTAGTGACTACCCTCAGAGTGCACCATCAGTGTCCCTACATGTACAGGCCACCCTTTGTGTACTTCGTTCCTAGAGGTAGAGGTAGCCCTCCGTGCGATCTTTCTGCATTTCTACAGGTAGAGGCTGCCTTCTCTATGATCCTTCTTGTCTCTACAGGTAGAGGATGCCTTCTGTGTGATCTTTTCTGTGTCCCTACAGGTATAGGCTGCCCTCAGAGTGCACCGTTGGTGTTCCTACATGTACAAGCCACCTTCTGCACCCATTGTCTGTAGCTACTAGTAGAAGCAGTCTAACACTGCTCTTTCTGTGTCCCTACTTTGCCTGGGGTGGGGGTTGAGAGACAATGGCTCTCCACTTTGGGGATTCAGACTTTATACAAAACTTGTTTTCTTTTGACTGTTTACAGGTGCCTTTTGAAGAGCTGGGCTAATTCACATGGCAGAAGACTGCAGAGTGTAACAGCTGCCACTAAATTCCTTCTTTGGGCTATTTCTTGACATCCTTTCGAGATCTGAAATGAAGAAAGCAGTTTCCACCTGGAAGGAATTATATGCATAAAGAACTGAACAAAATCAAATTAGCTACACAATATTCTTCCTTTGGACCCCCTGTTTCCCCCAGGAGAACTGCTGAGACAGTGTCCACAGTCTTTCTCAGTGGCATTTCATTATGTATTGAGGTGGCTGGCAAGAGCAGAAAACAGTGCGCACCCCCCCACACACACACCCGTATACTCCCCCTTCCATGGGTACTGTCCATACACATAGTAAAGATAAAATAATTCACAGAGCTATTACAGATGCGACTGAGTGAAAATGCTATTAGGCAACTGGGTCTCCTTTAATGATTTATTTGCATTTCATGTTGGAAATCCCATGTCTAATGGCATTAACTTTCCAAAAGCCTTCATCTGCCTGGTGGGAGTGGTGTGGTAGCGGTGGGGTGTGTGTGTGTGTTCGGGGGTCGGGGGGGGTCACTATTAATACTGTGATTAGAACCATGCCCTGACATATACACAACATATCGCATGCCAGCCAGTTCGTCTAAACTCTAATTAGACACACTAGAAAGAGCCTTGATTCCAGTAGAACTCTTTAAGAGAGGAAGAAACAACTGTTTGACCACAGGAGGGAGAATCGCATAAAACATGAAAATTTCCACTGCATCAGTTCTGACTGAAGACAAAACTGCTTTTTTTTTTTTTTTTTTTTTTTTACAGAGTCCGGACTTGAACCTATGACTTGCCAAGCCTAACAACACTCAAGTGAGTACTCTCTAAAAAATGAGACAGTTTTAAGTTTTTGCTTTTTATTACTGAAGCCCATGTTTTAATCCCTCCTCTCCCATCAAAGCAAGACAGCTAGAGTGAGAAGCGAGTGGGAAAGCAGGCAGGTGGAGGATCTGGTTAGGAATGCCAGTGAAACGACACAGTATACTTCCTCCCCCCCACCACTTTTCCCACCCCAAAGAGACTGGCACTATCTTTCTGTGAGACCAAGATAACTACTGACCTGTGACACCCGGTCATAAAAAAAAAAATGATTCAACAGTCACGTGGAACAGCACGGGCTGTTCTTGAGCACACAATGTGTCTTCCAGAAAAGGAAGATTCTGCTAACCCAACCCAAGTACCTTTCTTTGAGGAGGTAGCTAGGGAAGTGGATATGGGCAGTGGGGTGTACACTGGATCTGACAAGGCCTGTGAACTGTACGGCATGAGAAACTCACACAAAGTAGAACATTCTGGAGTACACATAGTGTACAGGAAGTGGACAACAAACTGGTTGACAGGTAGGAAGAGACTAGTGGTGGGTGCGTGATCAACATTCAGAGTGGAGGGATGTGCCGAGTGAAGTACCACAGGGGTCAGTGTTGGGCCTCCTGTTCTTTAACATATTTACTAATTACCTGCTAGGGGCGCAGCAACAGGCTGCATTGTAACAATAAATTGGCTAGAAGAGTGATCATGGCAGAGGGAGGGTAGGGGATCCACTACAGAGGGACTCGCACACATTTTTTATGTCATTTATTTAGTTTTTATTTATTTAAGCCTTTGGTAAACGCATAGGTGCACTGATCCAGGGGACCGTTTTCAGACGTTTACCAGGTAAGTACTAGACATACAGTCCAACAGTAATGCACTCAAAGGTAAAACGAAGAGAGAAGCACCATGAATGCTCTAAATGTCTTCCTGATAATCAGAAATTATGTATCAAAAGTAGTCAAGCACAATTTCCACATTCATGGAAATTTATGTAGATGCAGTTTCGTGAAGGCATGTGCAGTAAGATCTTAAAGCCCAGTGGGTTAAATTACAGTGCAGATAATTTGCAGACAGGGAGTGGCAAAGGGGCAACAGGAGGGAGTACCAGAATTTGGGAGGCAAAGCAAGATAAGTGAGAAATGGCATACAACAGGATATGCACTGCACTAAATCGATGCACGCCCTGGGTGCGTTATTGAGGCACAAAGTCACAGGGTGAGGGCCTTCAGCCATCTAGGAAGTGCATCAATTTAGTTCGATGCATACTTTGGAGTGTTGTTTTTTTTGCACTTGTAAAATGGGTTCGTGTTTAAATATGTGTTAAAAATTAAAATAAATATGTTTGAATGTGTAATAATAGTTATACAAACTGGAAGTTAAACTCCAATGGAAGTTCCAGCCAGTGGAAGAACTATCTATATTCTGCTTTTGGACTTATTCCTAATATGGCCACTAGTGGTTTATTTCTTGTTTTGGTAGTTTTCTATGACTGTCCTCTCCCCTCCCCTTTGTGAACAACTACATGTGTTTGGAAAACAAGCTTTTTTCTCTAACATGTTTGTTTTGAAGCTATGTTAAACTCCTAAAAGACCTGAAGTTGTCGGAAGTACTGTGCGTGTGGTAGTTAGGGAGCGGAACTGGGAGCAATTTAGCAGTGCTAGTGCAACCAACAGAGTGAAACAGTCTATTTTATTTTACAATGACAGAGAAAATTAGCATGTCATAGGGTGACAGATTTTACTGCGGGTGGTGGGAGATGGAGAGTCGAACTTTACAGCATCATTTTAAATATGTGCTACAAAACATTTAAAAAAAACAAAGCTAATTTTAAAAGTAGTTAGGGCATAGACGTTCCCAAACATTAGGGGGTGTAGGCTGAGAAATGGGGCTTAGACTTAATGTGTGTGTAACCCCCAGGTGGCGCTATACCAAGGGCTACCACCCCTGCCTGCTTGACTACGGACAGGTTGAGGGGCCCTAGGTTCTATGGCGGGGCACTCCCAGAGGTCAGGGTTAGCACTGGTTGTTGGGGTTTGGTCACAGCCCTCTGGCACACTGAGACCCCTTTTGTTCCCTCTAATGGTCCCCACGATATACAAGATTGCAATACCAATACCTCACATGTACACTATCATAAGGTACCACTTACCCTAGAGACCGAATCTGCAGTTCATCTCGAGGACCCCTGTGAAATAAGGTTGGTCAATTTACAAAAATAATGCAATGCCTGCTATATAAGTACTGACACTCTAAACAGGTTAAAGTCAATAACATCCAATCTGGTTTATTTAGGGGAGTGAATACACAGGGAGGGGGAGATCAAGCTGATTGGCAGAAATAAATCACAGTACCGTGCACTCATACAAAGTCATAAAAGTCACACTCTGGGTACCCAGGTTGAGGGGCTAGCCAGGTCCGTTGCCCGGAGTTGGCCGGCAGGTGCAGATGGAAAGGGCCCTGCAAGAGAGATATGCACAATACCCAATTGTAATCCGGAGCCGGATGGCTCAGTCTTTGAGAAAATGAAAGAAAGGAAATTAGACGAAACACTGGTGATTGTTAACAGGTCGCAGGGGATGCCCTGATTGGTACTCACGCTACCCCATGCTGAGGAAATCTGGCGCAGATGGCGGTTCTGGATTGCCAGACACACAAGTGGGTAGATGAGATTCTACCGCCCAGGCCACACTGCCTTGATCAGCCGATGGATTCAGTCCGAACACATTCAGCTCAACATTCAGCTTACACTGCGCGGTGACAAAAGAACCGGAATAGCTGTTCCTTACAAGCATTCAACACAATTATATGTAAAGGAAATTACTATGCCAGGCAGCTGCTTTCGGGTCCCAACGCACTTACTGCAAATACCAGGGAGTTCACACGGCAGCTTCAATTCCTGTCAGACCAAGCACGATTCAGCAATTTCTCCAGTCTTCTACAAGGTGAGCCTGGTTTCCACTCTTTCAGCCTTCCTTCCTTTAGGTACTCTTGGATTCAGTCCGATTCGATGGTGGCAGCGGTAACGGCCTATTTTAGGACTCTGTCGCGCTTCCCATGCAAAACTATACAGCAGAAGCACAGAGCTCCTTCTCTCCTCGATCAGCGGATCGATCTGATCCCCAGTCGCAAGGCAGAGCATTCTCTCCATTGGTGCAAATAGGCACCAAGGTCCAGAACTTCACTTCCTAGAATTACTAGCTATACCTCCTCATTGTAAACCGGCTCCCAGGAGAGTCCGAATTCTGGTTGGTCCAAACACACTCCATTTTGAAGGTCCTCCCACACTGATTGGACCCATTCGGCAGTTCAGATCCAAAATGGAGGGGCAAAACACACAGAGTCCCAGCTGCAAGAAAGGCAGGTTAGACAAGCTGCATTTTTACTAACACTCTAACTGGTTTCAGGCAAACAGTTACATCTTCCATTTAGGCTCCCTCTGCGCTCTTAGCGACTTCAGAAATGGAGCGATTTCCTCGCAGTCCAGGCGGGACTCGAGCAGAGAAACACCAGCCCTCCTAGAAAACAGTAATCATGTCTGCAAGCAGACAGCTCTTAAAGAGGCAGTATGAGGAGGCTCTACCAGCACTCACAGTGCCATTATTAACGGCTTAATCGCCGAATGCCAGCAGGCAGGGGAACACCTAGGCAAGCTCCATGGAGGCTTTTTAGGAACCCCCATTTGTAGGGGGGTTACATGTGAAAGTACAAAGTACTACCCTAGGGAAGGGGAAGCAGGGTCACACACAATTTGCTACCCTGCTGTGTGGTGCAACATACAGTATTTGTAGAGAAATGGAGCAATTTACAAGGAAATTACTTCCATAGGATTGCACTGATTATACATGAAAACAGATCAACCGACCTTTTTAGCAGCAGATAAAACAGTTCATATTGCCCTGTACAGGATCCTGCTGAGACTGCACCTGGAGTACTGTGTGCAATTCTGACACCCTTACCTAAAAAGGACATTGCCAATCTAGAGACAGTGAGGGCCTTAATTGTTATACTGCTTTGATTATTGTAAATCCCTCTCCCCCAGGTTGCACCTGGAAACAAGCCTCAGCTCAGTTTGCCTTTTTCGGTTACCAAAATTTAAATAAATGAATGAATTTCCTTTTATGAGGAGTATTAGTGAAATGGGGAAGCGATTCCATTTAGAGAGCTACCTGTACTTGTTTATCAGCATGGACTTGTTTTAGGCGGGAGACTCTTTTCTCAAACATCTCAGAACTTCCTCGCAGTAGGACACACTAGGAAGTCCTCCTTCCATCATACACGGCGTTGCTTATGTAACCCTAGATGGCGTTATCCCAGGAGCTACTACCCCTGCCTGATTTGCCACTAACAGGTTGAGGGCCTGGATCCAATGGCGGGTGCCTCCACCCAGAGGTCAGGGTTTGCAATAGTTAAACTAACTGGTCACAGCCCTCTGGGACACTGCAACCCCTTTCTTCCCATTAGTGGCCCACACAATATATCAGAATTACCTTCACAGTATACACTTACCCCCAGGTCTGGTTCCGCACTGGGACCTCCTGTGAAATAAGATACAGTGCAACAATCACAGTACAGTACTTTAACATAGACAAATACCTCAGGCAGTATAACTTTGCTTGAAACAAGCAGCTCTGATTTATTTAGGGGGATATAACAAGGACAGGGAAATCAGGTTAATTAGCTTATCACTTTACTATCTACTCATGGCTCTGTGCACAGGCCTATCCCTACCAGTTACTGTCCCTGGGTACCCAAGCCCTAGTGGCTAGTCCAAACTGTGGCAGCTGGTAGGGGCCCTTCACACAGTGAAAGAAAATTAGCTTAAACATTCAGCAGTACAGTGATTCCATTTGGATTTAATGTGGCAATTCAACAGGGAGCAACCCTGAATTAGTACTCACGACCTCCAAACAAGATAGGGTCCTTCAACGTCAGCAGGGCTACTTTTGAGCTCCACGAGACTCTTCACACATTTATATGGTAAAAAGAAAGTACTATACCAGGTAGGCTGCTTCTCTATCCCGATCGCAATTACTGCACAATACCCGGGAGAACACACAGCAGATTCAGTTCCTGACAGACCGAGTGCAATTCAACAATTTCTTCAGTCTTCTACAGGGTGAGCCTGGTTTCTACTCTTCAGAGATCCTTTGATTCTTTTCACAGGACGGATTCAGTCCTAACAAGCAGTTACACAAGCTGCAGACCGGAACTCTGGGCCTTACACACGTTTTTTGACTGAAACTGTGCACTGAAGGAGCACAGGGTTTCTTTCCCCTTCACTGCCAAAGCTAAAACTGAAACTCCAACAGACAAAACTGGGCACTTCCTTTGAGTTCCTCCCAGTTCTTGACTGGATTAGCTGTCACTCACAATAGACTGCTGCTGTTGGTCCAAAAAGGCGCCTAAGTCTAAACTACATCTCCCAGAGTCACTGCCCATGCAATCCTCTTGTGGCTGGCTCAGATTATGAGTCCAAGTTCTGATTCATCCAAGGTACCATTTTAGAGCTAGTTTACCCCACACTGATTGGTCCAGTTCAGCAGTTCAAAACTAGAATGGGGAACTAGGCAGACACAGTTCTGACTGCAAAGAAAGCAGGTTAGACAAACTGTATTTTCATTATTACTCTACATGATTTCTGGCAAACAGTTACATCTTTCAGATAGGTTCCTTTGCACTTAGTGACTGCAAAATAGAGTGAATTAGCAGCTCGAGTGGTACTCAAACAGAGAAGCACACAGTCCCCCCATATAAACTAATTATGTCTGCAAGCAGACAGCTCTTAAAGAGACAGTACCAGAGGCTCTAAAAACACTCACTGATAAATGGCTTAAACGCCAAACACCATTCAGGCTTGGAGCATTCAAGCAAGCTCCTGGAAGTCTTTTGGGAACCCCCATTTTCAGGGGGGTTACACCTATAACAAAAGGATCCACTCACTTCGGCCACTCTCGGCTGCTTTTTTGTACTGCCAGGCTAGTTTGTTTAAAACGTCTGCTTTATTTCTTCTGGTGCTGGGATGCAGTTCATGCATTTTCACTCCTTTGTTCAGTCTTGGTAGCATTTTACTTTTAATACCTTCAGCAACCCCAGGTTTTTAGTTTGGTTTCTCTGAATGTGTCATCTAAAGCAGTGTCTTTGGCCTATAAATCTGTTTGCGAAAAGCAGGAGATTCAGGACTAGTGCTGCACCCCACCCCGATGACATGTTCATCTGTAGCTTGTGCATAAGTGGGCTTGAAAACTTTCTCTGCAGGTCATCATCCCAGTTTTAGCTAGCCAGCTCTCTGGACTCCACTATCAATGGTTACTAAAGCAAGGTCAGCAAGAAACACCTGCAAGCTTCTGTCTTGGGGTTCTCTTTGCTCCTTTTCTCACACAGAGCAGGTCAGCTGGGACATGGGCTCTACCGTCAGAGCAGAAAAGCTCAAAGGGAAGCAGAAAATGGCCCATCCAGGTTTCCCAGCATGGAGGAGGATATGAAGCCATGTAGCTTTGTAAAGTCCAGGCCCTGCTCTCTCCACCTCAACCTTGTTTTGGTTTTAGGGATGTTCCCTGATGCCTATAAAACCAAAGAACCCTCTCCAGATAAAGTGTATTTTTTTTTTTTTTTTTAACTCCTCTATTTATCCCTCCTTCCTACCCTCGATGTCCACTCCTTCGGACTGCTCATGCACGCCAGCCCACCATTCCAGGATCTGCCCCTAGAGTGCCTCTTCCTCCTTCTGTCCTGCACAGCGGGGTCTGTCCCGATATTGGTGGTCTGGGTGGAACGGTCGTCATCTAGGACCGCCGAGGGGGTTTATCTGTTTTTCTGTGGTCCCCTTTCCCAGTCCCCTGAGACGCCGGCGCAAGGACGTACGTCCAGAGATGAGGACATGCTGACACACGTCTCTCTCAAGCGCCTCGACAGCCGCCTCCTCTCTCACCCGACTGCGAAACGGAGCCACTAGCCCTCGAGAGCCCGTGTTCCCACTGGCTCTCTCAGGATGTCGGTGCATATTGCACCCTGGTATCCCACCCAGAGGGAGGAGAGCATCCGTTGGGATGCTCAATCCTCCCTCCCAGCCGACCACCTCCGACCCAAGTCCATTCCCGAACCTGGTCGCCAGCGTAGCGCGAGGTGTTGCGTCCAGCGCCTCAACCTCAGCGCCACCGGCCGCCAAAGTGTACTTTTGTAACCAATAAAGGTGTACTTGTGAAACAGAGAATAGGCCTGTGCCTTAGATGTTAAGAGCTAGTAGAACCAAAAATAGCAGACAGGAAAGTTTCTGAGGTATTTTCTTGTTGGTTTGCTCATTAGAAAGTTTTCTGTGTGACAGTGTTGTGCTAGATGTGTGGACCGGTACTCTGCCTGGCACAAGAGGTAGCATATTCCACAGAAAAAAGATGCTCAGGACAAGGGGCATGATATAAAGCTGGAAGGGGAGACAGAGGAGATGTGAGGAAATACTATTTTACGGAAAGGTGGTGGATGGCTGGAACAGCCTCCCAGCAGAGGTGGTAGGTATAGAAAGCGGTAACAGGTTTCAAACATGCATGGGATAGGCAGGGGACCTTAGTAAGGAGGTGTTGTGGGGGTAATGTGGGAGATCAGTTAGGGTCTGCGGTAGCTCAATAGGCAGGGACTTAGGGCAGACTGGGTGGGCCATGAGGTCCTTTTCTGATGACAGCTTCTATATTTCTATGAAAATGATACAGAGGCAACAGGGAAGACATCGTGCAAAGATCAGAGTGTCTCAATTATGAGCCCATTGGAACCAGATGGGAGAGGGTACATGATTTAAAGATTTGAATACATGGCAGTTTATCAACATAGTGGACTTCAGAGGACTGCTCACAACCAATCACAATACAGATACCAGCAGAGCAGTAAGAAACAGGTGAGCAGGAAATCCAAACGGGACCCAGGGAAATACTATGTTACAGACAAGGTGGCAGAGGAGTGGAACAAGCTACCCAAAACATTAGTCAGTGCAAAAACGGGGGATAACTTTAAGAAGGGGTGGGATAGGTACAAAGGGTTGGTCATGGGATCCAAAAGGGTGGGGGGAAGAGGGCAGAGATCAGTCATGATAACATATGGGCATGTGCAACATTATTGGACAGACCACAAGGCCTTGTACTATACAGGAAGATTATCCCTCGAGTTACAAGGGAGATGTGGGGCTGATCTGGGAGCCCTGTTACAGTAGACAGTACAACCTAGGGACATGGATTTCAGTATAATTGTGGGTGTGAGCTTAAATAAGGCAGGCAATGTGCTGCAGTGAAGAGAGCAAACAATTATAAATGGGAAAGGCCAGAACAGGCTCCAACAAAGGCAACACCACAAAGAGATTAGAGATATTCCAAAATTAAAGATTTTTTTTTAACACATTGTGCATTTTGCAGTACTGCATTTGTTTTTGCACCATAAAATCTCTCCCTTTTTTGAGATCTGCATTAAATAATTTTGGTGCCTTGTACCCTCAAATCACTGTGTGTACCTTGAAAAATCCAGTATGTAGAAGACTACCACAAGCTTGAGTTGCCACCTCCTGATAAAGTATCCTGCCATGGGCGTGAAGCGTTCAACACTTGTGGAGGCATCCTTTAGCATTATGTTTTCTGAGCTTGTGCTGCTTTTTAGCTACGTAATACATTTTTTGGCAACTCTCAGCTCTTGAGGTGTTGCCTTTGGTGAAGCGTGTGCAGGGACTTTCCAGTTCATCACTGAACTGTTCTGATCTAGGCACTGCATGGTGCTGGAATGACCTTTTCCTGTATTGACAGAGCAACACAATGTTGGGCTGCATTAGGAAGGAGGTAGGAGCAGCTCAAAGGAGGTGATCCTACCCTGTATGAAGTTGTGGTTAGACCCAACCTGGAGTACTAGTACTGCATCCAGTTCTGAGAGTACAGCACAGGACGACAAGCTAATTAACGGCTTTGGGGAGGGGGACAACCATGAGGACAGAGAGGTGTGTGACATGCTCAAACTATTTAGCTTACAAAACAGAACACTTAGAGGGCTATAATTGCATGTTCTGAATGCTAAAGGGCTACTAGGGGCATTTACACAGATGTTTGAGCTGGTAAATACTTGTGAAGTAGAGTCCATACATTCAAGGGGGGACAGAAAAAGGGGAGATATTAGAAAGCATTGCTTACATAAAAGGTGGTTAACATGGAACAGTCTTTTACCCTGTGGAGTTGTGGAAGCTAGCCCTATTCAGGTCTTCCAAACAAGACTAGTCAGAACCCTTAGTGAGAATGACATTGAGGGTTACACAGCATGAGGAGGAGGAGTAACTGGACTGATAAGCTTGATGTGTGTCCACAGTTAAATTGGGGTATATTGGGGTTGGCAGTACAGCCTACAGGTTAGAACATTAAGCTATGAATGAGCTTGCTACATATGCAGCAGACCTAGGTTTGATTCCCACAAGGGCCACTTGTGTACCCTGTCATCCCATGCTTGTCAATTCATTTTATTCATTTTCATTTAATTTTTTTATTCTGGTGAGCAGATGAGCAAAACAATGCCAATTTTCACTTAAACTCCCAGTGTTCCTGGGTCACCCCTGTAAATGGGCTTTGCGCCCAGTGAACCTTTATCTGATTACCAATGAATAAGAATAACAACAAACAAAAAATAGTCACTGCAATGCAGCAGGAGGGGCAGACAGGACAACTCCTATGTTAATTTTGTCTCCATATTACTAGGTTACTATGTTTCATATGCCCTCATAGTATTTTGAATAGTTTCCCAGTTTTTCCACATTAAGACATCCTGCCCCATTTCTATGGCCGGAAGGTGAGCAAGCTACTGCCATCACTGTCAGTACCAATGCTGCTCTTTAGTTAGCTGTTGGGTGCTTAAATGCCACGTGGTCTGTGCCTTCTTCCATGAGAACCAAGAGCGTCACCCTCTGATTCATCTGGCCACCAACCAGCCTCAACGTAGGATTCTGGAACTGCAAGCAAACTCAGGTCTCCCATGCTGCTGCTGCTCTGTCTCCTTTAACACATTGTTTATACCAATTACATGGGAAACTACACAAAAACTCAAACCCACAGCCCTTTAGCATAGTGGTAGCCTACTCACTGTATGAACAGATTATACTCAAGGTCCTCGGAATTCTGCGGTTAAGGAATTTTCCGCAGAATTTGCATCATGCTGCAGAATATATATAAAGTGATGAAGAATTCATTGTTTTTTGCGAATTTTCATTTAAATATACTGTTTTTCCATAGTGTCAGGCTTTCTTTCCCAGCTTGTTTATCCGGAAGTCCAGCCTCTATGCTCAGCATATGATGTCATTGATGACATCACACCATATTTAGCCAATGGCAGGACTGCATTCTGCCAGAGAAATGAATAAATTATGCTGCAGAAATCAGAAAATGCTGCCACAGAAAACAAGGAGCCCTGCTACACAAATCAGAAAATTCTGCTGCAGAACACTAGGGGCCCTGATTATATACAATTAGGGTGAAAGGTAACTTCTATTTTAAACCTGAATTTTTTAACATTAACTTTGGAACTATTCAACAAATACATCTGCATGAAATTTGGCATGCATAATGTCTAGGGGTAGATCTCTCGACCTACCAAATTTTGTGGGAATTCATTGTGTAATTTCTGAGATACAGTGTTGAAAAAACAGAAATATCCATGTTTTTGACATTTTTTGTCCACCTTGATATCTGAAGCGGCTTTAGGTTGTGGTCTCAAATTTTCAGGGTAGAAAGCCTCTGCCTCACAGATGTGACTTTTGAAGATTTGGTGAAAAAAATATTACTCCATTCAAAAGTTATTAAACTTTAATATTTCCCATTATAGCCTATGGGGGGAAAATATATGATCTGAAAGCAGGTAAACAGCCTCAAAAAACAGTTTCTTTGCCACTTCATAGCAAGAAAACAGGACTTTTGGGCTGAAATTTGCAGGGTGGCAAGCTCTTGCCCCACAGATGTGCCCTTTGCAGGATTGGGGAAATGGACACAGACACCATTCCACAGTTACAGCACTTTGAAGTCGCGAATATTCCCATAGGATAACACTGTGGGGGTCATGGCGCCTTTCGGCAGCTTTATCTTGAAAACGGTTCGAGATACAGATTTTTTGCTAAGCGCAGCTTAGTACACCTCTACTAAGCATGGGTGGAGGTGGCAAGGCCATGAATACAACTGCAAAGAATTTTTTTCCAAAGTTCCTACGGTTCCTGAGATATTGCAACTTCTGCAGCACAAGGGTTGCCTGGAATGGCTCTAGGTGTGTGCTGTCTATACTACGGATACAAGGAGTGCTGGGATTGTAGGGCGCTGTGCACCCACATTTGGATCCCATTATGAAAATAATGGGAGTACAGGGCCCTACATTTTGCAGTACTGGCAGCACAGGGTGACACGGAGATGTGCTATCATTAAAATATCAGTACACTATATGAACTCAAATTACGACGTGATCATGGCGACTATGTTGCTTTTATATAATATTTTAAATGACACCACATTAATGGAATGTGCCAATAACGAAATTGCTCCTAAACCCAACAATCTAAGATGTCATAACAGACAAATCAAGATTCCAAAGTATTGCACCACAAAAAGACAGTTCTATTTTACAATAAGAGCTGCTTCTCTCTGGAATTCATTACCTAGCTCAGTGGTGAACAGAACTTCTTTTGTGTCATTTAAAGCTGAGCTAGACAAATTTTTGGGGGGCTAGTGTTTAATCTACCCTGCTCGTGCAAGGAAGATGGTCTCGATGGGCCTAGAGCCTCCTTCCACCATTCACATACCAAGTAATACTTATGTATTGATGGACGCACAGGGCCCACATGAAAATCAGCAACAATTACAGAATGTATGCATGATCCGGGCCCTGCGCTCCCATAACCACATACGAGTAACATTATGCTTTCTCAAAAAGAAGGGAAATTAATTGCAAAAAAACGTTATTAATGCATCAGTTAGGGTTGACACTACAGCAACAAAAGTCTGGAAATTCGATGTTAGGGTTACCAACCCTACCCCACCACCAACACTGTCCACACACCAACAGGCATCGGGGTGTGCCTTGGGGTCACCGGGCCTAACTCTCACCCCACTGTTCTATACTGTACCACTCAGCTTCCTTACAAATGGAATGGGGTGAGAGATGGGGCCCAACAAAGCACACCACAGCTTGCTCCTTCAGGCAATGAGAGAAAGGTTAGTAACCCTAACATCCAATTTCCAATCTTTTGTCACTGTAATGACAACCCTATAGTTAAGGTTCCATTTTCACTTCTATATTAAACTCAAACTGTTGCATTTTAATAACTCTAACCATTCAAGTGATTCACATGGCAATTTGCACATGTCATCAGGGACCATAGATCTCTTGATGTGGGAAGTTTTGTTCTGGTCGGATGTGTGTGATGCGGAATACGGCATGTCAACAAATGTGAAAATTACCATTTTGGTCAAATTCTGTCACTCCGCTGCGTAAAAACTGTGTGGAATTTTGGTCTGACATTTTTAAGGTATGAAAGGTTTGGGTCACAGAGATGCCTTTTGAAGATTTGGTGAAAAAATATTAATCCATTCCAAAGTTTTTAAATTTAAACGTTTATCATTATTTTCTGTGGGACCAGTTAGATGTTCCACTCGAAAAAGGATTCTTTATCGCAAATGCAGAATCCTTTTTCACAAACGCGGAATCCTTTGCCGCAGATATAGAATCTTTTTTCAAGTTGAGCAGTGACAACAAAGTTAAATAACTTAAAAATACACAGGTTTAGTAGAAAACAGTTGTCTTTACCTAATCGGGACCTGTAGAACTAGATTCTGAGGTTAGTTTTTTGATAAGCTACTTACAAATGTCTGTTTTTTTAAATGCAGAAATCCTTTTCGCAAACCATGGAAAGAGAAATATGTGAAACAGGAGCCTTTTAAGTAATTTGCGAAAAAGATTTTCAGACAACTCTTTCTTTGCCACTCCACAGTTCACAAACAGTTGTTGATTTTGGTCTGTAGTTTTCAGGGTACAAAGGACTTCCGCCCCACAGATGTGCCTTTTGCTGTTTTTTTTTTTTGGTTTGTTTTTTAATTTTTCCTTCTTTTTGTTGTGCCCCCCGCCGTCAATGTCCACCCTGGTCACGGACCCCCGTACCTCCACCTCCGCCTGCACTCGCCCAGTCACCCTGGCTTTGCCCCCCAGAGGGCAGGGTTGTGGCACTATTCCCCTACCAGTGCCGCGATACCAATATCTGGTCGGGGAGCCAGCTGTGGAGGCTAGTGAGGCCCAGGGGCAGGGCCTCATGGAGCCAGCCAGGGACACAAGGTTTTTCCCTTTAGGCAGGGGTTGGGACGAGCAATGATGACCAGCATCTGCCCAGTGGAGTAGGCATCTGTGCTTGTGATGAACCCAGCCTCTGCTGGGTGTTGCTGCTACCAACCGCATTCTCCCACCCCGGAGAAGGAGAGCAGTCAGGACGCCGATCCTTCTCCTGGCTAGCTCTCCGACGACCTGGGTCCATTCCCTGAACCCGGTCGCCGCGCCGTGAAGCGGAAATCCAATTGCTGTGCCAGCAGGTTGACTCTCATTGCTGGTTTGGTGAAAATATATTACTTTGCTGTGGAGTTCTGCGGGTTTACATTTTGGTTAATTTCCCGTAGGATAAGACTGTAATGTAAGGTTTACACAGTTGTTTCTTTGTCACTACGCTGTGAGGAACCGGTTTTCAATTTTGCTCTGAAATTTTTGGGGTACAAAGAGCTTGTGCCATCAATTTGCCTTTTGTTCATTTTGTGAAAATGTATTAATTTGGTGTTCAGTTACAAAGGTTGGACATTTTGCTGTATTTTCTAATGGATAACACTGCATTGTGAGGTGTTTTGTGGTGCTACACACTGTGGGATGGGAGTGCAGTGCCCCCTGGCAAATAAGGATCCCACTACGCTATCTCAAAAATTACGCATGGATCGGAGTGTAGGGCCCGGAGGGCCCTCAGCTCTGATATGGAAATACAGATACCATTATGGACTGATGGGAGCACAGGGCCCAGACGGCCCTGTTCTCCCTCAGGAAATAAGGATACAGTTACAAAGAAAATAAGGCCATGATTATATTAATGTATCAGTTACATAGAAATATAGAAGTTGACGGCAGATAAGGATCACAAGGCCCATCCAGTCTGCCCATTTCTTTTTCTACCTTACAAATGTGCCATCAGCCTTTGCTGTCAGTAGCCTCTCTATTCATACTCATCTGTATTGCTCCCTTATGCCTATCCCATGCCTGTTTGAAGCCCTGCACTGTATTAATAGCCACCACTTCCTGAGGTAGGCCATTCCATGCATCCACCACCCTTTCTGTGAAAAAATTTCCTTACATTCCCCCTTAATCGGCCTCCCTCTACTCTCATGCTGTGTCCTCTTGTCCTGCTATTTTTCTTATATTTAAACATGTTAGACTCTTTCACCTTGTTAATGCCCTTAAGGTGTTTGAATGTTTTGATCATATCACTCTGTCTCCTCCTTTGCTCAAGGGTATACATATTGAGCTCCATTAATCTGTCCTCATGTGTCTTCTGATGCAGTCCCTGCACCATTCTGGTTGCCCTTCTCTGGACTGCCTCAATTTAGTTGATGTCCTTGTGAAGATGTGGCCTCCAGTACTGCACACAGTACTCCAGATGGGGCCTAACCAGTGTCTTGTAAGAGGATTATTACCTCCCTCTTCGACTTGCTGATACCCCTACTAATACACCCAACATCCGCCTAGCCTTACCTACTGCTTTAGAGGCCTGCTTTGATGATTTCAGGTCATTGGTGATGATGCCCAAGTCTCTTTCTTCCTTTGTGACTGCCAGCAACTCCCCTCCCAGCCTATAGGTGGCTTCAGGGTTTCTCTTCCCTATGTGCATGATCTTGCACTTCTTTGCATTAAATACCAGTTGCCACTCTTTTGACCATTTTGCTAGTTTATCCAGATCTCTTCTCATTCTGCCCACCCCATCTAGATCATCTACTCTGTTGCAGATCTTAGTGTCATCTGCAAACAGACAAGCCTTATCCTCTGGTCCATCTGCAATGTCACTAATGAAGATATTGAAGAGGACTGGTCACAGGACTGATCCCTGAGGTACCCCACTTGTGACTTGCATCTCTTCTGACTGTATACCATTTACCACCACTCTCTGTTTTCTGCCTTTCAACCAGTTTGCCACCCAGCTGACCAACTTCTGACCCACCCTGAGCCTACCCAGCTTATTTATCAATCTTCTATGTGGAACAGTGTCGAAAGCTTTGCTGAAGTCAAGGTAGGTGACTTCAGCTGCTCCCCTTGGTCCACCACTCTGGTTACCCAGTCAAAGAAATCTATGAGATTAGTTTGACAGGACCTTCCTTTCGTAAACCTATGCTGTCTTGGATCCTGTGCCCCTATGGATTCCAGGTGTTGCACTATCTTTTCCTTAAGGAGTGCCTCCATAATCTTGCCCACTACTGAGGTAAGACTGACTGGTCTGTAGTTCCCTGCCTCCTCCTGCTACCACTCTTGTGGAGCGGGATCACATGAGCCCTTCTCCAGTCTTCTGGGACTCTCCTGTGCTCAGAGACTCACTAAACAGTTCTGCTAATGGCTCTGCTAGTTCCACCCTTAGCTCCTCAAGTACCCTGGGATGTATGCCATCAGGTCCCATTGCCTTGTCCACCCAGCCATGAGCTCTTCTAGGACCCCTTCTTTTGTGAAGGGAGTAGTGCTCACCTTCCCTCCCCTGTGTCCATGGTGCTGAGCTGTGGGCCCTGCCCTACCTTCTCTTCAGTAAATACTGAGCAAAAGTATCTATTTAGGATAGATGCTTTTACAGGGTGGTCCTCCTCCTCACATGCCCCCTTTTCTCCTTTGAGCTTAGCAATACCCTCTTCTGGACTTTCTCCTTTCAATAATGTATCTATAGAAAGTCTTGTCACCTTCTTTCACTGTTCATGCTAGTGTTTCCTCAGTTTGGGACTTTGCCTGCCTTACTGCCTTCCCCGCTTCCCTTAGGGCAGTTTGGTATGCCTCCCCATCTTCATCTCACTGTGTTCCCTTATATTTCCTGAAGGCCATCCTTTTGGTTCTGACCTTTTCTGCTACTGTATTTGAGAACCAAAGTGGTTTCCTTCTTCTTTTGCACTTCCTTTTCTCTCTAACACAATGGGATGTTGCTTCAAGTATGGCATCCTTAATGCTTGCCCACTGTGCCTGTACCCCCTCACCTGAGTTTCTTTTTGCCAGGGCTAGCTTAACTCTGTTGACCATCTTATCAAAGTCAGCTCCTCTGAAGTCCCATATTTTTGCCTTGGAATGGATGATTTAGATGTAGTGGCCAAACTGAACCATATCATGTGATGGTCACTGGCCCCCAGGTGACCTTCTACCTGGAGATCTGTGATCCCTTTCCTGTTAGTCAGTACTAGATCTAGGATAGCCCTGTCTCTTGTGGGTTGTTGTACCAGTTGTTTGAGGCCCTCCCCCTGCAGGGAAACCACCATGTGTCTAGTTCTGGCAGATGTTCCTGCTGGTATTGACCAATCTGTATCCGGCATGTTGAAGTCTCCCATTATCAGAACCTCACCTTTAGCTGTCATGTTTTGTATATCTTCTAACAGTAATGTGTCTATGTTCTCCCCCTGGTCTGGGGGCCTGTAGACAACCCTAGTTCTTATGGCTGTCCCATTTCCTGTTTCCAGGGTGACCGACAGTTCTTCTGGCTCCTTATATGTATTCTGAATTTCTGTAGCTTTAATATTTTCATTGACATACAGAGCCGCTCTCCTCCCCCCTTTTGCACCTCGGTCTCTACTGAACAGTACATAGCCAGGTACTGAAGTCTCCCAAGTGTGGTTACTGGAAAACCACGTCTCACTAATTGCTACTATGTCCAGTTTAGCCTCTGACATTATTGTCTGCAAGTCTGGGATCTTATTTCCCAGACTGTGAGCATTTGTGTGTATGATTTTCCATTGGCCAGATTTCGGTGCGTTAGTTGTTGGGTGAGGTTTGGCATTTCCCCTGTGCATCGTATGGGAAGACAGACCTTTTTTCTTACCTGGTGATACAAATGAACTGCAAATATGCTGAATCCCTTTTGGACCACTAGCTGAGGGGGGAGGGATGTTCTTCCCATTCGACGTATGGGGTGTTGAACCCCTCTCCCCATTTGCTACTTTAAATATTCTGCAAAGACATCAAACTTCTGCCCCAATGCACTGACTCCCTCCTTAGTCAGATGCAGTCCATCAAATTTAAAGAACTTTCGATCCCAGAACTGTTGCCAGTTCCCTACAAAGCTGTGTCCTTTTTCCCTGGCACCAGCACTTGAGCCACATGTTTAGCTCCCCTATCTCCTCTTCTGACGCCTCCGCCCATCTGCCCTCTCCCAGACTGGCAGAATCTCAGAGACGGAGATGCCAGACGTAAATGGATGATAGTTTGTCACCCAGCCTGGTCAGGTGTTCCTTGGTCTCCACACCGGGCCGTGCCAAGATCATTAGTCCCTATGTACCAGGATGTCAATGTTTTCTCCTGCTTTGTGAATAATTTTATAACGCGGTCAGTGTCTCTCCACGCTGATGTACCTGGGAGACATCTGACAACTGCCCCTGGCTGGAGATGGGTATCAACTCCCGGAATCATGGAGTCTCCTATGATCAGAAGTTTTTTGGATTTCCTTTTTGCTTTTTTTGTTTTGGGTCCTGATTTGGGCAAGTTTTGTTGTGCTAGCTCCTGTGCTGCAGTGTCCTGCTCTGCAGTGTCCTCTGCCCCTTTGTTCGATTTCAGAGATAGAGGCAGATACCTGTTTGTAGGGTTTATATGGTTTTTGGAGGTAATATGTTGGAGAGCACAGAGTGATGGGGCACCCGATTTGCCACTCCTAACCACCTGCCAACCTCCTGGACAAACTACCCTCTGCGGTCGAGGTTCTTCTGCTGGATGTTGGGGAAATGGCAGGTGGTTCTTTTAATGTATTTCCTCTTGAATATGAAATTTGAGGTGCGCAATCTCTGCCCATGCTGCCCGGAACAAAGTTAGGGTTCCAGCGACAAAAGTTAAGAAAACTGGTGTTACGGTTTCCAACCTAATACCCCACCCTGTATGCTGCCAACAGGCATCAAGGGTGTGCCTTGGGGTTGTCAGCCCTAACGCTCACCTCATTCTCCTATACTGTACCCATTCTCAGCTTATTTACTTATGAAATGGGGTGAGTGTTAGGGGCTAATAACCCCAAGGCACACCCTGATGCCTGTTGGTACGTAGTAGGTGGGGTGTGTTAGGTTGGAACAACATTTCCAACTTTTGTTGCTGGAACCCCAACTGATGCATTACGGTTTTTTTTAGAAGAAAGTTGTCAGATAATGATTCATCTATACTGTTTGACCATTCCGGTAACGAGTGGCAAAAGCCATGAGTGAGGTGACTGAGGTCAAACAGCACAAGTGTAGATAAATCATTTATCTGACAGCTCACCATTGTACATTTCATTTATGCAACAGGGATGCTTTCTATCAGTGCAGGAACATTTGGTTTCGACTGTTTATCTTTTTTTAAATGATAATTTCTGGGTGTTTTGGTTAACTTTCCTGAAGTATGTCCGCCTAGCATAGTCGTTGTTATTAAATGAAACACCATTCATTTTGCAGAAAACTTCTTGCTGAACAAATGTCATGCTCACAATACCATGCTACCTTTTTCATTTAAAGTTATTCACATTTGTTTGTCAAAAAAGGGAAAAGAAAATAGAATTTTATGCTTGTTTTTGCCAATTATAAAAAAATCTATACGTCATCTATAAATGAAACACCACTCATTTTGTACATAATTTTATGCTGAACAATTTTCGTGCTCGTAGTACCATGCTACCTCTTTCATTTTAAAGTTATTCCCATTTGAATATGGTTAGTACTGCTTTGAGGCCAAAGATTCTAAATGAATTCCAAAGAGATTTGTGACATAGTAACTGTGTGTATAAATAAATTTATGTAATAAGCGGACATCAATCCTATGGATAAATCTGAGTTACCAGGAGATAAATTAAAAATTTACATTTATACACAGTAGATGCATCATCACAGATTTATATACATAGTAGATATGTCACAATCACTCCGAACTCATTTAGAATGTTCAGCCTCAGTACCAGTACTAACTATATTCAAATGCAAATATCTACAAAATGAGTGTCATTTCATTTATAGATCCCTTATAGATTTGTTATAATTGGCAAAAGAGCAGAAAATGCAATTTTGTTGTTCACTTTTTGACAAACAATGCAAAAGATAATCAATCAAAAGCAAATGTCCCTGCACTGACAGAAAGCATCCCTATTACATAAATGAAATATAAAATGGTAAGCTGTCAGATAAAAGATTTATCTACACTTGGCATTTGACCACCGGACATCTCCTCATTGAAGCACACCTCATGAGGTTACCTGAGGTCAAACAGCACTTGTCAAATAAATCATTTATCTGACAGTCACATTGTATATCCTATATATATATATATATATATATATATATATATATATATATATGCACATATATTATATATACTGTACATATATACACACACTCACTCTGACAGTAGCTCCTTCTCCCTGCGGGCAGGTATCGACTGACAGCCATAATCATTCAATCCCCTTGCTCACTGCCACTGGACTCCTTTACGACCCATCCTGCAGTCGGGAGGTGTTATTACCTGGGTCAGTTCCACTCAGCCTGCCGGATCTTCTGACACAAACTTAACAATATTACTGCATTTTTTGAAAATAGTGTCCTGACCAACATTCCCGGTCTCAATCATCAAAAGAGGAACTAATGAGATTGTCTATGGCTGTGTGTGGGCTGCACCACTAACATATAAAGTGGAGCCTGCCAGGATGCAACACGATAGTGCAGCATTCCGCAGCAGAGTTACTGCAGGAAGCAAGGCCATTTCAATGGCAGTAAATCCCTTCTGTCATGCAGTAACCTGAGACGCTGAGTTGCACCCTGGCGGGCTCCACTGTATGAATGCAGGGTTGCCAAGTTTAGCAAACATTTGTAGGTGCTCAGAGCCAGTAGTAACGGAAGTACTGTATTTTACTATTTACAGGTTCCCTGGTAAGTTTTTTGTGTGTAAGGTACAAAAGTCATCTCTGGGGTTATCTGAGCAGCCCAACAGCCACGGAGATGACACATATGTATGGCTGCCTGTTTGCCAGCATACTGGTACAGCGCCACTAACTGCTCTGTAAAGCATAACTAACCAGTGCTGCATATAAATGAAACCAGTCACTGTAACTGTGCCATGCTTTGTTCTTTTTTTTTTTTTTTTATTAATGACAAGTTTGTGATCCACATGGTTACAGAAATCTACAGCTACATACTGAAGCAGTCTCCATAAATTCCAAACTGTCACAGAGTAAAAAGATATTGTACCAGTCAATATGCAGTAGCAGTAACTTAGCAGTCCATGGTTTACCAGCAGCGCCCAGCCTCTGCGAACCCAACAACCTCCTAACTGAGCACAAGTAACATCCTATGGGGCAAAATCTAGGTCCTGCCTCATTATGTAGTGCACCAGACTACCTCGCTGTAGTGGAACTGTTCCATTCTCTCATTCAAGGCATGCATCATTTTTCCATTTTATAAATCCAATTAATAAGCACTCTTAACGTTGCAATCTCTGGGGTCCCATCCGCAAGCCAGAGTTATGCAAGACTTTTTGCCTTGCACCAAACAGTGTGGAGGCTACCCAGTTTAGGTCTCATGCGACTAAAGTTCAGATTCAGAGTAACTGCCCTCGGCTGTGGTGAGTGGAGGAACACTTCAGTACCATTAAGTTGGTCAATATCATTAAAGCTGGGGAGGGCACTGCCTTGAGGAACCTCTCAGTAGTACGAGCCTGACTCATGTTACTGTGTCAGCTCTGAGATACCAGAACTAAGCATACAGCATACTAGAACATCAGTAAAAGAAATCTCAGAATTAAAACGTACGGGGCCGACCCAGTGGCGCTCACAGTTGAAGCGCTGGATGCCACATCTCGCTCCACGCTGGCGACCCGAGCTCAGCGTGAGCAGGGGTTGGCATGGGAGGGAGAGGACTGAGTATCCGATGAACAGCTCTCCTCTTCCAGGGAGGGCGGGAATGTTGTCCTGCTCCTTGCCTGCCTCCTGGTGAAGGTCGGGTGGCAGCACTGGAGTTAGGGAGGCATGAGTGTGGCTTTGTGGTATACGTGCACTCACAGCTATGGAAGGGGAGGGATGACAACAAGAAAAAGGGTGACCATGGGCTTCATTAACCCCTGCCTGCCAACCAGTATCTCGCTCTGCCACAGATCGCTAGATGCCCCGATCTGAACTGCGAGTCCTGGGTGGGGGGAGGGAGGATGGCATTCCCCTTCCCAGCCCCGCCACGGTGGGGGGGGGCCCAGCAGTACCGGAGGGGAATGGTAAACAGATACAGGTGGCAGGGCAGAGTGGAACTAACTGCCTACGGTGTGCCCTGGAGAAGAGAAAAATGTATATGAAAGAAAAAAAAAAAGAATCGAAACTTACACATTGCTTTCCTTCACTGTTCGGCACATTCTAATAAAACTGTCCTTTAGCCACTTTTACAGCCGCTATTGCACAGTGCTAGCCAATGAGATAAGCAGACCCCCTCCAAGAATGTTGCCGTGTCCCAACCCCTGTAGGAAACATGATACTGCTACTGCCCACTGGCTTTGCATCTGACACTAAGGGGAGGAGATGTAAATGAAATGGAAACTACAACCCTCTGACTGCTACTCTTCGAAACATGTGTAGAGCCTAGGACACGCAGAAAACTAGAAACTACAGTTCCCAGATATCTCACTGCTGGGACCAGTGTTATACACAACATAACCATAACCATAACCACACACACACACACACACACACACACACAAGCACGATAAAAGATGACGCTTATCACCACCTCCCCCTTCTGCCACAGAACAGATGTGCCCAACACATTTCTAAAGTTTTCCACAATCTGGTAGGGGGTGTGCTCCTGCCCCCACCCCACCTCGATGTGCATCTATGGCCTGAACTACCTTTCATGGATGGAAGGCTAAGGACAGATTAAGCTATGTAAACAGCCTAGAGAGAGATTAGGGGATAAGATATTCAGAACACCTTCATGTACAATTTAGTTGCCTGTACAGATTTTTTTAAACTACATATTTATTGTTTTCAATAAACGAACAGGCAGTTAAAAGATCAAACACAGAGCATAAAGACAAAACACATTATAAAATGGGAAGGGAAAATCCTGCATTCTGATTGGCTGCTACCTGTGCTTTAGATCTGTCTAATGCACAGCTAAAACTAGTACAGACAATCTGGATGCAGCTAAAAAAACAAACAAACAAAAAAAAAAAAACAAACATATAAATGCTCATTTAGAATGCTGTGAAATTTTAAGAACGTTAAGGACCGCCAATTTTTAAGCTGAGTAGGTCACCACTAAATAGCTAGCTAGTACCTCTACATTACCCTTTATCCATGCAGGAAACAGCTATGTTCAATGGTGATTTTTTTTTTTTAAATTGAACACAAATTAGTCATCTACTTTCATTTCGGCACTGCTGCAACAGCTCCCAACCCCGCTGCTCACTCAATTGCTCGCCGCTACCGCCCTTTCACACACTTCCTCTGCTGCCTGCCCTTCAGTTTCACTTGTGTTCACTTGCGATTCTAATACAGAAAGCTGCTTGGTTGCTCCCTAGCACACTTCTTTAAATGAGAAACCTCTATTGTTTTTACTCCTTTTACTCTTTGATTTATTGTACGCAAGCAAAGTTGCAATCGATTGCTAGCTTCCGTCCCCCTCCCCCCTTACCGATGGCAGTCCCGGATTTCCATACGCTCCCTTCCCATGCACAATTGTGTTCTTTTGGTCTGATAATCTTCATTATCTAGGTTCTTTTCACGCTGTGTGTGTGTGTGTGTGTGTGTGTGTGTGACCTACATTAAGAAAACAAAGTAGAGCACACACAAGATCTTTTTTTTTTTTAATTACTTGACTGAACACTTCTTCGAGAGATCGATCAGTGGTTCAGCAAGCTTGTTTCTTCTTACTGGACAGTTCCTCCTGTCAGAGGCCAGCAGCACATCTCCAGGACACAGAGGTCCAATTGTCCCACTACAAAATGTGTAATAAAACAGTAAACATAGTGACTTTTTGGGGAAAAATGTATTTGATAATGTTTTGAGCTAAATGCCAAATGGGGGGGGGTGCTGGGGACTCATGACAACCACAGAAACGGAAAGAAAGCTACAGTATGGAGACCATAGTAGGACAAAAGTCACACCCCAAAAAAAAAAAAGCCACTATGGCAATAATATAGGCGGAAGAACTATTTTACAGCGAAATACAGGAAATATTTTAGAATTAATGTATTTAAACATGTACATTTTCATTTTTCAATGCTTGTAGAATACAGTGCCCCATTTTATAAGCACAATAAGACACTCTGGGGATATGCATTAGACATTTCTAACACACGGCCAGTGGCTGAAGGCACTCAGCCTGCGGCCTCGTGCCTCACTACACCACTGGCTGCGCATTAGAAATGTCTAATGCACACCCCGTCGTGTCTTACTGCTTACATAACAGTGAGGGTGCCACTCTTCTCAATACGCATCACTGATCTGTCTGGTGTTATTAAGATACATTTTTGAGGGTAATAAAAGATTAACCCAGTTCATAGTTCTTTGGTTATTGTCTGCTGCTTTTTAGAGTCCATAGGCTGCATTGTATAATTCCAGATGAAAGTTCCAATGTAAGTTCAAAGGTCTTCTCTGCCTCCCAGTGGAGAGAAAGAAACTAACCATGCTATTCCCTTTTATATTGCGCTGAAAGTGCAAACTCCCCAATGGGTAGAACTATAGGCAAGGCCCCTGGTGTTCTGCGGCAGAATTTTCTGATTTCTGCGGCAGGGCTCCTTGACTTCTGCGGCAGCATTTTCTGATTTCTGAGGCATGATTTATTCATTTCTCTGGCAGAATGCAGTCCTGCCATTGGCTAAATATGATGTGATGACATCACATGCTGAGCATAGAGGAGGGGCTTCAAGATAAACGAGGCGGGAAAGAAAGTCTGACACTATGGAAAAACAGTATATTAATATGAAAATTCACCAAAAACAATTCTGCGGCACTATATATATTCTGCGGCATGACGCAAATTCTGTGGCAAATTCCACAACCCCAGAATTCCAGGGGCCTTAACTATAGGCTACATTGCGAAAAGTCGTAAGGTGCAAGCAAAGTTGATAACATTCAAAACTGCTAGTAGTAATGATTTCTGACCAACGTTCACTGGTGTAAAACATTAACATCCATAGTAATGACTGAACTATATAATCACCACCACTCCCTACCATATCGGTGGGAGGTACACTGCCTATGAAGTCCAACTATCCAGAACTTTAAACAGTACGATGGGAGGCTTCCCAAAGATCATTCATACTGTCCAGAACTCATAAGGACATAGAAAAATGTCAGTATTATCTGGGGACAGGCCTATTACTCAACCTGGCTGTCACTCAGAAAGAACAGGTCACAGTCTTCACGAGATATCTTCATCTGAAGGGAGTCATCCTGTTCCTCCTTGTGCAGATTTTAAAACGCTTTATTGGCAGAAAAGTATGCCCAAACTTCAGGAACATCATCAGAATTTACAATAAATGGTTATAAATTCCAGTAGAAAGTTACCTAGAAATTCTAGACAGTTGAGTGTTTAAAATAGTTTAGAATACTGATGGAAATCTGGAGATACAGTATCCATGTCAAAAGGAATGCTCCTTTCAATTTTTACAATCTGAAAAACGCAAAAACAGACAAATGGGGAAGGGCATTTACAAGACAGAAGTAAAAGGGCACTGAATAAGTTACAGGCTGAAATGTTTTCACTGTAATGAGTGCTGTTTTTAAAGGACACTGTAAGCTCTTATTTCAAATTTCAAAGGGCATATCTTTAGTTATCCTGTTGGCATAAAAAGCACCAAGCAATGTATCAATGCCACAGGATGTATATAATTTGCTATTTTTATTTTTGAGCTAAAATTCATTCTTGAGCACTCTGCCTTGATACACAGCCGCTGATGCTCCTGCACGCCCACAGTGCCAGACCGTGTGAGCTGTGGGTAAACTCAGTCACGACGAGCTCAGATTTGTTATTTTTTTGTCTCATTCAGTAAACGCATCGCCTGGTAGTATGGACACTACTTAGGAGTTAATCCAATCTAAAAACAAGTGCTCTAACCTGTCGCAGTCCATGTTTGAAAGTTGAGGCCATGGCAGTGGGTATCTGCATTAGCAGCAAAGCTAATGCACATGCCCAGAATGTCTCTTGGCTAATGAAGAGAATCATCTCAAAACATCTTTGCATTCCAGACCTGCTCAGCTTCACTTCACAGTTCTCGAATGCAAAGATGTCTTGAGATGACACTCTTGATTAGTCAAGAGACATCTCAGGAGCACCCTTTACCTGCATAAGAACTTGTGCTCCCACTGCCTATGTTAATAAATATAGAGCAAAGGACTACACTTCGAGTATGGAGTGTCCTTCTTGTTCCGATTCTGGTTCTAGTTCAAGGACAGATTTCTACTTAATGGAAGACGGAAGTGCATGGGTTGAAATTAAGTACTTCAGGCACTAGTCAGCAGGGCTGAAGACTGAGATAATATAGTTGTCCCACAGACATTCCAGTAGCCCAAGAGGTGTACATCACTGAAAAGTTACTGCCTCCATTACTAGCCAGTAGGACTAATTACAGGAAAATTTTACTAGCCCAATACAAAATCTACCAGCATCTGTCTGGTGAGCCAGTGCCAATTTCATATTCTGAAGTGGGGTATTCAAAAGTCCTTCAAGGTCTCATCATACCACCACACACATGGTTAACAGTGGTATGACGTGCTGACAGAGTGTGTTTGAATGATGCATTTGGGGGGGGGGGGGTCTGTTCCCATACTTGAACTGATGTAGTAGAGAAAAGTAACTGCAGCATTATCATTAGCTAGGAACTCTGGAGACACCTGACAGGTGAGGAATTTTAACGAGACTAAGGGCAGCTGAATCTCCTGCTTGTAGTAGTGAAGGCAGATAGTATGACTACAAATCTCTGTCACAGGTAAATAGAGAATGAGGCTTGAAACGCAGAGCAGTATAGAAGTTAAACAGGAAGTACTGATGGCTGACCTGTAACTAAGGTCTATACAATGTAGTCAGAGCAGTAACAGCAAACAAAAGCTGCAGGTCTGTAGCATACTGTGTGTGTGTTTTCACTCACCTGGCCAGATGGCTAAGCTGAGCATCATAAACTACATATCAAAGCAAGGATCAGGTCACAGATATGTGCTGGTGCTTGGAGAGGGAACCAATCAAGGGAGTAAGAGAACAAAGGGAGTGAGAAGGGAGGAAACAGGGAATAAATAAAGGGGATATAGGAGGGAGGTGTAGGGTGAGACAGTGGGACCAAAAGAGTGTCAGGGTATCCCGTGATAATCACGACAAAATAGCAGCTCAAAACAGCGACTGCTAAATAGCGAATGTAACAATGGCGACCTCTTAATAAATAGCTACCATACGAAACAGCGCTATGTATACAGTATTACTTTAAGGGACAAAAAAGGAACAATATTCTTTGTGAAAGAGAACACGTCCCCTGGGGTCTCTGCCAAACTGTGATCTGACCGACTGCTACAGATGCTGTGTTTGATCCTCCCTCAAGCAAAGAACCTACACACAGTTTGCCGCTCCCTTGACTGCCACTGTCCTTTATGCAGAAATCACAATGTACTGTATTGTCAATTAAATTTTAGTAAATATTTTGAATAATATTGTGCTGCTGTTACAAGTATAATTTTAACTAATAGCAAATGTTTTGTGGATGCTGACATTAGCAAGTGCATTTCAAAATGAAGACGCATTATTAGGCCTACTGTATTTGCTCGAACAGTTTTGTGCTTTTTCCGTTGATGTGTTTATTTATTGACAATTTGGAAGTTGCTTTAACCCAGTTTTTTTATTATTTTGAACTTCTTTATGGGATGCCACCTGTGGCAGTAGTAATGTGTTTTGGTGGTGATAGTGCCTAGTCACCCTGCAGCAAAGAATACAAATAGTTGGTGTGTTTGTTTTTTCTGAATTTTTCAAACTGTAAATGAAAGCACATTTGAGTCACTGCAGTGAACTTTTCTTATGGACTGTCAATTCAGAGCTACCGCTTGTTTGCACGGGTGCCATTATATTATTTATTAAGGAAATGCTAGGCTCAGTGGAGTGCCTCTATTTTTTTATTTTTTCAGATGGATGACTGACCCAGAAATCGGGAATGCAGATCAGGTGCTTGAGCCCTTGAAGGAGTTTCAAAGATTTTGTATGGGACCCTCAAAAAGAATTAAAATGAATGCTGAGATATACAGTATACAATGTGTAGTAAGTGGGGGAGGAATAGAGAAGAGCCACTGATTGGCAAAGCAAAACTTAACAGGCATGAAAACCAGAACATTGCAACTATGTCAATAAAATGTAACTGCAAACATGGATTTGGATATAACAGTACAGTATGGTTGCAAAGCAAGCAGAAGTCGCCATTCTTTATTGGAGCTGTCATGTACTGATGATATTACTGCATTCGCCGCATTTTCGTTGCTCATTTGACAATCGCAATTTTAAAATCGCGATTATCACATGGAACAGAGTGTCAGAGATCGAAGAACAAAGTGGAAATGAGAAAGAAATTGGAAGAAACAGAGAAAGAGATTAAAAAAAAAAAAAAGACAAGGAGAGAGAGGCTTTAGAAAGCAAAGGGGATTAGCCGGCCCGGTGGCACGGAGGGCTGAGGTGCTGGACGCCTTACTTCCCACTATGCTGGTGACCCAGGTTCGAGAACTACCTCGGGTTGTCGGGAGCCGCATGGGTGGGGTGGAGCAGGACTGAGCTGCCCAACTGCAGCTCTCCTCCCAGGGAGGTTGCTGCCCGCAGTCCCGCAGCTTCCCAGTGGAGGTACAGTGGCGGCACAGGTGGGTAATGGGCGACCAGTAGGGTGGGGCGCCCACAGTTCATGGAATATGCGTGCCCATGCCAAGGACGCAAGGGTGGTGGAAAATGGGAAAAACAGATAAATAATAGAAAAATAAAAGAACGCAAAGGGGATCGATGGTAGCAGACATTTTCAGGACACAAGATATGGCACATAGACCAAGTCTGAAAACTCAAAGTCACAAAGTATTATTCTGAACTTTAAAGGAGCGCTCTCAGCTCCCCTGGAGATATGCTGAGGGAACAAGAGGTCCCAATTAGCCAGCTCAGTGGCGCCAAGTGATGGGGCATCGATCTGGCACACTGGTAATCTGGGTTCACGCTCCAAGCCCGGATGCCAGGAGCAGAGGCCATCAGGGAGGGATTTGACAGCATCCTTTGAACGCTTCCCTCCCGGGAATGTGGCAAGCTACTCTAAGTGGTGGCTCCTGATGATGGTTTACGGAGGCATACTTGGCAGCATCAGTGACCACACACTGCCATACATCCCCACCCCCAGGATGCTGCTGTGGCCACCCACATTGTGGATGGGTGCCCCAGAAAACTGGAAAATGGCCACCCGTAGACCCCTCCTGCTGCCAACCAGCCAGTGCACCGCACCTGGCCCCCGACCGACATCCCGGTGTAATGCTCGTTTACTCCCCCCCTTCCCCATACGCTGGACCATCGTGGATGGTCAGCAGAGCCTCGGTAGAGCCAGAGTCAGGCTGGGCAGCGAATGGGTCTGCAATGCTGGGGGGCAGCATGAGAGTCTGAAGGAGTGGGGCCGTAGGACCGAAGAGAAGGAAAAAAAAGAAACTATTTAGCAATTTGAAAGGAAAACATATTTTGTTCAATTACTTAGTTGTAGCTTGATTTTTTTAATCTAGTCAGTCCCCCACCCACTCGACATGCCTGAAGTACTATTAGTCCCAGAGTCCCCTGCAGGCAGCCCTCTGATGATATGATTGACTCGTTAAGCTGCAGGGAATGCCAATGTGCCAGTAAGTATACTGAAAGACTTAACAGTTTACTGGCGTACCTGATCATGCTTATTCTACTGGTACTGACTGCGCTACTTCAACAAGATACAAATGCACCATGCCAGTCAGATACAAATGCACACTGTGTTGGCAAGTGACAAATATACACTGTGGTGGCAAGTGACACATACACCATGCTGACAAGTGGCAAACTACACACATAGTGCTGGCAAGTGGCAAATGCACACCGTGCCAGCATGTGGCAAACATACCGTGCTAGCATGTGGCAAATGGCAAACACACACCATGCTGGCAAATGGCAAACCACATACCATGCCAGCAAGTAACATACACACTGCCAGCACACCGTACTGGCAAGTGGCAAACACACACACTGTGCTGGCAAATGGCAAACACACATTGTGCCGCAAGTGGCACAGACACACCGCCGCAAGTGGCATAACACACACCATGCCAGCAAGTGGCAAACCACACACAGTACCAGCAAGTGGCAAACACACACACACAGTGCCGGCAAGTGGCAAACACACACACACATAGTGCCAGCATGTGGCAAACACACACACACAGTGCCAGCATGTGGCAAACACACACACACACACACACACACCTGCCAGCGCTGCAAACACACACCCTGGTGCCAGCAGCAAACATGCACCATGCCAGCAAGTGGCTAACCACACACACACACACACACACACACACACACACACACACACACACACACCATGCCGGCGAGTGGCACACACACCATGCTGGCGAGTGGCAAGCACACAGCGTGCCAGAGAGTGGCAGGCACACAGCGTGCCGGCAAGTGGAGGCACACACCGAGCCGGCAAGTGGCAGACACACACCATACCGACAAGTGGCACACACACACACACACACACTGTGTCAACAAGTGGCAAACACATCATGCCGAAAGGTGGCAAACACCATGCGATGTGGCAAACACCGTGCAACATGGCAAACACACACCGTGTGATGTGGCAGACACACACCGTGCGACGTGGCAGACACATCTGCGACGTGGCAGACACACACCATGCCAATAAGTAGCAAACACACACCATGCCGACAAGTGGAAAACACACACCATGCCAAGTAGCAAACACATACTATGACGACAAGTGGCAAATGCACATCATGCTGGCAAACCGCAAGCATTAATTCACTGGCAATGGCCAAACACACAAGAAATGCACACTGTGCTGGCAAGGGCAAATACACACCAAGCTGGCAAGTGGAAGATAAACACACTGTGCTTGGAAAGGGCAAACACAAACCATGTTTGTCACCATGTTGGCAAGAAACAAACACACTGCCAGTAATGGGGAAAACACTCAATGTACCAGTAACCTGCAAAATATAGTGCACCAGAAAAATGTATACAATATCCCACTAGCAATGAGTAAAGACACATCGCAGACAAACAAAGGGCAAACAGGCAACATCAGCAATGGACAAAACAGACCATATGGGCAAAACACACTGCACTACCAATGGGAAAAATATACTATGCAAACAACAGGCAAAAGCACAGCATGCCTGCAATGGGCAAAAACACGGTGTGCAACTGCCACTGCACCGATAAAAAGCAACCACATATGGTGACAGTGATAGGCAAACACAATACGCTGGCAATAGGCAGACATACACTGTGCTGGCAACATGCAAACACATCAGAAGTAATGTGCAAAATACAATGCACAAATAAAGAGGATGAACTGTACTGGCAACTGGCAAACACACACCGTGTTAAAGCAGAAGGAGGCAGGGAAGGCAGTCAGAATAGCAAAGGCCCAAACTGAGGAAAAAAGAGCCAACTCTGTTAAGAAGGGGGATAAAACCTTTTATAGGTACACTAGGAAGCGAAGAAAGACCAAGGGAGGGAGACTGAGGCTAAATAAAGGGGAGGGAATGTGGGCAGAGGGTGACAGTGAAAAAGTAGCGATACTGAACGAATACTTCTGCTCAGTATTCACAAAAGAAGAGGAGAGGGATGTACCTAAACCAAACAATAGAAACTCTGGATAGGGGGTCAATACCAGCCCATTCACAGAAGTAAGGGTTCTGAAAGAACTCATAAAACTGAAGGTGGACGCTGGCCCCAGTGACGCTTGAGGGTTGAGGCGCTGACGCCACACCTCACGCCACGCCAGTGACCTGGGTTCAGAACCAGCCTGGTCATCGGGTCAGAAGCGGAGAGAGGGATTGAGTGTCCGGCGACTGCTCTCCTCTTGGGACTAGGGTATGCCTGCACAGCTGCCCCGGGTGGAGACCGAGGCACTGCAATGCTCAGGGCATCAGTAGAGGGAAGCAGAGCCGCCGACGGACATCCCCTGGTTTCATTGCACGCTCGGGCTCTGCCTGGGGGAGACGAGGGCATAACTCCAAGAAAACCCTGCCCTCTGGGAGAGGTGATGGCACCACCTCCCACCAGCCACACTCCATCAGCTAGACTCTCTCCTGTCCTGGGCCAAGCCCAGCACGGCCCGAATTCTAGATCGAACGCCCTTGGCAGATAGGGCGGCCCTACCTTGGGGGGCTCAGAGCCAGGGGGGATAGCCATGCTGATGCCAGGACATAGGAGGAGTTTCAGGCTAGGAGGTAGAGCTGGGGGTTAAAGTGGATGCCCGAGAGAGTTCCCCAGGTGGCAGCAAAAATAGAATTTGAAAAAAAAAAAAAAACTGAAGATGGACAAAGCAATGGGGCCTGATGGGATTCAATCAAGAATTTAAAAGAACTAAGGTAGAACTAGTGACACCACTGACTACCCTCTTTAACAAATCATGGGAGGATGGGGTGTGGGTGGCACCTGGCACTGGAGGAGGCCGGATGTGATTCCACTTCACAAAAGTGGGAGCAAGGCAGAGGCAGGAAACTACACACCTGTTAGTTTGACCTCAGTGGTAGGTAAAATGATGGAATCACTTCTGAAGGAAAGAATTGTTGAGTACCTAGAGGCCAGTGGGGCACAGGACCCAAGCAGCATGGATTCACAGCGGGAAGGTCGTGCCAGACTAATCTAATAGACTTCTTTGACTTAGTGACCAAAGTAGTAGACCAGGGAGGGGCTGTGGACATGTCCTACCTAGACTTTAGCAAGGCATTTAACACAGTCCCACACAAAAGATTAATATTTATTTATTTATTACATTTTGATGACTGGGTAGGCCCACTGAGCCCCGAAGGTCTCTTTTTCAGGGTCGATCCGGAGGAGACATTGCATGTAGAATTACAGGCAGTGAAAAGGTTACTGTGTACATACAGAGTAGTTTTAGGTTACAGACTATTATTGGTACAGAGCACAATGGTATACCATCTGTAAATGGTACGGCAAGACCCAAGTACATTGGGTAGTTAGCAAGATTAGAGACAGTGCTGTACCAAGGTTGAGCAGTTTAGGGGTAAGCATAAGTAAGTGGGGGGGGGGTACTGTCAGGTGTCCTGACAGCGGCAAGTGCTGGCTTCAAGCATGTGCGCCTTCAGCCTGGTACGGAAGTTCATGAGAGAGGGGGCTTCTTGTACAACGGGTGGAAGTTTGTTCCACAGGTAGGGGACCTTGAAGGAGAATGACTTGCGGCCCAAATTGGTTCTGACTCTGGGGGTTTCCAGCAGAGTCCGCCCTGAGGTCCTCAGGGTCAGTGTTGTGCTTGGTGGCAATAGTAGCTGCTAGGCTGGGTGGAGCAGCACGGGACTGCATAACTAGTTAGCATGGTGGAGTCTCATTCGTTATTGAAATTTACAAGTTAGCCAGCCTTGGAGTGGGTCCCAGGGTGGTAGCCTGGGTAAAAAATTGGCTGGACAACAGGATACAGAGGGTAATAGTAAACGGAGCCCACTCTGAATCAAGGGGGTTTACTAGTGGCGTACCGCAGGGTTCAGTACTGGGACTGGTCCTCTTTAATGTCTTTAAAAGTGACATTGCGGAGGGAATGGAAGGAAAAGTATGTCTCCTTGCAGACGACACAAAGATCTGCAACAGAGTTAATACACAAGGTGAGGTGGAAAGGATGAGAAGGGACTGGCAAGGTTGGAGGAATGGTCAAATGCATGGCAGCTTAGATTCAACGCAAAGAAGTGCAAAGTAATGCACCTGGGAAACAAATACCAAGAGGAAGAGTACACAATGGGGGGGGGGGGGTGAGATGTTATGGAAAGGGACCTGGGGTAGTCATATCAGATGACCTAAAGATGGGCAAGCAATGTGAGAAGGTAGTAAGGAGGGCTGGCGGGATACTGGGCTGCATAGGGAGAGGCACCATCAATAGAAAACAGGAAGTTGTTATCCCTCTGTACAGACAGTTGTTGAGACCACATCTGGAGTACTGCGTGCAGTTCTGGAGCCCCCATCTCCGCAAAGACAGACAGGATGGAGGCTGTCCAGAGGAGGGCAACTAAAATGGTGCAGGGTCTGCACCAGAAGCCATACGAAGAGAGACTAAAGGAGCTTAATATGTATACCCTTGAGGAAAGGAGGGAGAGGGGGGACATGACAGAAACTTTCAAGTACCTCAAGGGAATAAACAAAGTCCAAGAGGGTAGCATCTTTTGGAAAAAAGAGATGAGCAAGAACAAGGGGGCACAATCTGAAGATGGGGAGGGAGGAATGGCTCGGGGCAACGTAAGGAAGTATTTTTTCAGAGAGAGAGTGGCGGACGCATGGAACAGCCCTCCCGAGGAGGTCATGGGATCAAAAACAGTGGGGGAATTCAAGAATGCATGGGACAGACATAAGGCAATTCTAGTGGGGAGTAGGAGGAAGTAGGTTGTTGGTTCACTAGGATCTGCAGCTTATCCAATAGGTAGAGAAAGGGACAGACTGGGTGGACCAAGCGGTCCTTATCTGCCATTAAAGGCTATGTTTTCATGTTTCTATGCAGTGGGCAAATACACACTGCTCCAGCAGCAGGAAAATGTACAAAGTGCCGGCAAAAGGAAAACACAAAATGCCCCAGCAACAGGCAAACACACACTGTACCGGGAATGGGCAAACCCCTCTACATCAGCAACAGGCAAACATACACTGTACCGGGAATGGGCAAACCCCGCTACATCAGCAACAGGCAAACATACACTGTACTGGGAATGGGCAAACCTCTACATCAGCAACAGGCAAACATACACTGTACCGGAATGGGCAAACCTCTCATCAGCAACAGGCAAACAGCCACTATACGGGAATGGGCAAACCCTCTACATCAGCAACAGGCAAACATACACCGTGCGGGAATGGGCAAACCTCTACATCAGCAACAGGCAAACATACACTGTACCGGAATGGGCAAACCCCTACATCAGCAACAGGCAAACATACACTGTACCGGAATGGGCAAACCTCTACATCAGCAACAGGCAAACATACACTGTACCGGAATGGGCAAACCTCTACTTCAGCAACAGGCAATGCACACTACGCCACAACGGGCAAAAACAGAGCACCTCCAACAGGAAAACGCACTGTGTATGTAACAGGCAAACACAGACTCTGGCAACTGGTTATAACGTAGTGAAACAGCAATGCACAAAACAGAACTGCAATGGTAATGATTTATAATACCCAACTACAGATACTATCCCAAACAAAGCCTCAGTTCCAGGGTAACGTCAATGTAACCCACCCAGTACTTTTTGTATTTTTGAGGGAGGGACTCTGAATTCTCAAAAATAAACCATTTCTGTTATTTCCAGCACATGTCAGGTATTTGGAAAGCTGAGATCAGGGCATTATCAGAAACGTATGCTCCCACACCACCGCTTTGCCAGTGCTGGGTAGTCCGCTGGGGAAGTTTACTTGTGTTTTTTAAACTCTTATCTATGAATACTGTAAACATCTGGCAGGGTGAGTAAAATCTCACAGCAATATTTTCCCAGACACCTTCATGCAATTTAGGTCATAAATCCCTCAGACCAATGGCTATCAAAGGCAGTCTGTGTGTAAAATGTGCTGTCAGAGCCAGAGTTCACCTGGGAACTTAATCACCTGTCAAGAACACTTCAGTGCAAATGAGAGGGACTTTTTTTTTTTTTTTTTTCTCTCCCTGTTCTTCCAGCCTTGTTTTCTTCTCTAGTTTTCTTAGTCAAACCCTTGCTTTTTCACCTTTTGACAAGCCATACAATTACAGGTCAGGGGGGATTATTTATGTAGGGGTTGTTTTATAAAATTAAAGCAATACGGCTTCAGAAGCTAGTGATTTAGTACACAAATACTCCACTGGCCAATATCAGTATCACAGAAGAACAGCAAAAACAGACTAAAAATAAGGTTCATATTGCATTCTATACACTTCACAAAGTGCAGCAGCAGAAAGTTTCAATGCAATACATTTGTTTTTCTGGGGGAAGGGGGTTTTAAAGTACCAAGTACTTTTTCTGGCAGGGGGAAGCAAATAACCTTACACTAGTGGGGTGGGGGGTCAAGAAGCAGGGACTTGCTATAGGGCAGTCTGAGTGTGTGGAGGCTTGTCATCAACAGCTGGTGTTATGTGGGTACCCATGTGATGTTGGTAATCATCAGCGGGTGCTGTACAAGTATCTGTGAGAAGAGGTCAGTCAGCAGCAATGGGTGTTGCGTGGGTCCCCATGGAAAATCAAACACTACCAGTGGGTCCTGTGTGCGCACTCATGGGAAACTAGTAACCGCCAGTGGTGCTGTCAAGGCACTAATGGAAAGGCAATCACCACCAGTGGCACTGTGCCGGCATCCATGGAAACCACTCAACACAAGTGGGTGCTGTCTACACAAATCAGACACCAATACTTCCAGTGGGGCTGGTGGCACCAGTGGGGACTCAGTCACCACTACTGGATGTTGTGGACAATCATGGGAACCCAATCACTACCTGTGGGTGTTGTGTGGACACTAATTACCACAAGTGAGTGCTGTATGGTTTCCCAGCTGGGAAATCAGTCAGTGTGTTCTGCACGGCCAAGAAATCCATCATCACCAACGGGTTCTCTGAAGGCACCAAAGGGAACTCAGTCTTCACTAGGTGGTGATGCATGGACTCCCATGAGAAGCTATACACCACAGGTGGGCGCAGCGTGGGCACCGATGGGAAACCAGTCATTACCAGATAGTGCTTCCCACCTGTCATTGTCAGTGTTATTTGATTGTTTTGGACTGGAAAGGGCATAAGGAAAGGAAAGGAAATGGAAACTTTGCTTTTTGCCGACACCTTGTACGATAAGAAAAAAATAAGAGAAAGAAACAGCTAAGATAGACCAAACATTTTAAGTGTGTGCGTGTTGAGTTGTGAGGTATGGAAAAAAAGACAAGCAAGCAATGCTGTTTTTTGTCAGCCCAGCTTTAGATGCCACAAAATAATTTCTAGTGTAAATGAGACTTGACTAGAACCAGCTGGCTGGCCTGGTTTCATTAACTTGAAAGTTTTAAGCAAGTGTAAAGAATTTGTTACAAATTTGCTTCAGCAATTTTAAGTAATTTAGTGGCTAAAAAAGTATCTTTTCATCCATGAAAGCCCCAGTCAACTTTATGTTTTTGGGGTGAGCGCAAATACCAAACCTGCTGTCCTGCCCTCCTCCTCTCACACTAATCCTCAGACTCATCTGGTAAGTCACAGGAAAGTAAGCAGGACATTACAGACCCCACAGAAACAACAGTAAATAATCACCACGGTGCATACAAGTCAGTCTGTCAGAGTGCATGCATACGATTCCCATACAAACATGCACAAAGCACGGTATATACAGTATATACATACAACACAGTACAAAACATACACAAATGAAACAGCTGGATGAATCTCAGACCAACTCACAATCCCAAGTGTAACGAGTTCTACTGGCTTTCAGCCAAAATCACGCTTTACATGCAGTCCACATGGCAAAACTCACTCCAACCCCCCAAACACATGTAGTGCTCAAATCCTGCAGCCCAATTCATGCTGCACAGGCTGTCCACATTACAAAACGACCCCACCCAACATGCACATACTAACATGGCGCTCCAATCTCGCAACCCAACTCATGCACTCTGCATTACAAAACTACCAAAACACACAGAAGTCGCCCTCCAGCTGCAGCAGGCTAAACTAGTACAAAAAGAAGCAAAAAACCTTGCAACCGTGCCTTAGGTCAGCAGATGAGGAGACTTAAGATGCAGAAGTGTAAGGCCCAGTGTAATTTATTGATACATCTATTTAGGCACACTCATACACCATGGATAATAAAAATACATACAGCCACCCCCGAAAAACTGCCCAACGGCATTTCACTCTTTCACAGGAGCCCTGTCAAGAGCAAAACTTCTCCCAAACACACACTAACACAGCACTCCAATCCTGCTGCCAAACTCGTGCAGCATCACACCTCCAGTTCCATCGCTGCTCTTTCATCTCAAAATACTGGTTTGGTTCCCTTCCCTCCTACCTCGCATCACTCTTCCCCAGGTTCCATGCTCTCTCTGCTCCAGCAACCAGCATACCTTCTCTACTCCTCATCCTCATTCCTCTGCTGGGCAATCTGCTTTCCCTATCACTCCCAACACTCTGGAACCAGATTCCCTCATCCCTTCATCATTCCACCTCCTCAGTCTCCTTCAAGCACCTGCTGAATCTCTTTCCGCTGCCCCTGCCTGCACCAGTTTCCTGTAGGAGGCCTTTCCCTGCATCACTCTAGTAGCTCAGGGTTTAGGTTTTCTCACAGACCTATACTTGTTCTCGAGTGAACAGCGCTGCTCATTTGGTATTATATTTGGTGACTTATCTTGCTCTAGAATTTTTGGCAACTCATCCGATAAGTTGCTCTTTATTTTATTCCAGGCATGTACCTGTGAATGAATGTATTTAGGCACTGTAATTTATGCCTGCACTTTTTGCTGTATAATCTAGTGCTCTGTATAAGGTTTCCTTTCTCCGGTCACACCTGGAAAGGAGCCTCAGCTCAGTGTGCCTTTCCCAGTCACCAATTTTCAAATAAATATCAAACTAAATACTGTAAAATAAATAAATATATAAATAAATAAATGCTGTTGGCCAAATAGTATGACAAGTATATGGGAAGAGCCAGTGGGATGCTAGGGTGCATAGGGAGGGGTTATCAGCAGAAAGAGGGTGGTGGTGATACCACTGTATAAATTATTGGTGAGACCTCACATGGAGTACTGTGTCCAGTTCTGGAGACCACATCTCTGGAAGGACAGAGTAGAGGCTGTCCAGAGGAGGGCAACTAAAATGGTGCAGGGTCTGCACCCAGGGCCGCAGTAATGGGGGGGGTAAGTGGGGAAGTTGTCCGGGGCCCCGAGCTCAGGAGGGGCCCTCCTGAGGAGCTGGCATTACCTCTGTCATTAGCTGGTTTGGGAAACGGGGGCCCATTCCAAGTGACTTGTCCGGGGCCCCAGGATTCATAGCTGCAGCCCTGTCTGCACCAGAGACCATATGAGGAGAGACTAAAGGACCTCAATATGCACACCCTGGAGGAAAGAAAGGAAAGGGGAATATGATACAGACTTTCATGGTTGAGCGTGTGAGTGATAGCAGACCAAGAACACAAAAGGTCGAGAGTGTAAGACCCAATCTGGTCAACTGCCTGCGCTGAACTATGGCTCACTCATCTGGTACACTGCCTCAGTCAAGATTCAACATGTCCGATCAGTCCTATCTATAGAGTTGTTTGCCAGGGATGCCAAGTGACAGCACCGTCACCAAGACCTGCAGTATCTATTGAACAGGCTTCCACATGAATCCTTGTTTAAACTGAACACTTAGTTTGTGTGTAAATCGACTACTATCAAATGAGTCCTCCTGCCTAGTTGACCTCAACCTGAATTCACAGGATGATAAAAACTCCCTTCAACCCAAATAAACTGGAGCCAGAGATCCCTCCGATATACTGTGCTAAATGTGTGGAATGATGTAGTACACCTGGAGATACGAGCACTAGCTCCAGTAAACTATCAGAGTCCAGTTACAAAATTGCCTCCTCATAAAGCTAAACTGCATTTGCTACAATACTTAACGCTGTCACTGGTTGTGATTAAATACTGCACCTTGGGTACCCTACTTATTCTATTTGCTCTGCTGCCTTTTCTGTACCCCTACCGTATCTTACCATACACTGTGATCTTTTTTTATCTCTACCGTATCCTTCTATATATTGTGTACAATTCTATTGACATCTGGCTCACTCCTGTAAAAGGAACCTTGGGTCCCGTGGGCCTACCTGGTGAACAAATAAATAAAAATAAGGGGAAGTCAAAGGTACTCACTGTAACTGTTTTACTACTGATATGCATTCTACAGTTGCACAACCATGGATTTAGCGGATGCTCAGATTACCGCAGAAATGTGACTATGTAAAAGTTAGTAGTTATAACACTAGAAAACATTACTGCACTGTGAGGGTGGATAACATTTGGAAAGAATAACCTGTCTGGGGGTGGGGTGCTGTGGAGCCTGAGGCTAAATGGCAGCTTAGGTTTCAAGTTTTGCAAGAAACAGAAATGTATAAACTATATTCTTCACCACAGTGACTGGTTAAAAAGTACTTCTCCGGGTGTCGGAGACTACTGGTTGTAATGTGGGGAAGACTCGTAAGAAAAAACAGTCCCAGGAAGGAGCTATCAGTAAAATGTTTCTATAGTACCTGCCACGAGGTTGGCCCCGAGCATAGTACAACCGCAGCAGAAGAATCAGACACAGAAACTCTGCAGACCTTGAGGGCAAATTAAACACGCTTATTAAATCAGTGACAGGACTTCCAGACAAGCTGGATACACTCATAACCATGTCACCACTTTGAAACTAATTTGGATGTGGTGCAACTTGTGATGATAGAGGCTACAAAAAGGTCCGACTCGGCAATGGGAGCAGTCGCAAACATTATGAAAGAAAATCACCAGCTCCATTCTCGCCTGGAGAACTTGGAAAACCAAGCTCGTTCGGCCAACCTCAGAATCACAGGTCTGCCCGAAGGCTGCGAAGGAGACCATCTATTGTCCTTTTTGGCAGACTGGTTTCAGCAACAATTTGGGGAAGAACAACTCGGTGGCCCAGTAAATATGCAGAAGGCCTACCAAGTTATCCACCCCCTGAGGGCAACCTGAAAACCCTGATGCCCCACGAGTCGTAGTGGTGCTCCTGGATGGCGTCGGCACTAGGGAGCGGCTTCTGGCATTAGCACATTGAAAGAAACTGTTACTTCAAGATGGGATTCAAATTTGGATGTTCCTCGACCTTAGCTATGCCACGAGGCAAAGAAAAAAAACAGGAGTGATGGTGTCAGGGCGCTTCTTCAGGAGGCTGGAATTCCGCATGGTATGGTGTTCCTGGCCAGAATTTGGACTGTCCACCAAGGCAGAGAATACATCTTTAGTGATCCTGCTGATGCCTTGAAGTGGGCCCAGAAACATGGGGTTAGACGTCCCGACCCGGAGGATGTCAAGGCTACCAGCTCCGAAGAGGAAACTTGAATTTTGGGACTGGCCTATGGTTTAGTATGCTCTATCATAATGTTAGCTATACATAAGTAGGTCTGGTCAGATCATAAATCAGAACTTTGCTGTGTTTTTATATATTGCTATAGCATATTTTATAAAGCGCCATATTTTTTGAATTTGATGAATTGCTTGAAACTGTTTTCAATTTTACACAGGTGTGTATTTCTTTGTTAATGCACAGCTCCCTTATAGGTCTTTCTCACATAGGAGACCAAAGACTTGGACATTTCTTTAGTGGTCTCATTTGGCATTTATTGCCGTGTCACTCATGGACTCATTATCACAGCATTTATATGGACATTTTCACTTTTGAATTTAGAGTTTCTCCCTCTATATGATGAATATTAAGACATGGCTATTCCTGTATGGTTTATATTAAGAGGAGGGCTCCCATCATTGCAAGTACATATATTGAAGCTATTCATTAAACATTTTACTGTATGTAATTGCTTGAAACAATAAACATATAGCACACACACACAAAAAAAAAAAGAAAAAAAGAATAACCCGTCCAATAAAGTTGTGGAAGCTAGCACAATTCAGACTTTAAGCAGGACCAGATTAAGAGTTCGGAGGGAGACGAGCACTGAGGATTACACAGTATGATCTGGTTTAGCATTCTACCTGATACTCTTAGATGTGTTAGTATTCAGTTCTGGTATAGTCACAGTCATGCAGCAGTAGGTATGGACAAGATGGACCCTAAATCCCTTCTGTCTCCACAATACTACGCTACATTAGGGTTGCTTTTTAGTTACCCTGGATAGCCCTACAGTAGGGTTGCCCTTTTATGCACTCTGGATAGCCTACACTAGGGTTAAACATAACACAGAAATATAGACCATGAGGGCAGAAAAAGACCTATAATGTATGGGAGAGGGTGATTACTACCCTGAAATTGGCAAGTTTACAACATTGTTATGGTATTGTGAGCGTCAGAGGTTGTTAACCCCTCTTGACTCCGTCAATGATACCATAACAGCTTTGACTCCTTTGTGCATGCGTGTCCCTAGTCATTCGTCAGAAAAGTACATTTCTTTCACCATTTCCCTATTAACACATTAGCTGATTTTATGCTTGCTTAGAAGTCCTTTTTCTTCTCTTGCCCCCTTCCAGACTACTTACTGTAAGAGTGCTCCATAGGGCACGACATGCTCTGCACCAATCTTCCAAAGTCGGCACCCTCAGAAGATGACATGGCGATGCTACTCACAACACAGTGCAACATCTTTCAATGTGACCTGTTCGGACCAACCGGATCGCTGTGGAGTATTTTTATTTATTTATTTATTTAATTTAAATCAGTTCAGTTTTCTAGGTGACATTTAGATTGTTGTTATCATCTCTTGTCCCATACGCTATAAAATATAATGCTGGGAATTCGGGTGTGCGTGCCGAAAAAATCAGCTTCCGTGGTTGCTGGGCAGTAAACCTCTCAAGCTGTGCTCTCGAGGTTTATCATCTTGTCCTAGCAACCAGTCAAGGTGATTACAGCATGGTCATCACCCAATCCCAGGCATTATCCTCTATATTGTCCATCCAGTCTGCCCACAACACCTTTTATCAAATGGCGGTTTGTTCACACACATCCACCATCTTGTTCCATGTTCTCCACCCCAGTACTAATCCTTAACTCTGTCACAGCCATGGCTTAAACGACTGATGGCTTTGCACCATCACCCTCAACTGGGTGATTGTTCCATCACCAACCACTCTCTAAAGCAAAATGTTCTCACGTCCCTTCTGAATCCACCCCCCCCATACCAGCTTCCACTGATGTCCTCACGTTCTAGATTCACTATTCCTGCTAAACAGTTTCCCACAGTTCCATCTTGTTTATTGCTTTCGAGGTTACTTTGTATCTACCCTAGATAGCTCTACATTAGGGTTACTTTTTATTTGCCCTGGATGGCTCTACATTAGGGTTACTTTTTATTTACCTGGGATGGCCCTACATTAGGGTTACTTTTATTTGCCCTGGGTGGCTCTACATTAGGGTTACTTTTTATTTGCCCTGGGTGGCTCTACATTAGGGTTACTTTTTATTTGCCCTGGTGGCTCTACATTAGGGTTACTTTTATTTGCCCTGGGTGGCTCTACATTGGGTTACTTTTTATTTGCCCTGGGTGGCTCTACATTAGGGTTACTTTTATTTGCCCTGGGTGGCTCTACATTAGGGTTACTTTTTATTTGCCCTGGGTGGCTCTACATTAGGGTTACTTTTTATTTGCCCTGGGTGGCTCTACATTAGGGTTACTTTTTATTTGCCCTGGGTGGCTCTACATTAGGGTTACTTTTTATTTGCCCTGGGTGGCTCTACATTGAGTTACTTTTATTTGCCCTGGTGGCTCTACATTAGGGTTACTTTTTATTTGCCCTGGGTGGCTCTACATTGAGGTTACTTTTATTTGCCTAGACTGGCTCTACTTGGGGTTACTTTTGGCCCTGGATGGCTCTACATTACGGTTTACTTTTATTTGCCCTGGATGGCTCTACATTACGGTTACTTTTTATTTACTCTGGCTAGCTCTACATTAGGGTTACTTTATCTGCCCTGGATGGCTCAACATTAGGGTTACTTTTTATTTGCCCTGGATGGCTCTACATTAGGGTTACTTTTATTTGCCCTGGATGGCTCTACATTAGGGTTACTTTTTATTTGCCCTGGATAGCTCTACATTAGGGTTACTTTTTATTTACCATAGATAGCTCTACATTAGGGTTACTTTTTATTTACCATAGACAGCTCTACATTAGGGTTACTTTTTATTTACCATAGACAGCTCTACATTAGGGTTACTTTTTATTTGCCCTGGATAGCTCTACATTAGGGTTACTTTTTATTTACCGTAGACAGCTCTACATTAGGGTTACTTTTTATTTGCCCTGGATAGCTCTATATTAGGGTTACTTTTTATTTGCCCTGGATAGCTGTACATTAGGGTTACTTTTTATTTGCCCTGGATAGCTCTACATTAGGGTTACTTTTTATTTACCATAGACAGCTCTACATTAGGGTTACTTTTTATTTGCCCTGGATAGCTCTACATTAGGGTTACTTTTTTATTTGCCCTGGATAGCTCTACATTAGGGTTACTTTTTATCTGCCCTGGATGGCTCTACATTAGGGTTACTTTTTATCTGCCCTGGACGGCTCTACATTAGGGTTACTTTTTATTTGCCCTGGATGGCTCTACATTAGGGTTACTTTTTATTTGCCCTGGATGGCCCTACAGGAGGGTTACAGAATAACACAATAATTTAAGGTCAGGTGGGACTCGAGGAGACTGCACCACTGGCCCAGCAGCACTGCATTACGCTACTGTGCAGACGACCTGGGTTTGGAAACAAACACGAGCTGCTGCTTTGGGAGGCAGGCTTGGCTGGGGATCCTCTACTCTAACTCTGTGCTACAGTTCCAGGACTCAGTGCACAAGAGAGCAGCCAGCCCCACAATTCACCACACAATCCAACCCAACACTATACCCACTTGCATCACTGTGCTGCCTCGATCATGATGCCACTGGGTCAACTACTGAGTCAGTTTAACAGATGCAGCCAAGGCACCAATTGTGCAATGTGTGTTTGTACTGAAGCTGATTTTGATGCACTTTACTGGGGACACTTGCATTGCACTGGTTGCAATAAATGGTTAGTCTCCTTGCAGATTGATTTCGGCATCATGACAGGGTCTGACTGTGATGCAAATGAGTGTAGTGTCTTCTTGTTTTATAGGCTAGGCTGCAGCAGCCACAATGCAGCAGTGTGCTTTGCTCAGGAGGGTCAATGCGGCTCTGGCACCACAGTGAACCCTGTGACTGGGCCAGCCAGTTTGTTCCTGCTGCAGGTGTGCCATGTCGTGCATGGAGGGTCACTGGATGTCTGCCCTCATGTTGAGGGAGATGGGAGGACCAAAATGTGTCAGAAAAAGCCCGTCTGTCTAAATGATGGCCAGGGCCTCTAGAACACTAGTTCCTACGGCACTGGACCCTAGACCATACAAGGACTGCCTCAGGTGGAGGAGAGGACAGCCTTCTCTAGAAGCCCTGCCATGGAAGGGGAGCTCTGAGATAACCGGAGGGTTACCAGGGTCTGGGGTCAAAGACAAGCCAGTATATCCCTAGGATCAAGGTATAACCTTTTAATGATGAGTGGCTGGAGGGAGAAGAAACTCTAGGCCCATCAGGTCCACCCCCTCATCTTCATAAGTAAGGATTAATAAAAATACTATGCAAACATGTACTAATTTATAGGGTTATCCCCACCAATGCTACTACCCAAGCTACTTGTTCATTCCTTTGGTAATCAGAAATTTGTCCAGGCTTCTTCTGAAGTCCTCTACTGTCTTCGTATCAATGGTCAACTGGCAGGTTGTTACATAGGTTCACCACCCACTGGGAGAAGACGTGCCTCCTAACACTACCCCCCTGTATTTACCACATCTGAGTTTCAGTGCACATCCGTCTCCTGCTGGGGCACACCATATCAAAATAGATCTATCTGCTTGCTCCGTGGTGCTGAGCGGTGAGGCATTCGCCTGGCACATTGGCAACCCATGTTTGGGCTCCCAGCCTAGGATGTCAGGGGCGGAGGCCATCAGGGAGGGTGACAGATTCCGTGTGGATGTTCTCCTCCCGGGGGAGGGTGCTGCAGAGCCACACTCAGAGAGCAACACCTACTGTGTGCAGAACCTTGCCAGTGTGGTGACCACCGTCCAGCTGGCTCCACCTCCAGGGGTGTCGCCGCAGTGTGAGTGCCACTGGGGTGTGGGGAAGGGCCAAGAAAAACAGAAACATAGAAACATAGAAACATAGAATTTGACGGCAGATAAGGACCGCTTGGCCCACCCAGTCTGCCCATTTCCCTACCTACTGGATAAGCTGCAGATCCTAGTTAACCAGCAGCCTACTTCTTCCTACCCCCACCCCCCAGAATTGCCTTATGACTATCCCATGCATGCTTGAATTCCCCCACTGATTTTGACTCACAACCTTCCTCCGGAAGGCCATTCCATGTATCCACAACCCTCTCTGTGAAGAAATACTTCCTTAAATTACCTCTGAGCCGCCCATCTTCAATGTTTATTCTTATGTTTTGTGTTAACTGTCAGGTTTTGTTATGTCTCTGCTGTTTTACTTCCTGACGTGGGACCTTTGTAAAAGTGTATACTCAAAGGTTGTAACCTGAATTACCAAATAAATAAATAAATAAAATACATGGTATGGGTATACCAGATGACAGTAATAAGATGCAGCAATTTAAAGGCAGCAAATAGTAAGCTCACAACAACATGCTGAACTCAGTACCCATGCTCAGCTGTCCACAGTTGATTAAGTCACTGGCTAGTGTTTCAGTGTCACAATATAATGAAGTGTTCTTCAGAGCAACTGGATCACTTTAGAACAGGCCTTATTTTCTACTGAATTAAAGGCACAGTGTATGGACAAATAATGTCCCCCCCCCCACACACACACACTAGAATGCAGGCATAAATAACAAATAGGCATAGAAAACTATAATCTACATGAGGCAATGTAAAAAGCCTAAAACATGAGAAATTATGTTACATTTATATGCAAGTTCATTATCTCAATACTGGAGAGAAAAAAGGAGCCCACAAGGCCTTCAAATCCAGAAACCCACCATCCTTTGATTCAGATGACCTTAATTTTGAGAGAATTTCAGCAAGTGTTAAATATATGTAGACATGATCTCATGTTAGTCACAGTTAAGAAAATGCACAATGTGACAAAACAGGAGCAGAAATTAAAGAAATGCAACCTAAAGTATTTGAAGAATTTTTGGGAAGGGAACTTTATCTTTAAAAGAGCAACTGGAACAGCAAATCACTAGATATTGGAATGAACTTAAGATTTACAAACAAAGAAAACATGAAAGAAATGCCACTGAGTGTTGTGAGGAGATGGTGAATAATTGCCCACAGAAACACCACCAAAGAGCCAGGCTAAGAGTTAATTTAAGATTACATGGTTACGATCTCATCCAGTTAGCAAAGTGAATCAGGTGACAAATCAGTACCAATACAAGACACAATATCTAATCAGTTGTGCAAACATTTTTTAAATGAACTGGGGAAAGATCCAGCATAGACTTGTAGAATCGCAGCAGGGACAGAGGAGGGGAAGCTGTGGAGGGCAAGGAAAGAAAGAGATGGCTGAGGGAACAGAGGAGGCAGAATGAACAAAATCAGTACCGCAGATACTTAGTACCTGTCTCGGCCTGCCGGATGACACCTGCCTAGTTTCCCCATGCCACAGCCCCCTTAATGCCTCACTCCTGCCCCACTAGCCCTGTATGCCACAGAGGACCCCCCAGGAATGCTACTCACCCCCCACACAACCCTAACAGCAGGGATAAGCCGGACCCGCCGAGACATAGAGACAGCCTGAGGAGTGCCTGGGGAGTTAGGTGGCAGGAAGTGGCAGCAAAGGGTGAGACTGGCAGGCAGAATGTGATGATGAGCAGCCAAAAGAGTAGCAGGTCGGGGGTGCAGGGAGGAGAGGAAAAAAAAAAAAAAAAAACATCTGTCTGTTCGCTCTGGATGATACCCATGACTATGTGGAAGATGTGATACCATGTACCCTATCAGCCTCCTCTTCCCTTGGGTGAACATGTTAAGGGCCCCCAGCCTCTCTGTATAGCTTTTGTCCCCCATTTGCTTTACCCTGGATAGTATACCATTAAGGATGCAATTTATTTCCCTGGAAAGCCCAGCTGAGATGCAACATCTCATTTTGAGCTGGGTCCTGCTTCTACACTACTTTACAGCTTGGCAGATCTGAAAGCACAGGGAGGTAAAATAACTTGCTCAGGGTCACTCATGTTTGTCCAAGAAACTGAAAAGGCAGATAACCAAAATGATCCGGGGCAACAGGCAAGGACATACGAACAAAAATTAAGTCTTAAATAATTAAGGAGGCAGTATAGCGAGTGGTTTAAGGCTCTGAGCTGCAAATCTGGAGACATCCAGCAGACCAAACCTGGGTTTGAATCCACAGCCCCCACTTGCATAATGTTTGACCCTGAGCAAGTCACTTAACTTCCTGTGCTCCCAGGTTGAACCTGTAAACAAGCTTTCAGCTTAGTGTGACACCCTGGTTAAACAACTGCAAAAAAAAAAAAAAAAAAATTGGGAGCTTCAACGTACTCACTAGAGGCCAGAAAAGAGAAAAAGGGAGACATAAATGAAACATTTACATACATGCAGGGTATTAAAGTGGATTCCAGAGGGCTGTTCACAACCAGTGGCAATACAACACCGGGGGGGGGGTTCAAAAGGGACACAAAGAAATACTATTTCAGAGGATAGAAGTAGAGGGTTGCAACAAGCTAACCAAAACACTGGTCAGTGCAAAAACAGTAGAGAGCTTTAAGAGTGGGTGGGAAAGGAAAAAAAAGTTGGTCAAAGGATCAGGATGGGCAGGGGAGAGGCAGTTGGGCATGATCACCAAGGAGGCACGTACAACCTCATGGACCAGACTATATAAACCGCAAGGCCATCTTCTGCTGGCACCTTTCTATATTTCTGTGCTTCTATGTTTATCACATCACTGACCATCTTTATTTATTTTTATTTATTTAGTTTTTGTTACCTGGTAGGTGCACTAGCCATAAAATGACTATTTTCAGGCACGAATGAGAGTACAACAAAAGAGAACAGCTGAACAACAGCAACATGGGTACAACAATACAAATAGAAGAACAGTACAGCAGTGCTACAAAACACAATGAGTAGAAACAACAAAAAATAATGGCAAGCATTATACAAATAATGGCAGTAAGATATATAATAAGTGCAGAAACCATGGACCTGACCTATGGAGTGAAAAGGGTTAATAAGATAGTAAGGTTATATAGAGAGAAATGTGAGGAATGTTCAAATCTATCAAAGTCATACAGCGAACCAGTGCATGTGTGCGTAGTGGGATTCGAGCCTGGTATCTCTCATTTTAAAAGTTCAGCCTCATAACCACTGCCCCCATGAGAAACTTCTAGCCAACATCGCTGCCCCTGGTCCAGCCTGCCAACACTATGTGCCCTCGATTCCATTTCTAGACTTGCAAGCAATTTAAGGAACAGTAGGATACATCCAAATTCCAGCAACTAGTTGCTGCTGGAATCTCGCTGCATTGATTATGTTTAACTATGGATTTATAATAACACTACAAGGGTGTCTCCATGTGAAACCAGCAGCACAAAGACAAAAAATCAGTCAATAAAAATGACATATGTACACAATGATGTGACTGATAGCAGTATTGATTTGCAAATGTCAGACCATTCATACAGGAAGTCATGAGCTGTTTAAAGGAATGAAGTCCTGGGTACATAATGCTCTTCAGTGTCTCTACATTAAAAGGCAAGAATCACCTTTAAATAACAAACCAACTAAAACATCTGCTTTCAGACAGGTTTACAATGCTGAAATGCATCAGCACTGAGCAAGATGCACTGAGAGAGGGAGAGAAGGGAGGGCAGCATAACCTGCAGACTTTAAAATTAAAAACTCAGGCTAAGATTTTAATTTGTGTATGTGTGTGTGTGTGGGGGAGACATGAATAAGGGCATTGCATCTTTAAAATTAAAATGCCACACAAGTCTTTCAGAGCTCTCCGTCTGTGAAAATACTTTTCCAGCCACTGCCCATCCCAGAGCTGTACAATGTGCGCAGCATGTTTTGCTGTACAAACTTTACTTTGTTCGAAAGTAACACATTTACAACTGTTAGAAAAACTCCTCCCAAAAGCCCCTCAAGGGAGAGGGTAGAGATGCTTCCATCCCCCGACTACATCACCTTTACCTGCTTGAACGTACAACCCCAGCTCCCCCAACACTTTGCAATCCCAATACTGCACTGTCTGAAACAAATCATCAGAGGGCTGGAAGAGCCATGTTCCAGCCCCTTCCTACCTGCTTTAGGTTTCTCCAAGCGACCAAAGTGCCAGAAAGGCCAGGCCTGATTGGCCTGAGGTTTCTTTTGTGATGTGTGTTGCCCATGGCTTACGTCCCCAGTGTGTTGATCAGTAGCACACTGTGTGCACTTGACTGTAGTGACAGGCACTACCTTGGCTAGGCTCCAGCAGCAAAGGCAGCGACTCCTCTCCTCCTAGCTGCACTGAAACTCCAACCGAAAGATCCAATCAGTCAGACATAGCCCCAGCCAGTAGGAAGATGAGGAGGGATTTACTGAAACAACTTCATGACTCTTCCACACCCAGCCACTACCTGATAACTCATTTTTCTGCAGCTCTGCTGCCTCCTATCTGGGATTCACTTATATAAAGCTTCTTCTAGATATTGTTTTTACATGCTGGCTGTCTACAATGGACTAAATCTGATGAGACAATTAATTTCAGAGCACTAAGAAGCGGTGAGCATTAGCAAAGGCTGCACTTTTGGCCCCAAAGTATACAGTACTTATATTTCTCCTGGCTTTTTTTCCAGTCTTATAGCAAGCCTCCTAACATCCTAGCCATTGGGTCCTCCTGCTCACCTTACTTAAAATTCAGCCAACTCCCACTATTCGGAGTTCCCTCAGCCTTACCTCCCTGGTCTGGCTTCCTGCCGCTTGTCCTCTGTTGCAGAGCTGCCACCCCCACCCCCCCCCACTGTGGGCCAGGAGGAAGGAAAGGAAATGGTCTCAGCGCGGAGCCTGGGGCTGGTCCAGACGGACGTTGGGAGGGCTAGTCGTGACTTCAACCATTCCACTCTTGTGGCAATGTTCTCTGTCCAACTTCCCACGCCCTCTGGCAGTGATTGTTAAAGTGCTGATGTCACCATGTCAGCACAGCACACGCTGAATGCCCACTACTCCATGTCTTCTCCCTGGGAGCACCAAAAGGTGATCAGAGAGCAGCACAGCTGTTCTCACATACCCAGTGATGGAGAGCAACATCTAGGAGCCATGAGCCAGGTGTATGGTTCAAACTTGGTCTTCAGCATGGCAACCTGCTCCCTCATGGCAACCTACTCCTCTAGCCATTAAGGTACCGGATGTCCCATCATTAGTAGTTTTAATCCATTCAACCATTTAAAAAAATGTAATTAGCGTTTAAATTATTTTTTTATTAACATCTAATATTACATACATTTTGCATATTTATCAGCTTGTATAGTTAATTTTGTTGTGGTCACAAGAAAAGCAGTCAGTGTGTAACAGTGCTCTACATGTCCATCAAAATGATAGCCAAACTCCATGTTTAATTTCAGTTTGGCTAGCTTAGATATCACTTAAGTGGCAATTTGACTACCAGAAACACAAGTAGTTCAGTTTTAAAATGTACACAGAGAACAACATAGCAAATACAAACAGATGCAGGCAGTAATTGACCCTTACGAGTCCGCTCTGCTACCAACAGTGGTCATAGCCTTTTACTCCCCTTTTATCTGGTAGGCATCCAACATTTTAAATGTATTGACTTTCATCATTTATCTGTACCACTATCCATGGCAGACTGTTCCACAAGGATACAACTATCTGGGTGAAGATGCAATGTCTGGTATTTTTTTTTTTTATTTAGTTATTTAATCAGGTGAGACACACTAAGCTGAAAGCTTTTTTACAGGTGCAACCTGGGGCACAGGAAATTAAGTGACTTGCTCAGGGTCACACAGTATGCAAGTGGAAGCTGTGGGTATTTGTTGCATAATAGGCCAGGTGACAGGGCTGGGAGGGTTGGTGGGAAGGAGGGCCTTTATTTTGGCTACCAGGACTTTTGTCTTGGCCAGTCAGATTTGAGATTGGTGACCACTGTGGCTACCCGAGTAAACCTTGATGTAGAGCACTACAGTCTGAGCAAGCAAGGATGGTACAATAAATGCCAGACTACTAGATGTGTTAGGAGTTCATGTGCACAGGACAACCAGCCAGACAGTGTAAAAACAAATGCTACAATGCGCTTCGGTCACAATGGGGTGGCGGGCTTTTGGCATGCAGCTCAAAGCAGCAGTGCAATAGTTCCACCAAAATCTGAGTGTTTTATAAATGTTTAGTTTTGTTTTCTCTCTAGAAAAAAAAGATGTCATATTTGGCGTAGAAACTGCACTGTAGACCTGGCAAGGGTACAAATCGAAAAAATAAACTCATGATGAGCAGCACAAGAGGCATATAGAAATGTAGAATTGATACGCATACTAATCTTTTTATTAATTGTAGCTGAAACTAGTTTTTTTGGAAGAACATTATTTCTTGCACTGCTGCTTTAAAAATATTAGTAGCTCTGGTAGAGGGGGCTCTTAGCTGACGCCAGCCATACCATTCAAGAATGACATCAAATTGTATCTCATACCCATAATTTGCTTCAAAAGCCTCTTCAGGCTGCATTTTCCAAAGGTTTACTACCCGCTGACTATAAACATTCTGTCTAATTTGTCCCTTGACTCCTTGTGTTTGAATTGTTAGATTCTAACAGAAGTCTAATAGTGATGTCATACTAGGGTACATACATACCGCCCAGCCACCCGCCAAATGACAGGTACACATATCTGGGACTGTCTAGTACAGTATGCCCTGTAAGCCCATACTGTACCTGTCATTCGGTGGGCGGCCGGGCAGTATGCAGGTGGGTTGCAGCCGCCCGCCGATGATGGGGGGGAGTGGGGTGGGCACGGGGTGCTGTGTGGGTGGGGGGTGACACTGGATCACCAGGTTATTGATATAAGGAGATGTACTGCGATCAGCGGCAACAGGTGGAAGGGTACCACTAGATTACCAGGGCATACGCCTACAGTATTATACGGTGATCGGGACACGGGGTTGTCACTAGAGTACAGGGAATATTTCTACAGTATTTTACGGCGATCAGGGACACAGAAGGGAGGTGCCATTCTACTACCAAGGGGATGTAGGTGCTTGTAGATGGTGTTCTGGGTGGGCGGGTGGCCACCTACAGCTGGCGGCTGCTGCACCCTGCAACACAGCAGTCCACCTGTGGGTGGCCAGGATTTGTTCCCACTTTTCATGGGCTCAACTTTGAGCCTCCCTACGTGGCGCAATGCAGAGTTGTGCCAGCATATCTGTCACACATCCCAGGCTGAATATCGGGATGCGTCACATATGCATGGGTACGCCCCCTGCATCTGCACCACATACGATTACATTGCACCCCAGTGCAGCGGGATTTGTGTTGTGCCAGGCAGCCCTTTCAATATCCTGCCGGGGCACAACTCTGTTACACCATGTGCAACCCTTTTGAATATCCGGGCCATGGTGTAAAACACATCGTGCCCCCCCAAAAACCTTCTTGCCACAGTCTATGTATACCCAGAACACTAAAATCCTCCACCTACTTAGTAACCCTAACAAGGACTTTTAACCAGCTTCCCATCTCCCATCGCCGGAGCTCCTCCTGACCTAACAGGGTTTTAAGTGGTTGTTTCAGCCCTTGAAGGTCCTCTCCTAATCTCTAAATATGGAGTCTTCCCTCTTCTGCCTTGAATGACTGCCCTGAAAAGGTCTTCAAACTGTTTTCTAGCATTTATAATGGCTGTCAATTACCCTTAACCCAGGCCCCCCCAGTCAGTAGACAGCCCTGAAAAGGGTTTTTAATTTGCATGCCCAAAACTCTGCAGTTTGTGAACAAGAGCTAGTCTTTGGCTGTTCCTGCAAGTATCACACTTAGAGAAATGAGGTAAACAGAGCAGAAAACAAAAGGAAGACAGGCAACTGCACATGCACAATGACAAGGAACATATCCGCAGTCTAGTCCTACTGCACCACTGTTTCTATTTTTGCTGCTTCATGAAACCGCTGACCACACAGAAGAGCCCATCAAGAAACGATGGGTTGAATGGACATCTCTCAACATGTAACATCATGATACTGGACATCCATAACCCAATCTGTATGGTGGCAGCATCTCCTGGATCCTAGTACCCACTAATGCTTTTTCACTAGACATACTGGGTTCAGAGATGGACTTGGGAGTCAGAGGGCTGGCCGTAGGAGAAGAATTGAGTGTCTGGCGATGGCTCTCCTTCTCGGGGTGGGGGGGCTTGTGTCCAATGCACCACTGACCCTGGCGGAGGCTGGGTGCCAGCAGCGACTGGTGCCGGTATTCTGTGAGAAGTGGGCCAGACATCGGCATTAGTACCTTGGAAGTCATTGCACATCCCACCTCGTAGGGGTCTTTCACTGAAAAAATCCCGGGGATCCCGTCAGCAAGATAACGTCCTCCCTGCACCACGACTCCTCGTCCCCTCATCCCGTTACCATATTTCGGTCCTTCAGGGAACCGGTAGCCCTGCCTGGGGGTAAGCCAGGGTGCCTTCGGGTACCACTAACAGGAGTACCGTCGGGAAACCAGCAGCCCAGCTGTAAAGGGAAAGCCAGGGTACTTGGGGTGGAGGTAGTGCCCTGGGTCACAGACATCGGGCAGAGCTGTGGGGATAGCAGGGAGGGACTGATGGTGACCGGGTGGATCCGACAAAAAAAAAATCAATCAATCAAAGCAGCTGTGACCTGGTGATAACTTGGTGTGTGGGACAGACAGACAGGTGGTTATTTCTACCCTGCACCCTGTCAATTTGTATTTTAGATCAAAATCTCATCACAAACAGTTACTTAAATTTAAAGCAGTCATTTATGTTACAGGAACATTGTGTTCTAATACCATTTTAGATTAGACTTTTCCTCTCATTTCACAAGATGCCCTAATTCTGAGGCCACTACAGCATTCATTTGAGATAATTAACCCTTGCTGTGCCACCAAGCGTGTATACAAATCCTAAAAACCTATATGTTTCAAATCGTCTGGCAGCCTAAGAGTTAAAGCAGCTCCATTAAATATAGCTTTTCCCAGGTTTTCATCAATATTCTAAGCTATATATATACTGTGTATATATATATATACACACACACACATATTTTATATATATATATATATATATATATATGGACACCAACCTGGTTAACACTTTTTGTCTAACTAAATGAACTGCTAGCATATGATGGACACTGCTCCATGACCTTATAGGCTGGGAACATCTGACTAACTTCACACAAAATATGAAGGTGAAAAGCAACTACAAACACACATCACCCACTGAACTGATGAATCTATGAGATTATTTTGCATGTCACTAGTTACTACGTGATAGCTAAGCAACGATCCTGAAAGCCCGGCATGTGCCCAACAGAGAGGGAGGACTCACAGACACTGCTCCCAGATCTCAGTGGAGGAGCTATGATGAAACTGCCGCTAGGGTGAGGGGGGAACAGAAATTGAAAGTAACAAAATAACTCCTCCACAGCCAGGCAGAGAGACTGGGTTTTGTTCTGACAAATCTGGGTGCCTTATTATGTGTATTTGTATAATGATATGTATTTAAAATTCTGTACTTCAGGAAAGCTTTGTAAATGAGCCAACACTTACAGTTGGTTATTTTTCACCTTTTTCCAGTTTTAAATAAAAATCTTGACTCGTGTTAATAATGTGCACCACATCTTAACACATACTACATTAATATTATTACAATACAGAGAATAAAGTATGGGTCTGGGTGTGTAAGAAGAATTTACACACCCAAGGGATTTGATGCTATATAAACCTCGAAAGCAAAGCTCGAGGGGTTTATGCACACACCTAGTCCCATATTTTATTTTATACAATTGTTGGGTTTCTCTTTTTTGCCTCAGCAATTATATAAAATAAAAAAAAGGCTGCTGTGCCACTGCAGTCTGATTAAGTCATAGCATGCGGTCGGCTTTCACTTTTATTTAAAATGTTGTTTTTTTTCCCCAATAATGTGAGGGTGGTCGATCTGATAGCCATGTGGTACATTTCAGTTACTTACTGCCGAGTGTCCGTGGCAGTTTCTTCCATGTTGGGTTTGTGGTTCTGTGAAGGAGACAGCCATCGAAAATCGAGGAGCTCGGCAGGTGCATGCACAGAGTGGGGAAATAATGTGCGTGTTTGCCATTATAAACGCCTCCTTTATAACAGCAAATTACGCCACGGTTCCCCATGGGAAAAAGAGAAAGCCATTAATTATATATAGAATAATGGATGGGGAAGTGTGTGTCGCAAGAATATAATTACTGGCTAATTCTTTTTTTTTTGCATAATATGTTTATTAAATTTTCCACCATAAAACAAAGGTACAATCACATATACTCCATACACACTAATACCACATTGATTCAATTTGTACCTGTACCCCCCAACATTTCTTTTTACATCAATTTTTTTAGTTTATTCGTTCTCTCCCCAAGAAAAAAAAAAAAAAAAAAAACACATACACCTACATTATTTTAATCCCATCACATCTCACATTCATTAACTCTATACATTGCTAGTGTTTTATTAACCCTTCATCTCTCATTTGTTATCAATTCTAGGATGCTTTCTCCCTGTTCCAGCTCATTTTTAATAACCGTTCCCTCAGCCTTTCTACACATTGAACCATTACCCCCTATTCTTACAGCCCTTTCCCTAACATTTCCCTCTCTTCTGGGGATAATGAAAACATAAATGTTCCCCACACTTTCCAAAACTGATCCTCTCTATTTCTTGCTACATAATATCGTTTTCCCAGGCCGAGAGCCTGCAGGCTTAGGTTTTTCCACTGCTGCAAAGTGGTAGTATCACCTGAAACCCATGTGTTTAGGATGCAGTGTCTGGCCAAAACAACCAGAATCCGTACCCACCTCGGGAGGGGTCTCCAATCCTCTTCCTCAGAGTCATCTACCCCCAAAAAAATGAACAGCGGATTTTTTCCCACCTGCCTACCCCACATCCTTCCCATCTCCGTGGCTACTCCATCCCAAAATTTTTCAAGGTGAGGGCATTCCCAAAAACAGTGCATATAGGTGCCCTCCCCCTTCTTGCATCTCCCACACAGAGGTGATATCTCGGACGAAATCTGTGAACCATACTTGGGGGCAGTAGAGCCTATGTAGGAACTTATAGTAAGACTCCTGGTATTTATTATACACCAATAACCCTTTATGTAATTGCAGTAGTAATTCCCATCCCCATCAGGTATCTCCTTTTCAGATCCCTACTCCATAACATCCTAGTTTTACAGGTATAAGCTGTAGACTACGCCCCATTTTGTCAGCCTTCCATTATTCTCTCGCTTCCTTCCGGTACGTGGCGCACAAGATGCCTCGATCTCCTAAGGAGAACCCACCACCCGATCCCTTTCAATTGTTTTAGCATGATTTCTTGCCTGAAGATTCGGAACATACCAACCCCATACACCCACCTAACTCTTCCCCGACATTAGTCTCCTTCCTTCCATAAATCTTTTACACACTTAACCCTCTCTCTCCCAACGTAAAAATTCTGTATCTTCCAACCCTACTACAAAACCGATTCCTCAGTGGAAGCAGCAACGTCTCTTCCCCTGATCTTACTCCTACCCACTTCAATATTTGTTCCCACCCCTCCAAGACTGAGACCACCAGAGGATTTGGATCTGACTGACCACTATATGCCTTTTTCCTTCCCCTTCTCAGGAACGCCAAAAGCCTTACCACCCCTTCCCCTTCCTCTAAATCTAACCACCCTGCCTCTGGCAGCCTATTCACCCAATCCCCTAACAATCTATAGTGCATAGCTAAAGCATAGTTCCTTAAGGCAGGTAGATTTAGGCCACCCCTGTCCCCATCTGCTTGAAGCCTCTGAAGGCTCACTGTGGGCCTCCTCCCCTTCCACAAAAAGCCCGAAAAGGCCTTATCCATCCTCTTCACATTCTTCTTATTAAGGCCCACCGGCAGCATTTGCATCAAGTACAGTATTCGTGGCAAAGTATTCATTTTTATAAGATTTATACGTCCTAACCATGATAGAGGTAGATCTCTCCACCTTCTCAACTCCTCTTCTACATTCTGTACCATCGGCCCATAATTTAATTTGTAGAGCTGACTCAATTCATGCCCTATTCGAATCCCCAGGTATGTAAACTCTGCTTTTGCCTTTTTAAGGCCCCAAGCCATATTTCCACACTCTTTTTCAGTTTCTCCTCACAACATAATTTTGGACTTGTGGATATTTATTTTATATCCGGAGAACACTGCGAACTGCTCTATTGCTGCCAGCAATGGGGGAACAGATCTGGGTGGGTCCCGGACATACAATAGCATGTCATCTGCGTATAATGTAACCTTATGTTCTTTCCTGACCTCCCAACCCTCCCCCAATTTCCATGGAGCTCCTGATGGCAATCGCTAGAGGCTCTATAGCCAGTGCAAATAGGAGTGGTGAGAGGGACAACCCTGCAGAGTGCCTCTATGGAGGGCAAATTTCCAGTTAAGCCTCCATTCACCAGTACTCTTGCCTCCGGGCTTTATACAGACTTTGACCCATCCTATAAATCCTTCTCCCATCCCATACATCCTCAAGGACCCCAACAGATACTCCCACTCTATACGGCCAAACGCCTCAAGCCCATTGTCAGCACCGCTATATTTTTTGACCATGGAAGCTTTCCATATTACGTTGAGGAATTTCCTCATATTATGATATGAGTATCTACCAGATACAAAGCCTGTCTGGTCTGGGTGCACCAATCCTGGTAGACATTGATCCAGTCTCCTGGCCAAAACCTTGGCCAGGATTTTGGCATCGCAGTTTAACAGGGAAATCGGTCTATATGACGAGCACTCCTGCTCATCCTTCCCTGGCTTGGGGACCAAACAGATGACTGCTTCCCTACATGAAGCCAGAAGATCATTACCCCCCCCCCACCTCAGAGAAAACCTGCTGAAGAGGTTCCACTACATGCTCCAGCAGCGTTTTGTAAAACTCTATGGGAAATCCATCCGTCCACTGGCCTTTCCTTGCTTCAGACACTGTATTGCTTGCCTAATTTCCAACTGTGTGATTCCCATCCAGCTGTTTTTGTTGCTGCTCAGTTAATTTAGGAATTTTAACTCCCTGAGAAATCAGCTGCCATTTCTTCTGTTCCAGTACATTCTGCTTGGTACAGCTGTCTATAAATTGCTCAAACCTGTTCCTTATTGAAGCTTTATCTGTAACCAGCTTCCCTCCCCCATCTTTTATTCCGGGGATGTGCGTACACATTCGCCTTCCCTTTATTAACCGGACCATTAATGGGCCAGACCTGTTCCCCCACTCGAACAACCGGCTTCTAGCTAGCATCCCAGCAGTACGCGCTTCTCTCAGAAGAAAGGCATTTAATGCTTCCCTTGCAGTTTTCAAATTCTTTTCCCCTTCCCTTGTTGCCCTTCCCACTACCTCCCTTTACCACCTTCTTACCTCTCCCTCTAACTCCTTTCGGGTGGTTTCCTTCTTTTTGTATTGGGCAACAAACCTAATGATGGCACCTTTATAAATGCTTTTCCGGCTTCCCAAAAATATCCCTGGATTCCACGACCTCTCATTCATTTCTTTATAATACTGCCACTGCTGCTTAATATATTCAATAAATTCTTTTTGCCCAGCACATACCTGAAATTTCAGGGTGGGGGCCCACACTTCTTCTTTTATCTCCAACACCATCTGAACCATAGCATGGTCCGATAAGAGGATGGGACTGTGTTCAATTTTTTGTACTCTACTTAACCAAGGTCGGGGTACATAAATATAGTCTATTCTGGTCCAGGTTTTGTGTGGGTTCGAATAAAAGGTAAATCCCTTCTCCGTTGGATGTCTGTCTCTCCAACAGTCTATCATAACCAGGTCAAGCACCCCCTCCTGCCACCTCTTCAGTCTACCTCCATATCTACTCTTCCCTTCAGAGTGGTCTAACTCCCCTTGCATGACTGCGCTGAAGTCCCCTCCCAGGATTAACCCATTAAATTGTTCCCTCATCAGCACGTCAAGAATTTCTTGACAAAAGGCCGGGTCAAAAAACAGAGGGGGCGTAGATACTTCCAAAAGTAATCTTCTCCCCAGATAACACCCCTTCCACGAATATGCATCTCCCCTCCCCCTTATCTGCCACTACTCTTGTACTGATGAAAGGGATCGTTCTACCTACCAGGACTGCTTCTCCTCTTTTATGTGAATTGTAAGGGGATGCAAAGCACTTGCCCACCCATCCTCTCCAGCTTGCAATGCTCCCGGCTAGTTAGGTGCGTTTCCTGCAGGAGGGCCACTTGAGCACCCTGACGGCGCAAGGCTGTCAAAATACAGTGCGCTTGATTGGAGACGAGATCCCCTTCACATTCCATGAGACAATTCCCAATGTTTTATGCTTAGCCATAGGACCATGGTGCCTTTCCCTTCACCCCCTTCTGTCACTGTTATGTTGTTCCAAATTTCCCACAGACCCAGTCCACTATAATCTACAGAGTCACATACTAGCATTACACTCTTCACGATTAATAGAAATGATAGACATTCACCATCTTGCATTAAAACATAAAAACATACCCATAACAACCCCCAAACCCAGTATAGCCCCCCTCCAGTCCACCCTCTCTGCCACATCAGAACAAATTTCCCATTTCTAAAACACTATCCGCTTCATTGCCATTCAAAACCTAGAATGGACCAAGTACATACAAATGCAAACGTTCCGTTCCCCGCTTATTTAGTTTCACCCAGCATCCGTGCAATCTTCATTCACAAGTTCCCCCAAACTTGTCATAAAGTTAACAGTCCAACTATAATAACATACTTTTAATCTTTAATGTCATTAAGAATAAATCACCATCGTTCCCTCCTGGTGCCGCCTACGTGGTCCTCTTGCCTTGCTGGGTCCCCCCCCCCAAATCAGGTCGTGAAGCCTTCCTCCTCCTTATTTTGCATGACAGGAACCACATAAAATTGTAGAGGCCTGAGGGGCACCGGCGCTGCTCTAAAAACCCCACGGGGCATCGGCATACCCCCCCGCCCCCACTTACCCGACCTCACCACCGTCCTGCCTTCAGGATAAGGCCTGACCCTTTTTGCATGGCCAATTCCACGTCAACAAGTCCTCCTTTAGGGCTCCGCTTGATCTCCACAGCAATGCCCCTTCTAACAGTCCATCCAACTAATTAGCCATCTGCATACAAGAGGACTTCTCTCTTTGAGCCTTTACTCCTTGTTCTTTCTTACTTTTCTCCAGCTCTTCTCGTACTTCCAGACTCCATAATTACTCTAGCCAGGCACCAGGAAGGGGGGCACATCCTCAAGGGGACGAAGAAAGATAAAAATTATAACAAGTTCAACTTCTGGCCCTCCGAAACGAGGAGGCAACGGCTTTAAATCAGCCAACAGCTTTCAGTACTTTTAACCACTTCGGAACAATCACAGCCAACACCACTGTGCTTCTAACAGCTTCTCTTGCACAGCAGCCCTCACCCTGCCTTTTTCTTTAATTCTTCCACGAAGGCAGCCGCCCTCTCCAGCACCCAGAACGTGTATGTAGCCCCTTCATGTTTAATTTTCAGGATCACAGGGAATAACATGAAACAGTCCACCTTCAACTCCCTGAGTTGTGTCAGCTCGGGGTTAAAGGCTCTACGCTTCTTCAGAATTCTGTTCGAGTAGTCCTGCACCAGATACAGTCTCTCTCCCTCATACCTCAGCTCCTTCATGTTTCGGTAGGCCCGCAGCATCTCCTCCTGATCCTGGTAGCTATGGAACCGTAAAATGATCTGCCTCGGGGGCTGCCCCACCGGAGGATGTGCTGCAACTGCTCTATGGGCACGCTCCAACTTTAACCTCCCTTTCTTTAGTTTCATGCCCAACATATTTGGTAACTTCTCCGAGCAAAAGGACAAGATGTCAGGACCCTCCTTCCCCTCAGGGAGCCCCCGGAGCCTGAGATTTAGGCGCCTTGCATAATTTTCTTGGTAATCATGCTGCTCCACTAGCTCTGCGAGCTCGTTCTCTAGCTTAGCCACGTGGGCAACCATCGGGTCCATATCGTCTTCCAGCTTAGAAATCCGCTCCTCCACCTCCGTGACTCTACCCATCTGCACTGTCGATTGCTCCATTAAATTCTGCAATCGGCCATCAATTTTTTGCTCCAACTTGTTCCATTTCCCCTCCAGCGCCTCCATTACTTGTTCCAAAACCTCGCGGCCTAAAACCGCTATTTCAGTCGCTGAGAGCGAGATTGGGCCCATTACCTCCAAGGGCTTTGCAGTTGCTCTCTTCCCCTGGCTTTTGGTTGCGGACCGCTGATTCTTTCCTGCATTTGGGAGCAAATATTCCTCCATTCTGCTTTCCCCTCCCGTTTTCTGCACTTAATATCTACTTTTAAACATGGAAGCTGTTAAATTAAGGTATTTATTTATAGCGGGCGAGGGAGCTGCAGGAACCACGCCCTCACCACTGGCTGCTCATCAGCGCCCCGGTGACCCTCTTTTACATATGGTTGCAGCGCTAGTTTCAAATACCCGTAATAACCGGGCTTCCAGTTATTACGGCATTCTGAATGAATCAACACAGTTCTGTCCTCACCCCAAGCAAACACCGTCTTGAGACTGCACTTTCAGGCCACTTACTGTTAGCAGCTCGCTTTGGCTGTGGAAGCGCTTACTCTCTGCTGTCCAGCAGCTCGCCTCACACCAAAACAGCAGTTTCTCTAAAGAAAATTAAAAAGTCCCTGCACCAGCAATTATTAAAAATAATATCTATGCAACATTTGTTGTATATATATATATATATATATATATATTTTTACTCCCTCAATGTGTGATGCCTTCTTAAACCTCTCGAGCTTCCTCTCAAGGTTTATGTGTCATCACACACCTTGAGTGAGTAAAAAAAAATAAAAAAAATACATAACACACAGTTGCACAGCCATTATTCTCTATTTAATGGTCACCAGAGGTGGGGGATGCTACATAAACTTATAAGCTTGATGGGTTTATTAAAGCATCCCACACCAAGGTTGACCATTAAATATTAATAGGACACATTTCCCCATCTTTCATTTTTTGTAATTGCTGGTCAGCAATTTTCTGCCACACTGACTTTACTGGTGCTGTGTTTCACTCATGCAGACAGACACACTGACTGTACTGGTGCTGTGTCTCACTCGTGCAGACAGATGCACTGACTGTACTGGTGCTGTGTCTCACTCGTGCAGACAGATGCACTGACTGTACTGGTGCTGTGTCTCACTCGTGCAGACAGACGCGCTGACTTCACTGGTGCGGTGTCTCACTCGCGCAGACAGACGCGCTGACTTCACAGGTGTGGTGTCTCACTCGCGCAGACAGATGCACTGACTTCACAGGTGCGGTGTCTCACTCGCGCAGACAGACGCGCCGACTTCACTGGTGTGGTGTCTCACTCGCGCAGACAGACATGCTGACTTCACTGGTGCGGTGTCTCACTCGTGCAGACAGACGCGCCGACTTCACTGGTGCGGTGTCTCACTCGCGCAGACAGAAGCGCCGACTTCACTGGTGCGGTGTCTCACTCGCGCAGACAGACACGGCGACTTCACTGGTGCGGTGTCCGACTCATGCAGACAGACGTGCTGACTTCACTGGTGCGGTGTCCGACTCATGCAGACAGACGTGCTGACTTCACTGGTGCGGTGTCTGACTCATGCAGACAGACGCGCTGACTTCACTGGTGCTGCGTCTGACTCATGCAGACAGACACACTGACTGTACTGGTGCTGTGTCTCACTCATGCAGACAGACACACTGACTGTACTGGTGCTGTGTCTCACCATGCAGACAGACACACTGACTGTACTGGTGCTGTGTCTCACTCATGCAGACAGACACACTGACTTTACGGGTGCGGTGTCTCACTCATGCAGACAGACACACTGACTTTACTGGTGCTGTGTCTCACTCATGTAGACACACAGTCATTCTGAGACGGTCTTTTTTTGTGTTTTCAGGTTTTTTTAGTTGCTTTTTACTTTCTTTTTTTATTTAATTTTCCTTTTAGCAGAGTTGGGTATTTAGATCGCAACTGTGAACGTGCTTACCTTAGTGAAGGATGTTGGAGTTGTTCTTCGTTGTAGCTGTGTGCTGTGGTTTCCGAATGGTAGGATCAACCAGATAGATTTTTTTTTATTTTTTTTTTTTTTTTTTAATTTTGAACTTGTGTGTTTTTTTTTTTTATTAAAAGAAAAAGCAACAAGGACTCTCAGTCTGGTGGCTCCTCGCTATGCGGGTAAAGAGCCACCATGTTTGTGGATTTGATTGGCCCGCCCAGGAGGAGATGAGCAGCCAATCAAGTAGCAGTTGTTCCTGACTGACTCAGCACGTGCTTGCCGTTATAACTCAGAGGTTATAATGGGAAATTATAACTTGGTCAGCCTATTGAAAAAATTGCTGCTCAGTTATTATGAAACAATTACTGAGGCATTTTGTAATGTATGGAGTCAGGTTTATGAGCAATGGTGCACACGTGCATAACAAGTCTTTAAACTCCAAAGTAGAAATTCCATTTTTTTTTTTTTTTTTTTTTTTTTATAGGACAGACAGATAATGCTTTAAGGTATCCTGGGTTAGTCACACAGCAAGCCACAAACAAACATTAAAATACAAGCAGCATACAAATCACAATTAAATAGTAACAAGTTCAGCTTTCCACATTTATAGCAACCACCTAATCAAAAATGAAGGACTTCAGCCTCAGCTCTACTGTATCTCCTTGTGAATGTGAACCTAATGTGGGTGGTGGAATCTGTTCTAGAGACCTGGGGCTGGGATGGAATTAGTCTCATCTCTAACCATGTGGAACTAGGCAATAAAAACACCAGTAGCCCCTTAGTCTGCAGATCTAAGGGATAAGAAGGGAATTTGATTTTATATAGCGTCTTTCAAACAAACTGTATCAAAAAGTGCTTTACCTTCCAGAAGTAAGAGGCGAGAGGATGTTTCTGCCAATTAAACAACTGGGAGATTCAAACAGCACAGAGTTAGAGTAGAGAGACTACAGGAAGGTTGACCACAGGGAAATTAAGTGACTCACGCGGGGTCACTCAGTGAGTAACTGGTAGCAGTGGAATTCAAGTCTGGGTACCCAGGATCACAGCTCTGTGTTCTAACCATTAGATCAAAATCCTTCCAGTGGGGTCAGGATATTCATGATGTAGGTTGGAAAGAAAGGAAAGGAAAAAGGGTTTCTGGTATAAAAAGTAGCAGCTGGGTACTTTTAAAGATTAACCACATTTTAGATGGCTGAAGTACAGTTACTCGGCTATCAGCAGAGAATGGATTCAATCCAGAACTGATCCATTTCCCCAAAATGTGGTCGAGCACAGATCATGTCCCTGGCTCATTTTCTGGCAGGGCTGCCAACACTGAAACGATTTAAAAAAAAAAAAAAAAGGCTCAACTACTTGTTTAAAAAGCTGCTGACATGCTCCAGGCAGGCACCTCGTATTGTGTAGTTGCCTGCCCTAAGAGCTATTTTAGCCATAAACTGAATTTTTGATCCACAGGACATAAAGTACTTTATATATTAATATCCTCCGCTGAGCACTCATTGTGGGATAAGAGTGATTTCATGTGCATTCTGATCGAGAGAGAACAGTGAAGCTGAGCTGTTCCAGCACAAACAAAGCGCAAGTGAAAACTACTCTTACCCGCAAGTGGCGAATTAAAATATTATAGACTGAAGGAGGTTCCATGTAATTAAAAAAAAAAAAAAGTCCCAGAATGTGCCCATTTCAAGGGCATCTGCGTGTGAGATGTTCTTCACAGAATAAGAGTGTCTCACACGCAGGGTTAAGGAGCACTCCCTTGATCTATAATAACTCATAAAGCCAGGCTTGTAACTTCCTGATATGAGCAGAGTGGCCGCTGAGTGCTGTAGCCCCTCCAAAATAGCAGAATGATGACACAAAGTAGGAATGAGGCTGCAGGCAGTCTATGGAGCTAGTAATGAAACTTTGGGGCTGCCTAAATGTGCTGCGGTTATCTTTGCAGGCATGTATACATGTATAATAATCAATCAAAATCTTTATCATTTATCATTGAATTAATAAAGATAACCTCAGTACATTTAGGCAGCCCCTCCCAGATTCCATTTCTAGCTCCACAGACTGCCTGCAGCCCCATTCCCTACTTCACGTGATCATTCGACTGTTTTTAGGGGCGAAGCTGCAGCGCTTGGTGGCTGCTTGGCTTGTATCTGGAAGTTATAAGCAGTGCTTTACAAGTTAAAATACTTTCTATCCCACATATAAAAAAAATTCAGTTTATAGCTAAAATAGCTCCTAGGGTAGGCAACTATATGGTATGAGTTGCCTGTCTGAAGCATGTAAACATGTCTGCTGCTCTTTAATAATTTTGGAACCTGTGGCCAGGTGTGTGGTCTGGAACCACCTAGTCCTTTCTATGCCCAAGTTTGCTGCTTGTCCTTTGTAAAACTGTAGGCCTGCTTCCTTCCATCCCTGTGTGGATGGCCACTGTCACATGTATGTTCTGCTTCCAGAACTATCCCTGTGAGGATATCTACTGGTTCTGTATTATCTGCTGCTTGTTTTTTGTAAAACAATATGTTGTACTGTCCCGGGTCGTGCTTGAAAATGGGCAGGGTTTTGTCTAATGCACCTACCTGGTCAACAAAAGCTAATAAACAAATAACCCCACCTCTTTTTAAGCCCATCATTACTTGGTACTGACAGCATTAGCTAATTCCAAAGCACATTTTCTCTGTTCCTCTAATATGCAGTATTACAGTTAAAGAGCATCACGTGCATTGTAAGTCACACCCAAAGGTGACTGGGACGGGTCTGCATCATGACATTCAGGAATCGTCTGATGGATAGGATGACGCTGCTCTGTGTGTGCTTGTCTGTGTCCCTACAAATAGAGGATTACAACAGTTGCTCTTTCTGTTTCCCTCCAGGTGGAGGTTCCCTCTGTGTTCTCCATCTCTGTCTCTCCAGGTAGACAGAGAATGATAACAGCGTGCTTTTCGTCTGTGTCCTCCCTGGTAGAGGCTCTACTCCATATATTCAGTCTGTCTTTGGAAGTAGAGACCACCCCGTGTGTTGTTTCTGTGTCTACAGGAAGAGGCTGTCCTCTGTGTGCTCCTCCTGTGTCCCTATAGCAAGAGGCTGTCTTCAGAGTGTGCTTTCCATGGCCCTACAGGTAGAGGCTGGCCCTCAGTGTACTCTCTTCGTGTCGCTACAGGTAGTGACTACCCTCAGAGGCACCATCAGTGTCCCTACATGTACAGGCCACCCTTTGTGTACTTCACTCCTAGAGGTAGAGTAGCCCTCCTGCGATCTTTCTGCATTTCTACAGGTAGAGGCTGCCTTCTCTATGATCCTTCTTGTCTCTACAGGTAGAGGATGCCTTCTGTGTGATCTTTTCTGTGTCCCTACAGGTATAGGCTGCCCTCAGAGTGCACCGTTGGTGTTCCTACATGTAAAGCCACCTTCTGCACCCATTGTCTGTAGTTACTAGTAGAAGCAGTCTAACACTGCTCTTTCTGTGTCCCTACTTTGCCTGGGGGGGGTTGAGAGACAATGGCTCTCCACTTTGGGGATTCAGACTTTATACAAAACTTGTTTTTTTGACTGTTTACAGGTGCCTTTTGAAGAGCTGGGCTAATTCACATGGCAGAAGACTGCAGAGTGTAACAGCTGCCACTAAATTCCTTCTTTGGGCTATTTCTTGACATCCTTTCGAGATCTGAAATGAAGAAAGCAGTTTCCACCTGGAAGGAATTATATGCATAAAGAACTGAACAAAATCAAATTAGCTACACAATATTCTTCCTTTGGACCCCTGTTTCCCCCAGGAGAACTGCTGAGACAGTGTCCACAGTCTTTCTCAGTGGCATTTCATTATGTATTGAGGTGGCTGGAGCAGAAAACAGTGCGCACCCCCACACACACCCATTATACTCCCCTTCCATGGGTACTGTCCATACACATAGTAAAGATAAAATAATTCACAGAGCTATTACAGATGCGACTGAGTGAAAATGCTATTAGGCAACTGGGTCTCTTTAATGATTTATTTGCATTTCATGTTGGAAATCCATGTCTAATGGCATTAACTTTCCAAAAGCCTTCATCTGCCTGGTGGGAGTGGTGTGGTAGCGTGTGGGTGTGTGTGTGTTCGGGGGGGGGGGTCACTATTAATACTGTGATTAGAACCATGCCCTGACATATACACAACATATCGCATGCCAGCCAGTTCGTCTAAACTCTAATTAGACACACTAGAAAGAGCCTTGATTCCAGTAGAACTCTTTAAGAGAGGAAGAAACAACTGTTTGACCACAGGAGGGAGGAATCGCATAAAACATGAAAAATTTCCACTGCATCAGTTCTGACTGAAGACAAAACTGCTTTTTTTTTTTTTTTTTTTTACAGAGTCCCGACTTGAACCTATGACTTGCCAAGCCTAACAACACTCAAGTGAGTACTCTCTAAAAAATGAGACAGTTTTAAGTTTTTGCTTTTTATTACTGAAGCCCATGTTTTAATCCCTCCTCTCCCATCAAAGCAAGACAGCTAGAGTGAGAAGCGAGGGAAAGCAGGCAGGTGGAGGATCTGGTTAGGAATGCCAGTGAAACGAACAGTATACTTCCTCCCCCACCACTTTTCCCACCCCAAAGAGACTGGCACTATCTTTCTGTGAGACCAAGATAACTACTGACCTGTGACACCCGGTCATAAAAAAAAAAATGATTCAACAGTCACGTGGAACAGCACGGGCTGTTCTTGAGCACATAATGTGTCTTCCAGAAAAGGAAGATTCTGCCAACCCAACCCAAGTACCTTCTTTGAGGAGGTAGCTAGGGAAGTGGATATGGGCAGTGGGGTGTACACTGGATCTGACAAGGCCTGTGAACTGTACGGCATGAGAAACTCACACAAAGTAGAACATTCTGGAGTACACATAGTGTACAGGAAGTGGACAGCAAACTGGTTGACAGGTAGGAAGAGACTAGTGGTGGGTGCGTGATCAACATTCAGAGTGGAGGGATGTGCCGAGTGAAGTACCACAGGGGTCAGTGTTGGGCCTCCTGTTCTTTAACATATTTACTAATTACCTGTAGGAGGGCGCAGCAGCAGGCTGCATTTGTAACAATAAATTGGCTAGAAGAGTGATCATGGCAGAGGGAGGGTAGGGGATCCACTACAGAGGGACTCGCACACATTTTTTATGTCATTTATTTAGTTTTTATTTATTTAAGCCTTTGGTAAACGCATAGGTGCACTGATCCAGGGGACCGTTTTCAGACGTTTACCAGGTAAGTACTAGACATACAGTCCAACAGTAATGCACTCAAAGGTAAAACGCAAGAGAGAAGCACCATGAATGCTCTAAATGTCTTCCTGATAATCAGAAATTATGTATCAAAAGTAGTCAAGCACAATTTCCACATTCATGGAAATTTATGTATAGATGCAGTTTAAGTGAAGGCATGTGCAGTAAGATCTTAAAAGCCAGTGGGTTAAATTACAGTGCAGATAATTTGCAGACAGGGAGTGGCAAAGGGCAACAGGAGGAGTACCAGAATTTGGGAGGCAAAGCAAGATAAGTGAGAAATGGCATACAACAGGATATGCACTGCACTAAATCGATGCACGCCCTGGGTGCGTTATTGAGGCACAAAAGTCACAGGGTGAGGGCTTCAGCTATCTAGGAAGTGCATCAATTTAGTTCGATGCATACTTTGGAGTGGTTTTTTTTTTGCACTTGTAAAATGGGTTCGTGTTTAAATATGTGTTAAAAATTAAAATAAATATGTTTGAATGTGTAATAATAGTTATACAAACTGGAAGTTAAACTCCAATGGAAGTTCCAGCCAGTGGAAGAACTATCTATATTCTGCTTTTGGACTTATTCCTAATATGGCCACTAGTGGTTTATTTCTTGTTTTTGGTAGTTTTCTATGACTGTCCTCTCCCCCCCTCCCCCTTTGTGAACAACTACATGTGTTTGGAAAACAAGCTTTTTTTCTCTAACATGTTTGTTTTTGAAGCTATGTTAAACTCCTAAAAGACCTGAAGTTGTCGGAAGTACTGTGCGTGTGGTAGTTAGGGAGCGGAACTGGGAGCAATTTAGCAGTGCTAGTGCAACCAACAGAGTGAAACAGTCTATTTTATTTTACAATGACAGAGAAAATTAGCATGTCATAGGGTGACAGATTTTACTGCGGGTGGTGGGAGATGGAGAGTCGAACTTTACAGCATCATTTTAAATATGTGCTACAAAACATTTAAAAAAAACAAAGCTAATTTTAAAAGTAGTTAGGGCATAGACGTTCCCAAACATTAGGGGGTGTAGGCTGAGAAATGGGGCTTAGACTTAATGTGTGTGTAACCCCCAGGTGGCGCTATACCAAGGGCTACCACCCCTGCCTGCTTGACTACGGACAGGTTGAGGGGCCTAGGTTCTATGACGGGAGCCTTCACCCAGAGGTCAGGGTTAGCACTGGTTGTTCGAGTTTGGTCACAGCCCTCTGGCACACTGAGACCCCCTTTTGTTCCCTCTAATGGTCCCCACGATATACAAGAATTGCAATACCAATACCTCACATGTACACTATCATAAGGTACCACTTACCCTAGAGACCGAATCTGCAGTTCATCTCGGAGGACCCCCTGTGAAATAAGGTTGGTCAATTTACACAAAATAATGCAATGCCTGCTATATAAGTACTGACACTCTAAACAGGTTAAAGTCAATAACATCCAATCTGGTTTATTTAGGGGAGTGAATACACAGGAAGGGGGAGATCAAGCTGATTGGCAGAAATAAATCACAGTACCGTGCACTCATACAAAGTCATAAAAGTCACACTCTGGGTACCCAGGTTGAGGGGCTAGCCAGGTCCGTTGCCCGGAGTTGGCCGGCAGGTGCAGATGGAAAGGGCCCTGCAAGAGAGATATGCACAATACCCAATTGTAATCCGGAGCCGGATGGCTCAGTCTTTGAGAAAATGAAAGAAAGGAAATTAGACGAAACACTGGTGATTGTTAACAGGTCGCAGGGGATGCCCTGATTGGTACTCACGCTACCCCATGCTGAGGAAATCTGGCGCAGATGGCGGTTCTGGATTGCCAGACACACAAGTGGGTAGATGAGATTCTACCGCCCAGGCCACACTGCCTTGATCAGCCGATGGATTCAGTCCGAACACATTCAGCTCAACATTCAGCTTACACTGCGGTGACAAAAGAACCGGAATAGCTGTTCCTTAAAGCATTCAACACAATTATATGTAAAGGAAATTACTATGCCAGGCAGCTGCTTTCGGGTCCCAACGCACTTACTGCAAATACCAGGGAGTTCACACGGCAGCTTCAATTCCTGTCAGACCAAGCACGATTCAGCAATTTCTCCAGTCTTCTACAAGGTGAGCCTGGTTTCCACTCTTTCAGCCTTCCTTCCTTTAGGTACTCTTGGATTCAGTCCGATTCGATGGTGGCAGCGGCAACGGCCCTATTTTAGGACTCTGACGCGCTTCCCATGCAAAACTATACAACGCAGAAGCACAGAGCTCCTTCTCTCCTCACAGTCACAACGGATCTGACTCCCCAGTCGCAAGGCAGAGCATTCTCTCCATTGGTGCAAATAGGCACCAAGGTCCAGAACTTCACTTCCTAGAATTACTAGCTATACCTCCTCATTGTAAACCGGCTCCCAGGAGAGTCCGAATTCTGGTTGGTCCAAACACACTCCATTTTGAAGGTCCTCCCACACTGATTGGACCCATTCGGCAGTTCAGATCCAAAATGGAGGGGCAAAACACACAGAGTCCCAGCTGCAAGAAAGGCAGGTTAGACAAGCTGCATTTTTACTAACACTCTAACTGGTTTCAGGCAAACAGTTACATCTTCCATTTAGGCTCCTCTGCGCTCTTAGCGACTTCAGAAATGGAGCGATTTCCTCTGAGTCCAGGCGGGACTCGGGCAGAGAAACACCAGCCCTCCTAGAAAACAGTAATCATGTCTGCAAGCAGACAGCTCTTAAAGCAGTATGAGGAGGCTCTACCAGCACTCACAGTGTTATTATTAACGGCTTAATCGCCAATGCCAGCAGGCAGGGGAACACCTAGGCAAGCTCCATGGAGGCTTTTTAGGAACCCCCATTTGTAGGGGGGTTACATGTGAAAGTACAAAGTACTACCCTAGGGAAGGGGAAGCAGGGTCACACACACCCATACCCTGCTGTGTGGTGCAACATACAGTATTTGCAGAGAAATGGAGCAATTTACAAGGAAATTACTTCCATAGGATTGCACTGATTATACATGAAAACAGATCAACCGACCTTTTTTTAGCAGCAGATAAAACAGTTCATATTGCCCTGTACAGGATCCTGCTGAGACTGCACCTGGAGTACTGTGTGCAATTCTGACACCCTCACCTAAAAAGGACATTGCCAATCTAGAGACAGTGAGGGCCTTAATTGTTATACTGCTTTGATTATTGTAATTCCCTCTCCCCCAGGTTGCACCTGGAAACAAGCCTCAGCTCAGTTTGCCTTTTTCGGTTACCAAAATTTAAATAAATGAATGAATTTCCTTTTATGAGGAGTATTAGTGAAATGGGGAAGCGATTCCATTTAGAGAGCTACCTGTACTTGTTTATCAGCATGGACTTGTTTTAGGCGGGAGACTCTTTTCTCAAACATCTCAGAACTTCCTCGCAGTAGGACACACTAGGAAGTCCTCCTTCCATCATACACCGGCGTTGCTTATGTAACCCCTAGATGGCGTTATCCCAGGAGCTACTACCCCTGCCTGATTTGCCACTAACAGGTTGAGGGGCCTGGATCCAATGGCGGGTGCCTCCACCCAGAGGTCAGGGTTTGCAATAGTTAAACTAACTTGGTCACAGCCCTCTGGGACACTGCAACCCCCCTTTCTTCCCATTAGTGGCCCACACAATATATCAGAATTACCTTCACAGTATACACTTACCCCCAGGTCTGGTTCCGGCACTGGGACCTCCTGTGAAATAAGATACAGTGCAACAATCACAGTACAGTACTTTAACATAGACAAATACCTCAGGCAGTATAACTTTGCTGAAACAAGCAGCTCTGGTTGTTAGGGGGATATAACAAGGACAGGGAAATCAGGTTAATTAGCTTATCACTTTACTATCTACCTATGGCTCTGTGCACAGGCCTATCCCTACCAGTTACTGTCCCTGGGTACCCAAGCCCTAGTGGCTAGTCCAAACCGTGGCAGCTGGTAGGGCCCTTTCACACAGTGAAAGAAAAATTAGCTTAAACATTCAGCAGTACAGTGATTCCATTTGGATTTAATGTGGCAATTCAACAGGAGCAACCCTGAATTAGTACTCACGACCTCCAAACAAGATAGGGTCCTTCAACGTCAGCAGGGCTACTTTTGAGCTCCACGAGACTCTTCACACATTTATATGGTAAAAAAGAAAGTACTATACCAGGTAGGCTGCTTCTCTATCCCGATCTGCAATTACTGCACAATACCGGAGAACACACAGCAGATTCAGTTCTGACAGACCGAGTGCAATTCAACAATTTCTTCAGTCTTCTACAGGGTGAGCCTGGTTTCTACTCTTCAGAGATCCTTTGATTCTTTTCACAGGACGGATTCAGTCCTAACAAGCAGTTACACAAGCTGCAGACCGGAACTCTGGGCCTTACACACGTTTTGACTGAAACTGTGCACTGAAGGAGCACAGGTTTTCTTTCCCCTTCACTGCCAAAGCTAAAACTGAAACTCCAACAGACAAAACTGGGCACTTCCTTTGAGTTCCTCCCAGTTCTTGACTGGATTAGCTGTCACTCACAATAGACTGCTGCTGTTGGTCCAAAAAGCGCCTAAGTCTAAACTACATCTCCCAGAGTCACTGCCCATGCAATCCTCTTGTGGCTGGCTCAGATTATGAGTCCAAGTTCTGATTCATCCAAGGCACCATTTTAGAGCTAGTTTACCCCACACTGATTGGTCCAGTTCAGCAGTTCAAAACTAGAATGGGAACTAGGCAGACACAGTTCTGACTGCAAAGAAAGCAGGTTAGACAAACTGTATTTTCATTATTACTCTACATGATTTCTGGCAAACAGTTACATCTTTCAGATAGGTTCCTTTGCACTTAGTGACTGCAAAAATAGAGTGAATTGGCAGCAGTCGAGTGGTACTCAAACAGAGAAGCACACAGTCCCCCATATAAACTAATTATGTCTGCAAGCAGACAGCTCTTAAAGAGACAGTACCAGAGGCTCTAAAACACTCACTGATAAATGGCTTAAACGCCAAACACCATTCAGGCTTGGAGCATTCAAGCAAGCTCCTGGAAGTCTTTTGGGAACCCCCATTTTCAGGGGGGTTACACCTATAACAAAAGGATCCACTCACCTCGGCCACTCTCGGCTGCTTTTTTGTACTGTCAGGCTAGTTTGTTTAAAACGTCTGCTTTATTTCTTCTGGTGCTGGGATGCAGTTCATGCATTTTCACTCCTTTGTTCAGTCTTGGTAGCATTTTACTTTTAATACCTTCAGCAACCCCAGGTTTTTAGTTTGGTTTCTCTGAATGTGTCATCTAAAGCAGTGTCTTTGGCCTATAAATCTGTTTGCGAAAAGCAGGAGATTCAGGACTAGTGCTGCACCCCACCCGATGACATGTTCATCTGTAGCTTGTGCATAAGTGGGCTTGAAACTTTCTCTGCAGGTCATCATCCCAGTTTTAGCTAGCCAGCTCTCTGGACTCCACTATCAATGGTTACTAAAGCAAGGTCAGCAAGAAACACCTGCAAGCTTCTGTCTTGGGTTCTCTTTGCTCCTTTTCTCACACAGAGCAGGTCAGCTGGGACATGGGCTCTACCGTCAGAGCAGAAAAGCTCAAAGGGAAGCAGAAAATGGCCCATCCAGGTTTCCCAGCATGGAGGAGGATATGAAGCCATGTAGCTTTGTAAAGTCCAGGCCCTGCTCTCTCCACCTCAACCTTGTTTTGGTTTTAGGGATGTTCCCTGATGCCTATAAAACCAAAGAACCCTCTCCAGATAAAGTGTATTTTTTATTTTTTTTTTTTAACTCCTCTATTTATCCCTCCTTCCTACCCTCGATGTCCACTCCTTCGGACTGCTCATGCACGCCAGCCCACCATTCCAGGATCTGCCCCTAGAGTGCCTCTTCCTCCTTCTGTCCTGCACAGCGGGGTCTGTCCCGATATTGGTGGTCTGGGTGGAACGGTCGCCATCTAGGACCGCCGAGGGGTTTATCTGTTTTCTGTGGTCCCCTTCCCAGTCCCTGAGGCGCCGGCGCAAGGACGACGTCCAGAGATGAGGCGCTGACATCGCTCTCTCAAGCGCCTCGACAGCCGCCTCCTCTCTCACCCGACTCGCGAAACGGAGCCACCAGCCTCCTCGAGAGCCCGTGTTCCCACTGGCTCTCTCAGGATGTCGGGTGCATATTGCACCCCTGGTATCCCACCCCAGAGGGAGGAGAGCATCCGTTGGGATGCTCAATCCTCCCTCCCCCAGCCGACCACCTCCGACCCAAGTCCATTCCCGAACCCGGGTCGCCAGCGTAGCGCGAGGTGTTGCGTCCAGCGCCTCAACCCTCAGCGCCACCGGCCGGCCAAAGTGTACTTTTGTAACCAATAAAGGTGTACTTGTGAAACAGAGAATAGGCCTGTGCCTTAGATGTTAAGGAGCTAGTAGAACCAAAAATAGCAGACAGGGAAAGTTTCTGAGGTATTTTTCTTGTTCGGTTTGCTCATTAGAAAGTTTTCTGTGTGACAGTGTTGTGCTAGATGTGTGGAACCGGTACTCTGCCTGGCACAAGAGGGTAGCATATTCCACAGAAAAAGATGCTCAAGGACAAGGGGGCATGATATAAAGCTGGAAGGGGGAGACAGAGGAGATGTGAGGAAATACTATTTTACGGAAAGGGTGGTGGATGGCTGGAACAGCCTCCCAGCAGAGGTGGTAGGTATAGAAACGGTAACAGGTTTCAAACATGCATGGGATAGGCACGAGGGGACCTTAGTAAGGAGGTGTTGTGGGGGTAATGTCGGAGATCAGTTAGGGTCTGCGGTAGCTCAATAGGCAGGGACTTAGGGCAGACTGGGTGGGCCATGAGGTCCTTTTCTGATGACAGCTTCTATATTTCTATGAAAATGATACAGAGGCAACAGGGGAAGACATACGTGCAAAGATCAGAGTGTCTCAATTATGAGCCCATTGGAGACCAGATGGGAGAGGGGGTACATGATTTAAAGATTTGAATACATGGCAGTTTATCAACATAGTGGACTTCAGAGGACTGCTCACAACCAATCACAATACAGATACCAGCAGAGCAGTAAGAAACAGGTGAGCAGGAAATCCAAACGGGACCCAGGGAAATACTATGTTACAGACAAGGTGGCAGAGGAGTGGAACAAGCTACCCAAAACATTAGTCAGTGCAAAAACGGGGGATAACTTTAAGAAGGGGTGGGATAGGTACAAAGGGTTGGTCATGGGATCCAAAAGGGTGTGGGGGGGGGAAGAGGGCAAGAGATCAGTCATGATAACATATGGGGCATGTGCAACATTATTGGACAGACCACAAGGCCTTGTACTATACAGGAAGATTACCCTCGAGTTACAAGGGAGATGTGGGGCTGATCTGGGAGCCCTGTTACAGTAGACAGTACAACCTAGGACATGGATTTCAGTATAATTGTGGGTGTGAGCTTAAATAAGGCAGGCAATGTGCTGCAGTGAAGAGAGCAAACAATTATAAATGGGAAAGGCCCAGAACAGGCTCCAACAAAGGCAACACCACAAGAGATTAGAGATATTCCAAAATTAAAGATTTTTTTTTAACACATTGTGCATTTTGCAGTACTGCATTTGTTTTTGCACCATAAAATCTCTCCCTTTTTTGAGATCTGCATTAAATAATTTTGGTGCCTTGTACCCTCAAATCACTGTGTGTACCTTGAAAAATCCAGTATGTAGAAGACTACCACAAGCGATTGCCACCTCCTGATAAAGTATCCTGCCATGGGCGTGAAGCGTTCAACACTTGTGGAGGCATCCTTTAGCATTATGTTTTCTGAGCTTGTGCTGCTTTTTAGCTACGTAATACATTTTTTGGCAACTCTCAGCTCTTGAGGTGTTGCCTTTGTTGAAGCGTGTGCAGGGACTTTCCAGTTCATCACTGAACTGTTCTGATCTAGGCACTGCATGGTGCTGGAATGACCTTTTCCTGTATTGACAGAGCAAACACAATGTTGGGCTGCATTAGGAAGGAGGTAAGGAGCAGCTCAAAGGAGGTGATCCTACCCCTGTATGAAGTTGTGGTTAGACCCAACCTGGAGTACTAGTACTGCATCCAGTTCTGAGAGTACAGCACAGAGACGACAAGCTAATTAACGGCTTTGGGGAGGGGGGGACAACCATGAGGACAGAGAGGTGTGTGACATGCTCAAACTATTTAGCTTACAAAACAGAACACTTAGAGGGGCTATAATTGCATGTTCTGAATGCTAAAGGGGACGACTAGGGGGCATTTACACAGATGTTTGAGCTGGTAAATACTTGTAGAAGTAGAGTCCATACATTCAAGGGGGGACAGAAAAAGGGGAGATATTAGAAAGCATTGCTTACATAAAAGGTGGTTAACATGGAACAGTCTTTTACCCTGTGGAGTTGTGGAAGCTAGCCCTATTCAGGTCTTCCAAACAAGACTAGTCAGAACCCTTAGTGAGAATGACATTGAGGTTACACAGCATGAGGAGGAGGTAACTGGACTGATAAGCTTGATGTGTGTCCACAGTTAAATTGGGGTATATTGGGTTGGCAGTACAGCCTACAGGTTAGAACATTAAGCTATGAATGAGCTTGCTACATATGCAGCAGACCTAGGTTTGATTCCCACAAGGGCCACTTGTGTACCCTGTCATCCCATGCTTGTCAATTCATTTTATTCATTTTCATTTAATTTTTTTATTCTGGTGAGCAGATGAGCAAAACAATGCCAATTTTCACTTAAACTCCCAGTGTTCCTGGGTCACCCCTGTAAATGGGCTTTGCGCCCAGTGAACCTTTATCTGATTACCAATGAATAAGAATAACAACAAACAAAAAATAGTCACTGCAATGCAGCAGGAGGGGCAGACAGGACAACTCCTATGTTAATTTTGTCTCCATATTACTAGGTTACTATGTTTCATATGCCCTCATAGTATTTTTGAATAGTTTCCCAGTTTTTCCACATTAAGACATCCCTGCCCCATTTCTATGGCCCGGAAGGTGAGCAAGCTACTGCCATCACTGTCAGTACCAATGCTGCTCTTTAGTTAGCTGTTGAGGGTGCTTAAATGCCACGTGGTCTGTGCCTTCTTCCATGAGAACCAAGAGCGTCACCCTCTGCGATTCATCTGGCCACCAACCAGCCTCAACGTAGGATTCTGGAACTTGCAAGCAAACTCAGGTCTCCCATGCTGCTGCCGTTTCTGTCTCCTTTAACACATTGTTTATACCAATTACATGGGAAACTACACAAAAACTCAAACCCACAGCCCTTTAGCATAGTGGTAGCCTACTCACTGTATGAACAGATTATACTCAAGGTCCTCGAATTCTGCAATTCTGCGGTTAAGGAATTTTCCGCAGAATTTGCATCATGCTGCAGAATATATATAAAGTGATGAAGAATTCATTGTTTTTGCTAATTTTCATTTAAATATACTGTTTTCCATAGTGTCAGGCTTTCTTTCCCAGCTTGTTTATCCGAAGTCCAGCCTCTATGCTCAGCAATATGATGTCATTGATGACATCACACCATATTTAGCCAATGGCAGGACTGCATTCTGCCAGAGAAATGAATAAATTATGCTGCAGAAATCAGAAAATGCTGCCACAGAAAACAAGGAGCCCTGCTACACAAATCAGAAAATTCTGCTGCAGAACACTAGGGCCCTGATTATATACAATTAGGGTGAAAGGTAACTTCTATTTTAAACCTGAATTTTTAACATTAACTTTGGAACTATTCAACAAATACATCTGCATGAAATTTGGCATGCATAATGTCTAGGGTAGATCTCTCACCTACCAAATTTTGTGGGAATTCATTGTGTAATTTCTGAGATACAGTGTTGAAAAAACAGAAATATCCATGTTTTTGACATTTTTTGTCCACCTTGATATCTGAAGCGGCTTTAGGTTGTGGTCTCAAATTTTCAGGGTAGAAAGCCTCTGCCTCACAGATGTGACTTTTGAAGATTTGGTGAAAAAAATATTACTCCATTCAAAAGTTATTAAACTTTAATATTTCCCATTTATAGCCTATGGGGAAAATATATGATCTGAAAGCAGGTAAACAGCCTCAAAAAACAGTTTCTTTGCCACTTCATAGCAAAAACAGGACTTTTGGGCTGAAATTTGCAGGGTGGCAAGCTCTGCCCCACAGATGCTCCTTTGCAGGATTGGGGAATGGACACAGACACCATTCCACAGTTACAGCACTTTGAAGTCGAATATTCCCATAGGATAACACTGTGGGGTCATGGCGCCTTCGACAGCTTTATCTTGAAGACGGTTCGAGATACAGATTTTTTGCTAAGCGCAGCTTAGTACACCTCTACTAAGCATGGGTGGAGGTGGCAAGGCCATGAATACAACTGCAAAGAATTTTTTTCCAAAGTTCCTACGGTTCCTGAGATATTGCAACTTCTGCAGCACAAGGGTTGCCTGGAATGGCTCTAGGTGTGTGCTGTCTCTATACTTACGGATACAAGGGGAGTGCTGGGATTGTAGGGCGCTGTGCACCCACATTTGGATCCCATTATGCAATAATGGGAGTACAGGGCCCTACATTTTGCAGTACTGGCAGCACAGGGTGACACGGAGAAGTGCTATCATTAAAATATCAGTACACTATATGAACTCAAATTACGACGTGATCATGGCGACTATGTTGCTTTTATATAATATTTTAAATGACACCACATTAATGGAATGTGCCAATAACGAAATTGCTCCTAAACCAACAATCTAAGATGTCATAACAGACAAATCAAGATTCCAAAGTATTGCACCACAAAAGACAGTTCTATTTTACAATAAGAGCTGCTTCTCTGAATTCATTACCTAGCTCAGTGGTGAACAGAACTTCTTTTGTGTCATTTAAAGCTGAGCTAGACAAATTTTTGGGGGCTAGTGTTTAATCTACCCTGCTCGTGCAAGGAAGATGGTCTCGATGGGCCTAGAGCCTCCTTCCACCATTCACATACCAAGTAATACTTATGTATTGATGGACGCACAGGGCCCACATGAAAATCAGCAACAATTACAGAATGTATGCATGATCCGGGCCCTGAGCTCCCATAACCACATACGAGTAACATTATGCTTTCTCAAAAAGAAGGGAAATTAATTGCAAAAAAACGTTATTAATGCATCAGTTAGGGTTGACACTACAGCAACAAAAGTCTGGAAATTCGATGTTAGGGTTACCAACCCTACCCCACCACCAACACTGTCCACACACCAACAGGCATCGGGGTGTGCCTTGGGGTCACGGGCCTAACTCTCACCCACTGTTCTATACTGTACCACTCAACTACTTACAAATGGAATGGGGTGAGAGATGGGGCCCAACAAAGCACACCCAGCTTGCTCCTTCAGGCAATGAGAGAAAGGTTAGTAACCCTAACATCGATTTCCAATCTTTTGTCACTGTAATGACAACCCTATAGTTAGGGTTCCATTTTCACTTCTATATTAAACTCAAACTGTTGCATTTTAATAACTCTAACCATTCAAGTGATTCACATGGCAATTTGCACATGTCATCAGGGACCATAGATCTCTTGATGTGGGAAGTTTTGTTCTGGTCGGATGTGTTGGTACGGAGATACGGCATGTCAACAAATGTGAAAATTACCATTTTTGGTCAAATTCTGTCACTCCGCTGCGTAAAAACTGTGTGGAATTTTGGTCTGACATTTTTAAGGTATGAAAGGTTTGGGTCACAGAGATGCCTTTTGAAGATTTGGTGAAAAAATATTAATCCATTCCAAAGTTTTTAAATTTAAACGTTTATCATTATTTTCTGTGGGACCAGTTAGATGTTCCACTCGAAAAAGGATTCTTTATCGCAAATGCAGAATCCTTTTTCGCAAACGCGGAATCCTTTGCCGCAGATATAGAATCTTTTTTCAAGTTAGCAGTGACAACAAAGTTAAATAACTTAAAAAATACACAGGTTTAGTAGAAAACAGTTGTCTTTACCTAATCGGGACCTGTAGAACTAGATTCTGAGGTTAGTTTTTTGATAAGCTACTTACAAATGTCTGTTTTTTTTTAAATGCAGAAATCCTTTTTCGCAAACCATGGAAAGAGAAATATGTGAAACAGGAGCCTTTTTCGTAATTTGCGAAAAAGGAATTTTTAGACAGCTCTTTCTTTGCCACTCCACAGTTCACAAACAGTTGTTGATTTTGGTCTGTAGTTTTCAGGGTACAAAGGACTTCCGCCCCACAGATGTGCCTTTTGCTGTTTTTTTTTTTTGGTTTGTTTTTTATTTTTTCCTTCTTTTTGTTGTGCCCCCCGCCGTCAATGTCCACCCTGGTCACGGACCCCCGTACCTCCACCTCCGCCTGCACTCGCCCAGTCACCCTGGCTTTGCCCCCCAGAGGGCAGGGTTGTGGCACTATTCCCCTACCAGTGCCGCGATACCAATATCTGGTCGGGGAGCCAGCTGTGGAGGCTAATTGAGGCCCAGGGGCAGGGCCTCATGGAGCCAGCCAGGGACACAAGGTTTTTCCCCTTTAGGCAGGGGTTGGGACGAGCAATGATGACCAGCATCTGCCCCGAGTGGAGTAGGCATCTGTGCTTGTGATGAACCCAGCCTCTGCTGGGTGTTGCTGCTGCACCAACCACGCATTCCTCCCACCCCCCAGAAGGAGAGCAGTCAGGACGCCGATCCTTCTCCTGGCTAGCCTCCGACGACCTGGGTCCATTCCTGAACCGGGTCGCCTGGCGTCATGCCAATCCAACTGCTGTGCCAGCAGGCTGACTCCTATTGCTGGTTTGGTGAAAATATATTACTTTGCTGTGGAGTTCTGCGGGTTTACATTTTGGTTAATTTCCCGTAGGATAAGACTGTAATGTAAGGTTTACACAGTTGTTTCTTTGTCACTACGCTGTGAGGAACCGGTTTTCAATTTTGCTCTGAAATTTTTGGGGTACAAAAGAGCTTGTGCCATCAATTTGGCTTTTGTTCATTTTGTGAAAATGTATTAATTTGGTGTTCAGTTACAAGGGGACATTTTGCTGTATTTTCTAATGGATAACACTGCATTGTGAGGTGTTTTGTGGTGCTACACACTGTGGGATGGGAGTGCAGTGCCCCCTGGCAAATAAGGATCCCACTACGCTATCTCAAAAATTACGCATGGATCGGAGTGTAGGGCCCGGAGGGCCCTCAGCTCTGATATGGAAATACAGATACCATTATGGACTGATGGGAGCACAGGGCCCAGACGGCCCTGTTCTCCCTCAGGGAAATAAGGATACAGTTACAAAGAAAATAAGGCCATGATTATATTAATGTATCAGTTACATAGAAATATAGAAGTTGACGGCAGATAAGGATCACAAGGCCCATCCAGTCTGCCAATTTCTTTTTCCACCTTACAAATGTGCCATCAGCCTTTGCTGTCAGTAGCCTCTCTATTCATACTCATCTGTATTGCTCCCTTATGCCTATCCCATGCCTGTTTGAAGCCCTGCACTGTATTAATAGCCACCACTTCCTGAGGTAGGCCATTCCATGCATCCACCACCCTTTCTGTGAAAAAATTTCCTTACATTCCCCCTTAATCGGCTTCCCTCTACTCTCATGCTGTGTCCTCTTGTCCTGCTATTTTTCTTATATTTAAACATGTTAGACTCTTTCACCTTGTTAATGCCCTTAAGGTGTTTGAATGTTTGATCATATCCCTGTCTCCCTCCTTTGCTCAAGGGTATACATATTGAGCTCCATTAATCTGTCCTCATGTGTCTTCTGATGCAGTCCCTGCACCATTCTGGTTGCCCTTCTCTGGACTGCCTCAATTTAGTTGATGTCCTTGTGAAGATGTGGCCTCCAGTACTGCACACAGTACTCCAGATGGGGCCTAACCAGTGTCTTGTAAAGAGGGATTATTACCTCCCTCTTACGACTTGCGATACCCCTACTAATACACCCAACATCCGCCTAGCCTTACCTACTGCTTTAGAGGCCTGCTTTGATGATTTCAGGTCATTGGTGATGATGCCCAAGTCTCTTTCTTCCTTTGTGACTGCCAGCAACTCCCCTCCCAGCCTATAGGTGGCTTCAGGGTTTCTCTTCCCTATGTGCATGATCTTGCACTTCTTTGCATTAAATACCAGTTGCCACTCTTTTGACCATTTTGCTAGTTTATCCAGATCTCTTCTCATTCTGCCCACCCCATCTAGATCATCTACTCTGTTGCAGATCTTAGTGTCATCTGCAAACAGACAAGCCTTACCCTCTGGTCCATCTGCAATGTCACTAATGAAGATATTGAAGAGGACTGGTCACAGGACTGATCCCTGAGGTACCCCACTTTGTGACTTGCATCTCTTCTGACTGTATACCATTTACCACCACTCTCTGTTTTCTGCCTTTCAACCAGTTTGCCACCCAGCTGACCAACTTCTGACCCACCCTGAGCCTACCCAGCTTATTTATCAATCTTCTATGTGGAACAGTGTCGAAAGCTTTGCTGAAGTCAAGGTAGGTGACTTCAGCTGCTCCCCCTTGGTCCACCACTCTGGTTACCCAGTCAAAGAAATCTATGAGATTAGTTTGACAGGACCTTCCTTTCGTAAACCTATGCTGTCTTGGATCCTGTGCCCCTATGGATTCCAGGTGTTGCACTATCTTTTCCTTAAGGAGTGCCTCCATAATCTTGCCCACTACTGAGGTAAGACTGACTGGTCTGTAGTTCCCTGCCTCCTCCCTGCTACCACTCTTGTGGAGCGGGATCACATGAGCCCTTCTCCAGTCTTCTGGGACCTCTCCTGTGCTCAGAGACTCACTAAACAGTTCTGCTAATGGCTCTGCTAGTTCCACCCTTAGCTCCTCAAGTACCCTGGGATGTATGCCATCAGGTCCCATTGCCTTGTCCACCCCGAGCTTAGCGAGCTCTTCTAGGACCCCTTCTTTTGTGAAGGGAGTAGTGCTCACCTTCCTCCCCCCTGTGTCCATGGTGCTGAGCTGTGGGCCCTGCCCTACCTTCTCTTCAGTAAATACTGAGCAAAAGTATCTATTTAGGATAGATGCTTTTACAGGGTGGTCCTCCTCACATGCCCCCTTTTCTCCTTTGAGCTTAGCAATACCCTCTTCTGGACTTTCTCCTTTCAATAATGTATCTATAGAAAGTCTTGTCACCTTCTTTCACTGTTCATGCTAGTGTTTCCTCAGTTTGGGACTTTGCCTGCCTTACTGCCTTCCCGCTTCCTTAGGGCAGTTTGGTATGCCTCCCCATCTTCATCTCACTGTGTTCCCTTATATTTCCTGAAGGCCATCCTTTTGGTTCTGACCTTTTCTGCTACTGTATTTGAGAACCAAAGTGGTTTCCTTCTTCTTTTGCACTTCCTTTTCTCTCTAACACAATGGGATGTTGCTTCAAGTATGGCATCCTTAATGCTTGCCCACTGTGCCTGTACCCCCTCACCTGAGTTTCTTTTTGCCAGGGCTAGCTTAACTCTGTTGACCATCTTATCAAAGTCAGCTCCTCTGAAGTCCCATATTTTTGCCTTGGAATGGATGATTTAGATGTAGTGGCCAAACTGAACCATATCATGTGATGGTCACTGGCCCCCAGGTGACCTTCTACCTGGAGATCTGTGATCCCTTTCCTGTTAGTCAGTACTAGATCTAGGATAGCCCTGTCTCTTGTGGGTTGTTGTACCAGTTGTTTGAGGCCCTCCCCCTGCAGGGAAACCACCATGTGTCTAGTTCTGGCAGATGTTCCTGCTGGTATTGACCAATCTGTATCCGGCATGTTGAAGTCTCCCATTATCAGAACCTCACCTTTAGCTGTCATGTTTTGTATATCTTCTAACAGTAATGTGTCTATGTTCTCCCCCTGGTCTGGGGGCCTGTAGACAACCCTAGTTCTTATGGCTGTCCCATTTCCTGTTTCCAGGGTGACCGACAGTTCTTCTGGCTCCTTATATGTATTCTGAATTTCTGTAGCTTTAATATTTTCATTGACATACAGAGCCGCTCTCCTCCCCTTTTTGCACCTCGGTCTCTACTGAATGTACATAGCCAGGTACTGAAGTCTCCTAGGTGTGGTTACTGGAAAACCACGTCTCACTAATTGCTACTATGTCCAGTTTAGCCTCTGACATTATTGTCTGCAAGTCTGGGATCTTATTTCCCAGACTGTGAGCATTGTGTGTATGATTTTCCATTGGCCAGATTTGGTGCGTTAGTTGTTGGGTGAGGTTTGGCATTTCCCTGTGCATCGTGTGGGAAGACAGACCTTTTTCTTACCTGGTGATACAAATGAACTGCAAATATGCTGAATCCCTTTTGGACCACTAGCTGAGGGGAGATGTTCTTCCCATTCGACGATGGGTGTTGAACCTCTCCCATTTGCTACTTTAAATATTCTGCAAAGACATCAAACTTCTGCCCCAATGCACTGACTCCCTCCTTAGTCAGATGCAGTCCATCAAATTTAAAGAACTTTCGATCCCAGAACTGTTGCCAGTTCCCTACAAAGCTGTGTCCTTTTTCCCTGGCACCAGCACTTGAGCCACATGTTTAGCTCCCCTATCTCCCCTTCTCTGACGTTCCGTCCATCTGCCCCCCCCTCTCCCAGACTGGCAGAATCTCAGAGACGGAGATGCCAGACGAAATGGATGATAGTTTGTCACCCAGCCTGGTCAGGTGTTCCTTGGTCTCCACAACTGGCCGGCTGGCAAGATCATTAGTCCCTATGTGTACCAGGATGTCAATGTTTTCTCCTGCTTTGTGAATAATTTTATCAACGCGGTCAGTGTCTCTCCACGCTGATGTACCTGGGAGACATCTGACAACTGCCCCTGGCTGGAGATGGGTATCAACTCCCGGAATCATGGAGTCTCCTATGATCAGAAGTTTTTTTGATTTCCTTTTTGCTTTTTTTGTTTTGGGTCCTGATTTGGGCAAGTTTTGTTGTGCTAGCTCCTGTGCTGCAGTGTCCTGCTCTGCAGTGTCCTCTGCTCCCTTTTTTCGATTTCAGAGATAGAGGCACATACCTGTTTGTAGGGTTTATATGGTTTTTGGAGGTAATATGTTGGAGAGCACAGAGTGATGGGGCACCCGATTTGCCACTCCTAACCACCTGCCAACCTCCTGGACAAACTACCCTCTGCGGTCGAGGTTCTTCTGCTGGATGTTGGGGAAATGGCAGGTGGTTCTTTTAATGTATTTCCTCTTGAATATGAAATTTGGTAGCATAATCTCTGCCCATGCTGCCGGAACAAAGTTAGGTTCCAGCGACAAAGTTAAGAAAACTGGTATTCTGGTTTCTAACCTAATACCTCACCTTGTATGTAGCCAACAGGTATCAAGGGTGTGCCTTGGGGCTGTCAGCCCTAACGCCACCTCATTCTCCTATACTGTACCCATTCTCAGCTTATTTACTTATGAAATGGGGTGAGTGTTAGGGCTAACAACCCCAAGGCACCTGATGCCTGTTGATACGTGCAGGGTGGGGTGTTAGGTTGGAAACACATTTCCAACTTTTGTTGCTGGAACCCCAACTGATGCATTACGGTTTTTTTTAGAAAGAAAGCTGTCAGATAAATGATTCATCTACACAACTGCTGTTTGACCTCGGGTAACCTCATGAGTGGCAAAAGCCATGAGTGAGGTGACTGAGGTCAAACAGCACAAGTGTAGATAAATCATTTATCTGACAGCTCACCATTGTACATTTCATTTATGCAACAGGGATGCTTTCTATCAGTGCAGGAACATTTGGTTTCGACTGTTTATCTTTTTTTAAATGATAATTTCTGGGTGTTTTGGTTAACTTTCCTGAAGTATGTCCGCCTAGCATAGTCGTTGTTATTAAATGAAACACCATTCATTTTGCAGAAAACTTTGCTGAACAAATGTCATGCTCACAATACCATGCTACCTTTTCATTTAAAGTTATTCACATTTGTTTGTCAAAAAAGGGAAAAGAAAATAGAATTTTATGCTTGTTTTTGCCAATTATAAAAAAATCTATACGTTATCTATAAATGAAACACCACTCATTTTGTACATAATTTTATGCTGAACAATTTTCGTGCTCGTAGTACCATGCTACCTCTTTTCATTTTAAAGTTATTCCCATTTGAATATGGTTAGTACTGCTTCTGAGGCCAAAGATTCTAAATGAATTCCAAAGAGATTTGTGACATAGTAACTGTGTGTATAAATAAATTTATGTAATAAGCGTGGACATCAATCCTATGTGATAAATCTGAGTTACCAGGAGATAAATTAAAAATTTTACATTTATACACAGTAGATGCATCATCACAGATTTATATACATAGTAGATATGTCACAATCACTCCGGAACTCATTTAGAATGTTCAGCCTCAGTACCAGTACTAACTATATTCAAATGCAAATATCTACAAAATGAGTGTCATTTCATTTATAGATCCCTTATAGATTTGTTATAATTGGCAAAAAAGAGCAGAAAATGCAATTTTGTTGTTCACTTTTTTGACAAACATATGCAAAAAAAGATAATCAATCAAAAGCAAATGTCCCTGCACTGACAGAAAGCATCCCTATTACATAAATGAAATATAAAATGGTGAGCTGTCAGATAAAAGATTTATCTACACTTGCGCTGTTTGACCTCGGACATCTCCTCGTCGTGGCTTACACCACTCATGAGGTTACCTGAGGTCAAACAGCACTTGTGCAAATAAATCATTTATCTGACAGCTCACCATTGTATATCCTATATATATATATATATATATATGCACATATATTATATATACTGTACATATATACACACACACTCACTCTGACAGTAGCTCCTTCTCCTGCGGGCAGGTATCGACTGACAGCCATAATCATTCAATCCCCTTGCTCACTGCCACTGGACTCCTTTACGACCCATCCTGCAGTCGGGAGGTGTTATTACCTGGGTCAGTTCCACTCAGCCTGCCGGATCTTCTGACACAAACTTAACAATATTACTGCATTTTTTGAAAATAGTGTCCTGACCAACATTCCCGGTCTCAATCATCAAAAGAGGAACTAATGAGATTGTCTATGGCTGTGTGTGGGCTGCACCACTAACATATAAAGTGGAGCCTGCCAGGATGCAACACGATAGTGCAGCATTCAGCAAGTTACTGCAGGAAGCAAAGGCCATTTCAATGAGCAGTAAATCCCTTCTGTCATGCAGTAACCTGAGACGCTGAGTTGCACCCTGGCGAGCTCCACTGTATGAATGCAGGGTTGCCAAGTTTAGCAAACATTTGTAGGTGCTCAGAGCCAGTAGTAACGGAAGTACTGTATTTTACTATTTACAGGTTCCCTGGTAAGTTTTTTGTGTGTAAGGTACAAAAGTCATCTCTGGGGTTATCTGAGCAGCCCAACAGCCACGGAGATGACACATATGTATGGCTGCCTGTTTGCCAGCATACTGGTACAGCGCCACTAACTGCTCTGTAAAGCATAACTAACCAGTGCTGCATATAAATGAAACCAGTCACTGTAACTGTGCCATGCTTTGTTCTTTTTTTTTTTTTTTTTTTATTAATGACAAGTTTGTGATCCACATGGTTACAGAAATCTACAGCTACATACTGAAGCAGTCTCCATAAATTCCAAACTGTCACAGAGTAAAAAGATATTGTACCAGTCAATCATGGTAGCAGTAACTTAGCAGTCCATGGTTTACCAGCAGCGCCCAGCCTCTGCGAACCCAACAACCTCCTAACTGAGCACAAGTAACATCCTATGGGGCAAAAATCTAGGTCCTGCCTCATTATGTAGTGCACCAGACTACCTCGCTGTAGTGGAACTGTTCCATTCTCTCATTCAAGGCATGCATCATTTTTCCATTTTATAAATCCAATTAATAAGCACTCTTAACGTTGCAATCTCTGGGGTCCCATCCGCAAGCCAGAGTTATGCAAGACTTTTTGCCTTGCACCAAACAGTGTGGAGGCTACCCAGTTTAGGTCTCATGCGACTAAAGTTCAGATTCAGAGTAACTGCCCTCGGCTGTGGTGAGTGGAGGAACACTTCAGTACCATTAAGTTGGTCAATATCATTAAAGCTGGGGAGGGCACTGCCTTGAGGAACCTCTCAGTAGTACGAGCCTGACTCATGTTACTGTGTCAGCTCTGAGATACCAGAACTAAGCATACAGCATACTAGAACATCAGTAAAAGAAATCTCAGAATTAAAACGTACGGGGCCGACCCAGTGGCGCTCACAGTTGAAGCGCTGGATGCCACATCTCGCTCCACGCTGGCGACCCGAGCTCAGGCGTGAGCAGGGGTTGGCAGGGGAGGGAGAGGACTGAGTATGCGATGAACAGCTCTCCTCTTCCAGGGAGGGCGGGAATGTTGTCCTGCTCCTTGCCTGCCTCCTGGTGAAGGTCGGGTGGCAGCACTGGAGTTAGGGAGGCATGAGTGTGGCTTTGTGGTATACGTGAACTCACAGCTATGGAAGGGGAGGGATGACAACAAGAAAAGTGACCATGGGCTTCATTAACCCCTGCCTGCCAACCAGTATCTCGCTCTGCCACAGATCGCTAGATGCCCCGATCTGAACTGCGAGTCCTGGGTGGGGGGAGGGAGGATGGCATTCCCCTTCCCAGCCCCGCCACGGTGGGGGGGGGCTCAGCAGTACCGGAGGGGAATGGTAAACAGATACAGGTGGCAGGGCAGAGTGGAACTAACTGCCTACGGTGTGCCCTGGAGAAGAGAAAAATGTATATGAAAGAAAAAAAAAAAGAATCGAAACTTACACATTGCTTTCCTTCACTGTTCGGCATATTCTAATAAACTGTCCTTAGCCACTTTTACAGCCGCTATTGCACAGTGCTAGCCAATGAGATAAGCAGACCCTCCCAGAATGTTGCCGTGTCCCAACCCCTGTAGGAAACATGATACTGCTACTGCCCACTGGCTTTGCATCTGACACTAAGGGGAGGAGATGTAAATGAAATGGAAACTACAACCCTCTGACTGCTACTCTTCGAAACATGTGTAGAGCCTAGGACACGCAGAAAACTAGAAACTACAGTTCCCAGATATCTCACTGCTGGGACCAGTGTTATACACAGCATAACCATAACCATAACCACACACACACACACACACAGCACGATAAAAGATGACGCTTATCACCACCTCCCCCTTCTGCCACAGAACAGATGTGCCCAACACATTTCTAAAGTTTTCCACAATCTGGTAGGGGGTGTGTCTCCTGCCCCCCACCCCACCCGATGTGCATCTATGGCCTGAACTACCTTTCATGGATGGAAGGCTAAGGACAGATTAAGCTATGTAAACAGCCTAGAGAGAGATTAGGGGATAAGATATTCAGAACACCTTCATGTACAATTTAGTTGCCTGTACAGATTTTTTTAAACTACATATTTATTGTTTTCAATAAACGAACAGGCAGTTAAAAGATCAAACACAGAGCATAAAGACAAAACACATTATAAAATGGGAGGAAAATCCTGCATTCTGATTGGCTGCTACCTGTGCTTTAGATCTGTCTAATGCACAGCTAAAACTAGTACAGACAATCTGGATGCAGCTAAAACAAACAAACAAAAAAAAAAACAAACATATAAATGCTCATTTAGAATGCTGTGAAATTTTAAGAACGTTAGGACCGCTATTTTTAAGCTGAGTAGTCACCACTAAATAGCTAGCTAGTACCTCTACATTACCCTTTATCCATGCAGGAAACAGCTATGTTCAATGGTGATTTTTTTTTTTTTTTTTAAATTGAACACAAATTAGTCATCTACTTTCATTTCGGCACTGCTGCAACAGCTCCCAACCCCGCTGCTCACTCAATTGCTCGCCGCTACCGCCCTTTCACACACTTCCTCTGCTGCCTGCCCTTCAGTTTCACTTGTGTTCACTTGCGATTCTAATACAGAAAGCTGCTTGGTTGCTCCCTAGCACACTTCTTTAAATGAGAAACCTCTATTGTTTTTACTCCTTTTACTCTTTGATTTATTGTACGCAAGCAAAGTTGCAATCGATTGCTAGCTTCCGTCCCCTTCCCCCCTTACCGATGGCAGTCCCGGATTTCCATACGCTCCCTTCCCATGCACAATTGTGTTCTTTTGGTCTGATAATCTTCATTATCTAGGTTCTTTTCACGTGTGTGTGTGTGTGTGTGTGTGTGTGTGTGTACCTACATTAAGAAAACAAAGTGCAGAGCACACACAAGATCTTTTTTTTTTTTTTTTTAAATTACTTGACTGAACACTTCTTCGAGAGATCGCATCAGTGGTTCAGCGCAAGCTTGTTTCTTCTTACTGGACAGTTCCCTCCTGTCAGAGGCCAGCAGCACATCTCCAGGACACAGAGGTCCAATTGTCCCACTACAAAATGTGTAATAAAACAGTAAACATAGTGACTTTTTGGGGAAAAATGTATTTGATAATGTTTTGAGCTAAATGCCAAATGGGGGGGGGTGCTGGGGACTCATGACAACCACAGAAACGGAAAGAAAGCTACAGTATGGAGACCATAGTAGGACAAAAGTCACACCCCAAAAAAAAAAAAAGCCACTATGGCAATAATATAGGCGGAAGAACTATTTTACAGCGAAATACAGGAAATATTTTAGAATTAATGTATTTAAACATGTACATTTTCATTTTTCAATGCTTGTAGAATACAGTGCCCCATTTTATAAGCACAATAAGACACTCTGGGGATATGCATTAGACATTTCTAACACACGGCCAGTGGCTGAAGGCACTCAGCCTGCGCCTGCGGTTCACTACACCACTGGCTGCCATTAGAAATGTCTAATGCACACCTCGTCGTCTTACTGCTTACATAACAGTGAGGGTGCCACTCTTCTCAATACGCATCACTGATCTGTCTGGTGTTATTAAGATACATTTTGAGGGTAATAAAGATTAACCCAGTTCATAGTTCTTTGGTTATTGTCTGCTGCTTTTAGAGTCCATAGGCTGCATTGTATAATTCCAGATGAAAGTTCCAATGTAAGTTCAAAGGTCTTCTGCCTCCCAGTGGAGAGAAAGAAACTAACCATGCTATTCCCTTTTATATTGCGCTGAAAGTGCAAACTCCCCAATGGGTAGAACTATAGGCAAGGCCCCTGGTGTTCTGGGCGGCAGAATTTTCTGATTTCAGCGGCAGGGCTCCTTGACTTCAAGTGCGCATTTTCTGATTTCAAGTATGATTTATTCATTTCTCTGGCAGAATGCAGTCCTGCCATTGGCTAAATATGATGTGATGACATCACATGCTGAGCATAGAGGAGGGCTTCAAGATAAACGAAGGCGGAAAGAAAGTCTGACACTATGGAAAAACAGTATATTAATATGAAAATTCACCAAAACAATTCTGTGCACTATATATATTCTATGCATGACGCAAATTCTGTGGCAAATTCCACAACCCCAGAATTCCAGGGCCTTAACTATAGGCTACATTGCGAAAAGTCGTAAGGTGCAAGCAAAGTTGATAACATTCAAAACTGCTAGTAGTAATGATTTTTGACCAACGCTCACTGGTGTAAAACATTAACATCCATAGTAATGACTGAACTATATATCACCACCACTCCTACCATATCGGTGGAGGTACACTGCTATGAAGTCCAACTATCCAGAACTTTAAACAGTACGATGGGAGGCTTCCAAAGATCATTCATACTGTCCAGAACTCATAAGGACATAGAAAAATGTCAGTATTATCTGGGGATAGGCCTATTACTCAACCTGGCTGTCACTCAGAAAGAACAGGTCACAGTCTTCACGAGATATCTTCATCTGAAGGGGAGTCATCCTGTTCCTCCTTGTGCAGATTTTAAAACGCTTTCATTGGCAGAAAAAAGTATGCCCAAAACTTCTAGGAACATCATCAGAATTTACAATAAATGGTTATAAATTCCAGTAGAAAGTTACCTAGAAATTCTAGACAGTTGAGTGTTTAAAATAGTTTAGAATACTGATGGAAATCTGGAGATACAGTATCCATGTCAAAAGGAATGCTCCTTTCAATTTTTACAATCTGAAAAAAACGCAAAAAACAGACAAAATGGGGGAAGGGCATTTTACAAGACAGAAGTAAAAGGGCACTGAATAAGTTACAGGCTGAAATGTTTTCACTGTAATGAGTGCTGTTTTTTAAAGGGACACTGTAAGCTCTTATTTCAAATTTCAAAGGGCATATCTTTAGTTATCCTGTTGGCATAAAAAGCACCAAGCAATGTATCAATGCCACAGGATGTATATAATTTTGCTATTTTTATTTTTTGAGCTAAAATTCATTCTTGAGCACTCTGCCTTGATACACAGCCGCTGATGCTCCTGCACGTCCACAAGTGCCAGACCGTGCTGAGCTGTGGGTAAACTCAGTCACGGACGAGCTCAGATTTGTTATTTTTTTTTGTCTATTCAGTAAACGCACTGCCTGGTAGTATGGACACTACTTAGGAGTTAATCCAATCTAAAAACAAGTGCTCTAACCTGTCGCAGTCCATGTTTGAAAGTTGAAGCCATGGCAGTGGGTATCTGCATTAGCAGCAAAGCTAATGCACATGCCCAGAATGTCTCTTGGCTAATGAAGAGAATCATCTCAAAACATCTTTGCATTCCAGACCTGCTCAGCTTCACTTCACAGTTCTCGAATGCAAAGATGTCTTGAGATGACACCTGATTAGTCAAGAGACATCTCATGGAGCACCCTTTACCACATAAGAACTTGTGCTCCCACTGCCTATGTTAATAAATATGAGCAAAGGACTACACTTCGAGTATGGAGTGTCCTTTCTTGTTCCGATTCTGGTTCTAGTTCAGGACAGATTTCTACTTAATGGAAGACTGAAGTGCATGGGTTGAAATTAAGTACTTCAGGCACTAGTCAGCAGGGCTGAAGACTGAGATAATATAGTTGTCCCACAGACATTCCAGTAGCCCAAGAGGTGTACATCACTGAAAAGTTACTGCCTCCATTACTAGCCAGTAGGACTAATTACAGGAAAATTTTACTAGCCCAATACAAAATCTACCAGCATCTGTCTGGTGAGCCAGTGCCAATTTCATATTCTGAAGTGGGGTATTCAAAAGTCCTTCAAGGTCTCATCATACCACCACACATGGTTAACAGTGGTATGACGTGCTGACAGAGTGTGTTTGAATGATGCATTTGGGGGTCTGTTCCCATACTTGAACTGATGTAGTAGAGAAAAAGTAACTGCAGCATTATCATTAGCTAGGAACTCTGGAGACACCTGACAGGTGAGGAATTTTAACGAGACTAAGGGCAGCTGAATCTCCTGCTTGTAGTAGTGAAGGCAGATAGTATGACTACAAATCTCTGTCACAGGTAAATAGAGAATGAGGCTTGAAACGCAGAGCAGTATAGAAGTTAAACAGGAAGTACTGATGGCTGACCTGTAACTAAGGTCTATACAATGTAGTCAGAGCAGTAACAGCAAACAAAAGCTGCAGGTCTGTAGCATACTGTGTGTGTGTTTTCACTCACCTGGCCAGATGGCTAAGCTGAGCATCATAAACTACATATCAAAGCAAGGATCAGGTCACAGATATGTGCTGGTGCTTGGAGAGGACCAATCAAGGAGTAAGAGAACAAAGGGAGGAGAAGGGAGGAAACAGGGAATAAATAAAGGGATATAGGAGGGAGGTGTAGGGTGAGACAGTGGGACCAAAAGAGTGTCAGGGTATCCCGTGATAATCACGACAAAATAGCAGCTCAAAACAGCGACTGCTAAATAGCGAATGTAACAATGGCGACCTCTTAATAAATAGCTACCATACGAAACAGCGCTATGTATACAGTATTACTTTAAGGGACAAAAAAGGAACAATATTCTTTGTGAAAGAGAACACGTCCCCTGGGGTCTCTGCCAAACTGTGATCTGACCGACTGCTACAGATGCTGTGTTTGATCCTCCCTCAAGCAAAGAACCTACACACAGTTTGCCGGCTCCCTTGACTGCCACTGTCCTTTATGCAGAAATCACAATGTACTGTATTGGTCAATTAAATTTTTAGTAAATATTTTGAATAATATTGTGCTGCTGTTACAAGTATAATTTTAACTAATAGCAAATGTTTTGTGGATGCTGACATTAGCAAGTGCATTTCAAAATGAGCACGTATTAGGCACACTGTATTTGCTCGAGCAGTTTTGTGCTTTTTCCGTTGATGTGTTTTATTTATTGACAATTTGGAAGTTGCTTTAACCCAGTTTTTTTTTATTATTTTGAACTTCTTTATGGGATGCCACCTGTGGCAGTAGTAATGTGTTTTGGTGGTGATAGTGCCTAGTCACCCTGCAGCAAAGAATACAAATAGTTGGTGTGTTTTGTTTTTTTTCTGAATTTTTCAAACTGTAAATGAAAGCACATTTGAGTCACTGCAGTGAACTTTTCTTATGGACTGTCAATTCAGAGCTACCGTTTGTTTGCACGGGGTGCCATTATATTATTTATTAAGGAAATGCTAGGCTCAGTGGAGTGCCTCTATTTTTTTTTTATTTTTTCAGATGGATGACTGACCCAGAAATCGGGGAATGCAGATCAGGTGCTTGAGCCCTTGAAGGAGTTTCAAAGATTTTGTATGGGACCCTCAAAAAGAATTAAAATGAATGCTGAGATATACAGTATACAATGTGTAGTAAGTGGGGGAGGAATAGAGAAGAGCCACTGATTGGCAAAGCAAAACTTAACAGGCATGAAAACCAGAACATTGCAACTATGTCAATAAATGTAACTGCAAACATGGATTTGGATATAACAGTACAGTATGGTTGCAAAGCAAGCAGAAGTCGCCATTCTTTATTGGAGCTGTCATGTACTGATGATATTACTGCATTCGGCCAGATTGTTGTTCATTTGACAATCGCAATTTTAAAATCGCGGATTATCACATGGAACAGAGTGTCAGAGATCAAGAACAAAGTGGAAATGAGAAAGAAATTGGAAGAAACAGAGAAAGAGATTAAAAAAAAAAAAGACAAGGAGAGAGAGGCTTTGAAAGCAAAGGGATTAGCCGCCCGTGGCACGGAGGGCTGAGGTGCTGGACGCCTTACTTCCCACTATGCTGGTGACCCAGGTTCGAGAACTACCCGGCTGTCGGGAGCCGGCATGGGGGTGGGGGGTGGGAGCAGGACTGAGCTGCCCAACTGCAGCTCTCCTCTCCCAGGGAGGTTGCTGCCCCGCAGTCCCGCAGCTTCCCAGTGGAGGTACAGTGGCGGCACAGGTGGGTAATGTGCGACCAGTAGGGTGGGGCGTCCCACAGTTCATGGAATATGCGTGCCTCCATGCCAAGGACGCAAGGGTGGGTGGAAAAATGGGGAAAAACAGATAAATAATAGAAAAATAAAAAGAACGCAAAGGGGATCGATGGTAGCAGACATTTTCAGGACACAAGATATGGCACATAGACCAAGTCTGAAAACTCAAAGTCACAAAGTATTATTCTGAACTTTAAAGGAGCGCTCTCAGCTCCCCTGGAGATATGCTGAGGGAACAAGAGGTCCCAATTAGCCAGCTCAGTGGCGCCAAGTGATGGGGCATCGATCTGGCACACTGGTAATCTGGGTTCACGCTCCAAGCCCGGATGCCAGGAGCAGAGGCCATCAGGGAGGGATTTGACAGCATCCTTTGAACGCTTCCCTCCCGGGAATGTGGCAAGCCACTCTAAGTGGTGGCTCCTGATGATGGTTTACGGAGGCATACTTGGCAGCATCAGTGACCACACACTGCCATACATCCTCACCCCCAGGATGCTGCTGTGGCCACCCACATTGTGGATGGGTGCCCCAGAAAACTGGAAAATGGCCACCCGTAGACCCCTCCTGCTGCCAACCAGCCAGTGCATCGCATCTGGCCCCCACCGGCATCCCGTAATGCCTGCTTACTCCCCTCCCCATACGCTGACCATCGTGATGGTCAGCAGAGCCTCGGTAGAGCCAGAGTCAGGCTGGGCAGCGAATTGGGTCTGCAATGCTGGGGGGCATGAGAGTCTGAAGGAGTGGGGCTGTAGGACCCGAAGAGAAGGAAAAAAAAAGAAACTATTTAGCAATTTGAAAGGAAAACATATTTTGTTCAATTACTTAGTTGTGCTTTTTTTTTTTTAATCTAGTCAGTCCCCCCCACCCCACTCGACATGCCTGAAGTACTATTAGTCCCAGAGTCTCTGCAGGCAGCCCTCGATGATATGATTGACTCGTTAGCTGCAGGGAATGCCATGTGCCAGTAAGTATACTGAAAGACTTAACAGTTTACTGAGCATCTGATCATGCTTATTCTACTGGTACTGACCGCGCTACTTCAACAAGATACAAAATGCACCATGCCAGTCAGATACAAATGCACACTGTGTTGGCAAGTGACAAATATACACTGTGGTGGCAAGTGACACATACACCATGCTGACAAGTGGCAAACTACACACATAGTGCTGGCAAGTGGCAAATGCACACCGTGCCAGCATGTGGCAAACATACCGTGCTAGCATGTGGCAAATGGCAAACACACACCATGCTGGCAAATGGCAAACCACATACCATGCCAGCAAGTAACATACACACTGCCAGCACACCGTACTGGCAAGTGGCAAACACACACACTGTGCTGGCAAATGGCAAAACACACATTGTGCCGGCAAGTGGCACAGCACACACCGTGCCGGCAAGTGGCACAACACACACCATGCCAGCAAGTGGCAAACCACACACAGTACCAGCAAGTGGCAAACACACACACACACAGTGCCAGCATGTGGCAAACACACACACACAGTGCCAGCATGTGGCAACACACACACACACACACACACACACACACACACACACACTGCCAGCGCGCGGCAAACACACACCCTGTGCCAGCAAGTAGCAAACATGCACCATGCCAGCAAGTGGCTAAACACACACACACACACACACACCATGCCGGCGAGTGGCACACACACCATGCTGGCGAGTGGCAAGCACACAGCGTGCCAGAGAGTGGCAGGCACACAGCGTGCCGGCAAGTGGAGGCACACACCGTGCCGCAAGTGGCAGACACACACCATACCGACAAGTGGCACACACACACACACACACACTGTGTCAACAAGTGGCAAACACATCATGCTTAAAGGTGGCAAACACCATGCGATGTGGCAAACACCGTGCAACATGGCAAACACACACCGTGTGATGTGGCAGACACACACCGTGCGACGTGGCAGACACACTGTGCGACGTGGCAGACACACACCATGCCAATAAGTAGCAAACACACACCATGCCGACAAGTGGAAAACACACACCATGCCAAGTAGCAAACACATACTATGACGACAAGTGGCAAATGCACATCATGCTGGCAAACCGCAAGCATTAATTCACTGGCAATGGCCAAACACACAAGAAATGCACACTGTGCTGGCAAGGGCAAATACACACCAAGCTGGCAAGTGGAAGATAAACACACTGTGCTTGGAAAGGGCAAACACAAACCATGTTTGTCACCATGTTGGCAAGAAACAAACACACTGCCAGTAATGGGGAAAACACTCAATGTACCAGTAACCTGCAAAAATATAGTGCACCAGAAAAATGTATACACATATCCCACTAGCAATGAGTAAAGACACATCGTACAAACAAAGGGCAAACAGGCAACATCAGCAATGGACAAAACAGACCATATGGGCAAAACACACTGCACTACCAATGGGAAAAATATACTATGCAAACAACAGGCAAAAGCACAGCATGCCTGCAATGGGCAAAAACACGGTGTGCAACCATACACTGCACCGATAAAAAGCAACCACATATGGTGACAGTGATAGGCAAACACAATACGCTGGCAATAGGCAGACATACACTGTGCTGGCAACATGCAAACACATCAGGGCAGTAATGTGCAAAAATACAATGCACAAATAAAGAGGATGAACTGTACTGGCAACTGGCAAACACACACCGTGTTAAAGCAGAAGGAGGCAGGGAAGGCAGTCAGAATAGCAAAGGCCCAAACTGAGGAAAAAAGAGCCAACTCTGTTAAGAAGGGGGATAAAACCTTTTATAGGTACACTAGGAAGCGAAGAAAGACCAAGGGAGGGAGACTGAGGCTAAATAAAGGGGAGGGAATGTGGGCAGAGGGTGACAGTGAAAAAGTAGCGATACTGAACGAATACTTCTGCTCAGTATTCACAAAAGAAGAGGAGAGGGATGTACCTAAACCAAACAATAGAAACTCTGGATAGGGGGTCAATACCAGCCCATTCACAGAAGTAAGGGTTCTGAAAGAACTCATAAAACTGAAGGTGGACGCCGTCCCAGTGACGCTGAGGGTTGAGGCGCTGGACGCCACACCTCACGCCACGCCAGTGACCTGGGTTCAGGAACGAGCCTGGGTCATCGGGGGTCAGAAGCGGAGAGAGAGGATTGAGTGTCCAAGGACTGCCTCCTCTTGGGATCCAGGGGTATGCCCGCACAGCTGCCCCGGGTGGAGACCGAGGCACTGCAATGCTCAGGGCATCAGTAGAGGAAGCAGAGCGCACACGGACATCCCTGGTTTCATTGCACGCTCGGGCTCTGCCTGGGGGAGACGAGGGCATAACTCCAAGAAAACCCTGCCCTCTGGGAGGTGATGGCACCACCTCCCACCAGCCACACTCCATCAGCTAGACTCTCTCTGTCTCTGGGCCAAGCCCAGCACGGCCCGAACAGGATCAACGCCTGGCAGATAGGGCGTCTCTACCTTGGGGCTCAGAGCCAGGGGGATAGCCATGCTGATGCCAGGACATAGGAGGAGTTTCAGGCTAGGAGAGGTAGAGCTGGGGGTTAAAGTGGATGCCCGAGAGAGTTCCCCAGGTGGCAGCAAATAAATAGAATTTGAAAAAAAACTGAAGATGGACAAAGCAATGGGGCCTGATGGGATTCAATCAAGAATTCTAAAAGAACTAAGGGTAGAACTAGTGACACCACTGACTACCCTCTTTAACAAATCATGGGAGGATGGGGTGTGGGGTGGTACCCGAGCACTGGAGGAGGCCGGATGTGATTCCACTTCACAAAAGTGGGAGCAAGGCAGAGGCAGGAAACTACACACCTGTTAGTTTGACCTCAGTGGTAGGTAAAATGATGGAATCACTTCTGAAGGAAAGAATTGTTGAGTACCTAGAGGCCAGTGGGGCACAGGACCCAAGGCAGCATGGATTCACAGCGGGAAGGTCGTGCCAGACTAATCTAATAGACTTCTTTGACTTAGTGACCAAAGTAGTAGACCAGGGAGGGGCTGTGGACATGTCCTACCTAGACTTTAGCAAGGCATTTAACACAGTCCCCACAAAAGATTAATATTTATTTATTTATTACATTTTGATGACTGGTAGGCCCACTGAGCCCCAAGGTCTCTTTTTTCAGGGTCGATCCGGAGGAGACATTGCATGTAGAATTACAGGCAGTGAAAAGGTTACTGTGTACATACAGAGTAGTTTTAGGTTACAGACTATTATTGGTACAGAGCACAATGGTATACCATCTGTAAATGGTACGGCAAGACCCAAGTACATTGGGTAGTTAGCAAGATTAGAGACAGTGCTGTACCAAGGTTGAGCAGTTTAGGGTTAAGCATAAGTAAGTGGGGGGGGGGTACTGTCAGGTGTCCTGACAGCGGCAAGTGCTGGCTTCAAGCATGTGCGCCTTCAGCCTGGTACGGAAGTTCATGAGAGAGGGGGCTTCTTGTACAACGGGTGGAAGTTTGTTCCACAGGTAGGGGACCTTGAAGGAGAATGACTTGCGGCCCAAATTGGTTCTGACTCTGGGGTTTCCAGCAGAGTCCGCCCTGAGGTCCCTGGTGGCAGTGTTGTGCTTGTGGCAATAGTAGCTGCTAGGCTGGGTGGAGCAGCACGGGACTGCATAACTAGTTAGCATGGTGGAGTCTCATTCGTTATTGAAATTTACAGGTTAGCCAGCCTTGGAGTGGGTCCCAGGGTGGTAGCCTGGTAAAAATTGGCTGGACAACAGGATACAGAGGGTAATAGTAAACGGAGCCCACTCTGGAATCAAGGGGTTTACTATATGCATCAGCAGGGTTCAGTACTGGGACTGGTCTCTTTAATGTCTTTAAAAGTGACATACGGGAGGAATGGAAGGAAAGTATGTCTCCTTGCAGACGACACAAAGATCTGCAACAGAGTTAATACACAAGGTGAGGTGGAAAGGATGAGAAGGGACTTGGCAAGGTTGGAGGAATGGTCAAATGCATGGCAGCTTAGATTCAACGCAAAGAAGTGCAAAGTAATGCACCTGGGAAACAAATACCAAGAGGAAGAGTACACAATGGGGGGAGATGTTATGGAAAGGGACCTGGGTAGTCATATCAGATGACCCAAAGATGGGCAAGAATGGGAGAAGGTAGTAAGGGAGGGCTGGCGGATACTGGGCTGCATAGGGAGAGGCACCATCAATAGAAAACAGGAAGTTGTTATCCCTCTGTACAGACAGTTGTTGAGACCACATCTGGAGTACTGCATGCAGTTCTGGAGCCCCCATCTCCGCAAAGACAGACAGGATGGAGGCTGTCCAGAGGAGGGCAACTAAAATGGTGCAGGGTCTGCACCAGAAGCCATACGAAGAGAGACTAAAGGAGCTTAATATGTATACCCTTGAGGAAAGGAGGGAGAGGGGGGACATGACAGAAACTTTCAAGTACCTCAAGGGAATAAACAAAGTCCAAGAGGGTAGCATCTTTTGGAAAAAGAGATGAGCAAGAACAAGGGCACAATCTGAAGATGGGGAGGGAGGAATGGCTGGGCAACGTGGGAAGTATTTTTCAGAGAGAGAGTGGCGGACGATGGAACAGCCCTCCCGAGGAGGGTCATGGGATCAAAACAGTAGGGGAATTCAAGAATGCATGGGACAGACATAAGGCAATTCTAGTGGGGAGTAGGAGGAAGTAGGTTGTTGGTTCACTAGGATCTGCAGCTATCCAATAGGTAGAGAAAGGGACAGACTGGGTGGACCAGCGGTCCTTATCTGCCATTAAAGGCTATGTTTTCATGTTTCTATGCAGTGGCAAATACACACTGCTCCAGCAGCAGGAAAATGTACAAAAGTGCCGGCAAAAGGAAAACACAAATGCCCCAGCAACAGGCAAACACACACTGTACCGGGAATGGGCAAACCCCTCTACATCAGCAACAGGCAAACATACACTGTACCGGGAATGGGCAAACCCCGCTACATCAGCAACAGGCAAACATACACTGTACTGGGAATGGGCAAACCCCTCTACATCAGCAACAGGCAAACATACACTGTACCGGGAATGGGCAAACCTCTCTACATCAGCAACAGGCAAACATACACTATACCGGGAATGGGCAAACCCCTCTACATCAGCAACAGGCAAACATACGCTGTACCGGGAATGGGCAAACCCCGCTACATCAGCAACAGGCAAACATACACTGTACCGGGAATGGGCAAACCCCTCTACATCAGCAACAGGCAAACATACACTGTACCGGGAATGGGCAAACCCCTCTACATCAGCAACAGGCAAACATACACTGTACCGGGAATGGGCAAACCCCTCTACATCAGCAACAGGCAAACATACACTGTACCGGGAATGGGCAAACCCCTCTACTTCAGCAACAGGCAAATGCACACTACGCCACAACGGGCAAAAACAGAGCACCTCCAACAGGAAAACACACTGTGTATGTAACAGGCAAACACAGACTCTGGCAACTGGTTATAACGTAGTGAAACAGCAATGCACAAAACAGAACTGCAATGGTAATGATTTATAATACCCAACTACAGATACTATCCGAAACAAAGCCTCAGTTCCAGGGTAACGTCAATGTAACCCACCCAAGTACTTTTTTGTATTTTTGAGGGGGAGGGACTCTGAATTCTCAAAAATAAACCATTTCTGTTATTTCCAGCACATGTCAGGTATTTGGAAAGCTGAGATCAGGGCATTATCAGAAACGTATGCTCCCCACACCACCGCTTTGCCAGTGCTGGGTAGTCCGCTGGGGAAGTTTACTTGGTGTTTTTTTTAAACTCTTATCTATGAATACTGTAAACATCTGGCAGGGTGAGTAAAATCTCACAGCAATATTTTCCCAGACACCTTCATGCAATTTAGGGTCATAAATCCCTCAGACCAATGGCTATCAAAGGCAGTCTGTGTGTAAAATGTGCTGTCAGAGCCAGAGTTCACCTGGGAACTTAATCACCTGTCAAGAACACTTCAGTGCAAATGAGAGGGACTTTTTTTTTTTTTTTTTACTTCTCTCCCTGTTCTTCCAGCCTTGTTTTCTTCTCTAGTTTTCTTAGTCAAACCCTTGCTTTTTCACCTTTTGACAAGCCATACAATTACAGGTCAGGGGGGATTATTTATGTAGGGGTTGTTTTATAAAATTAAAGCAATACGGCTTCAGAAGCTAGTGATTTAGTACACAAATACTCCACTGGCCAATATCAGTATCACAGAAGAACAGCAAAACAGACTAAAAATAAGGTTCATATTGCATTCTATACACTTCACAAGTGCAGCAGCAGAAAGTTTCAATGCAATACATTTGTTTTTCTGGGGAGGGGTTTTAAAGTACCAAGTACTTTTCTGGCAGGGGAAGCAAATAACCTACACTAGTGGGGTGGGGGTCAAGAAGCAGGGACTTGCTATAGGGCAGTCTGAGTGTGTGGAGGCTTGTCATCAACAGCTGGTGTTATGTGGGTACCCAGTGATGTTGGTAATCATCAGCGGTGCTGTACAAGTATCTGTGAGAAGAGGTCAGTCAGCAGCAATGGGTGTTACGTGGGTCCCCATGGAAAATCAAACACTACCAGTGGGTCCTGTGTGCGCACTCATGGGAAACTAGTAACCGCCAGTGGGTGCTGTGCGGGCACTAATGGAAAGGCAATCACCACCAGTGGGCACTGTGCCGGCATCCATGGAAAACCACTCAACACAAGTGGGTGCTGTCTACACAAATCAGACACCAATACTTCCAGTGGGGGCTGGGTGGGCACCAGTGGGGACTCAGTCACCACTACTGGATGTTGTGGACAATCATGGGAACCCAATCACTACCTGTGGGTGTTGTGTGGACACTAATTACCACAAGTGAGTGCTGTATGGTTTCCCAGCTGGGAAATCAGTCAGTGTGTTCTGCACGGCCAAGAAATCCATCATCACCAACGGGTTCTCTGAAGGCACCAAAGGGAACTCAGTCTTCACTAGGTGGTGATGCATGGACTCTATGAGAAGCTATACACCACAGGTGGCTACGCAGCGTGGCACCGATGGGAAACCAGTCATTACCAGATAGTGCTTCCCACCTGTCATTGTCAGTGTTATTTGATTGTTTTGGACTGGAAAGGCATAAGGAAAGGAAAGGAAATGGAAACTTTGCTTTTGCCGACACCTTGTACGATAAGAAAAAATAAGAGAAAGAAACAGCTAAGATAGACCAAACATTTTAAGTGTGTGTTGAGTTGTGAGGTATGGAAAAAGACAAGCAAGCAATGCTGTTTTTTGTCAGCCCAGCTTTAGATGCCACAAAATAATTTCTAGTGTAAATGAGACTTGACTAGAACCAGCTGGCTGGCCTGGTTTCATTAACTTGAAAGTTTTAAGCAAGTGTAAAGAATTTGTTACAAATTTGCTTCAGCAATTTAAGTAATTTAGTGGCTAAAAAAGTATCTTTTCATCCATGAAAGCCCCAGTCAACTTTATGTTTTTGGGGTGAGCGCAAATACCAAACCTGCTGTCCTGCCCTCCTCCCCCTCACACTAATCCTCAGACTCATCTGGTAAGTCACAGGAAAGTAAGCAGGACATTACAGACCCCCACGAAACAACAGTAAATAATCACTCACGGTGCATACAAGTCAGTCTGTCAGAGTGCATGCATACGATTCCCATACAAACATGCACAAAGCACGCGTGTATATACAGTATATACATACACACACAGTACAAAACATACACAAAATGAAACAGCTGGATGAATCTCAGACCAACTCACAATCCCAAGTGTAACGAGTTCTACTGGGCTTTCAGCCAAAATCACGCTTTACATGCAGTCCACATGGCAAAACTCCACTCCAACCCCACCCCCCCCAAACACATGTAGTGCTCAAATCCTGCAGCTCCAATTCATGCTGCACAGGCTGTCCACATTACAAAACGACCCCACCCAACACGCACATACTAACATGGCGCTCCAATCTCGCAACCCAACTCATGCACTCTGCATTACAAAACTACCAAAACACACAGAAGTCGCCCTCCAGCTGCAGCAGGCTAAACTAGTACAAAAAGAAGCAAAAAACCTTGCAACCATGCCTTAGGTCAGCAGATGAGGAGACTTAAGATGCAGAAGTGTAAGGCCCAGTGTAATTTATTGATACATCTATTTAGGCACACTCATACACCATGGATAATAAAAATACATACAGCCACCCCCGAAAAACTGCCCAACGGCATTTCACTCCTTTCACAGGAGCCCTGTCAAGAGCAAAACTTCTCCCAAACACACACTAACACAGCACTCCAATCCTGCTGCCAAACTCGTGCAGCATCACACCTCCAGTTCCATCGCTGCTCTTTCATCTCAAAATACTGGTTTGGTTCCCTTCCCTCCTACCTCGCATCACTCTTCCCCAGGTTCCATGCTCTCTCTGCTCCAGCAACCAGCATACCTTCTCTACTCCTCATCCTCATTCCTCTGCTGGGCAATCTGCTTTCTCCTATCACTTCCCAACACTCTGGAACCAGATTCCCTCATCCCTTCATCATTCCACCTCCTCAGTCTCCTTCAAGCACCTGCTGAATCTCTTTCCGCTGCCCCGTCTGCACCAGTTTCCTGTAGGAGGCCTTTCCCTGCATCACTCTAGTAGCTCAGGGTTTAGGTTTTCTCACAGACCTATACTTGTTCTCGAGTGAACAGCGCTGCTCATTTGGTATTATATTTGGTGACTTATCTTGCTCTAGAATTTTTGGCAACTCATCCGATAAGTTGCTCTTTATTTTATTCCAGGCATGTACCTGTGAATGAATGTATTTAGGCACTGTAATTTATGCCTGCACTTTTTGCTGTATAATCTAGTGCTCTGTATAAGGTTTCCTTTCCTCCGGGTCACACCTGGAAAGGAGCCTCAGCTCAGTGTGCCTTTCCCAGTCACCAATTTTCAAATAAATATCAAACTAAATACTGTAAATAAATAAATATATAAATAAATAAATGCTGTTGGCCAAATAGTATGACAAGTATATGGGAAGAGCCAGTGGGATGCTAGGGTGCATAGGAAGGGGTTATCAGCAGAAAGAGGGTGGTGGTGATACCACTGTATAAATTATTGGTGAGACCTCACATGGAGTACTGTGTCCAGTTCTGGAGACCACATCTCTGGAAGGACAGAGTAGAGGCTGTCCAGAGGAGGGCAACTAAAATGGTGCAGGGTCTGCACCCAGGGCCGCAGTAATGGGGGGGGTAAGTGGGGAAGTTGTCCGGGGCCCCGAGCTCAGGAGGGGCCTCCTGAGGAGCTGGCATTACCTCTGTCATTAGCTGGTTTAAACGGGGGCCCATTCCAAGTGACTTGTCCGGGCCCCAGGATTCATAGCTGCAGTCCTGTTCGCACCAGAGACCATATGAGGAGACTAAAGGACCTCAATATGCACACCCTGGAGGAAAGAAAGGAAAGGGGAATATGATACAGACTTTCAAATACCACACTTTTATAAATAAGGTACAAGAGGAAAGCATTTTTCAGAAAAAAAGATGCTCAAGAACAAAGGGGACATGCTATGAAGCTTGGGGGTAGACTCAGGGGAAACGTACGTAAGTACTTCCTCACAGAGAAAGTAGTGGATGCCTGGAACAGCCCTTCCAGCAGATGTGGTGGGGCCAAAAGCTGCAGCGGGATTCAAGAATACATGGGATAGGTATAAGGGGGCTCTCAAATGGGGAAGGAGAAAGGATCTCAGATTTAGAAGTGGGTAGCCATCTGGGAACAAGTGACCACCAAACAGTGTGGTTCACAATAAACATAGCCATAGAATCAAGCCATACAAAAACAAGAGTATTGGACTTTAGGAAAATGGAAGAGTGCCTCAGAAAAGCACTAGCAAACAGGCAAGAAGGAGGGGTGGAGGAACAAAGGGGAATAATCAAAACAGCCATCGTAGAGGCAACAAGCCTTTATGTGAAGCAAATCCACAAAACAAAACGAAGGAAAAAAACACTATGGTTCTCAAAAGAGATGGAAGGGAAGGTTAAGCAGAAAAGGATAACATTCAGGATATACAAGGAAACACAGAAGGAGCAGGACAGAGAACTTTATCAGTTAAAGCAGAAGGAGGCAGAGAAGACAGACAGAATAGCAAAGGCACAAACTGAGGAAAATATAGCCAACTCTGTTAAGAAGGGGGATAAAACCTTTTATAGGTATATTAGGGAGCGAAGAAAGACCAAGGGAGGGATACAGAGACTTAATAAAGGGAAGGGAATGTGGGCAGAGGGTGACAGTGAAAAAGCAGGAATACTGAATGAATATTTCTGCTCAGTATTCACAACGGAAGAGGAAGGGGAGGTACCTAAACCAAACAAGAGAAACACTCTGAATAAGGGGATCGATACCAGTCCATTCACAGAAGAAAGGATTTTGAAAGAACTCTTGAAACTGAGGGTGGACAAAGCAATGGGGCCTGATGGGATTCACCCAAGAATTCTAAAAGAACTAAGGGTAGAACTAGTAACGCCACTGACTACTCTCTTTAACAAATCATGAGAGGATCAGTTGGTACCAGAGGACGGGAGGAGGGCAAATGTGATTCCACTTCACAAAAGTGGGAGCAGGGTAGAGGCAGGAAACTACAGACAAGTTGGTTTGACCTCAGTGGTAGGGAAAATGATGGAATCACTTCTGAAGGAAAGAACTGTTGAGTACCTAGAGGCACAGGACCCAAGGCAGAATGGTTTCACAGCAGGAAGGTCATGTCAGATGAACCTAATAGATTTCTTTGACTGGGTGACCAAAGTAGTAGACCAGGGAAAGGCTGTAGATATGGCCAACCTAGATTTTAGCAAGGCATTTGACACAGTCTCACACAAAAGATTGATATACAAGTTAGCAAGCCTTGGAGTGGATCTCAAGGTGGTAGCCTGGATAAAAGACTGGCTGGACAACAGGATGCAAAGGGTAATAGTAAACGGAGTCCACAGTGAAGAAAGGAGGGTAACTAGCGGGGTACCGCAGGGGTCGGTACTGGGACTGGTCCTTTTTTTTTGTGGGTTATCTGTTTATGCCCCTACGTGCTCAAGGCACAACCACTCCTTCAGGCCGCCAAGGACTCCCACACCCCTCCAATTCCATCCCGAGTCTCCTTACCTCATACAGCAGCCATCAGGGTAACCCAGCATATCCCTTCGCTGGCGGGTCCCTCTCTTCCGAGGAGGAAGGCATTGGAAGGGGGTCCGGCACACTCTTAATTGGCCCATGCTGCTGAGGCAGACATGACTCGCGGGAGGTCTGGAGGAGGTGCGGGCAGTCGGACCGCCATCATCCGGCTGAGCCCTGAGCATTTTTCCGGTTTTCTAGGTCCCACAGCTATTGCCGTCCTCTTGCAGTGCTCCTGGTCTCCACTGGGGGCCGCTGCAGAGCAACGCACGCCCAGTACCCACCCCAGGAGAGGAGAGCAGTCCAACGGATGCTCAATCCTCATCCTCCCCTGCCAGCCCACAGCAACCCAAGTCCATTCCCGAACTCGGGTCGCCGGCGTGACGCGAGGTGTGGCGTCCAGTGCCTCAACCCTTTACGTCACCGGGCCAGCGGGACCAGTCCTCTTTAATGTTTTTACAAGTGATATTGGAGAGCATCTGGAAGGAAAAGTATGTTTCTTTGCAGATGACACAACGATCTGCAACAGGGTTGATACACAAGGTGGGGTGGAAAGGATGAAAAGGCACTTGGCAAGGTTTGAGGAATGGTCAAATGTATGGTAGCTCAGAATCAATGCAAAGAAGTGAAAAGTAATGCATCTGGGAAACAAAAACCCAGGGGAAGAGTACACAATAGGGGGTGAGTTAATAACAACAAAAATCGAAAGAGACCTAGGAGTTATTATATCAGATGACCTAAGGTGAGCAAGCAATGTGAGAAGGCAGTAAGGAGGGCTGGGGGATACTGGGATGCATAGGGATAGGCATCAACAGTAGAAAACAGGAAGTTGTTATCCCTCTGTACAGACAGTTGGTAAGACCCCATCTGGAGTACTGCGTGCAATTCTGGAGACCCATCTCTGCAAAGACATAGACAGAGTGGAGGCTGTTCAGAGGAGGGCAACCAAAATGGTGTGAGGTCTGCACCAGAAGACATAAGAGGAGAAACTAAAGCAGCTTAATATATATACTGTTGAGGAGAGGTGGGGACATGATAGAAACTTTCAAGTATCTCAAGGGAATTAAAGTACAAGAGGGTAGCATCTTTCAGAAGAAGAGATGTGCAAGAACAAGGGGGCACAATTTGAAGATAGAGGGGGGATGGCTCAGAAGTAATGTTAGAAAGTATTTTTTCCACAGAGAGGGTTGTGGATGCATGGAACAGCCTTCCTGAGGAGGTTGTGGAGTCAGGAACAGGGGGAGAATTCAAGAATGGATGGGACAGACATAAGGCAATTCTAGTGGGGGGTAGGAGGAAGTAAGCTGTTGATTAACTAGAATCTGCAGCTTATCCATCAGGTAGAGTAACAGGCAGACTAGGTGGGCCAAGCAGTCCTTATCTGCTGTCAAATTCTATGTTTCCATGTTTCTATAAGGGAACCTTAGTCATTAGGGAAGGGGTGGTTAAGCCTGAGATCAAGTAGGGTCTATCGTATTACAGTAGGTAGGGAAAATGGGCAGACTGGGTGGGCCAAGCGGTCCTTATCTGCCATTAAATTCTGTGTTTCTATGTTTGTGGTGTGTATGTGTTTTAAAACTATTCTCAAATCCAACACACGCACATGCAAACTAACAAGGCGCTACATTCCCAAAGTCCAACCCATGTTGTAGATGCTATCCACATTACATAATTACCAATAACCCAAAACACACTAACACTGCGCTTTAACCTCTAGTCTCCACTGCTTTACACTGTTTTTTAGTAAGTCCTTGTTAAGGAAATAAAAAAATGCCCAAAAACAGTCACTTTGCCTGTTTGCATATTTTAAGCTCCAGCAGATGTGAGGGGACAAAGCCACAAATATTATGAAATGCAAACTTCTGTTTCGTAGTGGGCAGAACACCCATTCAACTAGTGACCGTCCCTCGGACCAATTATCAGGGACACTGGAGATGCATTTGCCCTCCAGCCAAAATGGCAGACAAGCAGCCATCTTTGGCGGGAACCTTCAATACTTCTCTTAAAAACGCATCTTTTCAGTCAGGCCTACCTAGTTTAATTCTATCTATATTTTTGGTTTTAGCCTTTATCTTTTACACTACGTGCTTGATTGCTTTATTGTTCATGCTTTTGATTGCCTTAGACCGTATGGCGCAGTGAGCCCTAGGGATAGATGCCTTACAAACTGCCTTGCCTTTGCAGCAAACACCAATGCCGCTCTATAGTCAGCTGGCAGAGAGCCTGTGTACACAGCAAGGAAGCACCGCCCTTCTTCTGTGAAACTGGAACAGTCTTTTTTTTTTTAAAGATGCTTTCTTTATTCCCTCCTCAGCTGGGGGGGTTGTTACCTATGGTCCCCCCCTCCCGTCTATCTGATCTGCGACCCTGCACCACTCCCAGTGCCAGAGCTTGACCCCCTCCTCCATTCCTCTCGCAGGCTGCTTCATGGTGGGTACTTACCCCACCACCGCGGAAAGCAGAGGGTCCAGATTCAAGAGGAGCTGTCCTGAGTTGGAGTGGTGTGGCGCTGACTGACTCCGGATGCCATCAGGTGCACCGGAGGATTTTGTACATTGAGTTGGTTCTCTGCCCCACGGATGTGCAAGGCATCAATGATGTTGCTGTGCGCGCTTCTGCGCATTGCATGTCCGACACCGTCCGTGCCATCCCCACAGCAAACTGCCTGCCTGCACTGACCCCCAGTCACCACTAGGAGCCAGCAGCGCCACATTAATCCCACCCATCCCTCCCTGGAGGAGGAGAGCAGTCCCTGGGATGCTCAGTCCTCCTCTCCCCAGCTGACCCTCCGAGAACAGAGTTTGCTCCCAACCCTGGGTCATCGGTGTGGCTTCCAGCGCCTCAAACCTCAGCACCACTGGGCCGGCCCAAACTGGAACAGCCTTGATTAATAGTGAAATATAACATTTTAAATGCTACAGAGACCACTTTTATAAAACAAATGTTTTCACACATTTACAACCTGGCACCATTTTTTTTTGGTAACCAGGCAAGCCCTCTAGGGGCAGCCCAGAAGCACTGCTGAAGTTAAGTGACTTGCTCAGGGTCACAAAATATGTTAGCAAAGGTTACAAATTTGCATACAGATTTGCACACACCTCCCAATTTTGCACCATATTTTTAGTGGAAAATGTGCTGATGCGCACTCAGTTTAGGGAAAAACAGAAAAAACAGATTTTTAAGAGTTTGCAAAATGGAATTGCTCATTCTGAAAATAGAAAATCAGTTACCCTATGGGGGACCCAGTACCATCCTGTTCTATTTAATTTTATTCATAGAAATGAAACTGTTTTATATATTGGCTAGGTGCTCAGAACACCACTGTAAATGAGCAGTGGTCAATGGTTGTACCCTAATAAATGAAATCCTAAGTGCCTCACACCTCTGTGATGCATCTAGCCACCACTGGTTCCAGCTCAGAAAACTAGAGGCTGCTTAAGCCCTGCTCACCCAGGCACAGCGGCACCATGGCAATTCAATCAAGTTCTCTATCATCAAAATAAAACCTCTTTTTTTTAAATTTAAAAAAAACAAAAACGATAACACTATTGCCAAATGAAAGCATGCATGTAGCAGCTCTACAATTTTTCAATACACTACAGCAGTAATGTCTCTAGAGTCACGGCATTAGTTTATCTCTGTAGAGAACTTAATCCTTCATCTCCTATGTCCCTTTTGATCCCAAACAATGGTTTATGGCAACAGAAAAGCTCAAAAAATGTTTACAAAAAGTATGTTGGCAGCGAATAAAGCATAGCTATGAACTTCAGTGCAGATAAAGTTCCAGTAACCAAGTACCTCAGTTGGTAATGCTCACCTCTGGGTCTGCACTGAGTGGGGGGTTGCTATACTGCTGGAGATGCTATCCTTTGGAAGAGACATTAAGCTGAGGTCCCTTCTGCCATCTCTAGTGACTGCCCAGGGTGGATGATGATGATTACATAGCACTTTTCGAAAGAGATGATAGCCCCAGTTTCCTGGCCAATATTACCTCTCTAGACAGTATATAACAAAAGTTCTAATACAGTATGGCAGTGTGTGCAGTCTCGATACACTTCAGGTTACTACATGTATACTGCATACAGTCCTTGCCCTATCAGTATCTGGCTCCCCGATATGTAATGCGCTTTGGTCTACAGTATATATGAAAGGTGTTATTTAAAACCAAGTAAGGAATAAGCCATGGTCAGATAGGACCCAATATTTCAATAACCTAACATTACAGGTGATTTGAAAGATGCAAGAGGCGCAACCGAGGGCCTTCAACCATCCAAAAAGTGAGGTTATTGCAGAAGCGACATACACCCAGAGTTTATTATTCCACTTATAATATTCCCCCCCCAAAAGTCAGTGCTTTTAAGGTATAAGTAAGTACTAGGTCAGTGTCAGTTAATATAAAGTTGTTGGGGGGGGGGGGCGCATGAGACATGAGGCTACCCTTAGGGTTAGATTAACAAAGGTAACCCAATCCCTAGGGTGTCAATGCCATTATATAACAAATGTTACTTTTTTTTTTTTTTTAATTAAATTCTAATTGTTTCCTGAATATGGTTTAAAGTTGCTGTGTATGGAATTCAGATAGCTCTCACTCGTTGTCACATAAATAATAGGGACTAGAAAGTAATTCCCAGAGGGCAGCACAATCCACTGCTGGAAGACAATGCTATACAGACACGTATGGTTCCTCACCCTGTGTGCCTGTAAGAAATTGGCTTGTCTCGTTCCTGTTGCAGGACATATGCCGTCCTGCTTGGTGACACTTTTTTTTTTAATAAATCATTTTCCTCTCCAAAAGCCAGACAGAATGTGCGTATGTGTGCATGCACACACAGCGGAACATACATAGGTGCTGGTGTAAGAGGAAACGGATGTTGGTCTGCCTGCATACAGCAGACTTGTACCACTGCACATTCTCTGCCATCACAACGATCATGGCTTTCCATTCTAGTCCTTTAATTCTACTGATATTGTTATAGCATAACTGTGGCACCAGGAGGCACTTCTACTGTTGTTCTGACATTAAAATGATGGTACAAAAACACTTAGAAATGTGTCAGGTTTCGCCCCAACCCAAGCAATTTGCCAGTATTGCTAAAACTGCAAATAAACATGCCACACATGCAGTAGCTAAATAATCCATCCATCACTGAATAACCCATCCAGTGCCTTAATAATAAATGCCCTAATTATACATGGAATAAAATGGCCTAATAATACATGGAAACAAATTACCAACTCCTCAAATCCCTACCCATCTCAATGGAACCTAATAAAAGACATTTGTTTGAAAGATTTCAAAACAACTCCAAAACCAGCTGCTTAATAGCCCCATCCACTCACTGCCTGGATTAATAGTGGTACATATATTATATATTTATATTAGACCATCTTAGGGTAGCTGGTTCATTTCACTGGGGTGTCACACAGACGAGACACACCGATGAGTCCTGGTAGGGTGAAACACATGTGTGTCTTCTGTTAGCACCCTTTGCAGACTGTGTGAGAGGCCTTTTGGCACCATGCATTTTTGCTTAAAGTTGAACCAGCATAATATTTTGTGGTGATCTGCATATACAGTCCATGATGCTTTGCATTATGGTGGTATGTGTGATTTTGTATTTCTTTGAAACTTGGCTTCCTGGCCAATGCCCTTTGGGGTAACCACTGCCTCAGTGCTTGAGTGCTGAGGTTCATTGTCTTTTAGCTTGTTTTCTGTTTTTATTCGGCTCACCACAATGTAACCCAGATAGACCATCTTAGGGTGGCTGGTTCATTCCACTGGGGTGTCACACAGACAAGGCACACTGATGAGTCCTGGTAGACTGAAACGTGTGTATGTGTCTTCTGTTAGCACCCTTTGCAGACTATGTGAGAAGCCTTTTGGCACCATGCATTTTTGTATCTACACACACACACACACACACACACACACACACACACGCACGTAAACCCTAGGTGGTGCTATTCCTAGAGTTACAACCCCTGCCTGTATTGCTAACCACAGGTTAAGGGGCCTGGATTCGATATTAAAGTGCCTTCACCCAGAGTAACCATAGTGTGGGTATCTGCCTGTTATAGCTCTCTGGGAAGCTATAACCACCCACAAACCCATGCAGTGACCTTGTACTTCTGGCAACAGCTACCATACAGTCAGCAATTAACATTAATAATATGCACACACACACACTTTTACACTTATCACCAGGGTCTGGCCTTCAGCAAAGTCCCTGGAACCCCCTGTAAAAGCAAGCTTAGCAAAGCAAATACACACCTTCTGTACAGTAACCCAACTAATAATATGCACATAAGCCAGGATAAACGTGAAACAACAATCAGATTTATTAAGGGGGTCGAGAACAAGGAAGGGGCGTGAATTCAGATGAATGATTACTATAATGATTAGATTTAGGTTACTTTGCATGCGCTTTTAGTCCCAAATGATCAGTCCTACAACACTGAGTACCCAGGATGTTATACTGGCTAGCCAGAGGTGTTGCCTGGGGGTGGCCGGCATTACAGCTGTTGTTGGGGCCCTTGATGGAAAGAAATGGCAGTCAGCATTCACAAACAGGGTTTTGATTATTTGTAATCCTGGCCAGTTGGCCCAGTCTATTGTAACCCAGAAAATCACTGAAGTAATTAGATGGTACCACAGATAATAAAATGATTTGTTGCAGGGGAGATACCATGGATTTACTTGCGCTACCAGTTGGCTGTGATGGATCTGGCGACATGGAGACCTCATGTAGATCGCTGAAGAGCTTGGGGAAGCAGGACCAACATGACACACCTCCACTTCACGGCCTTTCCCTTCAGGTGGCTGCAACCTGAGATTGGTCTCTGCACAGGGGCTGGATCCCTGAAGCTGGTTTCTCGCCGAAGAACAGTCTCTGGTGCATCACAGTTGGTCTGTACCAAGTTGGCAAAAGCGCAGGCTGATGAACAGTTGGCAACGTTCAGTTTGTTTTGCTGTGAAGCCTCCAGCTGGCAAAACAGGCCCTGACCCACAAATATCATTCAGCACATCTAACAAGAACATGATTAACGTTTCTTCCTCACACAGTTTGGTTCTAAGCCAGTTGCTACTGCAGTCGATTCACTGAGCAAACCCCTCAAACATCATTTCAGTCACTTTCAACCTCTGGGCCGATCGCTTCACAGGAGCTTCTTCTTGGTCCAAATCTCAGGCTGTACCTTCAAATACCTTGGAGCCGCAAGTAAAAGTCACCATTCGGATTATTCCGACTACTGCAAACTGGCAGTTCCAAGCAGAACAGTGGCAGAGAGGCAAGTCAGGCCCTTATCCTGCCAAATCTCCTAGGCTCCTTCCTGGAGCAGCTCACTCTTCAAGCTTTAGCTCCAACTGAACCACTGTCTCTTAACAGTTTTCCTTAGTTTCCAGAGTTCTGGTTGGCTAGGGGAGCCGTCAGTCACAGTTTGGATGCCACCTTCAGTTCAGTTAAGGTGCCAACCTAAAAACTACAGTTTTTCTTCCCACAAGGCACTTGAGCCAAGGACCCTTAAAGGCTACTGTGTCCCACTGGTACAAATGCTGGAAGTCCTGGACCAAACATGGTGGCTTCCATTTAGACAAGTAAAGCTGCAAAAAGGCAGGTTAAAACAAACACTCTGTTCTAAATAATACAGCACGTTAGAAGTGAACATTTACAGTAATAGTTAAAGCTCCCTCTGCTTTACTATTGACAGCAGAGTGGAACAAATTGAAGTGATGTCTGGCTGGTCACGAGCTTTGATACACTCGGACCCAGCCCAGACTATTTAATATACACACACTGGCTAATGTCTTAAAGGGACAGGCGAGGAGGCACATCATGGCACACTCACGTAAATCAACAGGAGCAAACAAGCTGTCTATGAAGGACGTCTGCCTGGCAGTGGGGATGGATGGAGCCCAGGAAGACATTAAGGTAAACCCCAAACTGGTGGAGGGGTTACACACATTATATATATATTATACAGTTTGAGAACTTTTCAAGTTTTCAACCATAACCACACACAGTGGAATTACACAACTACAAGGGGTGCCAATGGATTACAGTACAATAAGGTGACAAGAAAAGAAAACAAAAAGGAGTACTTATAGATTCAAGAAACTAGGGTGAATGTAAAAGTCATTCTGTACTATACCATTCTTCCACTGTAAGTGAAATTGATATTACCAAAACTAAAATATAAAGATAAATAGAAACTTAAAAAAAAAAAAACAGACCCCCATTTCATTGCAATTCCGGCTGCCCTCTTTCATAGTTTCACAATTAAGTAAAGTACAGTTACGTAAGAACTTACCGTAACAGTAGATCTTCGAGAGAGGCTCTTGCAGTAGGTAATTACATATAGGACTGACGCCGGCAGGCGGCAGGACCCCACGGAAAAATTTCTAGCTAGCAGTCTTTGGTGAGGGACCGCCCCCATGTCAGGTGACCGGCATCAGGAGGCGTCGGTATAAAGGGGCGGTCCCGGACGCCCGCCTTCCAGTTCTTTCCCGCCACAGGCCAAAAGAGACCGGATGAGAGAGGAGCGGATATTCCCCTATTTGGAAAAGGAGCTGCAAAAGCCTAGGGGGATGGAGGGCGGGAAGGTATTACCTACTGCAAAAGCCTCTCTCGAAGATCTACTGTTATGGTAAGTTCTTACGTAACTGTACTATCTTACTTCGAGAGGGCTCTTGCAGTAGGTAATTACGTATAGGACTGAATCCCAAGCAGTCTGGAATAAAGAAAAGGCACTGGAAGGAGGAAACTACTCCAAGAAAAAACTCTAGCCGTGCAAGCCTCAACACAGGAGGCCTTGCAAAATAGCTAGCCCGAAGCCTGCTCTACGGCGAGAGGCAATATCCAAACTGTAGTGTTTCGTAAAGGTATGATGGAAGTCCAAGTGGCGGCAGCGCATATGTCTGCCGCAGACACGTTCTTGAAACAAGCTGCAGAGGCAGCTACTCCTCTTGTGGAGTGGCCTCTTACTTGACCCGGAAGGGTCTTGTGGTACCTGTCATAACAGAAAGTGATGCAATGAGCCAACCATTTGGAAAGGCATTGCTTGGAAACAGCATTGCCTTTCCTTTTGGGAGCAAAAGAGACGAACAACTGATCAGTCTTTCTGAGATCCTTCATCCTGTTGGTGTAGTATCTCAGAATCCGGTGAACATCCATAGTATGGAGTAAATATTCCCCCTGGTTAGAGTACTGTGTAAAAAAGGCAGGCAACTCTAATGGACTGATTTAAGGTAGACTCTGCTACTACTTTAGATAGAAACTTAGGATTCATGTGAAGAGCAACTCGTTCCCTGTGAAAAATCAGGTAGGGGATTTTATACATCAGGGCCTGGAGCTCGGAGATTCTTCGAGCCGAAGTAATGGCCATCAAGAAGAGTGTCTTCCATGAAAGAAACTTTAAATCTGCAGAGGCTGCAGGTTCGAAGGGGGGAAGTGTAAGTTTCTCGAGAACAAAATTCAAGTCCCAAGGGGGGGGGCAGAAGTACGGATGGGGGGGCCTCAGATGGAGGACCCCTCTGAGAAAGGTCTTAGAGACCCCCAGTTGAGCGAAAGCTTCGTCTGCGAAGGGAACCTGATAGGCTGAGATAGCCACCATGTGTACCTTCAAAGAGGAATGGCTGAGACCCAGGTCGAACAGATGACGTAAATACTCCAGTAGAAGCCCCGCTGAACAGGAGAAAGGCTCCACGTTCTTGGAGGCGGCCCAAATAGTTAATCTCTTCCACTTCATGGCATAGGTGGACCTGGTGGAGGGTTTTCTGGCCTCCACTAAAATCTCTGCCACTTCTGGAGACACACCAAAACGGGTTGAGCTAGGTCTGCAGGAGCCATGCATGCAGTTGAAGGGATTTGAGGCCTGGATGGACCAGGGTCCCCTGATCCTGGGTCAACAAACCTCGAGATAGAGGAAGAGGAAGAGGAGGAGGATCCTCTGAATATTGTTGTAGAAGAGAGAACCAGATTTGCCTGGGCCAGAAAGGAGCGATCAGAATCATCCCCGCTCCTTCTGAGGCTAGTTTCTGCAAGACTCATGGGATCAGAGGAATTGGGGGAAAAGCATAGACGAATCTGTCCTTCCAGTCTAGAGGCAGAGCGTCGCTCCAGAAAGCGCCTCGCTCTGGAACGAGCGAGCAAAAGGTGGGAAGTTTTGCGTTTTCGGGGGATGTGAACAGGTCGACCTGTGGAGTTCCCCAAAGCTGAACGATATCGTCTAGTACCCCTTGGTCCAGTTCCCACTCGTGAACCAGAGCAGAAGAGCGACTTAGCTTGTCTGCCAGGGTGTTGTCGACTCCTGGAACGTGAATCACCATGAGGTGAGGTCGTGTTGTGTTGCCCAATCCCAAACCCTCACTGCCTCCCTGTATAGAGGGTAGGACAGAGTTCCTCCCTGCTTGTTGATGTACCACACTACGCACATGTTGTCCATCTGGACGGCTAGGTGGCCGGGAAGGCTGTATTAGTGAAGGGCTTGAAGAGCGTACAACACTGCCCGAAGCTCGAGCACATTGATGTGAAGAGTTTGTTCTGTCTGGACCAAGAGCACCGAGTCCGATGAGGGCCTAGATGGGCTCCCCAACTTTCGCCTGAGGCATCTGTGGTTAGAGTCTGGGAGGGGGGAGGATGAAAGAAAGGGACCCCTCCGAAACAGGTTCTCTCGAACCATCCACCATTGCAAGTCTCGTATCATCGGCGATGAGATCAGAACTGATTGATCTAGGTTGTCCACTAGTTGATCCCACTGAGAGCGAAGAGTCCACAGAGAGATCCTCATGTGGAGTCGAGCTCGGGGGGGGGGGGACCGTCAGAATAACGGCCGCCATGAGCCCGAGAAGGCGAAGGACCGACTTCGCAGAGACCCTCCTGCGGTTGGATAGCAGACAAATCTGGGCCTGAAGAGAGGCCACTCTGTCCGGAGGCAGGAAGGCCTTGCCCATGGTCATATCGAGGATCACCCCGATGAACTGTAGCCTCTGGGAAGGGTCCAGATGAGACTTGGAATGGTTGATGGTAAAACCCAGGCAAGCAAAAACCTGCTGGGTGAGGGAGAGGAAACGCAGGAGTTCCTCCCTGGATGAGGCCACCAGGAGCCAGTTGTCCAGGTAAGGGAACACCAGTACTCCCATGGTACGCAGGTGGGCCGCCACCACTGCCATACATTTGGTAAATACTCGGGGGTGGGCCGAGGATAGACCAAATGGGAGCACCTTGAATTGGTAGTGGTCCCCCTGAAACGCAAAATGAAGGTATTTATGAGGGGGGGCGAATGTGAACGTGCAGATAGGCATCCTGCATATCCACGGCACAAAGCCATTGACCCGCCGAGGAGGGGCAGAAGGCTCTGCAGAGAGAGCATCCTGAACCTTTTGTACTCTACATAAAGATTCAGGAAACTGAGATCTAAAATCGGTCTGAGATCTCCCATCTTCTTTGGGACCAGGAAGAAATGGGAATAGTAACCAGTCCCCTGAAGATGAAGGGGGATGAGCTCTATCGCTTGCTTCATGAGAAGAGCCCAGATTTCTTCCTGGACCAAAGGAAGGTGTTCCCTTGAATAAGACGACTTCAGAGGGGGTTGGCGGGGTGGTTTCTGAAGAAACTCTATGGAGTGTCCTTCCGCTATATGCTGGAGCACCCAAGAATCCGTGGTTATCCTCTCCCATCCCGGAAGATGGAGGGAAAACCTCCCTCCTACCGGTTCCTCCAGGGAGTCCGGAAGCGGTGGGAGAGGAAAGGAGTCAGGTGGTGTGGGGCAGTGCCGCAGCTGAAGCACCAGCTGCTTTTTGGGAGGGGCTAACATGAGTTTCGTCTTGGCGAGTCCCTCTGCGAAGGGACAGCGCTGCTGCTGATGGGGACGGTACATGGAATCGACTGATTTCAGAGCCGTCCCCTTCTCTTGCAAATCGGTGATGATGTCCTTGACATCACCCCGGAAAAAGCACCGACCTCCGGAAAGGTGCCTCCTGAATAGCGGATTGCACCTCCGGGACCAAACCTGACACGCGGAGCCAGGCATGACGCCGTAGGCCCATGGCAAAAGAAGAGCTCGGCCCAGCAGTGTCCACTGCGTCATATGTCACACGCAGGATGTGGCGACTAGCCAAATGAGCAGAGCGGACGAGATCAGCCAACTCCTGTTTGACTTGGGAGTCAGGCAAGGAGTCCAGCTTGGCTTCCACCTGAGTAAGGACGGCCTTCTGGTAGTCCCCCATGTGGCCGACGTAGTTCAGGGCCCAAATCCCCAGTGTGGAGGAAGCATAAATCTTTCTTCCGTACTGGTCCAGAAGGCGAGATTCCTTATCAGGAGGGGACGAGCTAAGATGCTTTGGGTTCGCCGACCGGCCATGAGCGGCGCTAATCACGACCGAGTCGGCACGAGGGTGAGAATCAGGAAATCAACACCCTCTGGAGCCTGATATAGCCTGTTCGACTTCCTTGGCAGTGGGGCTAAGGCCGACAGCTGTTTCCATATCGTGGTGACAAGGTCGGTGTGAGGCTCTATCCAGGGTGGCACTAGTGTAGGAGCTGTCACGGGCAGCTCCAGATGTTCAGAGAGTTTCAGATGCTGAGGATCTGGTTCCAAAGAGTGCCACTGATGGATCTCCTGGATTTTTCTAAGCAACTCCGTAAAAGAAGGATCCTCCAGAGGAGACTTCGGAGGAGTCCTCGGCCGGGGCTTCAACGGAGAGCGGGGCTCATCGTCTCTCTCGCAGCATCCGTCAGAGGAGTCAGAGGTATCCGAGAGTGAAGAGGAGGAAGAAAAAGAATAAGACTCCCTTTCCCGACCCAGGGGAGGAACGGGTCCCTTGGGTAGCACCGGGGCGCGTGTCCTGCCCCTCCCTGGATCCAGATGGAAGAACCTTGTAATCCGGAGGTGGGGAGGGAGTGTGCCGCCTGGGGCGTACAGGAGCCTGAGATGGCACTGTCGCCGGAAGGTGGCTCTCGACCTCCTTGGTGAGCTAAGTCTTGGCCTCAGCCCACCAGGAGGCCAGAGTCTCCTGCAGGTCCACCGGCGGCCGTGAGGGAGGTGGAGGAGGAGGAGGTGGGGGATAAGAATAAGGGGGATACCCATATGGAGCTGATCCAAACCCGCTGCAGGTAACCCGCATTGGAAAGCCCGCGCCGGATAATGATCCGTGTTGAATAAGACGGCGGGTACCTGGGAGCCGGGGCGCTGCCTGAGCAGACAGCCCAGCCAGAAACCTCGCAGGCGGGTCTGAAACGGAGAGCCCGAAGGGGCCCAATGGGAGGAGAAACTCTCCCTGCATCGGTAAGAGCGACGTTAGGACTGACGGTGGAGGCCCTGACGCCAGGGGTACTGACGTCGGAGGAGCCTGTGTCCGGGGAGCCGACATCAGGTCCATCGCACCAGACGGAGGAGGGACTGACGGAGGCAAAAGATTCCCAACTGCTCCAGGGGATGGAGGAGAAAAGTCCCCGGGATCAGGATGGGGGGACTTGTTCTCAGACTGCAGCGAAAGCTGCAGTGAACCAGAACGACGGACGTTACGGGTCCGCCGTCGTTCCCTTTGCCGGCCGGATGATGGCCGGCGTGAGGTGTAGAGCGAGCTCTCAGCGGACACCGGAGGAGCCGACGTCCAACTTACGAGGCCTTCACCGGAGGCAGGTCGAGAGGAAGGGTCGGCCTGGTCCGGTGGGGAAGGGGCCGTGCGTTGCCCCGAAGGGTCGGACGTCTTACCGGCCCTCTCCGGGCGGACGTCAGAGGAACCAACGCCCAGCTTACCGGAGTCGCCCGCTAAGGTAGGCCGTGAGCCTGCAGCTGAACCAGGGGCAGAGGCCTCCAACAGCCCGGAGGCGCCCGCAAGGCCAGAGAACGAGCCAGATGGGCGGACCGATGCCACCTCAGAAACCTCCGAGGAGCGATCCCCCAGAGGGGATGTTACCTGAATGCCCACAACTCCTGAGGGAGACGCGGTGGAGAAGCCTGTGTCCCGGTGCCTGTCCTTGTCCTTTTTCTTTCGATGACCTTCAGGGGAAGTGGACGCCTGCCTTAGCTTTTTAAGCCCCTTCTCCATCAAGCTCATTTTCTTTTTGAGGATATGGGCCTCCAGGGATTGCTGCCGTTTTTTCTGGTTGGCCGCGTTAAAGTTAAGGCAATGCTGGCACTTCTCAACTGGATGATCTGGGCCTAGTCAGAACAGACACAGGGAGTGGATGTCCTTGTGCGGTAGTTGGGAGCCACACGAGTCGCACTTGTTCTTGTGCTCGGAGGGTGTAGGGGATGACATACACCGACGTTAACACTGACATTTGTCGAAAAATAAGATTTTCGGTAAAAAACTAAGGTAGGGGCTGATTTGCTACCTAATCCTTCCGCGAGGTGCCGTAACAACAGCCAACGGGGCGGAAAGAACTGGAAGATGGGTGTCCAGGACCGCCTTTATACCGATGTCTCCTGACGCTGGTCACCTGACGTGGGGCAGTCCTCACCAGAGACGGCTAGCTAGAAATTTTTCCATGGGGTCCTGCCGCTGGCCGGCGTCAGTCCTATATGTAATTACCTACTGCAAGAGCCCTCTCGAAGTAAGATCTAGTGTTTACTTCTTGTTCGTTGTGCTCTTTTATCTGTTCTAGGGTGTGAGCACCCTCCACTATTTCTAGGTAACCCAGAAAAGGTAACCAGTACAATCTGATTTTCTCTACGGTGACCCTTAATTTAGCAGTAAATCTACGGAAAACCTTAATTTGGCAGTAAGCCAGTCCATAAGTAATATTTGTTAATTTTGTACCCAGTGCTACACTAGTGGGGGTGCCGCTTGTAGCCATCTCTGCGTTATGCTTTTGGAGGCTGCCACTGTAAGGATCTGATAGAGGCAGACTTCACCTTTCATTCTGATTCCATTAGGTCTGGATCACCTTCCAGAATTTAGACGATGATTCAGGTTGATCTGGAAGATACTTGGTAGGGCTCCAGATAAGAGGTGTACCGACCTATTTTACTCACCTCATTTTAGGAAATACTCTTCTGAAATTTTTTTTAATGAGTACTAGTACTAACCAAACATTTATAAATGCTCCACACTCCATATAACAGTGTTTCATAACTGGTGATTCAAAAAGAGCAGTTTTTCCATATTTACAGCAGTCGTACACATCTCAATTTTCTTTTACTCCCTATATTTTAAAACTAGTGAGTAAATAGTTCCTACCTGCCAACATTATTTGGAACATTGTTGGCACTTGACAAATTCTTATCTACTGTAGAAAAAAAACTACACTGTTTTTAAAAATGTACTCGTCACTCCACTCCATCCAGACATTTGTACGCATCTGAATTTGGTTTTACTCACCTCACTTTCAAAATGAGAAGTACAGTACTCATCCTAAAATATCTTATCTGGAACCCTGATACTAGGTATTTAATTTGGATTGGAGGGGGGGATGGAAAGCATTTGTCCTATTGCTGTTGCTACCTCCTTCCAACAGGTTATGCATTTCAGGCTCAGGTAAGGATTTAAAGAAATTCTTTGAGTGCTCTCGAACATGTCCAGTGAAAAGCAACAGCACCTCACTAATTCCAGTTGCTGTATGACTGAGTATTGCTGGTCTACTGCATGGTGCAACAGGAGTTGGTTGGCACCATGAACAGCTGATCACGTGATGTAACTGCAGAGAGGTTACAATAAGCACTATTTCTTTGTCTCCACAGTAATGCAGGGGAACAGTTATAAAAATACAGTTAACACTAAGAAACACGGCAACCTAGCTCTTCCCTTAAAGTTTTTGAGCAGAGACATCCCCCATGACCAATCTTATTTTTTTATTTATTTACATAAAAGTTTCACCAGGAAGGCATACTGAGAAGAATTGCTCGTTTCCAGTTACGTCCTGAGGAAGGGGGAATGGAATTACAACAAATTTACAGAGATAAAGTGGGCAATAGACATTGCAATATATACGACGAAAGAAAATAAACAAAATAGACACACATTTGGCACATACAGTAGCAGGCAGAAATTCACCTGAAGTGCAATATGTAATGTCTGCTAAATATTGTGAAAGGGGGCTTAATGTAAGATACAGGTAGAGGAGATATAGTTGCGTAGCAGAGAGGAGATGGCAGGAGGTGAGCTGACAAGACTGACAGATAGTGGAGAAAGTTCCACAGTTTAGGGAAACATTGGGAAAACACAGACTGACCAGCAGTTTAGAACATGGGAGGGACAGACAAGGTGTGAGAGTCATAGCTAGGGAGGGAGCAGGAGGTTGGGGTGATAAGGAGGAGGAAAGATAGGAAGGGAGAGAGCCAAACCAGAATTTAGAAATGAAGGAGATACAGTGGGAATGATGCTTGTCGTCTAGGGAGAGGAAGGAGAGATTGGTAAAGATCAGAGTGGTGAGTACGAGCGGGACAGTCAAGGGCAAAACAGCAGAAAGAGTGATAGAGGGTGTCCAGTATGGCAAGGAGAAAATTTAGGGACAACACTGTAGACTACCTCTCCTTAGTCAAAAACGAGAAGGATCATTTTCTGGACTAAGGCCTAGCAGGCAGATAGTGGAATACAATCCCGATTGCTGTATAAAGCACCTAACTTAGGGTGTGTTTTTTTTTTTTTTGATGGTAGCATCCACATGTCCAGAAAAGTCAATGTGCTGGTCTAGCCAGATACCAAGAATCCTAAAGGAGAAGGAATCTTCCAGTTTTGTCCCATCAAGGGTATGGAAAGTGGGGAGGGAAGGAAGCCGTAGGAGTCCCTGCCTTGTGTTGAAGATCATGGAGATGGTCTTCTTGGTGTTCAGGAAGAGCTGGTGTGAGATTAACAATCTTTGAACATTATCAAAATCGAGCTGAAGGCAGGTAGCCACATCACAGGAGGAGGGTCCAGAGGTATACAGGACAGTGTTGTCTGCATACATGTGGATACTGGTGGAGGAGCAGGCAGCAGAAAGGTCGTTATAAATGGAGAAGAGAAGGGGACCAAGTACGGATCCCTGGGGGGTAGCCAATGAGTGGTAGGGTCTGAGTCCAACTGAGGAAAGCTTTGCAAGGAGGAGGGGGTGGGAGACGGTGTCAAAAGCCTGGGCAAGGTTGACAAAGATAGCAGAGGTAATGAGACTACTGTCAATCCCAGTGAGGATGGTCAGTGAGCCTGAGGAGAGAGGTAGTAGTGGAGTGCTGCTTCCGGAAGCCAGACTGGAAAGAGATAAGGAAGCTAGAGGAGTCAAGGCTGGAAGAGAGCTGGGACAGAACCACCCATTTCCAGAATTTGGCTAGACGAGGCAGAAGACAGATAGGCCAGTAATTACCTGGTGCAGAGGAGCTGCCACCTTTGGGGAGTGGAAGACAGTGGTGTGCGTCTAGGCCTCCAGAACAGAGGTGAGAGAGAAAGAGAGGTTCAGCAGAGAGGTAAGGGGGAGGCAACGGCTGGGGCAGACAGATAAAGTATTTGGGCACTGAGACCATCAGGGGAGGAGCCAGAGGAGGGGCTTAAGGCAAGGAGTGCCTCTAGAGTAGTAGATGGGAACACAGGAGAGGAGAAGAAGAAAGAGGAATAGGGCAGGGGGGAGTTAACTAGTGAAGAGGTGGGGTAGAAGAAGGAGTGGGGAGGGTCGAGAGAAGAGACACAGGTGGTAAAGTACGAGCTGAATTTGTTGGCAACTGCCAGAGGGTCAGACAAATTTGAACCACTGACACAGAGTACTGGGACAGGGGGCTGGGCAGGTGGGGAGAAAAGGGCTTGGACCACCTTCCAGAATTTAGACTGATGATTCAGGTTAGTCTGGAAGATAAACTGAAAAATGTCAGACTCTGCATTTCTAATTGCAGAGGTGCACTTACTGCAGAGAGAACGGCAGAGCAGGCAGGCGAGCTGGAGGATTTATGAGCCTTCCAGGCTAGGTCACAAGTACAAAGGTATGCTAATAGTTCTGGAATGATCCAAGGTAGATGAACTCCCCTCACCCTGGTATGCCGGTTCTAAGTGGCTAGAATTTTAGCTTTAAAATAGTCCCAAGCATGGTCAATGGAGTTGGCCAAGAGATGGGAGACCAGTCAGTGGTAGATAGTTCCTCTAGAAGGGGGGCCAGGTCCAGTGATATGTAGGAGTGTGATACAATAATCCAAGGGGGGGGGATTTAATCAGGTTATTAAACAGCTACTAAAAAAGATTCTGCATATCAGCCCCATCAGTCATACATAAGCAAAGGCATGCAGTGAAACACTGATGACTAGTGACTAAACTTCATCAAAGTTGTAATTTGCCGCCCGCATTCCACATACATGCACCCCCTGCCAAGCCAGCACACCTTCACAGAGTCGCCCTTTTTAGAAAAAGCTGGAAAAAAGACAGAGAAGACCTCAGTTGCACTGCACATCCTGTACAGCATGTATACACAGCCCCAGCTATCATTTTCCTGGTAGGCACAGACTATTCAGCAGCCCCAGATACCCAAGTCAGTGTTACTGGGGCAGTTCTTGAGCTCCTTGGATTCATTAAAGCACAAATACAGCATTGCCCAGCCCAATGCAGCAAGCCCATTTTTCAGTGGTGGTGGCAGATAAGTAGGTGATCTTCGAATATGTAATAGTAATTACTTGTGTTGGTGCAGGGTTCTAGCTGCACACGTCCTGTTTGAGACTTGCCTGTCTTGCATTTCCATCTCCATAGCCCACCTCCTTTCTTGCTCGTCACTCACAGAAACATTGATTTTCTCAGCAGAGAAGGACCTTTAGGACCATCCAGTCTGCCCCCTATCCCTGCCTGTTCAGTTGTCAATGACCCTAGTTGGTCATTGCTCTCCTCCAGTTCCTCTATCTAAAATACCCTGCGCCTATCCCATGTATGCTTGAAGCTCTCCACAGTCTCTGCCCCCACTGCTTCCTCTGGCAGGCTTTTTTAGTCATCCACCACCCTTTCTGTGAAGAAGTATTTCTGCACATCTCTCCTAAACTTTCCCCTCTTAGCTACATTGCAAGCCCCCTTGTTCTAATGCCTTCCTTTCTCTGAAATAGACCCTCCACTATAGAAACAAAAGACAGTTTTGCCCAGACAAGGACTCAAACCCAACAGCAGTCTGTTCACGACTGGAATCAAACCTCTCAACCTTTGCTTATTTTAATTTATTTAATTTAGCTTTTGTTAACCGGGTAAGTGCACTAGCCATAAAATGACTATTTAAAGCCAAGGCACATACAGTGAACTCGCTCAAACTCGCTCCTGGGTGCACTCACAATGCAATGCTCCCCCTCCAACTCGTCTATCTTCTCATGTTGGTTGTGTGTGGGTGGCCACTGGAGACTCTTTCCTGTGCACAAAAGACAGCTTTGTGCCTTAGAAGGAGAAATCCAAAGTCTGGAGCAGAGTAGATGCCTTGGGATTAGAAGTGGGGCATAACCCCTGGTGTCCTGTTACACATTTCCTCTCTAAATAAAATAGGTTCTAATGCAGTTGTCCATGACTGTCTAGGTTGTTAAGCACGTAAAGGCTGCTCTGTCTGTATACAGACCCTGCACTCTCTGTGACTACAGCGGTCCAAGCCAGGATCCAACACAGTAATGCTGCAGTATGTCACAAAATGCTGTGATATAATGCAGGGAAAAATAGACTACTCACCTGTAACCGTAGTTCTAGGAGTGGTGTATAGTAGACATCAACATTCTGGCTGTTCCACCAGAATTGCTGATTCATCAGAAGTCTTTAAGCTAAGCTCCTCCCACCACCTGGGCAGTATAATCCCAGATTCCACCCCATGACGTCAAATCTTTGCACAGTGGAAGCAGGGATCTGTGTGCCACTTGCCAGGGCAGGCCAGGTGGTTTGTGCGGATGTGAACTATACACCACTTTGAGAACTACAGTTACAGGTGAGTAACCTATTTTTATAGGGGCATGGATATAGTTCACTATCCACACACTGGCAGACTCCTAGTAGTTCTCCAGGAGGACGGGGCAAGGCATGCAGCCACATCTGGCAAACAGAGACTAGAGGATCGAGGGCCCAAAAGCAGCATCCCGATGAGAATCAAGGTCAATGCTGTAATGGGAAATGAAGGTGTGTACCGAATTCCAGTTAGCAGCCCTGCAGAGTTCATGGATAGGGACATCCCTGGAAGCAGTCACCAAAGAATTAGTATGTCTAGTTGAATGAGCTCTAAGCTCTACAGGAAGCTCCCTACCAGCCATCCTACAGCAGGGGTCTATGCAGGATGTTATCCACCTGCCAAATATCCACTTTGCTGCCAGTCTGCTGGGTGCGGCTGCAGTGTATGTTACAAACAGTTGGCGAGTCTTACCCAAAATTCCAACCATGCACTCCTTGTAATAAGAGAGCACCTCTGCAGAGTCAGTGTACGGAGTCTGTGATTGGCCTCTGAAGACGCATTATTAAAGTAGAATGTAAAGTTCATCACCCAGTTAAGGTGAAACTCTTGATACTACCTTCGGGAAGAACTTTGGGTTGGGGTGAAGGACAACTCTGTCCCTATGGAAGACCAGGTAACGAGACGCCACCAAAAGTGCCTGGAGCTACCCTTCCTTCTGACTGATGTAATGGCCACCAGGATGCCTGTCTCCCAAGATAGGTGCAACCCCACACACCTGTGCATAGGCTTGAATGGCTTGCCCTGGAGCATAGCTAGCACCAGCAGTTAAGTCCCATGGTGGTGGTGGTTCATGCATTATGGGAGACAGGTGATCCAGGCCTTTAAAAAGAAAAAAAAAAAAAGGCACCCAACGACCTTCTTGTGGACCACTGTTGGCTTACCAGCCTGTGTCCAATAAGCAGAGATAGCAGCCAGATGCACCTTGAGGGTGTCGCTCACAGTCCCAGCTGAGCGAGGGACCATATGTAGTCCAGGATGCTTGCCACAGGGCAGGCAAGGGGATCAAGCTCCTTGCCTTATCACCATATGGAAAAATCTCTTCCATTTGAATGCATAGCATTTGCGAGTCAACTCCATCTGGGATGCCTGCACAACGTGGAGCACATCTTCCAGGGACCAGATTGAGATGTGCATGGATTTCAGGTCTGGGTACAGGGCCATCCTTTCTTGCCCAATCAGCAGATCCAGGCAAGGAGCCAGCTGCCCTGGATGTCTGCTGCTGAGGCCAAGGAGATCCAGGTACCAGAACTGCTTTGGCCAGTCTGGAGCTATCGGGATCATATGCGCCTTGTCCTTCCAGGCCTTGATCACCACCTTGTGGAAAAAGTCGAAGGGAGAAAAGGCTTACATGAGGCCTGGCATCCAGGGCCTCGCAAAGGCACCCCCCTACAGTGTCCTGAGCTGAGGGGGGGCAGCAAAAAACAAAACAAACAAACAACAAAAAAAACAACCTCAGCCTGGCATTCTCCCAGGAGGAAAACAGATCCACCAGAGGGATGCCCTATCGGTTCACCACCTTATTCAGGAACCACTCGTGCAACATCTCTACTACACGGCTGGGAACATCTTCCAGCTGATTATTCTCTCCTGTGACAGGGATCGCCAGGAGATCTGCACCCAGGCTGTGCATGAGGATGTGGAAGGCCTCCCAACCCAGGGGAAGGGAATGTGTTCTGCCCTACCTGTTCAGGTAGAACATGATCATGGTGTTGTCCATCTGGGCCTGCATGACTTAACCCCTGACTAGAGGAGCAAATTCTGCCAGAGTCAATCACGTTGCACAGAGCTCCAGTAGGTTTATATGGTGATGGGACTCCTTGGGTGACCAGAACCCATGAGCTCTGTGGTTTTCCAAGTGTGCTCCCCCACCCTACCACAGACAAGTCCATCGTAAAACGTTACGGTCAGCTCTGGGCAGACAAGCAGGATTCCTTCCTCCATATGTTCTGGGACCAGCCACCACTGCTGAGTTCTACCTGAGTGGAAGTGGAAAGAGAGAGGTGGCGTGGCTTCTGTATAGATCACTGGTAAGACCCCATCTAGAGTACTGTGTCCAGTTCGGAGCTGAGCAATAGCCTTCTGAAGGACTGACAGTGTGTCCTGTGACACCCTGAACTCCCAAGGAGTGTGGAGTCAGTAAAGCGGGACAGCTTCAATGTCCAGAGGCAGCCCTTGGCCTACCACTTCTAGCACCAACTTATCCAATGTGACAGCAGACCAACGTGGCAAGAAGTGACTCAGCCGACCCCAAGACAGGGACAGGACAGAAGGGCACCAGCCACTGTGACTGAGGGGGAACCACCACCCTTACCCCCTCCTTTTATAGGGCTCTGCCAGGCTGTGCTTTGTGCTGAGATAAAAGCATGACTCAGTTATGTTGAAGTACGAGGTGGAAGGCGAGTGCTTCCGCTACATAAGTACCACAATCCCAGCACAGAGCACACTTTGAAGTGCCTTATTGAGATTACGAAAAGTGTTCCTAGAGATTAAACTCAAAAAATGTTTTAAATTAAATTAGTGAAAAATACTTATAAGAAAGCGGGCCCTGTGATGGAGGGGTTGTGCTACCACGCAGTACATCAGCAAACCAGGATTGGGAGTGATCTTGGGATGCTGGGGGCCAGCTGAGGGAGGGGGAAAGGACTGAGCATCCGATGGACTGCTCTCCTCTCTCGGGTAGGGAGAATCGCCATTTCTGCTGAATGACTGCAATCAGGTGGAAGCTTGGTAGTAGCGTTGAACTGGAGCAGCAAGAAGGATGGGAGCAGCATGCCTCTACACACATGTGCGTCCCAGCATGGATTCAGGGAGAAAACAGGTGGAAAATGCTAGCAGGGCAGGTGTTCATGACACTCTGCATGCCAATCCCTCACCTGCTCCTCTGCCAGCATCCTGCCAGCTGGAATGCTGGATGTGTGCCCGGGGATAGCCCTCCATCTCCTGATCCGACCATGGGGGGCAATCTCTGGGGGTTACTCGAGCCACACAGGTAAGCCTGGGGAAGGGAGTGCCAGTGGGGATCAGGGTGGATGGGGCTGAGGGGAACCCTGCCTGCCTCAACCAGGAGGCATGAAATGTATATTGAAGAACGAAAAAAAAAAAAAAAAAAAGAGAGAAAGAAAAAAGTTGTCCTATTGAGCCATTGTAATTTTGCTGTTTGGTCAAGAGATGGTGAATTCTGCACTTTGTTTTTTTTGTATATACACAAGTAAGTAACTTGAGGCGTACTGATGCAACTGTGAATGCTTAAGATAAACAAGTCAGTGAGGTCACAGATCTTGTCCACTGATGATGTGCTCAGATATCAGCAGTGGGTTCTGAACTCTTCAGCCAGTCAGGTTTCTGGATTTTTTTATTTTATTTATTTATTTATTTTTTTTTTTAAAAAAAACACATTTTCTTTTTGGTTATCTCTTTTTGCTCCATCGCCTGGTCCTGGCCCCCATCCCTTGGGGACCCTCAACCTCGTCACCCCAGCATCCACTACGTCTTGCCTTACTGCGGTGATCCTCTTGTTCCGTGGTGTTCCAGGATGCCGGGTCTGCCTAGCTGGCCTGGTGCGGGGCCTGAGGAGTCCTTGAGGTCATCCTGCTGGCTGGAGTTTCCCCGTTTCTCCATCTCCTCCCCATGTTCCTGTCCCCCAATGGGTAGGCATGACATGCAATGATGCCAATGGTGGTGTCATGCACGCTTCCATGCGAAGCATGCCAGGCGTCTGCTGTGGTCCTCCCCCGCCCCTCTGTGTGTGGTCTACTGCCAATCTCCAGCCTCTGCTAGAGGTCAGGTGTGCACCAGACACCACAACCCACCCTCCCCGGAAGAGGAGAGTGGACCACTGGCTGTTCAGTTCTCCTTCCCCTTGGCTGGCCCTCCAGTGACCCAGGCTCATTCCAGACACTGGGTCGCCGGCGTTATGAGCGGTAGCACTACCACTGTGCCGGTGGGCTGGCTTGGATTTTTGTACAAATTTCATAAATAAGCAATAAGACATGACTGGGTGTAAGTTAGGTGGAGATAACCTATGCCCAGGGGTGTAGTGAAGCGTGATGGTGCAGGACATGGAAGTGTGGTTATCCCAAGCTAAATCACACTCCCTGGAGTGTCTTACTGAACTTATAAAATGGTTTCATCCTAAAAAATGTACACAAACTACAGAATAGCTGTTAATGCAATGTTTTATTTAACTGGAATGTTAGAAATGGTTCCAAAATTTTTAAATGCAAAAGTAAAAATCCACAGGTGTGCCCACTAATGAGTGGTAACTGGACAGGCAGGCCAGCACTGGTACTTAGATACATAGATACATAGACAGTGTCGGCAGATAAGGGCCTATGGCTCACCCAGTCTGCCCATTTGAGCTTGTAAGTTAGATGAGGTACAAGAACCGGTACTAGCCTGTGTCAGTCAATTAGCAGTCAGACAGCATTTTCTGCACCCATTTTATAATGCTACTTATAAAACTGGACTTTGGAACACTTAGTATTCTTAGCAGCCTCTTTGGTTAAACATATCACTTGACCACTCATTAATACCCAGTAAATGCATGGTTTGTTAACAGCCTAACATAATCAACCCAGTAACAGTTTAAATACAGAAAAATAAAAATGTTATCCATTTAAAAAAAAGACTACTATGTACTCGTGGGTAAGCTGACCCCCCCCCCTTAAAAAATGCAGCAGTTTTTTCTAACATTATACAATGACCCGCGTATAAGCCGATATCAATCTTTAATAATACAGTAGTCATACTAGATCAAGAAATACAGCAAAATGTATGGTGATTGTTCAGAGACACAAAGAATCAAACCATCTGCACAGCTTAATCTGGTTCAATTAAGCAATAAGACATGACAGGGTGTGAGTTATTAGGGGATTTACCCACGCCTTGTGTGGTGTGTCACGAGGCGCAGCAGAGTGACTTAACCACACAAGAAGGGTAACCTACCAATAACCCATATCCTGGAGTGCCTTATTGCGATTACACAATGGACTCATGTGTAAAATACATTTAAAATGTGTTTAAGTATGTCTTTTATAAATGCCATTTCTCAGCCGTGGGTTATTGCAGGATATACCATGGTCAAGTGATGTGTTTTGACCAATGACGTTACAGGATTTTCATACCCCATTGTATAATTACAGTTGCTTACCATCTGTATCCCCCCTCCCGTCGCCCCTGAAAAAGGGATTTCTAGGCACAGTGGGCTTACTGGGCCAACACAATTCAATCAATCAATCAATAAATAATCACTCACATATCCCAAGCACTGAGCAAGCCCTGCCACTGCCCCCTCTAACATAAGATTACCTGCAGCAGTGGGAAGGGAGGCAGCACTGGTGACCAGGAAGGAGGAGAAGGAAAAACTGGTCTTTAACTGATTTTCTCTCTGTCTCTCTCTGTCTCTCTCTGTCTCTCTCTCTCTCTCACTGTGAGCATAACTGCTCACACAGTGAGGCCATCCACTCAGAGTCCTGTACTACATCGTTGTCCAGAAGGTATACAGAAGATATTCTTTCTGTCTCTTCCTCTCCCTGCTCTGAACTTTGGATTTATTTTTATGTTTACCGGTATTTGTTTTATTGTTTTGCTTCAGCGCAATCCTTGACTGACCCGTGTATAAGCTGAGACTCCCTAAATTGAAACACAGAATTGATATAAATATCTCAGCTTATACCCGAGTATATACAGTATTTCCATTTTATAAATCACAACAACCCACTTCAGCATGTGCATTTCTTGGGAATTAATGCATTTCTGTGGATGAATTGAGAGGCACTAAACCACTGCCCTTGTACCTTCCAACTTACCCACAGACTGCATTAATTCTTTAGAAATGCACACCCTGTTGTGGGTTATGGATTACATAAAGCCTGCCTGGTCTGCACACAGTCCTTGCACTACCAGTACCTAACTCACTGGCACAGAATGCCTCCTCTGTCTGCGTACAGTCCCTGCATTACCAGTATCTAACTCATTGGCACAAAATGCCTGCTCTGTTTGTCTGTATACACTCCCTGTACTTCCAGTAACTAACTTATTAGTACAGAATGCCTGTTCTGTCTGTCTATAGTCTCTTTACTACCAGTATCTAACTCTGGGGTTGGCCTTAACTTCTTCTTGTATACAAACCAGCAAAACAAACGGACTCAAAATGGTACTAGTTCAAAGATGGTTGCCATAGACCACTATTAAAATGGATACTTTCTTGGCTCAAAAAGTCAAACAGTGATCAACAAGTCTCCCTTCCTGGCTACAATCTGCAAAGAGCAGATAGGGAAGCCAGAGGGGGCGGTGTGGCCATCTACACTAAATCTACAGTTAGTGATATTCACTGTAAAGCTAAACCTAAGGAGTATGAAATTGTATCTCTCAAATTACACCTTCCGTCCATTGAACGTCTCACTATTATTGGTGGTTATCGACCCCCATCTGGTGGCACTGACATCCTCACCATACTTAAATCCTTAATCACCTCCGCCAACACTGAAACTTTAATACTTGGGGATTTTAATATGGACTGGCTTACCTCCAAGTCTCACAGCCTGAAATCCTTCTGTGACGAAGTCGGCTTAGCCCAGTTAGTCGGTGAACCCACTAGAACCAATACATCCAATCCCGACAACAGTTCTCTCCTTGATGTCATACTTTCTTCGCATCCCCACAAAATTCTTCATTCTCCAGTCTTCCACAATGATATGAGTGATCATGGGGTGGTTATTTGTACAAGATCACAAATTATAGCCCGACAGCAACCAACACTCATAACCAAGCGGTTTCGCAAGTTTAATGCACTGGACTACTTATCAGACTTGAGCAAAATTAGATGGCAAGACCTCTAACTTGCCAAAACGATCAATGAGGTGGTCACTGTCCCTAACGACAACCTCACCACGCTGGCCAACAAGCATGCCCCTTTGATCAAAGTCAGGGTGCGTAAAACATCTAACCCATGGTTTACATCAGATCTCAAGGCTACACTCCTACGCCGTGATAAACTCTGGGCTAAGGCTAGAAAAGCCAAAAGCCCAGCTGACTGGCAAGTATTCAGAGTAGCTAGAAACACCTGTGTTAAACAAATCTGTGCAAGCAAAGCCAACTATTATGTCTCCACCCTTGAACAGGCAAAAGGGAATTCCCAAAAAATCTGTAAGACACTCAAGTCCATCGAAGGTCTGCCTGTAGCCCCCTCCATCCCTCTGAAGATACGTGCAGCTGCTTCTAAATCCTAGCTCACTGCTCTAACCCTAGCCCACTGCTTCCTCTTACTTACCTAGAAATTAGCTGCCTTGATACTCCGAAACAAGCACTTTGTACCTTTTTTTGCACTTGTATTTTTCTACGTCAATGTCATTTTTATGCAACCTGTTAATGCTTGCCCATAATTCTGTACTTGAATTTGTACTGTTTTCTCGATTATGCAATCTGTAACTACCTGTCTGTGTCAAAGGACCTCCTTGTGAATGAGCTTGCTCAACAGAGTTTTCCTACAATAAACTTGAACTTTTTCGCATATACACAGTAAAAAAATGTAAGTCGAGAAACATTCCATGACTTTTGCACATTATCCTGGTCCTAAGTCACGCCCCTGTCCACAGCCACAGTGCAACAATACGTGCCATGCAGATGCACACAACCTGCACTCTCCCCCCTCCCCACTGTTCTGTGCCGCAGCTGCCTCTCTCCATCTTTCCCTGCCTCCACCCCACAACGAACCAGATAATCCAATGGCAGCAGTTCTTCCTTCAAGGAACTGCAGTCCCAAACACTAGCTGACAGAGATCCACTGCTGTTATCATGTGCCTCACTACACTCCTGCCTCAGCCACGGAGCCATGAACAACAATTTAGGCAGCGAAAGACAAACGGCCCCCAAGCTGTGACAAAAAGCAGTGCTACATTTCTGAAAGTGGCCTAGCACCAAAACAGCACCCAGGAATTAGCTTTGAGGGCCACAGCAGCAACTTCGACAGCAACCATGGAGAACCTGCACTAGTAAACAACAGGTAAAAGCTGGCTGCAACTTTCGTGGGCAATTTGCACTATGTCCCTCCCAGACAAGTCAAACGATGTTGGAACTGATCCTCTGAGCTAATTTACTTGTTCATGGAGTGGTCTGAGATGCTTCATGTACAAAAGTTACTACATAAAACCCAAGTCTAGTCTATAATCTAGGTGACTAACACTTCAACTATTAAGCAGGGCGTCTCCCCCAGAGCTAAGCCGGACACACAGGAACAAGATTCTATGGGAAGAGTCTCATTTCAATAGAGCTGCTACAGCATTCTGTAATACAATGCCAGATCTGGATGCACTTTCAGAATAATATACCATTTTAGATTGCTACAGGCTGATTGATGACAGCAGAGCAGGAATAAATGCTAGGTTGACAGACTCAAACTGGTTCACTGCAGTAAACTACTGTACAGTGCTTCCCTAGACCTTTGAAGAAGCAAAAGGGGATGTGAGGAAGACAGGAGGGATGGGCCCTATTGTACCTTCAACCAGAGGAGACCCCGGTCATGCACCTCCATACCCACCCATCATCACCGGTACAGGGTAAAACAGAGATTCTGGCAAGACATGGATGGTCATTCTGTAGACTTCTCATATTGTCCTAGTTTATCTTCCTTGTTTTTGAAAAATGACTAAACTTACTTCTGGATTTAAACCATGATTCCTTCCCTGCCAGTCCATGTATTGTTCTTGTTAAGTTATATGCCGCTACCTTCAGAATCTTAGTCTGTGACATTAGTGGTCACTTTGTCCACAGATAAGTAAAATAAGGTAAGGTAAGGTGAGTAACCTCTTGTCCCAAGTGTTTTCTGTACAGCCCAGGAATTAGAACTTCTGTTTGTAGGGGTGACTTCCCATTTTTATGTTTGCTTGCACGCATGTGCAAGAAACATAGTGCCATCATCAGAGTTTTCGGAGGTGTGGCAGCCCTCTTCCAATTCAGGCAGTGTGTTTGCAGGTGCGGCCGCAGTTCTCCAATGCCTGCTCAAGCTGTCTATGACAGGTCCAAAATGCAGGGGAGTACAGTTGAAAGGGGGAGCTACGCTGCAGTGAGCAGCGATCAGATATTGCCTGCTCATACGCGCTCACACACACACACACACACACACACAGGCACGCATACTGCGTGCCTGCTTCATACTACTGTGTAGCCAACGGGGTGCTCAATCCCGTCGGCTGTGCTGCGATCCCCAAGTTTTCCACATGCCACGCTGGGTGCCCACCCCAGCGTGGCAACTCATCGTATAGCTGACGGGGGTGCCCAATCCCCATCGGCTCCACTGTCCTCCCCCCCAGAGTACAGGGTGCCACGCTGGGAGCCCACCCCAGCGTGGCAACAGATGCTATAATGACGGGGTGCCCAATCCACACCCCCAACCAGTCGTCCTTGTGCCACGCTGGGAGCCCACCCAGCGTGGCAAGCGTCCCTGTCATTTAAAAAAAACTGCAAATAAAAACTGTCCTCAGCGCTTCTCCTGCCCCTCCCACAACCGCACCCACCCACTGGCGCACTCCTGCCTCACACACCCCCACCCCATACTTACCTCCGACCTCGCGCGACGATCTTCGTGGACCGGGAACACGCTTGCACTCTTCAAAGCCGACCGCGAACTGAGGAAATGCCAGTAAGCTGTATAATGGGATAGATAGGTTTTTTCAACTTTCAGCATATCTCAGGCATTTTTGGAATTTTTGCAAATTTTCAACATGGGGTTTTGGGACCCCTTCTCATGAGCGCTGTCACTGTCATGGTGTTATTCAGGCCGAAGGGTGATTTCGCAGTCACCGCGCCAAATCACCTTCGGGACCGACTAACTAAACGACACTGCCAGTGTTGCAAGGTGGGCTCTCAAGAAGCCTATTTTGAAAATTTGGTGGAAAAATCCTAAAATGACTGTTTTAATGACATGCGCGGCGCAGTTCCTACGCACGCCGTAAGTTTATGAATTCTCATTATTTTCAACATTGCCATTTATTACACTTCCTTATGAGCAATACAGCTGTCATTTGTCACATCTTGCCCAAAACATGTTTCCGCCTCTGCTAGAAGCGACAATGGTGCAGTCGGTAAGCAAATCAATGTAATGGGACACATTAAGAAAATCACAGTCACACTGTTCATGAGCAGAGGTCTTCAAATGGCTATGTTGAAAATTTGGTGACAACAGTCCATAAAATGACTGTGTTCAGTGAGCGTTGCACAGTTTCCACGCACCCTCATAAGTTCGTGACTTTGTAATATTTTCAGTCCAGATTTTCACCAGTGGCATTTTCCACTTCCTTATGAACAGTACAGCTGTCATTTTTCACAACATGGCCGAAATGTGTTTTCACACTTTCAGCGCAGAGATGCTGTAGGTCGTGGGAAATCATTGTTCGGGACAGATAAAGAAAATCAGTGACACTGTTCATGATCGGAGGTCCCAAAATGCCTGTGTTGACAATCTGCTGTAAAAAATCCCCAAACTAATTACATTACGGGTGTGCGTTGCACAGTTTCTATGCACGTTCATGACTTCACCAGTTTTTTTAATATTTTTACTGCAGATTTGCAACATTGCCATTTTTTACACCTCACCATGAACAGTACAGCTGTCATTTTTTACATCCTGTTCGGAATGTTTTTGCACCTGTGGTGCTAAATGCCGTAGTCGCTGTGCATAAGCAGCTTTTGGCTAACAAACTGACATTGCTACTGTTCATGAGGTGGGGTCACAAAAAATCATGTTGAAAATTTGGAGGAAAATAATACCAACGAAAGTGCCTGAGGCATTAAGGCTTCCAACCATAATGCCCAACCTGTAGAGAATGACAGGCATTAGGGTGTGACTTGGGATTCTTGCCTGTAATGCTCATACCATTCCACACCCTGCAGCCAGTGAGGCATCGAGGTATGCCTTGGACTCTTCGACCCCAAACTTCACCCCATTCTCCTATATAGCACCCATCTCACGTATTTCCCTGATGGAATAGGTGCGCGCAGAACCAAAGACCCCAAGGCACACCGTGACACTTGTCAGTGACTGCAGCGGTGTGGTGAAATGGCGTGACGTTATGCCTGACGACCCAAAGGCACACCCCAATGCCTGTCACTCTCTGCAGGGTGGTGGTGAGGTTGGCTTCAGTTCAATACTTCACTGCCACTCCTATTACGCAGCTCTGTAACTTCTACACTACCACTGCCAATGCCAGCAAGCAAACATTCGGCATTGACAAATGCTCTTTTTTTTTCTTCACCCACACTTGGATGATACATTCCTACATGTCCAACATTATGGGCGATTTGAGGGTCTTGTGATGCTGCTCAGCTGAGAAGACATGCTAGCTCAAGCTCCACAGGACCCAGAGATAACTATAACAAGCTAAACCTTTAAATCAAGTGCATCTTTTGCAATATAGTCATTAGTCCATCCATCAGCAGAACTTAAGTGTGCCCGTTTCAAATTGAAATCTGCCGTTCAGATGGTTTTGCATGCTGCAGACATAGAAGGCCTGAACACTCTACTGCTGCTCAAGCCACAAAATGCCAAACTGGAAGGCTCTCCCCTCAGTCCTGCATCACAATCTACCAAGGGCAACACCACAGAGATGTTCTTAAAAGAACTAGAAGCCATAAAGGATACCATCCTTGATTTCTCGGAAGAGATCAGACCCTGAAGCTGGCACTGGAGTCCCTAGCCCACAGTTTGTATAAACAGAGACTAGAATCAGCTCCATCAAGGACTAACAGGTGCAGCATGCTTCAGAGCTAGTGGCCCTCCGTCGGAAAGTCAGTAAACTATTTTATTTACTTAGAGGCTCACAAAGGGGGAGGGGAGGCAGCTGCAGTAATAAGACTGTAGGGCTGCTACTCGAGCAAACTCGATAGACCACAAGGCCTAGTCTGCTGGCAATTTAGTATGTTATTTATTTTTCTCTATATAGATTTTTATCCTCCCCGAGAGCCCTGGCGAGCCGTGGTCCTCCTACGAATTCACTTCTCTGGTCTCTCGTTTTCCCTCCTGCTGCCTCAGAAATTCCCTGTGGATTGCCCCTCCCTGGCAGGGCGACCACTGGCTGCCACCCCCCCCGGAGACCAAATCCACACACCGGGATGGCCCTCGCAGACATGGGGCCATCATGGAACCTGCCAGGCTCCTAGTTTCCATTTTCTCCCATCCTCCCTACCCATATTGCCCTCCAGCTGCCGCCAGAGGGCAATCAATGGGCAGGATAACGTCACCCTCCCCCGAGAGAGAACAGCAGTCCTCCAGATGCTCGATCCTGTCTCCCCCTGCTGACCCCTGGTGGCTCAGGCTTGTTTCCGAACCTGGGTCGCTCGCGTAGCGCGAGGTATAGTGACCAGCACCTCAACCTCCAGCGCCACTAGGCCGGCTTATTTATTTATGGAATTCTGGTAACCGGGTAAGCCCACCAAGACCAAGGGTCCCTTTTCAGGGGCGACCCAGAATTAGTCAAACTAGATGCCAGGGTGGAGGACCAGAAGGGTTGCAAACATCCGAATAATCTGGTTATTGTTGGAATCCTTGAGAAAGACACAAACAAATTGGGGGTATTATATCGTATAAGGAATTACATGACACTGGGAACAAGATTAAGAATAGTCAATACAATGCTCGTCCCTGTTCTAGACTATGGGGACACCTTGTATGCTGGAGCAATAAAACCATGCTTAGATAGAACAGATATAGTATTTAATAGACTAGCCCAATTTGTCTTGGATGTCCCATATGACACTCATCATTGTGAGTTATAAATTATGTTGAATTGGGCAAGACCACAGTCTAGGAGGGACTTGCTTCTGTCTCAGTTTATGTTGAAGGTCTGTAAGAGACACGTACCAACATATATTTTAGACCTATTTAAGATCAGACCTATTAAATCTTGTTTATGATCAGCACAGGGCACTAAGTATCAGGTTATAAACTGCGACCTTGAAGTGGGGAGGTCAACAGTCCTTCATAGGGGAGCAACTACATGGAACTGACTGCCAGTGTAACTGCGGGGTGTTAACTCTAGGATTAAAAATGTATTTAAATGGTTCACAGAACAAGACCAGAAATCTTCGCCATGCTGACGAACAGGGAATATCTAGGATCACTATTTACTTAAATATGTGCCTATGTGATCCTCTATAGTGTACATCTACACATGTATTTTACACTTAGTGCATTATACTGTATTTATCTGTGTATAATGCTTTGATGTATACATGGAAACTGTATGAATGAAAGTCTGCTGGGACCTCATTGAAAATTATCCTTGCTCAATTGAGTTACTCCCTTTCATTGTTTATTAATAAAAGTATACTACTACTACTAAGAACAGGGGTATGACATACTTCAGTTTATGCAGTAACAGTTCCTGGAGGTTGCAGACCCTTCACCCCATGGACAGCTCTACACTGTGGGACATGCAAACCAGGCTTTACGTCCAATGCCCTGACCTAACTAACGTCCTGTCCCATTATACTAAAGTTTCTGAATTTCCTTGATAAGACCTATATACAAAAAAAAAAAAAAAAAGCTAGAGAAAAAGGGGAGCGATATGGGACACACTCAGATTCTTCATTTTGAAAGACCTGATCTTGCTGGAAGAATACAGACCGATTAAGTCTAAGCTACACACTGCAGGGATCACATTCTGCATATTGTTCCCATCAGACTGGTACTCAACACCACCTCGGGTACTTGCCCGTTCAACACTGCTAAGGAGGCACTGGAAGGGATCCCTGCCCTATTTCCCGATCTATTCTCTGCACCTGATGAAAACAGGGCCTAGATCCCCTGTAATGCTGTTGGCTAAAAGGTATTTTTTTCCCCTAAAGTTTGGCAAACAGTTTACCACTATACCTTTCCAAGGTACTAAACACACCAAGGAGTTGATAGACTCCTCGAAGCCAGCCTTCTGATCACACTGCCAGCTCGCACTCCTCACCCTCTGCCACCTGCTGAATTGTGCCATCGCTTGCGTGGGCCTTCCTGGCTTACCATTCACTGCTCTGTAACTATAATGGCAGCTGCCCTGGTGGGGGGGGGGGAGAGACGGGATGGCGGTTCACTTTGGAACGCTCATGCAGTATGCATCAGTAAAGCTACATATCAAGCCCTTTTCTCACCAGACAGTGCAGATTGGCCTAGAGGTCTACAATTCTCTCTGGGTCCTGGGGCTGAGAGGTGCACTTCTGTGGAGCACCACTTAAGACTAGAAGAACCAGGGGGAGCCACTGACGGAGGCCTCCCACGTAACAGTGTTACCAGCCCCTTTCAGCTTGGAGCTGCAGTGTGGCAAAGAGCTGCACTACTGTTCAAGTTATTTGTGGGGTGTTTGTTTCAACTGTTTTAATGTTGGGGATCTTAATTGTTTTGGTGGGGTTAATCTACAGTAGGAAGTAACCGCTAGATGCTATAGGACTTCAGTACTCTGTTCGCCATTCTGGATCAATTCTACCATGGTTTCTTGACAGTATGGGCACGTATGTCAATTGCTACACTTGGAATATCAAAGGTGCCCAGGTCAAGGAAAAGCAATATCAGATACTAAGGCGTTAGCGTAAACTGCAAGCACAGGTTGTGTTTTTACAAGAGAGACACTTAAAACATTTCCAAGTGCTGCTCTTAAGATAGGAGAGGGTTGGACAAGCTTACAAGGCAGCAGATTATACTAGAATGCGGGGGGGGGGGGTAGCGATTTTCTTCACCAGAAGTGCTTCGCTTCAGCAAGAAACAGCAGAACCAAGGGGATGTTAAATACGTCTGCGGGGCATGCTAAAGGCAGAAGGATGAAGTTTTGGGGTCCATTTATGGTCCCAATGCCGATGATGCACACTTCATCTCAGACCTGTTAAGTGTACTAACCCCCTGGGCTTTTTCCTACCCATCCTATTGGGAGGTGGTTGGAACCTGGTCAACTTCACCAGTTTGACTAGATTATGCACCCAGAGAAGACGCCTCATGTCTCACCAGCTCAGACAGCCATTAGAGATCTCATGGGCATGCTGGGAGTCCTGTACTCGTCATGACGCACTTTACAACCAGGAGCGAGGGATTGCACATTTCATTCTACACCATACAATTCCTTTTCGAGACATTTTCTCCTCAGTGTGGAATTCCTACATGGAATTTACTGCTGTGAACATGAGGCACATGTGGTCTCTGATCACTCAACAGTGAAATTGCAACAAAGTTTTACAACAGATCATGACCAACTGTAGCACCAACCAAATCTTCAAAGACAAAAATATGTTAGATGCCCTTCAGTCTTTCATTCAAGACTTCCTTAAACAAAATAAGGGTACAGTGAAGAAGGCAGACCCGCCTTGGGAGTGACTGACAGGGTAGTGAACCAGACGGCCTTTGGAGAACACTCTCAAGAGAATACTCGGGATGCCAGTTTAAATTACATTAAATCTGCTTTACTTCTTTAACAGGAAAAAAAAAAAAAGAAAGCTTGCATTCAGCTTATCAGAAACTCCTTGCAATTCACTCTCTTGCAGTCTCCACTTGCACCTCCCTGAAACCAAAACCACCTTCTGCTTGTTTACCCTTCTCCCTTTATTGGCTCAGATGTTGCTTGGTAACACTCCCCCTACCCCGAGAGATAGCCAACAGGTTGAACATCCAATGCAGTGAGGCCTTAAATAACCGACTTTAAAACAAAAAGCAGCGTGGTGCATACGAGGTACAGCTAATGGTGCTATCCTCAACCGGGTATACCTGACTGGATGTATTAAAAAAACTAAAAGGGTGCACACACCACGCAGTTTAGAACGTAAAACTTCTTTTGTTGTGAAATCTTCTCCAACACTCCAGAAACCCCAGGGGAGTATGGAGTGCTGGAGAAGATTCAAGCAATAATCCACTACAGAGTGTGGGTTACAGTGGGGTTTACCAAGGCCTGGTGTAGTTTGGTCATGAGGCCACAGGCCAAGCGAGTAAACCACACCAGAAGTGGGTAAATCTTACCATAACCCACACCCTGCAGTGGATTACTGTTATTATACTGTGGGTGTTTATGAATGCAAGGAAATAATTGAGAAAATGAGTTATAAAAATGATACATTTATGGGTTTCTAATGATTTTCTCAAAATAGCCTTCTTTGTCGGCAAAATATTCCCCCTCCTCTATTATAGGTAGATGAAAGAGAAAGATTTTGTTTTGCTCCCTGGAAGGCCCTTGTAGCAGTCAGGTACGTAATATATTCCTTTTTTTTTTTTTTTTTTATTTGACAAAAAAAGATAAAGTAGAGAACGAGACTGGAGCAGTGATCGGATGGGCGCAGATACATATAGAAATTCACAGGGCAGCATGTGTTACTACCTGAACGCTGCCCATATGCTGTTTTTTTATTTATTTAAAAAAAAGTCTATTTGTATTTGTTGAATCAATGAGTTGCTCTCTGCCCCGAATGCTACCTAGAAATGGAGCAGAGAGCTGAAAGCAGGCAGAAGAGATGTGGAAGAGGAAACCGTATCTGCATGTTGCAGTCTCCCTTGAATGGTATCGGGTTTATTTATTTTTTAAACTACCTTTTTGTTAAAACAAGAGAGGGAAAAGAGAGAGTTATGAAATGGAGTTAAAAGCAGGAAGAAGAAACAAAGGAACCAGTCCTCCTCCTGCAGAATGAGCGCTCGCTGTACTCACTGCTGCAACTTTCGAGACTTCAGGCACTCCTCCCCCTCACTCCACCCCCGTCACAGCAGGCAGCTCCAGAGAAAGCCTCCCTTCCTCACTCACTTGTTTAGCCTCAGAGAATACATGTCCATCTCTTGTCTCTGCATCTATGCCCCCTCAACATGGACCATAAACAGGAGAGTACTTGTGTGGAAACTGGATCAGCATGTAGAGGCAGGAGAGAGAGTCAGAGGATCGGGAAAGGTTTCAGCTGAAATGGTTGTGATTTTTGGCAGTTTGAGGAGCACTGACTTTAGCCTTTGGATGTTTGGAATTTGATTGACATTTCTTTCTTGATATATTTGGGCGTCGTAATTTTTTTTTTTTTTTTAAACTTTATATTTACTGTTATTAAAAACAAACATATAGTTACAGCACAAGCATTGAGCTGTGGTATAACTGAATATCCACACCATGAGGCCGCCACTCCTCTTAATACAAGCAATATAATAGTCAAATGCTTTGAGATACATCATTGAGGGGGAAAAAGAACAAGCATTTGTCAATGCCGAATGTTTGCTTGCTGGCATTGGCAGTGGTAGTGTAGAAGTTACAGAGCTGCGTAATAGGAATGGCAGTGAAGTATTGAACTGAAGCCAACCCCACCACCACCCTGCAGAGAGTGACAGGCATCGGGGTGTGCATTTGGGTCGTCAGGCATAACGGCCGCGCCATTTCACCACACCCCACTCTGCAGAGACTGACAAGTGTGACGTGTTTCTTGGGGTCTTTGGCCCTTATGCGCACCCCATTTCATTAGAAAATACGGTGAGATGGGTGCGATATAGGAGAATGGGGTGAAGTTTGGGGCCGAAGAGTCCAAGGCATACCTCGATGCCTCTCAGTGACTGCAGGGTGTGGAATGGTATGAGCATCACAGGCAAGAATTCCAAGTCACACCCCTGATTCCTGTCATTCTCTACAGGGTTGGGCGATTTAGTTGAAAAGCCTAATACCTCAGGCATTCGTTGGTATTTGAACTCCAAATTTTCAACATGTTTGTTTTGTGACCCCACCTCATGAACAGGGGGAATATCAGTTTGGTAGCTGAAAGCTGCTTATGCACAGTGACTAGAGGTTTAGCACCACAGGTGCAAAAATATTCGAACAGGCTGTAAAAATGACAGCTGTACACTTTCATGGGAGGTGTAAAAAATGGCTATGTTGCAAATTAGTAAAAATATTTAAAAAATGGTGAAATCACGGCGTACATAGAAACTGTGCAATGCACACCGTTATATAAGTAGGTTGGAGATATTTTATAGCAGATTGTCAACTCAGGCATTTGGTGCCTCGATCATGAACAGTGTCACTGTGATTTTCTTTATCTTGCCGAACAATGATTTCCCACAAGCGACCACGCATCTCTGCACTGAAAATTGTGAAAACACACTTGACCATGTTGTGAAAAGCGGCAGCTGTACTGTTCATAAGGAAGTTTGAAAATGCCACTAGTGAAAATCTGGACTGAAAATATTACTAAGTCATGAACTAACGAGGATGCGTGGAAACTGCACAATGCTCATAAATAACACAGTCATTTATGGACTTTTGTCACGGAATTTTCAACATAGCCATTTAAGACCTCTGCTCATGAACAGTGTAACTGTGATTTTCTTAATCTGTCCTAAACATTGCTTGCACACCAACAGCACCATTGTGCACTACATGTGCGAAACACATTTTGGGTGACATATGAAAATTGCAGCTGGACTGTTCATAAGGAATTTAATAAAATGGACATGTTGAAAATCTAAATGAAAATATTAAATTTGCAAACTTACGTGCATGCATAGGAACTGTGCAACTGCCTTCGTAAAAAGTCATTTTAGGCATTTTTTCACCAAGTTTTCAACATAGCCATTTAAGACCTCTGCTCATGAAGTGTGTCACTGTGGTTTTGTTAATGTGTCCCATACATTGAGTTTGCACACCGACTGTGCCAGTGTGCGCTACATGGTCGGAAACACGTTTTGGACAGGATGTGAAAAATGACAGCTGTACTGCTCATAAGGAGGTGTGGAAAATGGCAATGTTGGAAATCTGGAGTGGAAATATTGAAAATTCGCAAACCTACGAGCGTGCGTGGGAACTGTGCAACGCACAGTCGTAAAACAGTCATTTTTAGGAATTCTGTCACCAAATTTTCAACATTGCCATTTTAAGATCTCTGCTCATGAACGGTGACACTGTGATTTTCTTAATGTGTCCCATACACTGAGTTCGCTAGCGACTGCACTGCTGTGCCTACATGAAGGCAAACCGCGTTTTGTGGTGAGATGTGAAAATGACAGCTGTACTACTCATAAGAAGGTGTGGAAAAATGGTAATGTTGAAAATCTGGAGTGGAAATACTGAAAATTCGCAAACCTATGAGCGTGCGTATGAACTGCGCAACGCACGATCGTAAAACATTTTTAGGAATTTTTTCACCAAATTTTCAACATAGCCATTTCAAGACCTCTGCTCATGAACAGTGTCACTGTGATTTTCTTAATTTGTCCCGTACACTGATTTCGCATACCGACTAAGCCATTCTACACTTCGAGGGTGGAAACACATTTTGGGTGAGATGTGAAAAATGACAGCTGTACTACTCATAAGACAGTGTGGTGAAATGGCAATGTTAATCTGAGTGAAATACTGAAATTGCGAACACGAGCCTGCATAGGACTCTTAGCATACGCTCGTTAAACAGTCATTTTTGGAATTTTGGCACAAATTTTCAACATGGGGTTTGGGCCCCCTTCTCATGAATGATGTCACTGTCATGGCGGTGTTCGGTCCGAAGGGTGATTTCGCGGTCACTGCGGCGAAACCCTTGACGCATGCTGACAACAGACATCATTCATGAAGGAGTCCTAAAACTTATGTTGGTGGTACAAAACCAAAAATACCTGAGATATGCAATAAAGTTGAACCCCTCTATCCAGCCCATTATACAGCTTACGGCATTTCTGCTCAGTTGTGATCGGCTTTGAAGAGTGCAGGCGTGTTCCGGTCCACGAAGATCGTCAGCGCCAGAGTCCGGAGGTAAGTATGGGGTGAGGGGTGTGGGAGGCTGGGTGTGCAGTGGGTGGGTGCGGGTTGTGGAGGGGTTCGGAGATGCGCCGTGGGACCGTTTTTGTTTTACAGGTTAAAACAAAAAAAAAGGCGTCGTGGGACACGCTTGCCACGCTGGGATGGGCTCCCAGCGTGGCTACCAGACCTGGGGGCGTTCAGCCGACGGGGATTAGGCACCCCGTTGGCAAAAATTAAAAAAGCGGGACCGTTTGCACGCTGGGGTGGGCTCTCAGCGTGGCACAAGGACATTTGGGAGAGTAGCGTTCAGCCGGCGGAGGATTGGGCACCCCGTCGGCAGCATGACGATTGCACGTTGGGGTGGGCTCCCAGCATGGCATCAACTATTGGGAGGAGGGGAGGACAGGCGCAGTTCAGCCCGGCGGGGATTGGGCACCCGTCGGCTATCGATCACGTCGCGAGCGCGCCGCGTAGCCTGCGGCTGGGGGGAGCTACGTGGCAGCTTCTTGTCGCTGCTCACTCAAGCGTAGCTCCCCTTTCAACCTGTATGCCACCATTTTGGGCGTGTCATGAACAGCTCCAAATGCATTGACTTACAGGGGCCGCCTGCCAGCATACTGCCTGAATTGGGAGGAGGTGACACACCTCAGAAATCTCTGATGAAGGCACTATGTTTCTTGCACATGCGTGCAAGCAAACATAAAAACTACATCTCAAGTATGTCAATTCCAAACCCAAGCTGCTTATGAGTCCATGAGCTGTGCAGATTGTTGCCTAAGGGGGTTGTAATTTTTTTGTTTTGGTGCTAGGAATGGATTTGAAGTGTTTTCAATGTTTGTTGTGTGCCTGCAGATTTCTGGTATTAGCAGCAGAGGAAAAAAATGGTAGCTGTAATGTTTTGAAAAAGTTGAACGTGTAGTGAATTTTGGGTCATTTTAGTGAAAGGGTCAGCTGCTACTTTTTGCATGGTTGTGGTGAGATTTACTCATGGCCAGACGGCCATCTCGGCCAATCAATTTGCAGGATTTGTGATGCCCATAGCATGATTCACAATAAAAGAAGTTTGCCTTATAACCTGCATTGTGTGTGCACCCTTCTTTGTTTTCCAATTTAAAACAAAAGGGGTTTGGTACAAATCCCACCATGGCCCCGGTCAAAATATGCACTGTGTTGCAGGGGTGTGAAGCAGTTTACGGATGAAAACAGCATGACGGACATACACTCCATCACAGTGGCGCTGAAGTTCAGGGTGTGGCGGAAGATAATTTGACTAGCCTCAAAGTACAGAGAGAGCAGGAAGCCACATCCCTCATTACCAGCATAAGGCAGATAGAGAAATCCTTGAGCCCTACAACTGCTGAAGAGGTGTGGCTTGAACTAAACACCCAGGGAGTAAAATATGAGGACTTAAAACAGGGAAAAGGCTGAACATGCCATCTTTAAATTTAACGTTAAGTATTATGATCAAGGGGAAAAGTTAGGTAAGCTTATGTTCCTACACCTACATCAGCAAGAAGCTTCCAGAGTTATACAAGGCATTCACCTCATCACAAGCAGTAATGGACTACTCGGCCTAGAGACATAGCCACTCTTTCTTGCTCATTTATCAAACCTGTATAGCCTGAGGTGCTCACGCACACAGATAAGAGACAGCTATCTTGATAAAGTTCATATAAAGTTCAATAAAGGTCAGTGTCAGTGGCTCAGTAGGTAGCACACTCGCCTCTGAGGCCGGGAGATCAGAGGGCTGTGGGTTCAGTTCCCAGTACTGACACTGTAGTGCAGCATGAGAGGGGTGCTGCACTTGGGTAACCACTTCTGAGGTGCCGTCTTTCGGATGAGACGTTAAACCGAGGTCCCATCTGCCTGGATTGGTGGTAGCTCAGGTGGATGTTAAAGATCCCATGGCACTTATCGAAAAGAGTAGGGGAATTTCCCTGGTGTCCTGGCAAAATTTCCCTCATTCACTAAAAAAATACCACCAACAGCTTAATCTGGTTCAAGGTCAGTAAGCATTCATCTGTATCCCCTTCCCCCGGGTCGTGCCTGAAAATAGGCAGGATTTGTCAAGTGCACTTACCCAATCAACAAAAACTAACTAAATAAATAAAGTTTGCTCTCCCAGAGCAACAGCAAATATTACAGGCCCCAATCTCGATGGAAGAAGTCTGCCATGCTATTAAGCTACTAAATTTGGATAAAGCACTGAGGCCTGATGGCTATATCCCCAACTACTATAAAAAGCTAACAGATGAGTTGGCACCAGTGTTCCGAGACACTTTAAAGAATATTAATGAGCATGGCCGTACTAAAACATCAATGACTTAAGCCCTCATTATTACTTTAGTTCCTAAGCCACGGATAGAGATCATATAGACATAGGCAACTAATCACCGGCTTTCATTAAACTAGTTGACGTACTGGTCCTTGTAAGAACAGATCCAGAAGCAGATGGTTTGATACCTTTTATTTGACCAACATAAAAGTTTTCTTTTTGTACCATCTATGTTGGTCCAATAAAAGGTATAAAAGGTAAACCATCTGCTTCTGGATTTCATTAGTAAATTTAGATCTTAAAATATCAGCAAAGATGCTGGCCCATCAGCTTGAAAGACTGTGGGAGGGGCTCATCAGTCTGGTGCAAGTGGAATTCATGAGGGGCCAGGTATCCACGGACCACCTAGAAAACTGGGTCACCTTTTCTTCATGTCCAAGGAGAGATAGGAACCAGTGACGTTGGTCTTCCTGGACATTGAGAAGGCCTTTGACAAGGTCTCACAGGCTTTCCTGTTCTGGGTGTTGGAAAGGTATCAGTTCCCCGCTCCATACACACACTGGATTACAATACTGTATAAAAATCCCACAGCTAAAATTATGTACAGTGGGATATGCTCTGATGGCTTCAGATTGCACAACGGAATAAGGCAGGGATGTCCCTTGTCCTCCATGTAGACAGTTAACCTCTTCTTGGAACCCTTAATTGAAACTACCAAGAAGCAGGCTGACAGACAGGGTATTTCAGTTGGTGTGAACCAATACGAACTCTCCATTTACGCTGATGACATCTTGCTGCATGTTCAACATCCTGGGACATCCCTGCCATATGCCCGTCAGGTCACTCAGGAATTTGGTGGCATTTCTAATTCAAAACATAATGTCAACAAGACTGAGGTGATGCCCCTGAACAGGCTGGCACATAAGGGTGGGATAGCACACTCGAGCCTCACCTGGAAAGGGGAAACTCTCATGCATTTGGAATCAGGTTGTACAGATCGACCCAGCAGATGAAGGCTCAAAATTTAAACTCATTATTTTGCCAGTTAAAACAAACCCTGGGGACAGGTGGTCCTCACTCACTGTCACCCTATGGGGTAAAATTAACATTATCAAAATGAACCTCCTTCCATGTGTGCTGTACCCCTTAGGAATGCTGAACCAAATGATCCCAATACCAGGTTCACCCGGCTGCATGGAGTTATTTCACACTTTTGCTGGGACGGGAAAAAAAATAGATACAGACTTGCAGCTCAAAATTCTTAACAGTATGCATTTTAACCAACCCCTCCAAACAGTAATAGGGATACTAGACTCCAATTTGTGTTTACATTTTTGGCCTGCAAGTGTTTAGAATTTTTTCATATCCTATAGGAATGTGAAAAGGCTAGACTACTGTGGGAAACTATTTAGAGCAAGATGGACCCATTACTAAGCCAAGATCAGACATTTATCCTGGAGACATGTATACTGGGGGATTATAAAGATTGAAAATATAGGAGCACAAAAATATCACATTGCCCATATATTGGTTTGTGCCAGAAAAATTATACCTTGGCACTGGATGGACAAGGATAACCCCTCATTAATGGAATGGCACAGAGATATCCTAACAACGCTAAGGGCAGAGAAGATGGCTGCGAGCATAAGGGACAGAATGGATGGCTACAGGGAGAAATGGGAGATACCACAGGCCTTACCATTGTTAATTTGAAATAGTTCACTGTAAATATGTACCCAATAGACACTGCAGAACTTTTACACACTCGTAAATAAAGACCTTGATTCAGTCACAGAAAGATGGACATGTATATGCCATTGACAGGCTGATATTTTACTAATTCGATTCCCCATGTTCTGCACTCAGTATTTTCCTCGAGCAGAGTGCATAAGCAATATTGTTTAAAAACACTGGAACATTTTAAAAGGCGGCAGGAAATTTGATGACATCAGTAATACACCACCGAGAGTGAGTTACTACACAGGTACTAATTTACGAGACTCTTTGGTTCAGAGGCTTCTCCCTGTGCAAACAAACCCAAATCAGTGGCTACCCAAACCACCAGCAGGCAACTACAAATGCTGCCACTGTGTGTATTGCAATAGTACTACTAATTCAAACTCATTTGCACACCTTAGAAGTGGCAAACGTTTTCAAATCAAATAGTTCATTAATTGCAGTAGCGAAGGTGTAATTTATGTGTTGTTCTGTCCCTGTGGGATTATGTATGTGGGCCAGACAAAACATGCTTTACATTAAGCACAAAACAGCTATACGGACTGGTAATGATAAATATGCCATGGCTAAGCATTTTATATATACACATTTATTATGAGGGTTTTCAATTATGATTCAACTTTCTCGTGTATTTATAGGTTATGGGATTATCTATATGTTATGGGATTATTTATAAATTATGGCATTATTTATCACGTATATATTAGCTTTCCTTTTGGTGTTTAAAAATAAGGGCTACTGCACCTGTAAGACAGTATTTAAGAGCGCACACTTCTGGCGCTCTCCACTCTGATGAAGACGTTACAGTGACGTTGAAACGTTAGTGGGTCAGGTGCTGTTCAGGTGTGTTCCAGGTTTGCAGGGAACCCATGTCAGACAAAAAAAAAAAAAAGTTGATTTCCTGCCGTCTGATCTGTTACGTTTTTGCTCCATATGTTGGATATATTTTATCCTACTGATATTGCATTACCTGTAACGTGAACTTTTGTGCCTACTTACTTCTGCCGTGTGTTATAATAATAAAGTGAAGTTTGTGACTTTGAAATTTACAAAGGAGTCTTGGCCCGTCTGTGACGCACATTGTTGTGGAGACTGTAAAACTGGGCTACTTTGGAGTGCTGACCTACCTGCTGCATTTACAGCTCTGTGCCTAAACATTTGCATAGCAGTCTATGTAAAACATAATGTCAGGACTGCAGTGAAACTTAAAGAATAGTTTCCTTCATTTCAGTAAGGTCCCAACCCCTGCAAAAAAAAACAAAAAAAAACACAAGTGCCCCACACACACACACACACACACACACACACACACACACACAGTGTCAATTGTCCCACTCCACAGGGCTGTACACAGCAGGTCTGCAGTTACAGCAGCATATCAGCTCCATTTATTTCAATTCTGTCCCCACTGAATACTCGATAGTACAAGGTCACACAGCTTGAGTCACTGATCCCCCTCCAGGACAGGGCCACACACCCTGCCACACAGGGCTGCACATGTCAGGTCTTCAGTGACAGCAGCACAATAGTCCTTTTCACCCTCAGTGAGGACCCTAACACTCCACAGCACAAGGCTACAAAGGACTTCACACCTCACTACACAGAGCCACACAGGACAGCACACCCCACTACAAAGGGCACACATCCTATTGCCAGGGCCACCTGCCTACCAACCCCCAGGGCTGCATTTCCTCCCACCCACCCGACACACACACATCAAAGGGCAGCATGCCCGAGACTTTGAGTGATGTCACACCCAAGATGGTGCTCTGAATTTCCTGCAATGGCTGTTCACATATATCCCCTCGCAGTTTACCATATTTTAGTGACTCAAAACTCACCTGGGCAGTGACAGGATTCCCTCCAACTATAGCCGGCACCAATGGAAGCCCACAATTTTAACTCCGACAGAGAGGATGACAGCGGATTGTGGGTTGGTGGCTCCGACTATGAGGCCTCCCTTGTCTCAGTGGCGTCTTCCCACTCCAACAACTGTAGAGCATCAGCCAAATCCAAAAATAACACTCCCCTGACCGAACGGCTCAGCCACAAAATGGACCTTCTAATAGCTGAACTTCAGGTTTTTAGGAAGGAAGTCAGGAATACTACAACTGCACTACACAAGATGTCTGAAAGCTGAAGGGAAAGGGAAGGGGAGCATGAAATCCAGCTCACAAAGACAGACAAAAGGGTGGACACCACGGAAACAGCAATACTGCAGCTCCATGTTGCAGTACAGCATATTGAAGAGAGGTTGCAGGACTTCGAGCCAAAATCGACAGAACAACCTCTGGCTATATAGGATGCCAGAGGGGGTGGAAGGAAAGAATATGGCCGCTGTTCTACTGACTTTTTTCCATACTGCACTGGACTGGCTGCAATACCGCACTTTGGAAATACAGCAGACTCTGTGATCTTACGGAATAGCGCTTTAGAAATAAAGATTACTTGCTTACTATTACACAAGGCATGACTGTACAGGATCCACTGCCAGGATGTCTGCATTTAATTCAATAATGACTATTCCAGCCGGCCTGGTGGCGCCGAGGGTTGAGGCGCTTGATGCCACACCTCGCGCCATGCTGGTGACCGGGTTAGAGCGAACCCGGGCCACAGAGGCCGGCCGGGAGGAGGAGAGATTGGCGTCCACAGGACTGCTCTCTCTCCTGAGGAGGTTGGGGTAAAGTGTTCGCTCCTGGAGGCGACCTCTAGTGGGAACGGGGGCGCTCAGGATGCTGGCGATGCATGTGGATCTTGTAGGGGCAGAGTTTTAGCTCTCGTTTCCTTGCACGCCGCACTCAGAGGGAACAAGAAAATAGCTGGAAAAAGAACCTCACACCCTTCGGTGAGATGACGGTGGCCCCAGGGACTCTACCTTATTTCCTTTTTCTCATCTCCTTTTCCATGATTTCTCCATGTTTTCTTGGTCAGGAGGTCCTACACTTCAGCGACTGTGGTCTCTACCAGGACCTGTACTTAGGGGACCCTGGTTCACATAAACCACAGGGTTTCCTGCTATCCTTATCCCCCTTAGCCGCAGACTGTTTGCTGGTATAGGGCTCCCACTTGAACCCCTACCTTGGAAGCCCATTTCACCACCTGCTGGACTGGACTGCCCAGTTGGCACTCCTAGTTATTATCCCTTATATGTCCTGTTGGGTGCCCAGTTGGCCCATGGTTAGTGTCCTGCTTTTATCCCAGTTTATCCTGTTTGGCACTTACATTTCAGTATTTTACACTGTACAGTTAATTGGGGGGATCTGGGTATGACCACGAGTCTGGTAATATGCTATGAGAAGTGATGTGTTATGGTATTCACTGAATGGACTCCATAATCCAGTGCAGTGGGTGAAGGCAAGGGCTAGAATTAAGAAAGAGCAGCATGAACTCATATTTACAGGAGACGCATTGGCGCATGGGAAGCACCATAAATTTGAGTTCCAGATGGTCTATAGTTCTGAAATGCCACATGGCAAACGTACGTGTGTGTATGGTGCTATACTCATCCCACATGACACAGGGTTCCGGAGACAGCTGTAATTAAGGTTCCGGAGAGGCAGTTGGTAATTGTCCAGGGGCAGTTTTATCAGGTCACAGTCACCCCAGCAAATCTGTACATCTCACAGGGATTTAATTCTGGTATAGTCAGAAACTCCTAGATTTTATTTTAATTAACACAGTGGGGGTCTTGCTCCTCACAGGGTACTTTACTATATTGCACTCCATGGCTTGTGGCACCTCTAACCTGAGCCCTGCCCTGTCAACCAGAAGCTCATAAAACTTGTACCAACCTCACTGGGATGCACAGGTGGATGGATATTTGGTCGGCCCTGCACCCACAGACTAGCCAGTACTCCCAATTCTGTGGTGTATCCCACCTATAGTCGAATTGACTATAGTTATATACAACAGAAGCATATGCATTATGCGTGAGATTGAAGATGGAAGAAATCATCTTATCAGATTATGCTCCACTTCTGCTGCATCTCCGCTTACAGAATTAATACACCTGCATTCACTGGCACTTAAATGTGTTCTTGGACAAATTAAAAACCTTTTTGGCTGAACAAATTCAGGAGATACTAGAGCTCGACAGGGGCACCGAAGATGTTCTTTGGGAAGTCTGTAAAACGGCTGGTATCGCTGAAGCTTTTCATGTTTTTTATGTCTCTCTTTATTCCTCAGAGCGTCCTCACAGACCCGAGCAGACTGAGGCATTCTTGCAGCCTCATTCCTTACCATGGTTGACCCCTGAGCAGTGTAAGGCCTTACTTACCATGTCTCTGATAAGGATCTGGTACTAGTCCTCTGAAATATGAACACCCAGAAGGCCCCAGGTTCAGACGGGTTCTTTATGGAATTTTACAAGTCCCAGAAAGCCCTACTCCTCCCTCAATTAAGGAGAGTATGCAATTAAGTACTGTTGGGTGATGACAATCCTAAAACATGGCAATACATGACCATTTCGGTAATCCCAAAGCCGGGAAACGATCCTACAGAGTACCATGCATACATGCCGACATCGGTCTTAAAACACCGATTATAAATTATTTATGGCTCTGCTAGCACGCAGACTGGACATTCTATTGCCTAAACTGATGCACCCAAATCAAATGGGGTTCACTTACGCCTGCCAGACCAGCGACAACACTTGTCGCACATTCCACATTCTCCGTCAGAAGGTTCAGAAGAGAGCTACTCCCTTCCTTTTAGTTAGCTTGGACACCAAGAAGGCCTTTGATAGGGTCTCTTGGCCCTATTTAGTTGCAGCTGTACAGAAAATGGCCTGCTTGGAGGACTTTATTACCCTGCTGCAACTTATCTACTCCACCCCCAGGCCTTTATCAAGGTGAATGGCCATGTCTCACAGAGCTTCTCCTTGGGCTGGGGTACCCAACAGTGTTGTCCCTTGTCTCCCCTTCTATTTGCCCTGTCCATTGAAATCTTTGTCCCAGGCCATCAGGGAAAGCTCCACAGTCTAGGGGATACCAACGGGAAAGCACAGAACACTGTGTCACTTTATATGCAGATGATGCGCTCCCCCTATTTGACTAATCCAGGTACCTCCCTCAGAGAAACTGTTGCCATCCTAGAGAGGTTCAGGGTGATCTCTGCCTACAAACTGAATACCACAGAAAAACCTGAGCTGCTGCCAATTAATTGGCAAGTGTCAGTAAGGTTACAGGTTTGGTTCCTTTTTAGTGGGGACTGCAAGGGATTAAGTACTGGGCATCAAACTCCCACTGCTCTTAAATAGACTTTATGATGTCAATGTTGCCCCCATAGCTTTGCAATTAACAGCCGACCTGAAACAATGGCATACTTTGCCCCCTAGTCTCATACATAGAGTAGACATAGTCCTTTCCACGTCTCTATATTTTCAAAACATGCCCGTCCCTATCCCTGTGCAAACCTGGCAACAATGGCAGACTGCAATTTCCAGGTTTATTTGGAACTGCAGCAGACCATGAGTTAGGCTTCGTATATTGATGCTCTCTAAAGTTCAGGGAGGTTTAGCCCTACCAGACCTACACTCATACTTCCAGACAACCCAGTTGTGCACTGCAACACTCTGGCATCATGACACTGTTGACCCACACAGGTTGCAAACTGAAGGTACTTTATTACCCTTCTGGGACATAACCCAGAATCTGTTTGGCTCCAGAACACTGGCTCACCCGTAGCTGCCATGGAACACCTGAATCGCATTGTTCCATACTACCTGGTGTACCTTGATTGAGGAACTGAGTATGGTCTCCCACCTAGTTTGGCTTTGCCTTATAGCTTAACTCCCAGGCTTCCAATCAACAAGCATCAATCCACATTCCATCACTGGAGATGCCAGGGCTTAATATCTCTTGCAGTTCTGCGCAGGCCCTATGACGGAGTCTTTTTTAGCACCATAAACATGTTATGAGCTTGATCTTAAGACTTTGTCAGATACCTCCAGGTGAGACACTACCTGGAGTCCCAGCTGGCTGAGGTCAGCAATCGGGAAAATTCCCTTTCCCTGACCGCGGCTGTCCTATTCCATGTTCAATCTCAAACTACTAGGCATCTGATCTCTTTCCTCTACCAGGCAATACAAGGGATCCCAGCAGTACAATACCTCTTATGTTGCAGATAAATGGGCAGCGGAAATTGGAAGGGAACAGCAACAGCAAACGTGGGAATTGGGGTGTTCTGAGTAGGGGAACAGCAACAGAAAACGTGGGAATGGGGGTGTTTTGAAGTGGGGGAACAGCAAACGTGGGAATGGGGGTGTTCTGAAGTGGGCTGTACTACCTGATCACACATTTGGCGTGAACATGTCTAGAAGCATATAGTTGGCTATTTCTGGACTCTAGTGATCACAACCAGATACGGTCAGGGGAAAATGGCTGCTAGATGGAGAGTGGAGAGACTGGAGAGGGGACGGTTATGTGTATAATGTGGGCATGTCCCAAGCTACCAGACATTGTAAGGGATCTGGAGCAGGAGATCAGGGGCATCTTTACCCATGACTTCTCACTGACCCCTGAAGTATACTTACTCTCTCAGCAGGGCACTGAATAGCTGGTATAGCATAGCAAAACAGGGGTAATGCTACACAGTACACAACATTAATAAAACAATATCATTCTTAAACATTTCGCTAATCTATCTGTGCCAAGTGCTATGCAATTTCACAACTGATTAGCACTTTCACACGTTAAAGTGTTAATCAGTTTTTTCAGCTTATTTAAACCCCTGATCAGTATTCTAAGATTTAGGCATCCTTTTGATAGCTACTAAGTTATACATGGCCAGAAACTGGTTAACAGATCAGGCCAGGTCCTAGGGATGATCCAGTGGTGCGAGACTGTCATTTACCTTTAAAAGATGGAGAGAATTACTTTCAGTTTGAATAAGTTTGAAATCTGTACAACCTGCTGAAATATCCAGGTATTATATACGATACAACATGATCCTAACTGTGTCCCCTAGAGAAACTTTGGGCAAGGAGAGTAGATATTAGTTTGGGGGGGGGGGGGATGACTACCAATTAGGGATATGGGCAGGTTGTCTGGGGCCCGGGAGAAGAAGTTTATTTGCTTGAAACAAATACTGTACTTGTATCTCTTGTGTATACGTGGTGCCTTTGTTTTTGGAAAAATTAAACATTTATTTACTGAAAAAAAAAAAGTCAGCATGTCCCACAACACTGGGTCACATGATGCCTCCATTTGTTCAGGACTGTACCAGACCACACACGGCCATAACCACCCCATCCCTCCCACACACACATGGCCAGATACCCACCCCCCCAACATGCACACACATACATGCATGCACACAACAACACACTGAGTACAGGGTTGCACGCTCCATCACATAAGAACACATGACCATGCTCTGGCACAGAGGGCCATGCTCCACCACCAAACAAGGCCACATAAAGCCATCTCCAGAAGGCAACAGCATGGCAATAGCTCTCTTCACTGCAATACAGGCAACCCTAAAACTAATAGTTTACATCAGTTTTGAGGGGTGTTTAGTTTTGGAAGACAATCCCCCAAAAAGGCAGAGCCTGTTTGCTCCAGTAAAGTAATTCTGAACAGCCAGACCCTTGAATTTTGCTTGAGACTGTTGATGATAATAGCAGAGGGTCTGAAAATGCACCATATTTTTTTTACTCCAACTTTTTAAAACTGACTTTATCCAGCTTGTTATTTCAATGAACAGATAATCTATCTTGCTAGAACAGGATGCTAAACATTTGTGTGGGATCCTTTAAAGTCTGCAGGTGGGGGCTCCCAGAATTGTAAAAAAAAAAAAAATTCTACAAGCCGCTCCGAACATTGAACAAGCCATTTCTCCCTACCCCCTCACCTTATATTCCATGCCCCCTACTGTCTCCAGAAACACAGAAAATCACAAGTTGTCCCTGGAGAGGGAAAAATCCATAACGCTACATCTACAGACGACTGCTTACAACCAGAAATCAGACACCCCTACTTCCTGTATGCACGGGCTGCCACTCTCTGGTTTACTTGAGCAAAATCCTCCATCACTGAGCAGCACAGCTCTCGACCAATGCACAAACAGATCCCATTTCCTGCCATGTCATGCCACCACTGAGGTACAATCTGGCTGGTCATTCCGTTTATTCAGTGCCTCTGTTCAACTGGCACTGAAACTGCGGAGCCAGAATCAGGGTATGAAATTTGTAACAAAAAAATAAATAAAATACACAGTATGTGCCCACTTGAGCACATTAGTAGTAAAACAACATACCCACTAAATTGCTGCCATGGTTTTGTTGCATAATTTAATAAGAAAAGAGCAGCACACAGTATTTTTTTAAAGCAGAAGAACCTGCCCCTAATCAAATTAGCTCTTAAAAGAGCTTTTGTATTAGATTTCAGCTAGCCAGACATGTGATTTCTCTGCTACAGCCTATTAGTCAGGAAGCACACTATTTTAGCTAGACTATAGATTACTCTGCTGCAACTTGTAGTTCTATAATCTATCAACACAAGCACACAGTATGTTTTTTAGCTGAAGAACCTGTACTGTGTATTCAAATTAGCTATCTGAAGAACATTTGTTGCTTTTCCTCGCTCCCTTAGTTAGTTCCCTACAACGAGGGTTGGTAGCTCAGCGCCTATGTGTCTACTCACGCTTGTTCCCTCCCACTCAGCAGATTTTTTTTGGGGGGGGGACAACAAAAAATTTCTTAAAAGACCGTTTGAGTTTCTAAGCAAAAAATAGCTTTCTAAACACTCCATTTTGAAGCAATGATTTAGCATACTCTATGAGTGTGTCACAACAAGCCTCTCAAAGTATTCAAGGCGAAGTTGAAAAGGACACGCCATTTGTCTGTCTGTCTAACCGCAATCTGACACCTGTTTTTTCCTTCTCTCTCTCACAGGTTGTAGGCGATGTCCATTGGGTGCCTGCCACACTGCCAAGTCAGAGGAGGAGATCCAACTGTCACTCACACTTACACAGGTGCTTGTCTCTGTGCCTCTCTCTCTTGTCAGCTAATCACTGAAATTGAGGTCTTGTGTTCGAAGTGCTCAGTGCTACCATGCAAGTGCTCCTCCAGTTAGCCCCCCTACACAATGACATGCTGATCAAGGAAATGGGGGGAAAAATGGGGGACGCACAAATCCTTAAGTTGAAAATAGAAGGGTTCATCGGTGAAAGGTGGGGTTTAAACTTGTGAAGGGGAGGGACGGGAGAAAAGGCTGACGAGGGGGTCCGATAAAGAAGGGACTCTGTCTCCACCACCCCTGGGGAGCTGGAGGAATGCAGGAAAAGGCCGACTTGGTAAAGTGCAGACCAGGGGAAAACGGATTCCCCATGGGAACACGAGCAGGGGAAATGGAAGTATAGGGAAAGGGTGGAAGGCAGTCCTGCTAAATGCCAGGAGCTTGGGCAATAAAATGCCTGAGCTCCAGGCAAAGCTAACAGAGAGCGGTGGATGTGGTAGTGGTCACTGAGACCTGGGCCACCGCAGGACATGACTGGGACCTGAACCTGGAGGTTACACTATGTTCAGAAAAGACAGGGGGATGAAAGGGAGGAGGAGTAGCAATAATCGCCAAAACTGCATTGGCATAGGGGAGTAGAGGAGGCGGAGGGAACCATGGAGGCAGTTTGGGTCACCTTGATAACGGGGGGGGGGGGCGAGAGAGTTAAAATAGGAGTGGTGTATAAACCCCCTGCACTGGCGGAGGAGCTGGAGGAGAGTCTGATGGCAGATGTTAGGAGACACTGCAGATTGGGCAGGGGAAGTGTGGTGGTGTTGGGGGACGTAAACATGCCAGGAACAGACTGGGAGGCTATGACATCCTCGGTGGCCAGGGAACAGAGGTTGTTGGATGTCTTTCAGGACGTGTTCCTAACTCAGCAGGTGGGGGAACCGACCAGAGAGACATGGGTACTGGATGTGGTCCTGGCAGACAGTGACCAGATTGGGGGCCTGGAGGTAAGGGACCCGTTGGCGGGGAGCAACCATGCCATGGTCTGGTTCTGCCTGGACCTAGGGGGGTAGAAGGCTGCACAGAGATGGAGATAACTGACTTTGGTGGGGTGGATTTTAAAGAAATAGGAAGGATCCTTAAGGTGCATTTGGATGTGATTGGGCCAGACACAGACGCTGACAGTAGGTGGGAAATCATAGGAGAGGGGTGCAGGATGCTACCAGCACCTGTGCAAGAGTAAGACAAAATTGTGGTCGGGCCCGAAAACCCTGCTGGTGGACCAGGGAGGTCCAGGAGGTGTGAGGGGAAAGAAGGCAGCCTATAGGCAATTCAAGTGCTCAAGGAGTGAAAGGGATCAAGGGAAGTATGAGCTGATGGCTAGAAGGGCCACTAGGGTGGTGAGGGCGGCTAAGGCAAGGAAGGAGAAGAACCTGGCCAGGGAAATTAGGAGAGGAACAAGGGTTCTTTAGATACACTGGGAAAAATGAAGGGTGAAGGGCAGATTGGCAGGATTAAAACAGGGAGATGGGCACAAGACCCGGGGAGCAGGCTGACGACTAAATGAGTACTTCACCTCAGTTTTCACCAAGGAAAATGGGGCTGCATCATACATGGGAGGAGACAGTGATACTGAGGAGGGGGCTTACCAATCGGTGAGTCTGGGAGAAGGGGAGGCATCACTGGCAGGAGGGGAAGGCTAAGCAGGGGGATGTAAAGAAAAGTAGCAGAGGTGGGAATCACAGCAGAGAGAGTGAGGGAATCCCTCAGGTGCCTTAAGACGGAGAAAGCACCGGAGCCGGATACATTACATCCCAGAGTGCTGAAGGAACTGGCAGATGTCCTGGCGAAACCCCTGGCGGATCTTTTCACCATCTCTCTGAGAACAGGGTGGGTGCCCCAGGACTGGAAGGTGGTGCATATAGTGCCTATCCACAAGGGGGGGGCCAAGGGAGGTGGCAGGAAACTACAGGCCCGTCAGCCTGACATCAGTGGTGGGCAAGGTGATGGAGGGCACTGTCAAAGAGAGGCTGGGGGGGACCTGGAAAAGTCAGAGTGCCTGGACGATAGACAGCATGGATTTGTCCCGGGGAAATCATGTCAGACAAACCTTGTGAAGTTCTACGACTGGGTGACGAGTGCCTTTGATGTGGGTAGACCAGTGGACATCCTCTTTCTAGATTTCAGCAAGGCATTTGACTCTGTTCCTCACGGGGGCCTGTTGGATAAGCTGGGAGAAATGGGGGTGGGGAACCAGATGATCAGATGGATAGACAATTGGCTCCAGGACCGGACCCAGAGGGTCGTAGTTGGCGGGATAGTCTCATCCCCAAGGAGGGTCATTAGTGGCGTCTCGCAGGGATCAGTCCTTGGGTCCCTCCTGTTCAACGCCTACGTCTCTGACATAAGGACAGGTATCAGGAGTGAGATGAGTCTCTTTGCGGATGACTCACAACTGGGGGTGGTGGTGGATGGGGAGGAGGGGAGGGTGGCCCTGCAGTGGGACCTGGAAAGATGGTCTAGAAAGTGGAAGCTGAGGTTCAGTGCAGGGAATGCAAGGTACTGCACCTGGGGGCCAGAAACCCGGGCCAAGTGTACACCCGGATGGGAGGGAATGCTACAAGTCTCGATTGCTGAGAGGGACCTGGGGTGGTGGTGGATGTCAAGATGAACAACTTGGAGACTTGCAGGAGAGCAGCGGCCAAGGCCAACAGAATGCTGGGATGCATCGCTAGGGGGATCACCTCCAGAAGAAGGGAGTGATACTCCCTCTGTATAACTGCTTGGTGAGGCCGCACCTCGAGTACTTTATGCAGTTTTGGAGGCCACACTTAAAGAGGGACATAGAACTCCTGGAGATGGTCCAGTGGAGGGCAACCAAAATGATTTGGGGCTTGGGGGACAGAACCTATGGGGAGAGGCTAAATATGTACACATTGGAAGAGAGAAGGGACAGGGGGGACATGACAGAAGTCTTCAGGTACATGAAGGGGATAAATAGGGGAGGAGCAGTCTGATTGCTTGAAGGAAGGGGTGCAACTAGAGGGCATGGGTGGAAGCTGGAGGGAGATTCAGGAGAAAGGAGGAGGTGCTACTTCACTGAGAGGGTGGTGGAGCCATGGAATCGCTGCCCAGAGCTGATGGAGGCAGAGAGGTGGAGGGGTTCAAGAGGGGTGGGACAGGTACAGGGGAAGGGTTCTGGAAGCAAAATCCAGTGCAGCAAGAATATCCGGAACTGGGAAGGGAGAAGCCAGAGAGGGCAAGGGGGGCAGCAAGGTCAGCTCCCAGGGTGGGGGCTGACCAAACCAGCAGACATGAAAGACCGTTAGGCCTATTCTGCTGGCATTTTATTACGTTTGTAAACACCTTAGGTGCCCAACAGGGCAGGCACTAGGGAGCTGTAGGTGTCCTGAGACAAAAGTGCCTGCCTTGTTGAACCTATGGTATAGGAATTTCACACCATGGCTGGAATCGGTGTTTAGCACCCATATCTACTGTAGCAGAGCCTGGAAACCAAAACACTGGAAAAGACACAGCTAGTGCTTTCAGACAGTAACTTTTTAAATGATTTAAAACAGCTACCCAAAACTTCCACTTTCTGTTGCTGGCAGCCACCATCTCATGAGCAGCAGTGAGATTCCTGAGCTCACTGTATGCTAATAATAGATCCAGAAGCAAATGATTTGATACCTTTTAATGGACCAACATAGATGTAACAACAAGAACAAAGTGCTCTAGCTTTTGGACCAACCAGTCCTTCTTCAGAAGCTCATGGCAGTTGTTTAGAAAATACAATACTTATAACAGCTAGATAATGCAGAGAAAAACAGAAAAAAATCCCCATTGGTTTAAAATACTCATTTGAAAAAAAAAAAAAAAAAACAGAAGATGATGTCAGAGAAGTTAAACAGTACAATACTGCCCTCAGTCCGAATGAACCTTGGGTTAAGATGCCTTGGTGCAACAAACATAAAGAATCTACTGCACATAAATTTAATTGACATAAGATAACACTGCTGAAGCAGATAACTCCCAAATCAAGCCATGAGTGTCAAAGTCAGTATAAGGATGTGATTACTGAAAGCAACCCCACCCAGCTTAAAGACAAACTAAAGATAGTTATAGGGCTCATGAAATTACAATGTATGCATTAAAGACAAGAATTACCAGTAAAGTTGTCTAAAAAACATCAGTGCACACTGTGTGATGTGTAAAACCTAGCTAGACATGTCACCCAGCTGTATTCTCAAGCTAAATAAAAGGCCCAAGAAATTACAAAAACCTCAGGACTATATAAATGATAATATAAATTGATAATATTAGTGTTAAACAAAAAACTCTAATAGAGGAACCTCAAAGAATTCAGACCATGCATCCTAATATGTACTGATGTCAATATATACTGAGAATGTAGCAACTACATGTACCACAAGTGTCTAGGGAATCTGAAAAAGAGATAAAAAAGTAATTTATCTCCTCCTGTTCATACAAACAATACAACCTAACCCACCTCACATCACAATAATGTGGGTGGGGGAGATACATAGCTTAAACAGATGTTTCTCTCTCTCTCTCTCCCTCCTTTCTCTCTCTCTCTCTCTCTCCCCCCCACACACACACACACACACACACACACACACACTCAATCTCTCTCCTAGTGAACCTATATTAACTTCAGTCACTGTAATTGTTCCCCAAAGGAATACAACTTGTAATGAAATTCTGAGTAAATTACTACAATATTAGCCTAATGTAAAAAGATATGCAGGACCCCCAAGCAAATGAGATCACACATCCCAATATGTACAGAGTTACAAAATTATATATAACAGTATGAATGTCTTACTCCTGTATGTACACACTGGGCTGGGTAAACTGAATATGGTGCAATGGAATCAATCCCCCACAGGCAAAGATAAAAAGTAAGGAGAAATTTGTTGTGTGTGAAATGAAAATAGTAACACATTATACCTCCATATAGCTAAATAGAGACTTACCTCAATGTGACAGCAAGCCCACATCTATTATATCACATACCTCAGGCATACCCACACATACATACACACACGCATCCACATCTCACATGCTGAAGTCCTATAATATGTCAGCTTGAAGAAGAAAAGGTCTGTGGATGTTAATTTCTGTAGTGTCCCATAAAGCCAATATCCAAGTTCATCCCATCTGCTACCATATTGAGATGTAAAATAAGTTTAATCTCAAAAGCTCGTCTCTGTTGTGTGTTTTTGAGATTTCCTTTTAAGACCATTACTGACATATCTGAGACTGAGTGGTCAGGCTGGGAGAAGTGATGCCCACTGGTTTTCAGTCTTCCTTGCTGTAATAGTATGCCTGTGTGAGTTCATCCTAGTGCGGAGCTGTTGGCGTGTCTCTCCTACATAACCTGTTTGTGGACATCTCTTGCACTGAATGAAATAAACAACATATCGTGACATGCATGTATAACTCCCATGCACCTGGAATTGTCTGTTTTGTGATGTAACCACACAGTGTGAGGTAGAAATTAGCCCACAAGTCTTGCAGGGGCGTTGATTGCAGGGTCGTGTGCCATTGTGTGACATGGTATTCTGTTCGGTGAAGGTTGCTCCTAATAATTGGCTGGATAAATTTGGCGGTTGTTTAAAAGATAGTAGTGGGAGTTCCTTAAAAATACAATTAAGGGTGTCATCCTCACTAAATATTGGGTGGAGATCTTTAATAATCTTACGCATGAGCGTTCAAGGTCTGGATGATATGTGACTACCAAGGGTATTCTTTCTGTAGCTGTCTTTTCTTTATATTGAAGTAGTTGTTGTCTTGGTACTTGCGTTGCCCGTTCTGTTATCCTGTCAATTTCCCTGGAAGAGTGTCCCTGCTCCATAAAGGTGTTTTTCAACATAGCCAAATGTGTATCTCTGTCATCCCTCATTTTGAACAAATCGTTGACAACGAAGTGCTTGACTGTATATGACAGATTTTTTGTATGATTAGGGTGGTTACTTTTCCTGTGCAGGTATCTCTGTCTGTCTGTTGGCTTCCTGTAAATACATGTATGTAAGGTTCCATCCTTAATGATGACTGTGGTGTCCAGAAAGTTAACCTTGGTGGTAGAGTACTCCAAGGTAAGCTTTATAGTAGGGTGGAGATTGTTAAGTTTGTGATGAAAATCTTTGAGTGCATCTGTGCCTTCCGTCCAGATGATAAACAAATCATCAATGTAACGAAAATAAGCCAGTGGTTTGTTTTTTATGCTAATAAGTCTGTTTCACCTCTGCCATTGGTTGCCAGGACATATTAGCATAAAGTGAGCTCTGGAAGCTCTCTGCTGCTCATGATGAGATGGCGGCTGCCAGCAACAGAAAGTGAAAGTTGAAGGCTACTGTTTAAATCATTAAAAAAGCAATTAGAGGTAATTTAGAAAAAAAATGTACTGTCTGAAAACACTAATCAGGCATTTTTGTAGCACATGGGTAAAGCTGTGCCTTTTCCAGTGTCTCCCTTTTCAAAAAAAAAAAAAAAATTCCACTTCCACATAAAAGCAGACCATCATGCTACCATGCTGGTGACCTGGGACCGGACCGCTGGCAATCGGGCCACTAGCCAGAAAGAGAGAAGCTGCTGGCAACAGGCCCCTGCCTTGGTAGAGGCACTGCCATGTTCTTTCCCCACGGGCCCAGTGCTTGCTCTCCTGCTGGGGGTGTGCACAACCAGTAAGACAATTCCAAGGCCTGTGCATGGTACCAGAGGTGGTGAGAGGGAATTGGAGTCAGAGCCCAACCTAGGTGAAAAACCGTGGTCTGGCATGATGGTGCTGGGAACACCACCATCAGAACCCATGCCTCCAGCCGCTTTATGCCAGATTATCAACCAGAAGGGAAAGAGGTGGTGCCTCCTTGACAGCCCACTATAGGTGTAAATCTGTTTAGGGAAATCACACAGAGGGCCAGCAGCCCCGGGTTCAGGAATGGACCCGAGGACTTGGAAGGAGCCAGCCGGGGGAGATGAGATTGAGCATCCATGGACTGCTTTCCTCCTCTGGTAGGGGAAGGGGGGGTTAGCGACCGGTGCTTGACCGACCTCTGGCTGAGGAAAGGGGGAGTAGCAACTAAAGCTGAGCTGTTAGGGAGGCGTGCTGGAAGTCAGCACTTTGGCGCCTTACGTTATTTCATGCCACACCTCCCACGGACACCAAGCAAGAAAAATGCTGGCCCCGCTGATGACGCCCCATTTTCTGATCCTGCAGTACCTGCCACAACACTGGGTAAGCGACCCAGTTTAGTCCTTTGTCGGGAATAGCTCGACCCTGCAGCCCTGCCCTAGGGGTAAGCCAGGGAGGAACACTGTCAGTAGCCAGCCTGCCAGAATCCTTGATGTCAGTCTCCGTCGGAGGCATGCCTACTTGGTAGCCCCATTGGGGGCGCAAGCCAGGGAGGATCACCAGGTCGAATTAAGTCCCGGGGATGGGGGAGACTTGGGAAGCCGGGGGCTGAGCTACAAGGGGCAGAGGCACCAACAAGAATAAAACACACACGCACACATATAGGGTGTCAGCCCAAAGAGGATAAAAATCTCTATGGAAAAAGAACAGTACTTTCTACATTGGGAGGGAGACCCCATGATGCTTAATAGCTCCACTGTTCATGCTTCTCTTGAAGTGCCTATAACACTAGATATTTCACCATTCACTGTTGGCATTAGTATAAATATATAAAACATCTGACAATGTTCAACAGCCCCTAAGTATTGGGATTTAAAGTGGCCACAAAATACTGTATTTTGCCTGCAAGACTGATATCCTCTTTTGAATAATGATGCCACTTTCTAGGGTCTCTATAACTTGGCTGTACTGCTGGCCTGTTGGTGCTGAGGGATCCGCCTTACCTCACGCCACATCGATGACCCGGGTTCAGGAGTGAACCCAGGCCGCCAGAGTTCAGATGGGGAAGAGAGGATTGAGTGTTCATAGGACTGCTATCCTCTCCTGGGGAGGGTGGGCTGTGGCCTCCACTGTGCTAGCGGCCCCCAGTGGAGACTGGGTGCACCACAGCCAGTGGGAATCTAGGGAGGACAGGATTAAGCGTCCGGCAGATGTCCTGCAGGCGGGTGCAAGTGTGTGCCGCGCGGGCTGAATGTCACTGCACCTCTGGGGCGGGGAGACCGAAACAAGGAAAATCCTGGCACCTGGGAAGGCAATGATGGGCCCAGCCTTCGGCCCCCCCCATGCCCACTGCCGTACCCTGCTCAGCAGGCCTCTCAATTTCCTCCTCCTTGCTCCACCTGTTGTCTGGATTCTGAGAAAGAGCATCAGACAAGGAGGTGGTGGCCCCTCATCAGGGGGTAACAAAGCCAGGGGGCTGGGAGAAGAAGAATCAGCATTTATATAGCACTTTTCATACACAGTATCCCAAAGCACTTTACAAGCAATGCTAGACTAGTAGTGAAGTGACTGAATGTGTGGTGGCGGCCATAATCGCACATCATCACCCACACACAGCCTGGATAATTGCATGAACCGGTTTATGGGAAGGGGAATGTTGGCCAGGACACTGGGAATGTTCCCTGCTCTTTGCGAAGAGTGCCCTGGGTTCTTTTACTTCGCTTGGACACCCACCAGGACAACACCAGGATGGGCAGAAGGGACCTCAGTTTAACGTCTCATCCGAAGGATGGCACACCCCAGAAGTACAGCATCCCCCAATACTGCACTCGGATGCCAGCGATTTTTAGGTGCAAGTCCAATCCTGGTGTGGGGCGAGAACCCACGACCTTCTGGTCCAGAGGCAGATGTGCTACCAACTGAGCCACGCTGACACGGGAGCATAGGAGGGGGGCTCCAGAGGAGAGGACAAATGTGAGAGGGTCCCAGACTTTGGACCACTTTTCTAATTTCTCCAAATTCCTCTTTAATTCCCTTACCCTCTTTTCACTGTCCACCCTGCCACAGAGTTTTGTGCCACCTACAAGAGACACATCCTTCTCAGGATAACAAAGCCAATGTCACTGGTGCCAAGACTAACCTCAGTGGCATACTGCTTGTGACCTCCCAGTCCGCTGATTTAAAGGGGAACATTCAGCACTGGAAGCCCCATACCCAAGTTTAGAGCTGCTCCTAATTTGCACTGTGTGTGCAAAAAAAAAAATATATATATATAGATTTTTTACTTGCTGTTTATTGAAGTATAGTAGAGTGCATCAGGCAGAATCTGCAGACTTGCAAGATGACATTTTCTGTAACCACTAATCCCACAATCCCCTGCAGATTACATCAGAGGACGGTTGCAGCAGTGGGAAATTCCAGGCCCGTTGCCAGGTAGGGTTCATCTGGTTCGAATGAACCTCGTTTTGAACCTCCTTTTTTTAATTAATATTTGTTGGCCCTTTTCCAGTAATTACTGTCCCTTTAAACATTATGGGACTCTGTTGCTTCAAGAGTCCATTGGTCGCGTGGGCAAGCGCCTTGGCTTCCAACACGCATACCCATCCCTCTGAGCTACAAATGCTGACTGCCCTGTGAGAAGCCCACCCCCCCCAGATTTTGCACTGCCACCCAATCAGTTCCCTAATAGCCCAGCTGCTCAGAGTGCCGTGCCATCGCCACCTGTCCTGGTCCCATCCCCATTATCCAATGCTCCAATCGGTGACACATCAGGATGTGATGCGAAGTGCATCACAAGATGGCTCAGCCCAGAATTCACACTGCAGCACAGACTGCGAGCAAGGATAGAGCATGGCAGTTGCGACATGACGAAAAAGGCCCAGAAAAGGCAGTCTCAGCAGCGGCTGTGGCTAATAAATGAATATTTTAGAACGGCAGATAAATGCAACCTGCGGCGTTGGGCTGATCAAATTTTTGTCTGGGGATATCCTCGAAAAGTATAAAAAAAAAATTAAAAAAAAAGGTCAAAAGACGGACTCAATGGGATGTGGGCTGACCAGTACTGAGGGGAGGGAGGAGAAGGAGTCTGGCAGCTGTGAAAATGAAAATAAAAATAAACAAATAAATTATTAGCTGAGTGACTGAGAGCCCTCTCAAGTCCTCGATTTGGAGTCAGAGAAAGAGCTCAGAGTCATCTTTTATTCAGGAGTTCATCTCTTACACGAATAATAATTTTCTAGTAATCTGTACTTTCAACTGCCTCCTATCAACCGTCGGAGACTAAAATTGTGACCTCTGGGCAATCAGCATGTCCAACCGCCCCCAAAAAAAAAAAAAAAAAAAAAAACACAATATGCAGATTTTTCTACATCTGATCAGTATTGCTTTTGTGTAACAGATCATTTTTGCCTATGAAAAAATCTGGGTTATTGAACTCTGTGTGCCTGCTACTTGTTTTAATTTTCATATTGGTTGTGAGATTAAAATTAACATGAAGATCATATGGCTTCTTAATAAGAATATTGCATTATCGTAAAAGAAATGTGCACCAGCTGTACTGAAACATTTTAGTTGTCATTTTGTTGATACCATGGGGCCACCTTGATGAAAACGGGCTGCCTGTATGACCACTAAAATCTTCATTAAATTATTACAGCTGGTAACTTACTAAATACCACCTTAAAATTAGTCACAAAATGAACCACGGAGTATATAGTAACTCAGGGCTTCTGAAGGCCTAGCAGCTCCAAGACCCCTAATTATCTGGCTGGTTGCAGGGTGAATACATACTTGTATACTGTACGTGAGGTTAGCAAAAGGCCATTCATGGCCTAGCCCATGTCAAGCCAGCAGGTGACAGCTGCAGTCAACATATGTATCACCTTTACTACAATGCCAGCATTTTGCTAACCTCACGTACAGAATACAAGTACGTATTCACCCTGCAGCCAGACACATCATAATTGTAGAGCAAGGGGGTGGAGGACACTTCAGATAGGAGTTATTTAGCCAGAAAATGTACCACAGAGCATCTAGAACCCCTAGGCTTCTGAGGGTCGCCAACTTTAAAAAAAAGTTACACTACAAAAAAAGAACACCCCTTGTAAAACTCCTGGTGAGGGCCTAGCAGCACCCAGACACCTATCATCAGGCTGGCTAAGGAGGAAGAATACATACTTCTGTATGTGAGGTTAGCAAAATGCTGACATTCATGGCATGGCTTATATCAAGCCAGCAGGTAATGGCTGCAAACTGTATCACCTATACTACAGTGTCAGCCTTTTGCTAACCTCACATACAGAATACAAGTATGTAGTCACCCTGCAGCTAGACACATTATAATTTTAGAGCAAGGGGGTGGAGGAGAGCTAAAATGTGTTACTTAGCTTCAGAATAAGCCGGAAAATGCACCACAGAGCACCTAGAACACCTGGTGGCCCCCAGATTGCTGGCTTTTTTTTTTTTTTTAAAGTCACAAACCCTAAAAAGCTCCCCGTATTTCATGGCAATGGGTCTGCATTCAATAGCCTGCACTGCATGCAAGAGTTTTTATAAGCTCTTATCTTTTGCTTTCTGGTCCAGCTGCTTCCCTGGGCTAAGCACTGTCACAGAGGACTGTACATATTTGTTTATTTTTATAATATACTTTTTTTATTGAATTTTTATTAGTCAATTTTCAAAAACATTAATAACTGAAGAACAATAATGTACAATGTGTTCAGGCTTCAGTTCTGTAAATAACTGGTCATGTGGTAAAATACTGTTTTCTATTTCTGTGACAGTGTTTCCTTACATTGAAAACAAATTTTTAGCAGTTTATGTACATTCAAAATAAAGATCCGTGATTAAAACCTTGTAATATTGTCTTATTTTGGTTTTTCTCTTTAGTTCTTGCACGTTACAGCGCTGACTGATTATGCACTGTTCAGTTTCTATCTGTAAAAAATGTTAGATAGAGCTCAGGCATCAATATTGATAAGATCAAACTGGGTTCACTATGATTTGATAAATGGTACCCAGTTCCTGTAGGAATATTAATAGGATAGAAAGAGGGGGGAGTGCAAGGTGAGGTAAGGAAGTAGAGTCCAGAATTTATTTAAGAGTAGGATCAGAGATGAAGATGGAGAGTTGATAGAAGATCTGAGGGAGGGTGGAAGGAAAGAAATGTAGGAGGGTGGGGGGTCTCCTCCTCTTTCTCTAAAATAGTCCCGTTTTCCTAGTTTTTCCCTCAAGGCGCAAAATCAGAGTAGCGGTTCAATTGATAAATTACCCACGATCGCCACTGGGTGTCAAAGGTTTCAGTAAGGGAGGTCATTCTCACTGCCAGGCATTCCATGCTATACATTTCATAAGTCAAAGCCCTCCAAGTGTCTTTGGTAGGGATGTTCGTTGTATACCAGAGTTTAGTAAGTGTTTTCTTTGCTGCCAGTATAAGTAAGGTTCTCTGTTTATATATTGCTTTGGGGGTTTTAACCCCCTTAGCAGGCGTTGCGGTGAGGATGTAGGTTGGGGTCAGAAGTTCTGGGATTTCATAAATGTCCTTAATCTCTTCCAGAACAGTCTTCCAAAATTGTTTAAGAGGGCAATCCCAGATTATATGTACTATATTAGCTTGTGACTTTCCACGTCCCCTCCAGCACAGTCCTTGGCCTATACCAGCATATTTAGCTGTGATATGAGGGGTTCTAAAGAACTTCAATCTCGACTTCCAGGCATATTCTCGCCAGTAAGTGGAGGTCGAGGGTCTCAGTGAGGGTAAGGCACAGTTTTCCCAGAGGTCTGCTTCGATATCTTCTCCTATTTCTTTATCCAATCTTAACCTAATATATTCTAGGTTTTCCTCTGAGTACTCTCTGAGGGCAGTGTAGAGCTTACTAATTAGGTGGTCTTGTTCACTGCCTTCTGTGTAGGAGGCTAGTAATGTAATCAGGTTGGAGGGGGTTTCTGCAATTTGTGCTAGAGCTTCTTCATAGGGTTGTAAAATGTTTTTTAGTTGAAGAGAATAAGGAAAGGTGGACGCATGTTTTTTTATACGTGTTTTGCAATGTTGTAGAAGGATAAAATGCCAGAGGAGCCAATTAGCTGCCTTATGTAGCATGTGTAGTGGGGGGTCCAAGCATTAGGTGCCAACGTTAACTGTCTGGGGAGAAAAAGATTATCTGAGGTCAGGTGTCTTTAAAAAAAGTTTTTCTGTAAAGGACAGTAGTGAGAGTTTGGTAAGCGCAACCAGTGTCTGTATGGTTCTGCTATATATGGGGGAAACTGCTTTAAGGGAAGGCAGAGTGGTGGATTTCCTAGGATCAGTGGGACAATGTTTGTGTCTTCCATGAGTGTTTGTTCCAACTGTTTCCATGAGGCTTGATGCGCTGTAGATAGGTGGCACAGTAAGACCCGAATCTGTGCTGCCATCTCATATGTAGCTAAGTCAGGGGTGTCAAGTCCTCCTTTTGATTTAGGTAACTGTAATGAAATAAATTTAATTCTGGGTGGTTTTCCTCTCCGGATAAAGCGAGAAATAAGTTTGTTCCAGGAGTGGAAGTATATGTTAGAGGAAATAATAGGAAGTGTCTCTAGAATATAGCAGAATTTGTATTGAGGATGCACAGGAGAACAAATGAGGGCTCAACACGATATACATATACAGGGAACATGAAACACAGGCTGCACTCAAGGTATGAACATTTTACCGAGTGGAACAGGACTGCCACACTATAGAATGTATTTTTTTAACTCTTTGGTAACTGGGTAAGGCCCACTAGACACAAATGCCTGTTTTCAGGAGTGACCTAAGAGCATGGGGTGATTAACTGACTTGCTCAGTCACACGTGTAGGTTGTGGGAATCAAACCCAGGTGTGTTGACTGTACCAAGCTAACTCAATCTAACCTCTAGGCTACACTGCCATTATAGCCACCACAGAAAAAGAAAAATTGGTGCCTATTTACAGAGTGAGGAATGCACTTTGGTGATATTATCTACCGCCACAGGCATGTTAGGACACCTTATGTGTTACGATTGGTCACTATTGACTATAGGCTGGTGATATATGGGGCTGGCTCTGATACTGCTCTGAAAAAGGTCAAAACCCTCCTTAATAATGCCTGTAGCCTGGTACTTAGGACAAATTACCTGACCCACACCTGCACACTATATGAAGAGACTGGATGGCTCCCACTCCATCTCAAGAGTATAATACCAGGCATGCCTGGTGGGGAAAAAGTCTCTCCTTGATCTGACACCTGTATCCACCACCTGTCTGTTCAAGTGTGCCCAAACAACTAAAATACCAGAAGTGCAACGAGAGCATGGGTGCCCTTTAAGTGCACCACATTAGCTCAAGATCCCTATCATACAGGGGTCCAAAGTGGATTAATGACCTCCCTGCCTCCCTCATCGGATGTAGCAAGCTTGGCCCATTTAAAAATGGACTCCGCTCATACCTAGCCCTCCAAAATGACTGCTGTTGCCCAGATTACACTCGGGGTACACTAGTACATTCCTAGAGCACACTACAGGTTTCCCACTGTGTACTGTCACTTCCCACTACCCCCTCTGCCCCTTCAACCCCTAACTCCTCTCCCTCCTACTCCCCCTTCCCCTCAATACTATATCCTTTCACCCCTAACCCCTTTCAGTCCTACTCCCCCAATTACCATCTCACTCTTGGCTGTACCCTAGACAAGGCCTCCTCTGCCCTTCACCAACCTCTCCCTCCTACTCCCCTCCCCTCAATACTATCTCCTTTCACCCCTAACCCCTTTCAGTCCTACTCTTCCCCCAATTACCATCTCACTCTTGGCTGTACCCTAGACAAGGCCTCCTCTGACTGCTATTATTTTCTACACCGTACTCTGGTCTCTCAGGAGCGTCATAGTATTAAGTTGTTTTCTCAACTTGCTTATATTGTACCGCACTCTTGGAGTGCTGACGTTATCCTCACCAGCAATTCTGTAACTGAAATACTAGTGTAACATTGTCTGTATTTATTGTTTTGTATGCCTGTAATTTTCTGTAACAAATGTACTGTCTTACATCTTACGACTTGGAACCTCTGTAAAGGAGCCCCTCAGCTCAGAGGTATTAATCTGAAACTGAAATAAATAAAATATAATATAAGTCAAGCTATATATCAGTCAACATTATATTTGATAAATAAAATAGATCATAGTACAAGTACTGTGTTATTGTGTCTGTCTCCAATTTATACAAGACCCATTTTCTCCAGATTTCATCGAATACTAGGAAGTGATTTAAGCAGTAATAGGGCATCAACTATAGAAACCCACTGCGCTACTGCTTGAGCACCGTCAACCCGGGTTCGGAAACGAGCCTGAGAAGACAGAGGGCAGGCCAGGGGGAGGAGGCTCAAGCGACCGAAGGACCGCTCGCCTTCTCCGGGAAGGGAGGAAGGTTGAGGCCCAGCACTTGGCTGACCTCTGGTGGAGGCCAGAGGTGCAGCAAGTGTCAGAGTCACGTTGAGGGGTTGGGCACAATGGACGTCGGCGATTGCGCCTTGACGTAAAAAAACAATGACAAATTAAAAAACTGTCTCTCAGAGCACCAGGGAGAGGGAGCACCCAGTACAGACCCCGCAACTCCTGCCTGCCTGTCCTGTCATATGGTGCCCAACGAGAACAAGGACGACTTCAGGGTAAGGGTCTCACCTCGTACCCATCTGGGGGGTATAGCCATGGCTTCATGTGGGTTCACCCGCAGGTTCAGGTAGGTGGAGAGTGAAGCAGACACCACAGGTAACTCCCGATGGTGCGGGGCTCCAAGAGCAGAGGGGAAGATGAACAGAAAGTAAAAAAAAAGAAGAAACCCATTGTGCTGTTGTGGGTGTATGAGGTTTTTAGCTATCATTTAGTGATGGCTGTTTTTGCTCCCATTATCAGGATGGGAAGAAGTTTCTGCCTGCCTCTAACAGCCATGGGAACAAAGTGATACACAGAATAGAGTAAAGCCAACATAGGGCAAGGAGATGTGGACTTTCAAATGCGCTGTGCACTGCAGACTGACACCCAGTGGTGGCTTGGTGTTATCACAGGTGCACAGCCAAGCATGGGGTGGGCCCACGTACAAGGCTCTAGGCTGTCTCCACAGAGGCAGAGACAGTGACAGTTGCTCTGCCCATTTCACGTACGTGGGCTCGGGGTGAAAAACTGGAAGAAAATTGCCGAAAACCAACAGGACCCATAATGGCCCAGTGCATTCCTCCGTGAAGCCGCATCAACTTCTGGATTTGTGCTCGGGGGGGAGACAGTAAGCTGGCATTCCTTACCCTGGGCAATCCACGGAGGCGGGAATCACAGGATCGACAAGCAGAGGATGACTGGAGCTAACTATTGGCTCCGCAGACGAGCCGTAAATTACAAATTATTTAAAAAAAGTTGCTAGTGGGGGACCGTCAGTACCCCAACTGTGTTCCATATTGTACTCCATGCCAGGATCAAAGAACTGTGGAAATGTAGATGAAAAATTTAGAGAAAGGAAAATAATTTTATTTAAAATTGGTTACCAGGATTGGCACACTGAGCTGAGGCTCGTTTCCAGGTGTAACTCAAGGGAGGTAGAACTGAAGAACACAATTACAAAGATTACAGCAAGTCCGAAGATGCAGTTGCAATTGTAACCCCCCTGCAAATGGGGGTTCCCAAAAGACTTCCAGGAGCTTGCTTGAATGCTCCAAGCCTGAATGGTGTTTGGCATTTAAGCCATTTATCAGTGAGTGTTTTTAGAACCTCTGGTACTGTCTCTTTAAGAGCTGTCTGCTTGCAGACATAATTAGTTTATATGGGGGGACTGTGTGTTTCTTTGCTTAAGTACCACTCAAGCTGCTGCCAATTCACTTCATTTTTGCAGTCACTAGGAGTGCAAAGGGAATCTATCTGAAAGATGTAACTGTTTGCCAGAAATTATTTAGAGTAATAATGAAATTACAGTTTGTCTAACCTGCTTTCTTTGCAGTCAGAACTGTGTCTGCTAGTTCCCCATTCTAGTTTTGAACTGCTGAACTGGACCAATCAGTGTGGGTAAGCTAGCTCTAAAATGGTGCCTTGACGAATCAGAACTTGGACTCATAATCTGAGCCAGCCACAAGAGGATTGTATGGGCAGTGACTCTGGGAGATGTAGTTTAGACTTCAGTGCCTTTTGAACCAACAGCAGCAGTCTATTGTGAGTGACAGCCAATCCAGTCAAGAACTGGGAGGAACTCAAAGGAAGTGCCAGTTTTGTCGGTTGGAGGTTCAGTTGAGCTTTGGCAGTGAAGAAGGAAGGAGCCCTGTGCTTTTTCAGTGTGCAGTTTTAGTCAAAAACGTGTAAGGCCCAGAGTTCGGTCTGCAGCTTGTTAGGACTGAATCCGTCCTGTGAAAGAATCAAAGGATCTCTGAAGAGTAGAAACCAGGCTCACCCTGTGGAAGACTGGAGGAATTGCTGAAAATTACACTCGGTCTGTCAGGAACTGAATCTGCTGTGTGTTCTCCAGGTATTGTGCAGTAATTGCGATCGGGATACAGATGCAGCCTGCCTGGTATAGTGCTTTCTTTTATATGGATGTGTGAAGAGGTTTGTGCACCTCAAGTGAGCCCTGCTGACATTGAAGGACCCTATCTTATTTGGAGGTCGTGAGTACTAATTCAGGGTCGCTCCCTGTTGAATTGCCACATTAAATCCAAATGGAATTACTGTACTGCTGACTGTTTAATTCTCCTTTTCTCTGTGTGAAAGGGCCCCTACCAGCTGCCACGGTTTGGACTAGCCACTAGGGCTTGGGTACCCAGGGACAGTAACTGATAGGGATAGGCCTGTGCACAGAGCCATAGGTAGATTATTAAAGTGATAAGCTAATTAACCTGATTTCCCCTGTCCTTGTTATATCCCCCAAATAAATCAGAGCTGCTTGTTTCAGCAAAGTTATACTGCCTGAGGTATTTGTCTATGTTAAAGTACTGTACTGTGATTGTTGCACTGTATCTCATTTCACAGGAGGTCCCAGTGCTGGAACCAGACCTGGGGTAAGTGTATACTGTGAAGGTAATTCTGATATATTGTGTGGGCCACTAGTGGGAAGAAGAGGGGTTGCAGTGTCCCAGAGGGCTGTGACCAAGTTAGTTTAACTATTGCAAACCCTGACCTCTGGGTGGAGGCACCTGCCATTGGATCCAGGCCCCTCAACCTGTTAGTGGCAAATCAGGCAGGGGTAGTAGCCCCTGGGATAGCGCCATCTAGGGGTTACATCTTGGAGGCTCACCGCTGGGATTGTGTGTCCTCTAGTGGCATATTTGAACCACTGTTAAGAAAAAATGGGTACCCGACAGAAGTGGCTGTGCACCGGCTGGTGGAGTGGTGTACTGGGGAGGAGATCAACCCCAAAATGCTATGCTTATCCTGGACATCCCCTGGGTATCAATCGGACACTGTGCAGGAGTACTTTCCAAGGTGGAAGGTTTACAAAACCCTGTGGTGGTGGGTCGGCATGCTAATCTGCTCACCCACACTTTCCTGGCCCTAGTAGAGTTTAAGGATCCCATAGATAGCTCCAAAGTGCCACAGACCATTACCCCAGAGGGAGCCCTCACTGCTTGGAGAGTGATAACTAAGGACAGTAAAGACCCGGGGGGGAATCAGCCCCCACCACTATCTGAAACTTTTGAGGAGAAATTTGCTGAATGGTTGCTGGGAGAGGGGAAAACTGTGGAGGACTTGAAGAAACTATTCTTGCCACCTGGAGGTGTTCCTCCCCCAACACCCTCTCCTGCTCCAGTGCCCGTAATGGTGGCTGAACCAATGCAGACTCCTATTTCTGCACCTGCCATTAGTCACGACTCTTACCGAAGGTTGAGGATCTTCTCTGGCACCCTCCCCACCCCCAAAGGGGAGGATGACTGGGAGACCTGGATAGACTATGTTGCCCCCCAAGTGCTAGAATGGCAATGCTCGGAAGGCGAAAAGCGAAAGAGGGTTAGTGAGAGCCTCCGAGGTCCTGCCCTGGCTACCATCCGTGCTAAACGGGCCAGTAACCCTGAAGCGACTGCACAGGCCTATCTTGAGGCCTTGGAGAATGTGTATGGGAGCCCAGATTCTGATGAGGACCTATGGTGGAGAGTAAGAAATGCACAACAGTACCAAGGGGAGTTGTTGTCTGTGTATGTCTCTCGGCTGGAAAAATTGTTGCAAGAATGCCTCAGAAAGGGTAGTTTGCCAGCGATTGAACTGGACCGAACCAGACTGGACAGAATCCTAAGTCTGCCCCTTCTCAGAACTGCTGTTGCTTCAGTTACGCCTGGCAAATCGACTGGAATCCCACCCTCCTATGATGAGTTAATGAGAGAAATTCGAGGAGTTGAGAAAGGCGACCTCGGGAGGTACCTGCACCAACAGCTGTGGCTACGACCCGAGTGACTGAGGGTGACCCATCAAGTGAAGTTCAGGGGCAGAGGTTGACAGTCAATGAGTGCTCTGACAAGGAAAAAGATATGCCACAATGGGGCGAACTGTTGAGAGAGATCCGGGAATTCAAAAACAGTCCCTTTATGAAGGCCACGCCTGCAAGTACGGGCCCTGACCTATATCCGACTGCATCTGCTATGGGGGTGGGGGTACCCACCCATGTATCTCCTGCTGATAACAGCTCCAAACTCAATTCCTTGACCATGGAAGTGGAGAAACTGACGAGATGTCTCCAAATGCTTATCACGCCGCAGACAGAGATGGCACCAAGGTTTCCAGTTAGTAATACCCCCCCTGGCTCCCAGTGTGGCGCCGCCAGCTCAAACTCCAGAAAGTATGTTTTGCTATAATTGTGGGAAAGATGGGCACATGAAAAGGGAATGCCAGTCCCCAAAAGACACTGACAAAGTTGCATATAGGCTACAAGGAGAGCTGGAGAAGAAATCAGTGGTTAAGAGGTGCACGACATGATCCCAGTGAGGGCACCAAAATGCTAATTCACGTCCTTTTGTGGCAAGGTCAGTTGCCCAGGCCCCCACTCACCGCCTCTCCAGACTGGTCCAGAATAGTGGGTCCCTCCATGGAGACCACTGTAAAGGTGAATGGAGTGTCTACAAGAGCTGTATTAGACAGTGGCTCCCAAGTGACAATTATGTTCCAGGATTGGTATCAGAAGCATTTGTCAGACGTACCCTTACAACCATTAGAAGGACTGCATGTATGGGGGTTAAGGAGAAGGCCTACCCTATTCCGGTATATCGAATTTGGCTGTCTTTCCCCACCTCCGTGGCTGGAGTGGCCGAACAAGTAGAGACCCTAGCCTTAGTGTGTCCCCCACTGGACTGTATGATGGTGTCCTTTGTTGACTGGAACAAATGCTCATATGTTCGGAAGGCTGGCACAGTTGTGTTATGAAAAACAGGGTCAAAGACTAGTAGAGCTTTAAGAGTTCCGGCTTTAATTAAGAAGGCCTATGAGGCACAGAGAGATGCTGAAAAAACAGAACCAGAGGAACCGGTCGAATTGTATGGAAGAAGGATCCTGAGTCTCTGATCCTGGCGCCAAATGCCAGTGTACCTTACAGGGAGAGGTCCGTATCAGAAAGGATGTTAAGAATAAAATATTAATGTTGGATGCACCAGGTGATGGAAAATTGCCAGAGGGACTGCTGGTCAAGCCTAATATTTTGCCCACTAGAGCCCATGCTTATGCCAGAAGGGTAATGGTCCAAGTTCATAATGTGTCTGAAAGAGACATTCGAGTAAACAGAGGTTGCATCCTGGCTAATGTGCATTGTGCAGACACTGCAGTGCTACCCAGCAGCAAGAGTTCAAGGAAGAATGACAGAGTAACGCCTGACTTGTTCGATTTCGGCGACTCCCCGCTGCCAGCTGAATGGAAAGTGAGGATCAGTGAGAAGCTTGCCCAGAGAGACCAGGTGTTTTCTTTAAAGGAATGGGATGTAGGATGCGTGCAAGGAGCTGAGCACAATATCCGCTGCATGACGAAAGACCATTTCGTGAGAGGTCTCGACGCCTGGCACCTGCTGACATAGATGATGTGAGACGGCATCTGCAAGAGATGTTAGCTGCTGGTGTAATACAAGAATCCAGAAGCCCTTATGCTTCCCCATTGTGGTAGTGAGGAAAAGAATGGAACAGTAAGGATGTGTGGATTATCGCACTTAAACCGGAGACTATCCCTGATCAGTACACAATGCCCGCATTCAGGATGCTTGGACTGCCTAAACGGGAGCAAGTGGTTCTCTGTGCTGGATCTCCGCAGTGGGTACTACCAGATCCCGATGGCCCCAGAGGACCGTGAGAAGACGGCCTTTATCTGTCCGGCTATTCTATGAATTCATGAGGATGCCTCAAGGGATTTCAGGTGCCCCAGCCACTTTTCAACGATTGATGGAGCGTGCAGTGGGAGCATGAACTTACTAGAGTGCCTGGTATACCTAGATGATGTTATTGTGTTTGGCAGCTCACTGGAGGAACATGAGAGCAGATTATTTAAGGTATTGGACCGACTGGAGGACTTTGGCCTTAAACTGTCCATTGATAAGTGTCAATTCTTTCAAACATCAGTAAAGTATGTGGGACACATAGTATCCACCGAGGAATAGAGACCGACCCAAATAAAGTTGAGGCCTTGACTACCTGGCCACAGCCCAAAATCTAAAAGAACTGCAAAGATTCCTGGGATTCTGTGGTTATTATCGCGCTTCATCAAGGACTATTCAAGAGTGATCCGCCTTTACTTAACCTTACTCAAGGGTATCCCCAACCCACAAAAATACCAAAAGTCAGTCCCTCAAGACTGAAAGAGTGTATTTTCATCCAGTGAAGTATTTGGGGCCCGCTGGACTCCTGATTGTGAGACTGCTTTTCATGAGATCATATATCAACTTACCCATGCTCCAGTGCTGGCCTATGCCGATCCAAGAAAACCTTACGTCCTGCACACTGATGCTAGCTTGCAAGGGTTGGGGCTGTGTTGTACCAAGAGCACGAGAATGGCCTGAGACCAGTGGCCTTTGCCAGTAGAAGCCTGACCCCATCCGAAAAGAACTATCCTGTACATAAGTTAGAGTTCCTAGCTTTGAAGTGGGCTATTGTTGACCAATTCCATGAGTACTTGTATGGGGCTAAAATACTAGTAAAACTGACAATAATCCTTTGACCTATGTGCAGACCTCAGCTAAGTTGGATGCCACTGGCCATAGGTGGCTTTCTGCATTATCTACATATGACTATGCTCTCGAATACCGAGCAGGTCTGAACCACATAGATGCTGATGCTCTCTCCGGAGGCCTGTTCCCCAGAATGATTGGGTCCAATTGGCAGAACCTGACATTCGGGCACTCTGCGGAAGTTTGACAGGGAGGAACAAATGTCCACGGACGCAGTGGACTGCATGGTGGATTGCTTGGGAGCCTCTGAGAATTGCATACCTGCTTTATTGCCACTTTTCTGCAATAGACATTGGTGCACTGCCTCAGCTGGACAATGACAGTATTCAGGCGGCTCAATCCGCGATCCCATGATCAAAGCAGCTTTAGAAGCCCTCTATGCAGGAAAAGATGTGTCCAAATTACGCTCCACTGATTTGAGAACTGCACTGTTATACAAAGAAGGTCCTAAGTTGAAACTGATCAATAAACTGTTATACAGAGAAACAGTAGACAGAGGGGGACAAGTAGACAAACAACAACTAGTGCTGCCCACTGCCTTTCGAGACTCAGTACTGAGGTCCTTGCACAACCACATGGGGCACCTTGGTATAGACAGAACACTTGACTTGGTGAGATCCAGATTCTATTGGCCTAAGATGGGGGCTGATGTGGAGCAACACATTCGAACTTGTAGTCGCTGCTTACAGAGGAAAGCTTTGCCCCAGAGGGCTGCCCCTTGTTAACATCACCACCAGTGCACCCATGGAGCTGGTCTGTATTGATTTTCTGAGTTTGGAGTCAGATCAAAGAAATATCAGTAATGTGCTGGTGGTCACTGACCATTTCACGAGATATGCCCAAGCTTTCCCCACCAAAGACCAGAAAGCATCCACTGTGGCCAAAGTACTTGTAGAAAACTTTTTTTGTTCACTATGGGGCTCCACAAAGAATCCATTCTGATCAAGGGAGAGACTTTGAGAGTCGTCTGATCAAAGAGATGCTTTCTCTGTGGGGAGTGCGAAAGTCCAGAACCACTCCTTACCATCCCAGGGGGACCCACAGCCTGAACGTTTCAACCGCACTTTGCTAGATATGCTAGGCACCCTGCACCCAAAGGACAAGCCTAGATGGAGCCAACAAATTAGCACCCTGGTACATGCTTATAACTGCACCAAAAGTGATGCCACTGGATTCTCCCCCTACCGCCTGATGTTTGGAAGAGAAGCTCGACTACCAGTAGATGTGTGTTTTGGGGTCTCTCCTGATGGGGTTCAAGCTGACAACTATTTACAGTATGTGCAAAGTTAAAGGCCCAGCTAACTCATGCGTACCAACTGGCTCAAACCATGGCTGCCAAAAGAAATCTGGCCAACAAAGAAAGGTATGATAAAAGGTGAAAGCACAGGAACTCCAGGAGGGAGATCGGTATTGCTAAGAAATCTGGGACTGCATGGCAAGCACAAGATTGCTGACAGATGGCACCATCTCCCTCACATTGTAGTGGGCAAACTAGATGATCTGCCAGTGTACAAAGTAAGGCCTGAGAATAATTCAAAGATGTAAAAACAATGCATAGAAATCATTTACTGCCCATTGGACAAATCTTAATTGAGTCTGAGCCCCTAGAAGATGCCCCTCTGGACCAGTGACTAGAGCTGCTGCTAAGAAAAGATCAAGAAAGTCTGCACCTACAGAAGCAAAGTTAAAGTGTTCCCCTCCACAAGTCCCAGTTGAGCATGACTGTCAGTCCATATCGGAAGAAAGTGAGAATGACTTTGAATACTATCCTTCTTACGAACTGAGTCAATTGTTTCGGGGCAATCCCCTAGTCAATACTGGAGATGAAGCTGGGCCTTCTGGACTGTCTAAGCCCCAGCTTCATCCCTGGAGCCAATGCTCCCAGAAAGTGAAGTGCAAAGCATCAGATCAGATGAAATGGAATCATTGTGCATGGTTGAACTGTTTGAGCTTTCAGGGAGGAAAATGATAGATTAGGGCAGACTGGTGATACACCGAACAAGAAGAGTATTTTGAGTGCCCTGACAGTCCACTGCCAGTGTCCGAAAGCTCTCCATGCGAGCCAAATGTTGTGGACTCAGAAACTGTAACTCCTGGAGCTGAAAGTGCCCCAAGTTCTAGCCTCTCTACCCCATGGAGACTCCCTGACAAGTGAGGACAATGCTGAAAATGAGGCTCAGAGTGCAGAGACTATAACAGTTCCCCTAGAAAGACTGGTCGATGTAAAGCCTGTGGTGCACCTCAGTTATGATTCACTTGGGAGGCCTGTGGACTTGCCTCTCAATGTTGTCCATAAAGGAGTGTATGTGTCCCCGAGCTCATTGCCCAAACTGAGCATCAGTGCTAACTCAAGTTACTTGTGTTGCCCTCTAATATGGTGCCCTTGCCCCATCCAGCCCCAAGGTAACTGATAGGAAGGGCCCCTCCCCTTCAGGTTTCATGTACAAGAGGTAATAACTTGAGTTATGGTACAATGTGTATGTAATACTGTGTAAAGAGTGACGTACTGCAATGTTTCAGAAATGTGTTCTTGGTAAAATGATATATTGACTGATGATTACATGTGCGAGCCTAATGCAAATGTATATGGTTACAGTTGAAACTTATGGGGGTACTTGCTTGACGTGGACGTCAAGCTTTCCCAGGCCAGGAAGGGTGTAACCCCCCTGCAAATGGGGGTTCCCAAAAGACTTCCAGGAGCTTGCTTGAATGCTCCAAGCCTGAATGGTGTTTGGCATTTAAGCCATTTATCAGTGAGTGTTTTTAGAACCTCTGGTACTGTCTCTTTAAGAGCTGTCTGCTTGCAGACATAATTAGTTTATATGGGGGGACTGTGTGTTTCTTTGATTAAAGTACCACTCAAGCTGCTGCCAATTCACTTCATTTTTGCAGTCACTAGGAGTGCAAAGGGAACCTATCTGAAAGATGTAACTGCTTGCCAGAAATTATTTAGAGTAATAATGAAATTACAGTTTGTCTAACCTGCTTTCTTTGCAGTCAGAACTGTGTCTGCTAGTTCCCATTCTAGTTTTGAACTGCTGAACTGGACCAATCAGTGTGGGGTAAGCTAGCTCTAAAATGGTGCCTTGGACGAATCAGAACTTGGACTCATAATCTGAGCCAGCCACAAGAGGATTGTATGGGCAGTGACTCTGGGAGATGTAGTTTAGACTTCAGTGCCTTTTGAACCAACAGCAGCAGTCTATTGTGAGTGACAGCCAATCCAGTCAAGAACTGGGAGGAACTCAAAGGAAGTGCCCGGTTTTGTCGGATTGGAGGTTCAGTTGAGCTTTGGCAGTGAAGAAGGAAGGAGCCCTGTGCTTTTCAGTGTGCAGTTTTAGTCAAAAAACGGTGTAAGGCCCAGAGTTCCGGTCTGCAGCTTGTTAGGACTGAATCCGTCCTGTGAAAAGAATCAAAGGATCTCTGAAGAGTAGAAACCAGGCTCACCCTGTAGAAGACTGGAGGAATTGCTGAAAATTACACTTGGTCTGTCAGGAACTGAATCTGCTGTGTGTTCTCCCGGGTATTGTGCAGTAATTGCGATCGGGATACAGATGCAGCCTGCCTGGTATAGTGCTTTCTTTTATATGGATGTGTGAAGAGGTTTGTGCACCTCAAGTGAGCCCTGCTGACATTGAAGGACCCTATCTTATTTGGAGGTCGTGAGTACTAATTCAGGGTCGCTCCTGTTGAATTGCCACATTAACTCCAAATGGAATTACTGTACTGCTGACTGTTTAATTCTCCTTTTCTCTGTGTGAAAGGGCCCCTACCAGCTGCCACGGTTTGACTAGCCACTAGGGCTTGGGTACCTAGGACAGTAACTGATAGGGATAGGCCTGTCACAGAGCCATAGGTAGATTATTAAAGTGATAAGCTAATTAACCTGATTTCCCCTGTCCTTGTTATATCCCCTAAATAAATCAGAGCTGCTTGTTTCAGCAAAGTTATACTGCCTGAGGTATTTGTCTATGTTAAAGTACTGTACTGTGATTGTTGCACTGTATCTCATTTCACAGGAGGTCCCAGTGCCGGAACCAGACCTGGGGGTAAGTGTATACTGTGAAGGTAATTCTGATATATTGTGTGGGCCACTAGTGGGAAGAAAGGGGGGTTGCAGTGTCCCAGAGGGCTGTGACCAAGTTAGTTTAACTATTGCAAACCCTGACCTCTGGGTGGAGGCACCTGCCATTGGATCCAGGCCCCTCAACCTGTTAGTGGCAAATCAGGCAGGGGTAGTAGCCCCTGGGATAGCGCCATCTAGGGGTTACACAATGACAAGGACATTAAAGTGCAATAGAAGAGTGCATGACAAACATGAACGGAAGTTCACTGCATATAACAAAGTACAAATAAATTAGCATACAAATCAGCTGTGCAACTGTACTTAAGCGCAAGGGAATAGCGGGGCCGTCAAACATCTGACTGGAGCTTATAAAAACTAACATGCACTGCAGGCTTTTGAATCTTCTACTACTGCAGTCCTCCTCTGATGTCAGCTGCTAGGGTTGTTGGAATTTATGGCAACAGAAAATGTCAGCTTGCAAGTCAGCTCAATCAGTCTGATTCAATCAACTGTACTACAGTAAAACAAAAGAAAAAAATATTTTTGCGCACAGAGTAACTTGGGTGTGGGGCTCTTAGTGCTGACAGTTCCCCTTTAATTCCATTCACTAACATCCTCTGCTTCCTGCCTCCTAGTTTCCAAACCACCTTACAAGTCCTTCCCTTATCCGCAGACCCTCCAGCTTCTTTAGAAGCCTCTTAATCGGCACTGAAACTAAGGGCTTACTGAAGTCAAAATAGAGCAGACTGACAGCCTGTCCCCTATCTACGACTACTACTCTTGTGGCCCCTTCAAAAGATACTAACAGGTTGATCTTGCACTATCTTCCCACCATGAACCCATGCCATTTACTGTCCTGCAACCTGTTAGACTCTAGTTAGGGATGGGTGGGCACTAATACCTGACCCTCGAGACCACCTGCGGGTACCTCTAAAGTACCCTAAAAATATCCAGATAAAAAACAAGTAGTTGGGTCGGGATGGTGTTCGACTACCTGACTACCCAACCAAAACAAAAATCATGTGAAAGACTGTTTTTTTTCTGGGGACTATTACACACCTTGTTAAGTGTCCCAAGCCATTATATCCAAGGGGGCATTGCTGTGGAAGGTACGAGAGGCCCATCTACTCTTAGGAAGCCTGCTGCTGTTTCCAAAAATTGTACCCAGGGCTGGTATTGCTCAGGCAGGTATGAGAGGTGCTGCTGCTCTTAGGAAGCATGCTGCCGTTTCCAAAAATTGTACCCATGGCTGCTATTTCTCAGGCAGGTATGAGAGGTGCAGCTGCTCTTAGCGAGCCTGCTGCAGTGTCCAAAAAATGTACCCATGGCAGGCATTGCTGAGGCAGGTACAAGAGGTGCAGCAGCTCTTAGCGAGCCTGCTGCAGTTTCCAAAACTTATACCCATGGCAGGCATTGCTGAGGCAGGTATGAGAGGCACAGCTGCTCTTAGCGAGTCTGCTGCTGTTTCCAAAAAATATACCCATGGCAGGCATTGCTGAGGCAGGTACGAAAGGTGCAGCTGCTGTGAGTGAACCTGCTGCTGTGTCAAAAAATTATACCTATGGCGGGCATTGCTGAGGTAGATATGAAAATGCAGCTGCTCTGACTGAGACTACTGCTGTTTCCAGAAATTATACCCATGGTGGTTACTGTGGAGGCAGGTACGAGACGTGCAGCTGCTCTGACTGCGCCTGCTGCTGTTTCCAAAAATTATACCCATGGCGGGCATTGCTGAGGTAGGTACCAGAGGCACAGCTGCTCTGATTGAGCCTGCTGCTGTTTCCAAAAATTATACCCGTGGCAGGCATTGATGAGGTAGGTATGAGAGGCACAGCTGCTCTGAGTGAGGCTGCCGCCATTTCCAGAAATTATACCCATGGCGGGCATCAAAGTTACATAATATAAAACTGATGACTGACAAAAGAAAACTAAGAGTAATGTGGTACATGTGGCTGGCATGATAGCAGTGGTGATGGTTCTATTCGTTTCGTACACAACCTAGTCATCATATTCAGTATCACTGTTTATAGGCGGTTATTCATGTTCAGGGTCATAAGCGCATAAATCGGCGTTTGGGACAACTGGGAAATTGTCAGCATTCATTTTTAAATAAAATGTAAGCCATTCCACATTTACAAGATTTAGCACTGTTCTATGGTCAGTGACTATTCCTCCAGATGCATTAAATATGCTTTCTGAATCTACGCTTGAAGGTGGACAACTAAGGTACATTATTGCAAGATTTGCTAGATCTGGACATATTGTTCCCTTTTGTTTCCAATACAGTAACAGAACTTCCTCGAGACCAATCACAGTATGGTCTGCAAAATACTCCAGGATTATTGTGCTGCATGAGACAGTCACCACTCTGGTAGATGAACGAGCTGTGCTTTCTTTACAGGATACTAGTTCATGTTGTTGCAGGTGCCTCAAGTGACTTGCCTTTCTGATCCTGAATATAGGACGCCCGAGAAGTAGCTGTAGATGTCCTTTCCTTCGCTGATTATACTGGTAATTGTGAAAAACTGATAGTTGTGCTATTGTTTGCGCCAGAGGCACACACTGATGGTTTGACAGGGTTTGACTGCTATACATCACAGGGTTTTAAATAATTGATTAGCAGTTTTTTTTCTTGGGACAATGCTAACTGAACAGAAAGTATTTATATAGGTTTTCTAGAAGTGTTATGTTTGTTAAACACAGTGAGGCAAGTGCTATGCATTTTCACAGTGTTTTAGCACTTTTATGAGCAAAACGCTAATCAATTTTTGGAGTTAAATAAAACCCTGCATCAGTTAATAGTGCTGTTAAGGCAATGTCACATTTGGTTAACAGAAGATCTCCTCCAATACTCAATGTCTCCCCCTGCAGGAAGGATGGCTTCAATGTTCCACATAAAGCAGGAATCTAGCAACATAGCCAACACATAGGTGTCATTATTAACATGGCATTTATTCTCTGATCAGTCAACAGTCCGTGGTTCAAGTCATCTGCAAGCATAACAGTGGTGGTGTCTTCATCTGAATGAAAGTCTCTATGTCATCAAGGAAAATGTGAAGAAATGTTATTTGAGGAAGAATTTGACTCGGAGTTGCACTGTCCATACTGACATCATGTGTGGCTGCCTCAAATGGCTCCAATAAGGTGACCAAAGATTTAAGTAGAGTCCAGCTGCTGGGACAGAGCATGATGTCTACTTTACCCATTTGATTCTGCATGGTGTAGTCATGTACAGTTTTTTTTCTGTTCAAGAAGCTTTTCCAACATGTAAAATGCTGAATTCCAGCCGCTTGGAACTTCCTGCTTCAATGTATGCAATGGCAAGCTGTTTGACCTCTGCAGCCCCTTCAGGATATTTGTGCTTTCAGAGTGGCTGAAATGCCTATGTATTTTCCTAGCAAGACCAAACAGGTTTTCAACATTTCTGTTTCAATTTAAGAAACTATGGATGGGAAGATTTAAACAATGTGCAAAACAAGGTATGTGTTGGTAGTTGCCATCTCTAACAGCTTTGACTATGTTGGCACCATTATCTGACACTATGAACTCTGGAGATAAGGAACACAGAGTAAGCCATTTCTGGAAATAATTTTGCAGCTCCTGCAAAATATTCACAGCAGTGTGGTTTTCCTCAGAAGTGGTGACACATAATACAGCCTGCTTCCTACTGCTTACAGCAGAGCGGAGACCATTACTTTCTGACTGAAAATGTGCCCAGTAAGCTGTAACAGTCATGTAGTCAATTGTTTGGTTGCTGGTCCATACATCTGTGGTGAACCTGCTTCACCTCAGAGAGTTTCAACTGCTTAATGACTGCAGTACACCAAGATCCAGAAAAAAGATGCTTTGATGCCTTTTATTGGACCAACATAGATATTACAAAAGAAAACAGGTGCTTTAGCTTTCAGACTACATCAAGTCCTTCATCAGAAACTAATGCCAGTTGTTTTGGAAGAATACATTCTATTTACACCCAGATCACACACAGAAAACAGTTAAAAAAAAAAAAGTTGTAAAAATTCTATTGGCCAAAAATCCATTAAAAAAATGAGAATGCGCACACAGTCTGACTGTTACCCAGGAAGGCATTTCAAGGTCGGATGTCAACAGACCAGATAACATTCCTAAAAAGACCCCATAAAACATCAGAGTTTTATTCTGAACTATGCATGAGTGAGTGTGTTTGTGTATACATAAGGCAGTAACATTAGCCTAAACGAGCATTTGAAAGTTAAATACCATCCAAAAGGAAGGCATTTCAGTACACCAAGTCATGCAACTGTGGAATAGCCTTTTTTGAGAAATATGTTGAATAGGGAATGGTGTACCATGGTTCAATCCAGTTCACAAACTTGAGGAAACCTTTTTGGGCAACAAAAGTAATAGGAAGTTGACAACTGGCCAATAGCTCTGCAATGGCTCTGTTTAACAGTTGGCATGTTGGATGTTTGCAGGTAAAGTGTAATGTCTGAGCAACACTTTCTTTTAAAAGGGACACTGTCAACCTGTTTTCCATCATTTTATTTCTAGTTAAAATCCTACATTTTAGGATTGCTCATCTTCTCTAAAATTAATTGATGTTGCTGTTTGTTTTGTCTGTCTCCTTGTTTAGTAGAACTGAAATGCATGCTAATGTATATTTATAATCAACCTTTTTTGTTTCCTGGATCTGTTCTTACTGCATGCATCCTGAGCATTATAAACACACTCAAACAGTGCAGTCACTGATGAGGCAGTAGCCACCTGAACTCCCACTGCATCATGAGGGGCTAGACTGTGTTGGGGGTGTTCCCAAAGTCCAGGAAAGATGCAGTTGGAGCTAATCAAGGAATGTAAACAAACCTGTGTTTGTGTGGTAACACCATTATGGTGGACAGTCTGTTTTTCACTTTTTTAAAGAAAAAAAAAAAAAAGAGTCAGAATCCAGCTACCAACTACATTAGCAATCTTTACAGAATATTGGCGACCATAAAATGTGTTTTTTAAACTAGGGACACTTTGAGACCTAAGGGGGTTGACAGTGTCCCTTTAATGTTAGTTGATGAGAATCATGAGCTATTTCAAATTTTGGGGAGAATGTATTTTTCATGTGGAGTACTACTTTAGGATTTTGCAGTACTTGATGGTGTCAGAAGAAAACAATCTATGTTGTCTAGGAAGACTGCAAGGACGCATCAAGAGATTCAATGTCAGTTTCTGCTTCCAGTTCATTGTCACTATGGTCACTGCCACCACCATCTCCACTACCGTCTGTACCAACTACGCCGTCCCTTGGTCTGTCCCACTCAACTGGGTGTTTTGCCTTTGCATGACATATCATTACTGAAGTTCTAAAATGTTCCGCTTTGCCACCACGACTGATGCTCTTTTTAGACTGCATACAGTTCGAGAGTTGTCTGCAGGGTCAATATAAAATAAATTCCACACTAAAGATTTACATTTTGTGCTTTGTACTATGGTGCCTGGCACAGTTTTTTTTTTTTACAGTCAAGAGACCTGGAGGAAACCCTACACTGCCATTTCCTTGTTGAAATGAACTGTCCTCATTCATACTCATCTTATTCTTGTTTAGCAAATGATTTTTTTTCCTGCACTTGCCTCTCATGCCTTACAGCAACATCCTCTCCTACTCCGTCATCGCCACAAGGTTCAGAACAACTGGAAGTACCGTCACCATCATGTGGGACATAGCCTGGGCTATTCCATTTCCAGTCCCCACTATCACCATCATCTTTATCAGCATTTTCTGCCTCACCATCTGAGCTTATATTTGAGGAGGATGCCTCCTTGCATGCTGCTTCAGCAGCTGGAAGTATCCTGGCATATGTGGCAAAACATACAGTACCTCTATAAGTAACTCCAGTCAGTTCTTTCCAAAACTTAACTATCATTTAATTGCCAACATGCTTTTTTTGGTTCAGGAGGGCATTCAGTGCTAGTCCTGGTGATGTTATTATTGTTGCTATGTCCTTCATTAGTGGTATGATTCACACTGTTCACAACTGCACGTGCTGCAGCACTGTGCTTCCTTTTAGTAGACTTGGACTGGAAAATACAAGACATAGTAGACGCAGCCATGAAAGGAATGGATATTATTTCACTAACTGTTGCAGAGACAGTGTAGCCGACTATGTCACAGATAGTAATAAATGACAGGGCTCGGGGCACCTAACAGTGTAATACAGCCTAAATGGCTTTCACTGTGCTGCAGAGAGACATCACACACAGTGTAGCTATGTCACAGTAAGTAATGACAGGGCTTGGGCACCTAACAGACAGTGTAATACAGCCCAAGTGACTTTCACTATGCTGCAGAGACACCCAGCTATATGACAAGTAATAAAATGACAGGGCTCAGGGCACCTAACACAAACAGTGTAAATTTACAGCCTAAATAATTGTTACTGTGCTGCAGAGACAAAAGCCAACTGACAGTGCCTTTTGCTCTCCCCGGCACCGCACCATCGGATGATTCGCCGATTACCACCTCCCTCCTGAGATAGTTTCAGTCTCCAACCCCTTCGTGGAGGTTTTACTTGTATTTTTTTTTTTTCAAATAAGTTTTCGCTGCAGTTTCGGTGAAAATGCAGAGCAAGTGCCAGATTCCTTCCACTCCCTCCAGACTCCAGCTGCTATCTGTGCAACAGGCTCACAGCAGACTGAGCACAGACACCACTAACCAATCAGATTGTCAGCCCAGTGTTGTGTGCTCCTAATTCTGCTGTGAGCTCGTGAAGAACCCCACTGACTGCCCTTTCATGCCTGATCCCAGCTTGGGAAGGTGTCCCAGGATCCCACAGGCTGCCCGTTTAAAAACAATGACACGTTAGCTGACTCGTTACCCGTGTCAAAACTACCCAACTCGTGAATTACACTGCTACGTCGGGTAGGGTAGTAATTTACCCGAACTACCCTACCCAGCCAAAAAATGCTGATAACCGACCTACTCGATACAGCTACCTGATGGGTAGTCCATCCCTACCCTCTAGGTATTCCACTATTTTTCCTTGATCAGGGTCTCCATTAGCTTACCAGCAATTGAGGTAAGATTGACTGACCTGCAGTTACCTGACTTTTCCCCATCCCCATCCTTGTGCAGCAGAACCACATTTGCAGACCTCCAGTCCCTCGGCACGTCCCCTATTTCCACAGAGTACCTAAACTAAACAGAACAATGAATTTGTGTTTTATAGTGTTAGAAAGTAATAAAATAGTCCATTGCGGCCCATTTATAGTAGCAGTGCAACAAAAAATGTTTTTTTCAGAAAAAGCTAGTTTCAGCTACAGTTAATAAAAGTATTAGCATACCTGTCAAATCTACTTTTCTAGGTACCTCCTATGCTGGGAGTCATGAGTTTTTTTTCTTTCTTTCTCAGTACTAACTCTCTAATGCTGTAATTTGTTTTGCTATTCCAATGTCACATTTTTCTTTGTATCGTTTCCTATTTACTCTACCTTCCCCAGGTCACACCTGGAATTGAGCCTTGGGTCAGTGTGTTTTTCCTGGTAAATAAAGTTTTAATTAAATAAATAATATAAATAACCCTTGCCAGGTCTACAATGCTACTTCTATGCCAAATGTGGCGGACATCTTTTTTCTTGAGAAAAAACTAAATAAAAACATTAATAAAACACTAACATTTTGGTGGAACCAGAACATTTTATTCACCAAATAAAACTGGAAGATGCGTGGAATCCTTAATGGAGGAAAAAAAGATATTGTCAAATGTTTTTGCAGATTTCATTGCACTGCTGCTTTAACAGCAGTCTGACATGCTGTTGTGTAGTGGAACTGCTGCTGGTGTAGTAGAAGTAAGCATTAAGCCACGACGAGGTGGCATCTAATGCTGGATTGATGCATGGTTGGGAGGGTTGCGGACAACCTCCCAACCCATGCATCAATCGCATTAGATGCCACCGATGGAGTGGCTTAATGTGCTTGTAACATGGGCCGTGCGAGGAGAGAGTCACCAGAAGCCCATCTCGTGTCGGTACAGCTACATAACACGGGGAGTCTGTGTGCTCAGCAAACTTTTGCACTGCACTTACAAATCATGTCAGACAACGGCATTACGATGCTGATGCATTCAGCACAGTGTGTACCTCTACTGATAACGACCAGTCACGCTCACATGCTCCTGCAACAGCTGTCCCGATGTATGCGGCTATTTCTGTGTTATCACCGTTGGAAGTCCAGTGGCGCCTCCTCGCAGCTGCGGTCACAAATTAGCAGCGGCTCTCACCTCCCCGCTCCCTCTCTCAGGTCCTCCAATGATACACCACTTGCCTGCATGGGGTCTCTGTGTCGGGCTGTGTTACCTATCCCTCCTGTGCGTGCCTGCTTCTCCCCCACCCCCACCTCCGCTTCAGTCTGGCTCCAGATGGTTTCACTCTTCACCTGCCATGCTTCCCTCTCTAACACTCGCTGCCCACCTGTGCCCAGTGCTGCTAAGCTGGGGGTCTGGCTGCTTTGAGTACTACCTCATTGTGCACGGCATATATCCTGGGTTAATACCCGCTCCGATTTGGGTCCCATGATGCCGTTGCGCCAATCGCTGCTGCCCATTCAACCTCTCTCATTAATGCCATGCTACAACTGCTGTTGACTGCACCCTCGAACACACACTGGTGGCAGTGGAGGGCAGTGCTGCACTCAGACGAAGTCAGGCAAGTTGGTTTTGGAAGCTGGTGTGCAAGTATAGCAATTTACACAATATGCCTTAGCATTTTTTAGGCTAAGTAAAAACACTATCTGTAGCAGGGAACACTAACTAGCTAGATACATGTTTTATCTTCATAGTAGGGTACAGCATAAATGTTATCTAGCTAGTTGTATGCATCACAAACAACCTTTTCTGCCACCTGCGCCTAGCCATCAATGGATCCACACGCTCCAGCCATCACGAGCTACCTCAAAAAAACAGCCTGTGGTAGCTGTCGATGCTTCAAATCTCCTACACTATGGGAAACTTTCATTTTTTAAATAAAATAGAACCAGTGTTGGAATTACACGGGGGCTTGTTGGGGCTCAGCCCCCCTCGCTCTGAAGAGAGGCTTGGTAGGCTCAAGAAACACTGCCATTGACTTACAAAGGGGGCTAAATTTAAAGATATGACCCTAGTTCCCAAAGCTCAAAGTTTAATTCCAACACTTATGATTATCAAACTGGCTTAGAAACGCTAATGTATAGCGTATACGCCGGACATGTGATGGGTGCTTATGTGATATGACACTTCACTCATGGTCAGCGACCTCTTCTGACACCATTGGTGAAGGTCAAGAGATCACCGACCACTCAAAGATAAATCTCAAGTATCTCTTGTGCATAACACAGTTGGTTGGTAATCAAGTTATGATTAGGACTACAGTACTGTACTTGAAAACTAGAACTGGAGTCCCTCATACTACAGTTTGGTCTGGATATTAGAAAACTTCCTGTGACCTTCAGAGGTCAGTGCCTAGGGGTCACATCCAAATTTTCTAAACAAATTCGGTCTTACAGAGAGAATGCCTTCTGCTGGGGCCAAACAAAACCTCACTTTAAATCCTGGGTTTAAAATTAAATAGCAGAGGAGAAATTCTTCAGTTCCTCCATTACCAGAGACTGGGCCGCCCACAGGCAGAAACTGGTGGGTGGGGAAAGCAGCAGAAGTAATGCTAGATGGGTGACACTAAGAAATGTGACTAAGCTGGCTGGCCAACACTCATTATCTAGAAATGCCCCGCCACACCACAGGAAAAAGGAGGCAGCTAGAACATAATCCGCATATTATCTTCCAACTTTTTCCCAAGCCAAGTGAGTCTGCAAAAGCAGGAAGACAGAGGATGAGAAGAGAGACTACAATGCAAGTGATGCAATTAAACATACCAATCGGTCAGCAAAATAATTTAATAACTGCACAAAAAATTACCCTACAGTACCAATCCATTTGGCATGCACTGCAGTGCAGTGTTAGCCCCTGACATGTTCACACTTACTTAGAAGTAGTTGACATTTGAAGTTTTAACCTTTTTAGTGCTGAAGTCCTTTAAAAGTAATCAGTAATAAATAACATCTCAGTCAAAGTAACCATTAGATGTAACAGACTGTTTCTCAAAGAAAACAACCTCTTAACCACCCCTCCCCGGTGACCTGCATCAAAGGTATCAATTGTGTAACTTGGTTTGTAACATACCATGACTTCTTAGCAGTTCTTAGTAAAGCAGAAGTTCTGGTCCCCATTTGGAAGCACAGAGCAGAAGTACCACACCATAGGACCGGTAGCACAGAGCAGCAGCACCACTACATCAGGCCAGCGGCACCAAGCTGAAGTACCACGCTACTGCACCATCACGCCAGCAAGCAGCAGCGCAGCACTATCACATTGGCAGCACGCAGCTCAGTGGCACAAGCAGTAGTGCCCCATTATCAGGCCAGTAGCACTAAGCAACAGCACCACAACTTTGGGCCTGCAGCACCAAGCGGTAGTGCCACACCATCAGGTCAGCGGCACAAGCAGCAGTGCTACACAATCAGGTCAGAGGCACAAGCAACAGTGTTGCATAATCAGGCCAGCAGCACCATGCATCACGGCCGCAGCCTTAGGTCAGTGGAACAAGAAACAGTGTCGTATCATCAGGCCAGCAGCACCAAGCATTAGTGCCGCACCATCAGGTCAGTAGCACCAAGCATTAGTGCTGCACCACCGGGTCAGCAGCACCAAGCATCAATGCCACACAATCAGGTCAGTGGCACAAGCAACAGTGCTGTACCATCAGGCAAGCAGCACCAAACATCAGTGCCACACCATCGGGTCAGCAGCACCAAGCAACAGTGCTGTACCATGGGGTCAGCAACATTAAACAACAGCAGTCCTACACCATTCGACTGGCAGCACCAAGCAGCACTGCCACACCATTTGACCAGCAGCACCAAGCAGCACTGCCGCACCATTTGACTGGCAGCACCAAACAGCATTGTCGCACTATCGGGCCGGTAGCACCAAGCAACAGTGCCGCACCATCGAGCCAGCAGCACCAAGCAACAGTGCCGCACCATCTAGCCAGCAGCACCAAGCAGCAGTGCCACACCATCAGGTCGGCAGTGCCAAGCAGCAGTGCCACACCAACAAACTGACAGCACCAAGAAACAATGCTTTATCATCAGGTCGGCAGCACCAAGCAACACTGCCACACCATCGGGCCGGCAGCACCAAGCAACACTGCCGCACTAATGGGCCGGTAGCACCAAGCAACAGTGACACCATTGGGCTAGCAGCACCAAGCAGCAGTGCCACACCATCGAGTCAGCAGCACCAAGCAGCAGTGTCACACCAATGGACCGACAGCACCAAGAAACAATGCTGTACCATCGGGTCAGCAGCACCAAGCAGCAGTGCCACACCACTGAGCTGGCAGCACCAAGAAACAATGCCTCATCATCGGGCCGGCAGCACCAAGCAGCACTGCCACATCATCAAGCCAGCAGCATCAAGCAGCACGGCCACACCCTCAGGCTGGCAACAACAAACAGCAGTGCCATACCCTCAGGCTGGCAGAACCAAGCAGCAGTGCAAAACCATCAGGCCGGCAACATCAAGCAGCAGTGCCACACCCTCAGGCTCGCAACTAGCTGCAGTGCCAAACCATCGGGCTGGCAACACCGCCACACCTTCAGGCCAGCAGCGCCAAACAGCAGTGCCACACCATTGGGCTGGCAGCACCAAGCAGCAGGGCCACACCCTCAGGCTGGCAGCAATAAGCAGCAGTGCCACACCCTCAGGCCGGCAGCACCAAGCAGCACTACCACATCAATGAGCTGGCAGCACCAAGAAACAATTACGCATCATCGGTCCGGCAGCACAAAGAAGTAGTGCCACACCATCGGGCCGGCAGCACCAAGCAGCAGTGCCACACCATCAGGCCAGCAGCAACAAATAGTGCTACACCCTCAGGCCAGCAGCACCAAGCAGAAGTGCTACACCTTCAGGCTGGAAGCACCAAGCAGCAGTGCTGCACCATCAAGCCAGCAGCACCAAGCAGCAGTGCCGCACCATCTGGCCAGCAGCACTAAGCAGCAGTACCATACTCTCGGGTCAGCAGCATCAAGCAGCAGTACCACACCCTCGGGCCTGCAGCATCAACCAGCAGTACCACACCCTTGGGCCGGCAGCACCAAGCAGCAATATCACACCCTCAGGCTGGCAGCACCAAGCATCAGTGTGACACCTTCAGGCTGGCAGCACCAAGCAGCAGTGCTGCACCATCAGGAAAGCAGCACCAAGCAGCAGTGCCACACCCTCAGGCCAGAAGCACCAAGCAGCAGTGTCACATCTTCAGGCTGGCAGCAACAAGCAGCAGTGCCACGCCCTCGGGCCGGCAGCACCAAGCAGCAATGCCACACCTTCAGGCTGGCAGCAATAAGCAGTAGTGCTGCACCATCAGGCCAGCAGCACCAAGCAATACTACACCCTCAGGCTGGCAGCACCACGCTGCAGTGCCACACCCTTGGGCTGGCAGCACCAAGCAGCAGTGATGCACCATCAGGTCAGCAGCACCAGGAAGCAGTGTCACATCTTCGGGCTGGTAGCACCAAGCAGCAGTGCTGCACCATCAGGAAAGCAGCACCAAGCAGCAGTGCCACACCTTTGGGCTGGCAGCACCAAGCAGCAGTGCTGTGTCATTAGGAAAGCAGCACCAAGCAGCACTGCCACACCTTCAGGCTGGCAGCACCAAGCAGCAGTGATGCACCATCAGGCCAGCAGCACCAAGAAGCAGTGCCGCACCATCTGGCCAGCAGCACCAAGAAGCAGTACCACACCCTCGGGTCAGCAGCATCAAGCAGCAGTACCACACCCTTGGGCCTGCAGCATCAACCAGCAGTACCACACCCTCATGCCAGCAGCCTCAATTAGCAGTACCACACCCTTAGGCCAGCAGTACCAAGCAGCAGTGCCACACCCTCAGGTCAGAAGCACCAAGCAGCAGTGCCACATCTTCAGGCTGGCAGCAACAAGCAGCAGTGCCGCACCATCAGGCCGGCAGCACCAAGCAGCAATGCCACACCTTCAGGCTGGCAGCAACAAGCAGTAGTGCTGCACCATCAGGCCAGCAGCACCAAGCAATACTACACCCACAGGCTGGCAGCACCACGCTGCAGTGCCACACCCCTGGGCTGGCACCACCAAGCAGCAGTGCTGCACCACTGAGCTGGAACCACCAAGCAGCAGTGGTGCACCTTTAGGCTAGCAGCACCAAGCAGCAGAGTGCACCCTCAGCAGGGAATATTTATCTGGTAAAGCGTAGCAAAACACATTTTATTTTATAAACTGTTATAGAAAATTGTTTTATGTACAGCAGTCACTTGCTAAACATCTGAGTTCGCTCAAAGTGGTAGTACAGCTGCTTTACACAAGGTTACCTGAAAATGCTACATAGATTTTTCCTAACGCTTCACAAATTAAGATTCTGCAATGCTGCAATTGATAAAGAAAAACATTTTTAAATGAATGTTTCCCTGACCCTCGGGCCAGCAGCATTAAGCAGCACTGCTGCACCCTCAGGCTGGTAGCACCAAGCAGCAGTGTCCTACCCTCGGGCCGGCAGCACCAAGCAACAGTGCTGCACCCTCAGGTCAGCAGAACCAAGCAGCAGTGCCGCACCTTCCGGTCAGCAGCAGCAAGCGGCAGTGCCGCACCCTCAGGCTGTCAGCACCAAGCAGCAGTGCCACACCCTCGGACAGGCAGCACCAAGCAGCAGTGCCACACCTCGGGTCAGCAGCACCAAGCGGCAGTGCCACACCCTCAGGCCAGCAGCACCAAATGGCAGTGCAGCACCCTCAAGGCAGTAGCACCAAGCCGCAGTGCCGCACCCTGGGCCAGCAGCACCACGAGGCAGTGCCGCACCCTGGGCCAGCAGCACCAAGAGGCAGTGCCGCACCCTTGGGCCGGCAGCACCGAACAGCAGTGCTGCACCCTTGGGTTGGCAGCACCAAGCAGCAGTGCTGCACCATCGGGCCAGCAGCACCAAGCGGCAGTGCCGCACCCTCAGGCTTGTAGCACCAAACACCAGTGCTGCACCCTTGGGTCGGCAGCTCCAAGCAGCGATGCTGCACCATTGGGCTGGCAGCACTAACAGAAAATGACTATCACCGTACTAATAACAACTTGCAAAGCTGCTGCACCCTTGGGCTGGTGGGCCATGACACAGGCATTTGCCATTTTCTTCTGCCCCCAGAGCAGGGTGGGACAAATCAGGTTGCCAGGTGGCTAATGGGCACTACAAAAATTGGTTTGTCTACCAGATTTTGAAAGTTACCTGCCAACTGGCTACCCACCCACAAAGTACTTTTCGTGCCCTTAAAAATTATGGTCACTAAAAATAATGATTTGCCTACCCAGTTTTAAAAGCTAGTGGCCAAATGGATCACCAGCTCATAAATTATTTTGTCCCACTTTGCCCCAGAGCAGTGTCCAAGGTCTGAGGCACTCTGATCAACCTCAGGCCCCAGGGAATGTGAGGACACTCACAGCTGGGTCACAGCAATGCAGCTACCAGCACATATCACTGTGAAGATTGGCACTGGAGCATAAACAGGGAGAGAAACCAAACAAATGAAGGAGGGACACTGATATATGCTTTAGAGGAGGCTGCTCAGAGCTTTGAAACCTGATCCTACCATTAGATGAAACGCATTACTTCAAAGTCATGTAGAAGTTAAAAAAACACAGTCTCAGTTTTCCACCTCCTTCCAAGCATTTATCTTCTGCTCCCATACAACACTGCTCCCACCAAATGACACTAGATAAGGTCACAGAAAAGGAGTCAAAGTCACTGGAGACATGGAAACTGTGAATGCTGGCAGTGCTGGGGACAAAATGCCACCCTGTACCTGCCTGTCAGTTCCCCACTTCAGCTGCCTACGAAAAGCGTCCCTGGATCTGGCTGTCATGTCCCATTGCCATATATCAGCATTTAACATGAACCAGTCGTTAAGGCCTGAGCTCAGAACATCCTGCAGACCTTTTTACAGTGTGTGTGTGTGTTTTAGGGGAGAGAGTTGGCATGTAAAAGTGTGCCCCATATGGAATGCTAACAGATCCTGCAGGGACAGGACTCAAATGAAACGTCAAACACCACAGGGACTGAACAGCACCAAAACATTTTGGTCAGCTAAGAGTTATCATCCCACTTTATAATGTTGGGAAGTGTTCCAATAAATATGTGGAGAACCTATCATTTTTGTGGTTTAAAATAAATTCAGTGTAATATTTTTAGCAAAAGCTTCACAAAAAGTCTAATTTCTGACAAAGTATTCTAAAACCATTCTGTGAGGAAATTTCCTGAGATTAGTATCCTCTCCGCAGAACTTTGTTTCTTGCCAAATGCAGCAATACTAGAGCTAACAGGGACTCGGAGATGCAGCTCCTCGAAGCAATCATTTCTTATAACTGGAATGATCTCTACCAGAAACAAAAGGGCCTTGGTAAGAATTAATAAAAAATGCATGCCTGGTAATTAGAAATGAAATGTGAAGCTAGGGACTGACAACAGGCCATCCACCATGCCCCATGCATTACCACCATCCATTCCCTGTGCATTACCACCATCCATTCCCTGCACATTACCCTCTGCAATCACTGGACATGACATTCCGATTCCTTTTTGTAACAGGGTAAATGGTAATAAAAATGGGTAAAATGTGTGATTGGGCCAGCATGATCACATGACTGTTCATTATGTAAACACAAAGGTACACAGGGCTGTGCACTGTGCTGATCTAATCGCATGCCCAGCGGTGTAATAAGTCACAATGCCTTAGGCAGAGTGCCTTCAGACACTGAAGTGCAATTAGATCAGCACAATCCACATCCCGGAGTGTTCAACTGCACTTAAGAAATGAATAACAAGGAAATCTTAAGACAAAAAAAAAAAAAAAATTTTTTTAAAGAAAGCATTTATAAAAAGGGTGCACTATAATGTCAAACAGTTCCTCTGCCAAATGGTTGTCATTAGGGGGCGCTGCTTAACTTCTAGACTTGGAATGTGCTTACATAGTCTTCGTCTTTTTTTTTTTTTTGTCCCCCCTCCATCCCAGGTCCACAGCATACTTGACAGTACATCAGACAACAGCTGTGAAAAAAGGGCCATATCAGGTTTTTGCTTTGTTTTTTGTTTTTCTGTTTTTTATTTTAATCACTGGCTAACTCACTCCTGTGAGTAAGGTGCAGCCAGCAGGTGGGTGCAGTCATGGATTCTGTGTTTGAATTGTGGCACACTTTTTTCAATTAATTTGCGGTTTGAGAGAGATGGGCAGTCTGCATAGCTGGGAAGGTTAAACCATGACCTTTCAGTGATTTTTTTTTTCTGTTACACACAGCAAGTGGGCATCAGGCAGTGTGGAATAATGTGGTAGGAGGGAGACATAAGCAAGCATCTGGGAGAGGACATGGCACACCAGCTCCGAATTCTGATAGAGATGTAGCGAGGTACAGTGAGTGAGCGGCAGGGATGGTGGTTTCAGCACTTCTTGAAGAAGTTACAAAAAAAAAAAAAAGAAAGGTACAAAAGTAGTTGAGATGGGGGTGGGGGCAACAACATGATGGACCTAGAGTTCTGTCACGTTTTAATTAAGCAATAAGGCACGACAGGGTGTGGCATATCATGGAATATTGTCACGCCTTGGGTGGTTGGGCACAAGGCCACAGGCCAAGTGCATCCAACCACCCAAGAAGTGATGATATACCACACCCTGGAGTGACTTATTGCTATTATGAACCAAGTTTGAAGTTTTATAAATAAAAAAAAAAAAAAAATAAGCAAAACAGGTTTTAAAGCATTTTATGAATAAGCTTTTGGGTGGTGTAGGAGTACATTTTGAAAAAACAGTTCTTAGGCAATAGAGAGCAAAGAGGCTGGTGGTGCCAGAACTTTTTTGAAGCCGTGATAATGTAGCCCGATATCATCACGGCTTCAAAGAGCTCTTGGCCAATCAGATTCCTCTATTTACGCTCCTCAGGTCATAATTACTATTTTAATATGGAGTTGTCCATTCATTGAAAACACCAGTAAGTTTGTTAAAATATTTGTTTCCTTATTTGGGTGACCTGTAAAGAATACTTTGTTGTCAGACCAGTACATATATCAATTTAGTGACTGTAAATTCTGGCTTAACAGGTCTCATACTATAAGTATGGATTGGGAGAGTGGGAGGCTTGAGCACTGCCACACGGATCAGATGAGTTTTTAAGTATGCTGACATTCTGTGACCACACAGGCCATCAATATAGCCTTGGTACATCAGAGGCAGTGTTTTGGTTTTTTTACATTAATGTGAAGCAGGTCTGTCACTATGTATGGCTTACTGCTGGAATGTGTATGTACGTAATGGTTTTTAAGTTGGTGAAGGAGTCTACCCTGTTATTACCTAACCCCATTTTCAGGTATAAATTGAAGTATATTAAGTACATTTCCTAATATAAACGTGGCATGCCTGTATATTGTGCATTCTTGATTTACCATGCATCAAATATATGAGAATGATTCTTATAAGCTAATACAAATAAAATTAAAATAAAATATATGTGCAACATCAGATGCTAGAGGCCGTTAACGGGCTGCCTCCATGGCCCACACCAATGCCCCAAATTGACAACATGAATCACAGGCACAGGAGGGGTGGTAGCTCCCTACATGACTATCCGCTGTTCTCCCAGGCCACCAAGGGAACAGTAGTGTGTTGCGACCCCTCCCCAGTCTGACACGTATCCTCGGATATGCCTTCAAACTTGGAGTGAGAATTTCCCACATCATATATTTTTCAAATTACTTCCCCAGGATAGCCAATTGGAGATGTAATATCTTATTTGCAATTGTGTCCTGCTGCTGCCTAGTTTTACAGCCAGCGAGAACTTAAGCATATGAAGTCATGTAACTTGAAGGAGACACCTGGAGCTAGTGGCTCTGGTGAAAGCGGACCCTGGGGTCTCCTGTTTAAACTGTTCAGTGCTCTTAACTGCACCCCACTGCCTTCCACAAGCACTGGATGACAAAGTTGGAAAAGTATGTTCCTGAAACACTACATGGTATCATCTTTTGCAGTTTCTGTCACACCATGTACAAGACCTGGTCAGCAAATCCGAAAGGGTCACAAATGGGGGTGGAGAGGGGGAAGCAGAGCAAAATATACATCTCAAATTCAATTAGTTTGTTTACCAGGTAAGTACGACCAGACGTCCGATTACAGACACAACCCTGGTATTTCATAAAAACACAACTAATAACTTACAATGAACATGCAGAAAAGTACTATACACACACACACACACACACACACACACACACAACATATTTCTACAAACAAAACATTTTAAATCAGATTTTTATGTGGAGCCTTTCAATTCTGGCCAATATAGAAATATGTGGATTTTAATTCTCTTAAAAAAAAAACAAAAAAACTTAGAATCTGCATTTACAATTGAAAAAATAAATTAAGAAAATAAACAAAAAACAAGCACCCAGTGGTGTCAGAGGGAACCCGGGTTCACGCTTTGATTCCAACCCCTGGCTCCGAGCTGACTGAGTGGTGGGAAAGCTTTGAGGTTCTGTCAGGCTCTGGGGGAGAGGTTCACCTTACTGGCTTAAGAGTGAGAGGCATGCTCATATAGGATGTGCATGACAGGGCGTCATCGGTCATCAGGAGAGTGGAGGGGAGGGAAGAAAAACTAGGTGGCCAGGCAGTTGAAGTGGACTCTACCACAACAGCTAAAGGGGCAGTACTGGTTCAGCTGCTTAGTCTGAAGGAGCTCACCCACACTGATCTCAGAATACCCTCAAGGGGAGCAGCTTGCCCCAGCCCCTTGGAGCTGGGGAAGGAGAGTAATTCTGATGGGTGGTCCCCATATGCGGAGCTCACTCAGCTGCACTAGGTAGGCTGGAAGGGGGAGTTCAGTCTGTCCAGGTCCAAGGACTAGGTGGTTGCCCAGGTGACTGGTTGGGTACGAAGCTCCTGGCTGAGGGAGAAAAAAAAAAGCAATGTGCTATTTTTGTGAACTTCACAAAAAATACAGTTGGTCAGCCGCACTAAGCAATCTAAAAGACTAAACTTCAGCACAAAGCACTTGGGCACGTGTCTGTGTCTTTTGTTCTCAGTCTTTACACACTGTGAGAGAGGTCATTTGGCACCATACACGCCTGCTTACAGCAAAGCCTGTCTCAAGTCCCTCATAGTGAGTTGCATATACTTCCCATGATGCTTTGTATCACTGGGGTATGTGTGATTTTGTGCTAAGCAGTCATGTGTAGCCTAAACCCAGTGTCAGTTAGCTCAGATACCTACCGTGCAACTATAGTTAAGAGTTGAGAAGGCACCGATATACAAAACCCCTATTTTTGCCAGGTTATAGCACAGATGTCTCTTGAGGTATAAAATTTGGAAGGTACCTATTCTAGGCCAGAATCTCAGTATTTGGCAGTTTTTGAGAAATTTGGTTCAGTAAGTTGTGTGCTACAGAGTGGTGAGAAATGTTACAAATATGAAGTGGTGCCTTTTTTTTGCTCATCACTAACTAAACAAGCAATGCCGACTATGTTTGCTTGCATGCTGTTACAAGCTGGAATAATAGTATCTTGAGGCTGCGGGCAGACCTTTCTTCTCCCGGTAGCTAGTCTCGTGGACTTTAGGCTCCACCGGGTTAAAGGGCACAGAGCTGAAATAATGATGAAAAGAATAAAGATCAGCTTTATTACGTTCACAGTTTCTTCATAATGTCACTGTGTTTTGACATTCTTAACCCAAATTTTCAATACAGCCTTTTTATAACCTGACGTAATGATCAAGATAGGCGGAATTTTTCAAATCCTATCTGAAAGGGGATTTTGTCAAATGACTGCAAACACATGATTTGAAGGGAATTAGAAAAATGACACTGGTGATATTCATGAAGTGAGATAATTTATCTACTTATTGATCGAAAATTTCAGAGAATTATCTTTGAGTACAAGTACTCATTTACAAAGGTTGCACTTCAAATACATAGTCACAAAAAGCATTACAAGTGCAATAAGCAGTTCCAGAGGAACACCAGTTGAGTCACGCTCAAAGCACTTATGGCAGAACAATTACATACAGTTTTGAATAAACAACAAAAAATTCACATAAATTGCTGTATAAAAAGTCCCGAGTAATGTAGAGAGAGAAACCACATAAAACTATTTAATGGTTACCGTTGAACTGGACTACAAAAGCAGACCGCAAAGATCTCAAAACTGCTTAAACTTGGGAAGATTCAACAGTGTATCAGGCAATTCACTTAACCAGTTTGTGGCCCTGACAGCAAATGACTGCTTGCCCAGCTGAATACGCCTGAAAGGAGGCTTAAGGGCATTCCTGGCCATGTTCCTGGTGTTGTATTGGTTGGAGATGGTGTGGAAGTACGTTAAAGCAGGTGGTGTTAGGCCCAGGAATGCCTTTTTAGCTAGCAAACAGGTCTGGAGCTTTATTCTGTTGGGTAAAAGTAGCCAGTTAGTGAATGCGTGAAGTGTACAACTATGAGTGCAGTTACCTGCACCAAGTACAAAGCGGCATGCCTTATTACAGATCAGCTCTGCTTTGTTTAGCACTGTGTCTCAGGAAGCTGCATAGACAGGGTGCCCATAATCTATAAGTGACAGAATGGAGCTGGCCACAATAACGAGTCTAGCTTCCCCAGCGAGAGTGCTCCTGTTCCGGTGGAGGGCACCCAGTCTTCTGTTAACTATGGGTACCAAATTCTCAACATGGGGTGCAAAATATAAGGTGTCATCCAAGGTATTTGAAGGTCTCCACCTATTCAAGGTTGTGTCCTAGACTGTTTGATGAGAAAGGGTGGGACTTTCCTCTTCTGTGGGAGGCTACAAAAGAGCATAGTCTTTTTTTTTTTTGTAATTGAGGAACAGTTTGTGGTTGAAGAACCAGCTTTCAAGTGACCTAAAGTTACTCTGAAGAGTGGCAGTAAGGTTCCAGCCCAACCCCCGGGAGTGTCCACCCTGTTGCAGATCTTGGAGTCTTCCACAAAGAGGCAGACTTTCCCTTCCAGCTCTTCTGCAGTGTCACTATAAAAACATTAAAGAGGACTGGTCCCAGCACTGACCCCTGAGGTACTCCACTGGTCACCCTCCCTATATCGGAGCAAACTGTTTACCACTACCTTCTATCGCCTATCCCCTAACCAATTTCTTGCCCTGTGTACTAGCTTTTTACCCACCCTCAAGCCACCCAGCTTGCTTACTAGTCTCCTATGCGGAATGGTATCGAAAGCCTCACTGAAATCTAGATAGGCCATGTTTGCCACTCCTCCTTGATTTAATTCCTTTGTCACCCAGTCAAAGAAATCTAAACAGATTTCTTTGTCGGGACCCCGCCGTGAATCCATGCTGCCCAAGGTCGTGCAATCCACTGGATTCAAGATATTCCACAATTCTTTCCTTCAGCAATGTTTCCCTTAACTTTCCCACCATGGATATTAGGCTCACTGGCCTTCTAGCCTTTTCCTTGCCACCACGTTTGTGAAGTGAGGCTACATCTGCCCTCCTCCCGTCCCCCAAAACCCCTCCAGCTTCCAGTACTCTGTTAAACAGGACTGTCAGAGGTGCAGCCAATACCTTCCTTAGCTCCCTCAACACCTTTGGAAGTACTCCATCTGGTCCTATTGCTTTGTCCACTTTGAGATTTTGGAGTGCCTTCAGGACTCTCTCCTCTGAGGAAGGACTAGTATCCACCTCCCCTCTTCAAAGTTCCTGTTACTTTTTTGTAGTCCCCCCGCCGCCTTCCTCTGTGAACGCTGTGCAGAAGTGTTTTTCAAGATGTCTGCCTTTTCCTGGTGTCCCTCTGCACACCCCCTTCCCTTTTTAACCTTACAATCCCTCCCTTTGACTTCCTCTTTTCACTTACATACCTAAAAATGTCTTGTTCCTTTTGATACCTCCACAGCTATTCTCTCTTCAGTTAGTGCCTTTGCGCTCCTTACTGCTTTTCCTGCTTCCCTCTGTTTTCCCGGCTACACCTCCCTATCCCCCTCCTTCTGCGCCTTTATGTACCTTCTGAATGCAGCCCTTTTAGTCTTTACCTTTTCTGCCGCTTCATTCAAGAACCATAGTGGTCTCTTTTTCCTCTTGCTTTTACTCACTTGCTTAAGGCAGAGGTTTGCTGCCTTTACCATGTTCCCTTTTAGCTTGGCCCACTCTTTCTCCACCCCCTCCCAGGTCATTCCCCCCCAAGATCATCCGTAAGGCACTCCCCATCTTTATATCTGCCCTTCTGAAGTCCAGGACCTTTGCTTGTATGTGGATCAATTCCTAAGTTGTTCTTATACTGACCCACACTGCATGGTGATCACTGGTCCCCAGGTGGCCTCCCACCTTGACATCTCCAACACTGTCGCTGTTAGTGACAGCCAGGTTCAATACTGCCTCATCGCAAGTTTGCTCACTAACAAGTCCCCCTGAGGAATGTCCCTGCTTCTTGCTGAAGTAGCAACTGGGAGACCCCCATCTATATCCGGCAGACTGAAGTCCCCCACCAGCAGCAACTCCCCCTTTTCTACCATTTTGCCAATGGCTTCCAACAGTATCTTATCTAACTCCTCCCCCTGTGCCAGAGGTCTGTAGATCATGCTAATGCATACAGTGGCTCTGTTTCCTGATTCCGGGGTGACCTACAGTACCCCCCCCCCCAAGAATTCCCTGCATCTCTGCTGATTTTATGCTTTCCTGCAGATAGGGGCAGATTCTCTAAGGGGCACACATTACAAGAATTCAGTGTGTAAACTGCATGCCCGCCTAGGCGGCTATGGAGAGGCACAGGGTGCGTGGATTCATGACTACAAAGCACCTGCAGGACACCTGTCCACAGCCCCCCCCCCGGCGTGCAGCTCCGGAAGGGGAGGATGTATGTGAAGCAGAGGACCCAGGCGGCATCCAATGGTTTGTCTGCAGAGTCCAGGAGTGGATCCCTCGCACTGGGGGTGGGGGAGTGAGTGTTAGCGCCGGACAGGGGTCACTGACTGTTCAGTCATGTGCCCAAATGGCAGCATCCAGCCCACACAGGCAGCCCAGTGTGCTGGGGCAGATGCTTGCCAAGGCAGGGGGACCCCGTTGACTCCACGTCCCACTGCTGCCTGGAGGGTGGATGGGGCGTGTAAGCATTTATGACAGGGTCCATGGGGTGGAACGGGGCTCCTGGCGCCCAACCACTCTGCCTTGGAGACTCATGCAGAGTGCGTGCATGCCACCTGCCGCCCATGGCACAAAGCTTCATGGTGGCCAGGGGATCCTGTGTGCTACCAGCCGTCACAACAGTCCTGCATGCCACCAGGGGTCCGTGGGACCCCCACTGCACAGTTGTTCAATTTGGTCATACCTATGCGCCTCACATACATGGCATGTAGGCATGGAGAATCAGACCCATAAAGCACAACACCCCCTTCTTTCCACCCTGTCTTTCCTGAACAGAGAATACCCTACTATGATGGTAAGATGTCTGGAATCGGTTATAGTATAAAGAAATAGGTTCATAAGAGGGTAGGTATTGGGGAGAGAGTTAGGTGATGCTTTACAAGAAGTAATGTGAGACAGGGCCTCAGGACAGGCTTTTTGGGCTTAAAGTCCTTACTTACGGTCTATGTTTTCTGTGACATGAAGAACTGTGACATCTTTCCAGTACTGTAAGTTGGAGTAGCCACTGCACTGGCAACCTGATCCCTGGAGAAGATTAACCCCCACACTGACCTGTGAGCCTTAAGCTCAGAATCATTTGAATAGGAGACAGGGGAAGAGTAAACAAAGAACAGGAGTGGTTGTTCCATCAGTGACCGGGGGGAGGGGCTTTGTTAGTGAGACTAAGGAAGGCCTGCGTGTTGGGAAGGCTGAAAATGCAATGGAGTACAAACGGCAGACCAGAATGCAAACACTAACACTCACTCTCTGAGGACGACCACAAACTCTGGGTGGAACATAACGTCCCAAATTTGAATAAAGCACTACAGATGACAACACAGAACTCTCTGTGGCATTCTGAGCAGCTATTAAAAACAGCTTTTCTTTTTCTCTCCCTGTGCACCACCAGAACCAGATGGCACAACATTATTTGCACTCTGATGTTTGAAACTATACATGTCCATACCTGCAAACCCCATTTAAGCCTACCAACTGTGTCTGTGCCTGCCAACCTCTCTCTCTCTCTTAATCTGAACAAAACAGACCACATACTATTAACAGAAAAGTCAAATTCTGCAACCTACCATACTAAATTATTTGTTTATAACAACTTGTGACTCCTTTTATCACACTGATTATCAGTGTGATCTCACATCGTAATAACATACCCGGTCATTACATTGTTTGAAGTGCTTGCGCTTTACTTTCACTTAAGAGTATAACAGTGGGAAAACACGCTGCCCTGTAAGTCCCTGAAACACTTATTAACATAAGCGACTGCATGCTTATGAAGTTTACTTTGTACACACCCATGCTGTCAATGTTTATACTGCAGGTCATCACACACTGAGGATATGTAAAAAAAAAAACAAAAACACACCATTTCAGAACACACAGTCGCTTATGCTTTATTCTCTGTGTAAGTTTTGTCCAGGAAAGGCACAATTGTGCTTCGACAGTTTGTTTCCAGGTATGTCGGTCTTTGGCCTCATACCTCAGAAAATGCTGGGGCATGCAGCACAAAATGCTTTAATGCACACCATGTTGAGTATTATTACTTGCTTAATACAAGATGAATTGTGTCTGAATACTACATTTAAAACCTTTTCTTGGATGCTGGAAAAAAACTTTAAAATCTCACCTAGCTACCAACTAGCATCCCTCTATCACAACACAAATTCCTTTATTTATGAGGGGGGAAGGTCATAATACAGTATCTCTACTCAACGTGCAGTTGTCACTTGTTCGATTATCCATAGTTGTTGTTGACTGCTTTGTTTTATGTAACCTCTGTAATGTTTGTAACCACAGTACTGTAATGTATTCTATTTGTTTCCTAGTGGAAATATTTCCTTTTTCCCACCCAAGAATTTTGCTGCAAGAAAGTTTTTGACCTTGCCTACATTTCTTGGGAAAGCGAATAAATAATAAGCAAACATTAACTTCAGGATAAGCTCCTGAGTCTATCAAGTCAACTGAAACAAATTAAACACTGCCTTGATACTAAAACTGCACTTCACATTTTCAAAAAGAAAAATAGAAATTGTCGGTAGAAAAGAACCGCTTTTCCCAGTCTGTCCAGATGCTGAATGCCTAATCTGTCCCCACAGACCCTAACTGGCCTCTGGAGACACCACCCCCTCTCTGCCTATTTACTAATATTTCTCTAGGTCTATCCCACATACGCTTGAAGCTCCCCACTGTTTTTGCCTCCCTCACTTATGCTGACAGTTTGTTTCAGGCATCTACCACCCTTTCACTGAAGAAGTACTTCCACACATGCCTCTTAAACTTCCCCGTTCCACCTTAATCATATGCCCCCTGTTCCTGGCACTCACTCTCAATTGTAAGAGACTCCCCTCTTGCACCCTGTTCACTCCATGAGGTACTTGTAGGTCTCAATCATGTCCCCTGTCGTTCTCCTCTCTTCCAGGGTGTACACAGAAACATAGAATATGTCCAGTTGGCAGAAAAAGACTGGTAGGCCCATCTAGTGTCTTCTACTTTCCTTGCCTGTTACTACACCCTGGGTCCTATTTGATCACAAGTGTCCCTCTCTCCTCCCTTACCTCTACTTATTATGCCCATATGCTTATTCCACGCATGTTTTAAGCTCCCCACTGTCTTTGCCCTACCACCTCTTCTGGCAGGCAGTTCCAGGCATCCACAACCCTTTCTGTGTAGAAGTATTTACTTATATCCCTCTTAAACTCCCCCTCAAGCTTCATAGCATGCCCTCTTGTTGTTTCTCCTACTCCTGTGAAAGAAACTACCCTCCTGCACCTCATTCAAGCCCGCGAGGTACTTACAGGTCTCAATCACGTCCCCTCTCAATCTCCTCTCCTCCAGGGAGTACACTTTGAGCTCCAGCAGCCTCTCCTCATATGGTTTCTCGTGCAACCACTGCACCATTTTGCTAGTCCTCCTCTGGACTGCCACACCCTGTTGACATCCTTGCGGAGGATGCGGCCTCCAGAAGTGGACACAGTACTCTAGGTGGTGTCTCACAAGTGAGTAATACAGAGGCAACACTAGCTCACTTCTCCTGCTAGAAACCCACCTCCCTATGTACCCCAGCACCTGACTAGCCTGGTCTACTGCCCTGCCACCTTGAGGTCATCAGGTATGATTACCCCAAGGTCCCTCTCCTGGCTGGTACAGTGAAGCCCCCAGGATGAAGCACAGCGCTGCAGAATTCTGCAGTAGAGTTACTGCAGCAAACAATGCAGTTTCAATGGAAGTTAATCCCTTTTGTCATGCAGTAAACCTGTGACACTGCGCTTCATCCTGGTGGGCTTCACCGTAACTGTTAAATATCCCCCATACCATATACACCCCCATCATATACATAGCCACTGGGTTTCCCCAACCTAGGTTCATGACGTTGCACTTTTTTTTTTTGCACCAAAACCCAGCTGCCACTCCCTAGACTGCTTCTCTAACTTCCCCAGATCCTTCTGCATCCTCTTCATCCCCTCCCGAGTGTCCACCCTGTCACAGAGTTTTGTGTCATCTGCAAACAGATACACCTTTCCCTCCAGTTCCTTAGCAATGTCACTTATGAAGACACTGAAGGAGATAGGACCCAGTACCAATCCCTGTGGTACTCCATTGGTCACCCTTTGTCTTCAGAATGACTGCCATTTACCACCACCATCTACATTCTATCTTTCTACCAGTTAGATACACACCTACCCCCAATATGTTGCTAAGTTTCTTTATCAGTCTCCTGGGTAGTACTGTGTCAAAGGTCTCACTGATGTTCAGATAGGCCACATCCACTTCCCTCCCCTGATCCACCTCCCTAGTTACCCAATGAAAGAAATATATGAGATCTGTTTGACATGACCTCCCCCATGTGAAGTGGTGCTGCCAGTTGCCCTGCAGCCCATTTGCCTCCAGATATTCCATCATTCTCTCCTTTAGCAGAGATTCCATAAATTTCCCCACCACTAATAGGAAACTGACTGGTCTGTAATCGCTAGCCTCCTCCCTGCTGCCGCTTTTGTGCACAGGGACCATGTCGACCCTCCTCCAGTCCTCTGGAACCAACCCCATCTCTAATGAGGTGCTGAACAGTGTTGCCAGTGGGGCGGCTAGCACCATGCTCAGTTCCTTTCATACCCTAGGATGAATCCTGTCTGGCCCCATCACCTTTTGGTTTTAATTTTTTTTAGGGTTTCCAATCACCAGCAGACTCTCTTCTTCTGTAAATGGAATGTGTCTACTCCCTCCTCCCTCCAGTTCCATTTGGGTCTCCATGTACTTAATAAAAGCAGTTTTTTTTCTCCCCTACTGCCTCAGTCACCCCCCGTGAGAACCACAAGGGTCTCTTTCTCATTTTACCCTTGCTTATTTCCTTCAAATAGCTTGCTGTTACCTTAGTTATTCCCTTCTTTATATTTTCCACTGTGCCACCCAGCTATCCCCTACCAAGATATTTCCTAAAGCAGTCTCCCATTTAAAATCTGCTCTCCTGAAGTCCAGGACCCTCGTTCTAGTGGTGTTTTTTTTCTCTGTCCAATCCATATGCCAAGCCACTCTGCACGATGATAACTTGTACCCAGAGGGCTCAGAAATGTGACATTTGCAATGATGTCCCTGTTCGTAAGTACCAGATCCGCCACTGCCCCATCTCTAGAGGAATCTGTGACCAACTGCCTATGAAATACCCTTTTCAGGGAGTCTAGGATGACCCTGCTCCTAGCAGTAGCTGTGGCCAGAATGCTCCAGTGTACTTTCAGCAGATTAAAGTCCCCCATAATCACTACTTCCCTTTGCTTGCCATTCTGCCAATGGCCTCCCCCTACATTAAGATCCCTCAGTCTCTCCTCGCAGGTCTTCTTGTGCAACCGCTGCACCATTTTAGCTGCACTCCTCTCGACTGCCTTCACCTTGTCCATGTCTTTTCTGAGATGTGGCCTCCAAAACTGGACAGAGTATTCCAGGTGGGGTCTCACCAGTGAGCGATACAGTTGCAATACCATCTCCCTCCTCCTGCTGAAGATACCCCCCATGCACCCCAGCATCCCACTAGCCCTACCCACTGCTTTTTCACACTCCCCAGCCACTTTGAGTTCATCAGTTTATGATAAATTTAGCATGTTTTGGCTTTGAGCTCCCAACTGCCATGCTCTTGACCACTCTTCGAGTTTCCAAGGATCACTTGTGCATTATCCCTACCCCCTGCTGAGTGTTCACCCCATTACAGATTTTGGTATCATCTGCAAAAAAGACAGACCTTCCCTTCCAGTTATTCTGTAATAGCACTTATGAAAACATTGAGAAGGACCGGTCCCAGTACTGAGCCCTACAGCACCCCGCTGGTCACTTTTCCATCATCAGAGTGAGTGCCATTAACCACCACCCTCTGCCGCCTATCCATTAACCAGTTTCTAGCCCAGTTCACCACTTTGGATCCCACCCCAGGCTGCTCAATTTTCTTTATCAGGCTCCTATGTGGCACAGTGTAGAAGGTCTTGCTGAAGTTCAGATAGGCCACATCCACTGCTCTCTCCTGATCCATTTCCTTGGTCACCCAGTCAAATAAATCAATCAGCTTGTCTGGCATGACCTCCCCTCATAAATCCATGCTGCCTTTGTTCTTGCAGCCCACTGGGTTCAAGATTATCATCTGAGAAGCCACATTCTAACCTTTCCTTCTACTTTTTGGGGGCAGTTTGTGTAATTATAAAGCATTTCTTTTTTCTTTGTCATAGGATTCAGTGTTAAGAGGCTACAGCGTGTGAGGCCCTCTTAGCCTGGTATCACATACTACTCAGTAACTTAACCATAGGCATATAGCAAAGGCATTTAACTAACTGGAAGAGCACTGGTTGAGTGGCGAGGCAGTTAGCGGATTGTGGGGCACTTGTCTCCAAAGTTATACTTTGAAGAAGGGGACACTGCCCTACTTGCAGGATCTTCAGGGAGCTCTATGCTTAGCAGGCAGCAGCTAGGGAGGAAATACTCTAGCTGCGACTCCAGCTAAGCTTGTACCCATGCCCTGCACCCCCATTTCCTTAGTGGACACTGGCCCGAGGGGGAGAGTGGAGAGGGGTGGGAAAGGGGAGGAGATTGGGCTGCAGGAATGTCACACAACAGTCAGATCTTCCAGTGAAGCACCAATGGCACCAATATGTTACAGCTAATACAAGGGGGAATCATATATTGGATCTAATATTAAGTGACTTTGGTGACAATATTATAAACAGTAAGATATTCCCACCTTTGGGTTCAAGCGATCATGCTATAATAGGGTTTCAGTACTCCGGTACGCTAGGGGACAATAGGGGTACTACATTGACACATCGATATAATGCTGCAGATTATGAACAGATGAGACAGGACCTGGCAACATGGGACTAGAAATCTGAGTTTGAAAACCAGACAGTAGATCAAATGTGGGGAAGATTAACAAATGCTATAGACGGCCTAACTACTAGATATGTACCAACCAGGAACAAATATAAGGGGTCTACAAGTCTAACTGCACCCTGGATAACCCATTTTATAAAGGGATTAATTAAAAACAAAAATAAAGCATACCATCTAGCAAGACATAATAATACGGAAGAAGGCTGGGAATATTATAGGATTAATCTTAAAATAGCAAAAAGAGCTATAGCCCAGGCTAAAAGGGAATACGAGTATACAATAGCAACTAAGGTCCAAGATAATTACAAAACCTTTTATTCATATATAAATAACAACAAAGGTAAAAGTAAAGTCATAGGACCCTTAAGACGATGATGGAAATATTATAACAGAAAATAAGGCTCTTGATGGAGGAATATAATATATACCTTTCATCGGTCTTTGGCAAAAGTCTTCAAACTCGTGGATAATAAGAAAATTAGACAAGAGAACAGAGCCCAAAGATAGACCCAGCTGAAGTATTTATTAGATTGCAGAAGGTTAACCAAAATAAAGCACAGGGGCCAGATGGGATTCACCAAAGGCGATTAAGGAAATGCAACACTATTAGTGAAGCCAGTAACTTACCTTTTCAGGAAAGTATTAACATTGGTGAGGTTCCTGAGGCATGGAGGCAAGCTGTGATTGTACCCATATACAAAAAGGTTGTAGGCAGACCGTCTCAAATTATAGACCTATTAGTCTAACCTCCGTTCTTGGTAAGATTCTGGAGGTATAATCAAGGATTGTATTATGGAACATATTGAGAGGACAGGCAGGATAGACATGACTCAGCACGGATTCACAAGGGAAGATCATGCCAAACTAACTTATTAGAATTCTCACGATAAGGTTAGCAAGGCTATGGATATGGGTAATGCAGTGGATGTGATCTTTCTGGACTTTGCAAAGCCTTTGATAAAGTGCCCATGGGGAGCTTGTTAAAGCACTTTATGAGCTGGAGATACCAATATGGATACAAACGTGGGTGAAGGCTTGGCTTACGGACAAAGTCCAGAAAGTCTGCGTAAAAGGTGAGTACTCTGATTATGTCGGAGTGACTAGTGGTGTCCCACAGGGCTCGGTCTTGGGACCATGTTTGTTTAATATGTATATTTCATCCATGCAGGTGCATACAGATGTGTGGCTATCTAAATTTGCAGACGACACTAGGGTTGGGAGTCCAGTAAATAACTGGGAAGAACATCTAGTCCTACAAACAGCTCTGGATAGGCTAGACACATGGGCCTCCCAGAAACAATCTATTTTCAACATCGGAAAGTGTAATGTTATGCACTTTGGAAAGAAAAATAATAAATTCCAGTATAATTTAGGAGGATCTGTACTAAAAGTAGTGGATGAAGAGAAAGACTTGGGGGTTATGGTTAATAAAGATCTTGGCTTCAGCTACACTGTAATACAGCTATTAAAAGCGGGTAGTATAACACACTGTATATTGAGACACACATAAAAAGTAGAGATAGGCAGGTTGTGATGCCTCTGTATAATAATGCATTAGTGCGTCCCCACGTGGAGTACTGTGTCCAGTTTTGGGCCCTGTATAAGAGGAGGATGTTGCAATGGATGGAGGGGTACAGAGGAGACTTACAAAGAGAATCAAGGGATTGGATGGATTGAGTTATGAGCAGAGACTGCAGGATTTGGAGCTGTATTCCTGGAATATCGTAGAATGAGTGATATGTGTTTGATATATAGGGCATGGACCGATACTAACTTATGGGACTTACTGGGCTTGGTTAAAAGGGCTCAAATATATGACACTAGAGCACATTGTTACCAACTGGTTAAGGATAGATATAAAACAAATACTGGTTAAGTAATAGGGTAACAGAAATTTGGAATATGCTACCAGGAGAGGTTGTGGAAAGCAGTACAATGCAGGAATTTAAAACACAGCTAGATAAATTCTTGGAAAGGAAGAATATAAAAGGATATAATTAGGTGTTACTTGCGAGCTCACGGACGAATGTCTTTATGCTCAGTATTGTCTATGTAATCTATGTAATGGCAACTACTTTACTCCCCTGGAAGAGGCACAGGTGCCTGACTCAGGCAGGGAAGACCATGGGTCAGCTGGAGCTGATGGGAAGGAAGACATGGTGACACCCAGGGGCAAAGGGGGTGCAGAGGTTAGCAAGGAGGATTCTAGTTATAGGAGACTATGGTTAGAGTGGTGAACAGTGTGTTAGGCAAGGGGGCTAAGGGGAGAGGAGGTGAGATGCCTGCCTGGAGCGTCAGTCATCTGAGACAGAAACACAGAATTTGGTGGCAGACAAGGACCGTTTGGTCCACCCAGTCTGCCCATTTTTCCCCAACTTAAAATATTATCACAGACCCCACTTGGCTCTGGCTCTTTCTCCCTCCCCTCTTCCTTTCCAATTTGCCCCTTATGCCTATCTCACGCATTCTTGAACCCCACCACTTCCACTGGAAGGCTGTCCCAGGAATCCACCATTGTTTCTGTGAAGAAATTATTTCCTCACATCTCTTCTGAATCTACCTCCCTCAAGCTTCACTGCTTGTCCCCTTGTTCTTGAGAAGTTTTTCTTCTGAAAAATACTTCCTCCCTGTACCTTATTTAGCCTTGTGAGGTATTTAAAAGGCCTCTATGTATTCCCCCACTCTCTTCCCCCCTCATTTCCTAGGTATACATATTGAGGTCCTTGAGTCCCTCCTTGTAGGGCTTTTGATGTAGACCCTGCACCATTTTACTTGCCCTTCTCTGGACCGCCTTCACTCTGTCTATGTCCTTCCAGAAATGTGGTCTCCAGAACTGGACAAAGCACTCAAGGTGGGGTCTTACCAGGGATCTATACAGAGGCAACACCACCTCTCTCTTTCTGCTGGTGATACCCATCCCCAAGCATGCCAGCATCCCACCAGCCCTCCCAACTACCTTGTTGCACTGCCTGGCCACTTTTATGTCATCGGATATGATCACCCAGAGGTGTCTTTCCTGCTTGGTGGCCGTCAATACCCCTAGTGCATTATTTTGCACTGAAACTCAGCTGCCATACCTTGGAACACTCCACGAGTTCTCAGATCACTACTCATCTTTTACAAACCCCCCCCAAGAGTGTCTACTGTATTACAGAGTTTGGTGTCATCCGCAAAGAGGCAGACCTTCCCTTCCAGCTTCTCTGCAATGTCTCTTATAAAGACATTAAAGACGGCCATTCCAAGCACTGATCCCAGAGGCATGCAGCTGGTCACCCTCCCTTCTTCTGAGTGAACTCCATTTATCAGCCACCTCCTACCCCTAAACCAATTTCTTACCCAGTTTACCACCTTTGGGCCCACTCCTAAGCTACCCAGCTTGCTTACTAGTTTCCAATGGTGAACAGTGTTGAATGCCTTACTGAAATCTAGATAGGCTCCACCCACCACTCCATCATGATCTAGTTACTTGGTCATGAAGTCAAAGAATGCTATCAGATTTGTTTGACATAAACCCCTCTTGAACCCATGCTGCCTTAGATCTTGTAACTCACTGGATTCAAGATATTCCACAATCCCTTCTTTTATTAGTGATTCTATTAACTTTCCCACCACTGAAGTCAGGTGGACTGGCCTGTAATTGCCAGTCTCTTCCCCGCTACCACTTCTGTGAAGTGAGACTAAATCTCTCCTCCACCAGTCCTCCAGGACCATGCCTGTTTCCAATAAGCTTTTAAATAGAATGGTCAGAGGTGTAAGCCAGCACCTCCTGGAGCTCCCACAATACCCTTGGGTGAACTGCATCTGGCCCCATAGCTCTGTCCTCTTTCAGACTGCGAGTGCCTTCAGGACTCTCCTCTGAAAATGGACTACTGTTCACCTCTCTCCTTCCAGTGTTCCAGTTTCATTTTGGTGACCTCTCCCCATCTCTTTCCTCTGTGAACACTGAACAAAAGTATTTGTTCAGGATGTCTCCCTTTTCCCCAATCCCCTCTGCACAGTCCCCCGATTGTAAATGTTTTATTTTTCATAAGATAACATCATACAAAGAATATGGTCAGGTACATGCTTGTTACAGAGAGCAAAAACCAAAAAACGGGGGAGAGTAAGGAAGGGTGGGAGAGTAGGGAATCAAGGGTGGGATCAAGGGAAACTTAAGTAACAATAAAACATATAGCCATCTGTGTATAGGGTATAAACTCTGGCGTTACAGTAAAGTATTGGTGTCTGAAGGCTCACATCTAATGCGTCCTTAACTAGCCTGTAAATCACTTGCTGGGTTTACTGAAAGTATCTTTAGGTAGAACTCTTTATGGGCCCCTGACCCTCAAAAGAGGGGGGTCCCGAACGCATAAGAGGTGGTGATACAGTTGGCGCTGTCCCCACAAGGTGCAAAGAAAGAAAAGTTATACTACTCACCTTTCAGGGGGTTGTTGCAGCACTAATGACAGTGGTGACACATGGGGTCAGGGATCCAGTATTCCTATGCCTCTACCATGGTTTGGGTCTAAATCATGTACCGGGAACCACTTCGATAGATTCACACAGGACCCTGGGAGGGCATCCTCTAGAACAGAAGAGGTGTACACAAAGAATCTGTATGCCCATACTCTAATGCCTATGTGAACAGGGTTAGAAAGTCAGGTAATTATCGTGATCATTATCATCAGACTAGGAACTACCGTTTACCTGTCCTATACACTGTAAAACTAGAAACTGTAAAACTAAGGCCTACACGAATAATGCCTTATATAAGGTTGACCTGCTATGTCTAATATCTCAGATCAGGGATTGGGGGTACCTTAGAAAGCACCAAACAGGTGCACATCTATTACTGGAGACTCTGAAAAAGAAACCACTGCTGGCTCGGTGGCACTGAGGGTTGAGGCGCTGAACGCAACACCTCGCACCACACCAGCGACCCGAGTTCTGGAGCGAGCTCGGGTGCCAGCGGTCAGCAGGGAGGGAATGGATTGAGCGTCCTCAGGACGGCTCTCTTCTCCCAGGGGAAGGGTACTGGGGATGGCTGGTGTTCCAGCAACCCCGAGTGGAGATCAGGGGCACTGCACGATAGCGGTCCAGACAGTTGTGCTTGGGGGGGGCGGGGAAGGACCTAGAAAACCCCCGCCGGTTGGATAGGTGACAGCTCCACAGTGCCTGACCACCACAAGTCCGTAACTGGACCTCTGCTTCTGCCCCTTGAACTCCCCGGAGACCTAGGGGCCAGTGTCCAATGGCGAGAGCCAACGACTTTGAGGAGGTTGAGGGCCTCAGTGGGCAGTAGAGCGGCAGGCGAGCTGGTAGCCTGAGAGAGTTCCAGCCCGGTGGGGCCCCATAAAGAGACTCCAAAAAAAAAGAAACCACAGCTGAATCCAGCCAGGCTGGTGAGTGCTCAACCCACCCCCTCTGGTGGATTGGCATGTCGCAGGTATGGGGCCCAGCACAGCTGAAATCTGATTGGAACAGAGGTGGGACAACCTGTCGAGTTTTGCTAGAGCCCCCAGTGAGGCTTTCACCTCAAAGAGAGTGGGGGTATCAGTGGTACGCCATTTGCACACCAGGGCCCTTTTAGTTCAAAGGGCCAGTAAGGTTAGCCATCTGCATTACAGCTGGGTCATTTGTGGGAGTGCTGTTCCGATACCAAGGAGAAAGAACAGGGGCACCTTCGGGATATGTTTGTGTAGAACCTGTGAAGCCAGCATGTAGACTTCCCTCCACAGTGGTTGCACCCTGGGACATGACCAGCGTAATGAGCCAAATCACCTCCCTTTGCCTAGCATTGCTGGCAGCGGTCAGAGTCAAGAAGTTTGGCTTTGCACAGGACCACTGGGGTTTTGTACCAGGAATGGGAAATTTTGTTCTGAATTAATCGTGACCTTGCATCTTGGTGCCAGTTGTGGGTGTCTTTCCGGGCTTGGTTCCATTGAGTGGTTGAGATGGTGCACTGGAGCATTCTTTCCCATTTTAACTTGGATTCTTCAGATTGGGAGGGGAGGGAGTCCTGTAACTGGGCATAGATTCTGCCCGCTAGGCCTTTTGGATGTTGCACCCAGGTTTGTAAAACCGCTGTATTAGTAAGCCTAGTGTGGGTACCCAGAAGGGGTTTAAGAGCAGCCCTTATCTGAAGATACATCCAGAAGGCTTTACTCAGGAGATCCCATTTCTCTTGCAGGGTCTGAAAAGTGGCAACTGTAGCCATACTTGGGCCACATACATCCCCCACCTTGTGAATAACTTTCTAAAGCCAGGATTGTCAAAGCACTCTCTTGCGATCAATGGTAATAGACGGGTTCTACCAGAGAGGTACCATGGACAGGGGAAGAGGGTCCATAGATAATCTATTGTGCACATAGTACCAGATTTTCCTAGACAAGTCTATGGTGGGAGAGGGTGTGGTCCTGAGGGAGAGGAGTGGGAGAGACAAAGTTCTGCAGGGAGAAAAGCAAGGAGGTGGTTTGGGTCATGTCTTGCTCAATGTTGACCCACTGTGTGTTGTGGGCGGATTCTTTCTTAAACCAATGTACAGTCTGTGCCACCTGGAAAGACCACTTATATCCCTCCAACCATGGGAGATTCCACCCTCCGAGTGACCAGTGGGCACGAAGTTTGGAATGGCTAAAACAGGGTTTACAGCCTTCCCAGAGAAAGTCTCCTATCAGGTTATCTATGGGCTTAAACCATTGCTTGGGGAGGGAGATGGGTATGTGGGCCACCAAGTAGAGAAATTTGGGCACGGTTACCATCTTTATGGCTGCTATCTTACCGGCTAGGGTGAGGTTTAGCTTCTTCCATCTGTCGAACTCAGTTTTAGTGGCCACCAACAGTGGGTGTGCATTAGCATTCCATATATCCTCTACTCTGGGGGTGAGCTTAATGCCCAAATAAGTGATTCCCATAGAAGCCTGTGGGTCTGTGCTATACTCTGGGAGCAGTGGTCATTGAGGGGAAGGAGTTCAGTTTTATTTTGGTTGAGCTTCAGGCTTGAGTAGCTAGCAAATGAGTCTAACAGTGCCAGCACCGGTGGGACTGAGAGAGGTCCATCTGTCAGGGGGAGGAGTAAATCGTCGGCATACATGAGAGTGGAGTAGCCTGCATCTCCAGCTTTAATCCCTTGGATTTCTGGATGTTGTCATATGGCGACCGCAAGCGGTTCCACTGCGAGAACAAAGAGAAGAGGGGATAAGGGGCATCCTTGCCTAGTACCCCAGGCAAGTGGGAACTGTAGGGAGACCATGGTATTGGTGGCGACTCTGGCCATAGGGTTGTTATAGATAGCCTGTACTTTGCTTGTAAACCCTCCACCTACTCCCAGGTGGGACAAGACCAGATAGAAGGAGTCCACTCAAGTGAATCAAAAGCTTTCTCGAAGTCAACTGCCATGGCTACTGCTGGAGTGTCCAGGTGGTGGGCAAAGTGCATAAGATTGATCACTGTCCGAAGATGGTCAATACTATGCCACCTGGGGACAAATCCCACCTGGGATGGGTGGATAAGGTGTGTCAGGAGGGGACTCAGCCTTGAGGCAAGTATCTTGGCATATATTTTACTGTCAAAATTAATAAGGGAGCTCAGACGGTAGTTACCCGGGCTAGTGGGGTCCTTACTCTTCTTTGGGATGACCACTATAGTTGCCTCTCTAAGGGAGGGGGGGAAGGATCCCTTTGGTTTCGGATTCTTGAAAAAAACTATGTAAGAAGAGGGGTGATTACTGGGGCTAGGGCCTGATAGAAATCTGCAGTGTACCTGTCATTCCCTGGGGATTTACCCAAATGAAGGCTCTTGATAGCGATGTCCACTTCCTTCCTGGTGATAGGGGCTTCCAATTTGAGGGACTGTTGTGGAGTAAGGGTAGGAAGGTGCACACTTTGGAGGAAAGGCTGGGTGCCTACAGCAGGTACTCTGTGTGTGGTGGTGGTGTTTCTCATAGAAAGCAGCCATTAACTGGTTTATGCCCTGGGGGCTGCTATCTAGGTCTCCTTGGGTGTTTTTTAGTCCAGGAATGAACCAGCTAGCCTGTTATCGCCTGAGCCGATATGCCAACACTTTCCCACCTTTATCCCCTCCTTCCCAAAAGGTGTGTCGCAGACGGAGGATAGCCACCTCTGCCTTTCTGTTGAGTAGTTGATTAATCTCGAGGCGAAGGCTGAGGACTGATCTCCCAATGGAGGAGGAGGAGGGGGAGGGCATGGCCTTAAATGCAGCTTCTGCAGAAGCCAGCTGATTCTCCAGGTTTAGGAGATGCTGTTCCCCATCTCCGCGTCTTGCTGCTGCATAACCCGTAATACTGCCCCTCATGGTGGCCTTAAAGGCCTCCCAAGTGTTCCCAGGTGATGTGTCTGGGCTATGAAAAGTGAAGCCTAATTTTTCACCCATGGGATGAAGTCTGGGTCCTTCATGAGGAGGGGATCAAGCCTCCAGCGGGGAAGGGGGGCACTGGACCACACTGTAGCAACAACTGGACAGGGGCATGGTCAGAGATCACTTGAGGGAGGATAGCTACGTCCAGGGTACTGTGTATCAGGGAAGGGAACAGAAGCCAATAATCCAGCCTGCTATGTGAGGCATTGGGTTTGGAGTGAAAAGTGTAGTCTCTGGTTCTGGGATGAAATAGCCTCCATGCATCACTAAGACCCTGGTCTGTCATTAGCTGCTGTAAGGCCCTGGCACCCCTGACGTGCCCTTCTTTCCCCGTGTCATTTCTATCGAGAGCAGAGACCAGTGTTAGATTAAAGTTACCCCCCAAGAGAAGTGGGCAGTTCAGAGGTAAGGAGGTACTGATGGAGTCAGCTAGAGTATGAAAAAATTGAGGGTCGTCATTGTTCGGAGCGCAGACATTACAAAGTGCAATAAGACCAGTTGGGGTATTGTATTTACCCAGTATCCACCTACCATCAGCATCAGTGGTGGAGCTGTTAAGGGACCACTGTAGAGACTTATGTATAAGAATGAGTACACCGTGCTTCCTGGTGGGGGCATTTGAGTGTACCATTTGGCCAATCCAGTCTTTCAGCATCATATTGTGGTCGGTACCAGTCAGTTTGGTCTCTTGTAAAAAGGCCGCTTTAGATTTCAGTCGTTTAAGGTGGGAAAGGACCTTTTTCTTTTTAACGGGAGAGTTGAGCCCCCGCACATTCCACGTGTGGAAAAGCAACTCAGCCATGATGCCGGGGCCGGGGGGGCAGCATCAGTCCCTCTCTCCCCTTAGACCTTTTTGTGGGAGGGGTGGTGGCCGGAGTAAGCTCAATTCAGAGATAAAATCAGTGTGGAGGGTCCCTACATTTGAACCAAGTTATTGGGGGAGGGGGATGAAGGCTTCTTCACCGCTGCAATCAAGACGAGAAATCAGTTAGGCAGCCGTAGTTCAGTCTGACAGTTCACTCTTATTATCAGCTCTAAACACGATATTGTTTAACCTGTAACTGTATACACTGACACACTTATTCACATCCAATATACTATATTAAGTCGAGCACAGAAAAAGGAAGAAAGAAAAGAGAAAAAAATCCTTTTTAAGGACCAAGATGGCACCTAGCCAGCTGGGTCTCCAGCCAATGGCATGTGCCGCCCCTCCTGTGGGGAAGTGGCCTTTTAGACAGCCCTCAGGGCTGACATGTCCACGGTGGTCGTTCACACCAAATCCAAACTGAGGTATGTCAGACACGTCTGGTATTCTGTTTTGCATTAAAGATGCCTACCAGAGCAAGAGGACACTATACCCCTAAGAGCTGCAGAGTAAAGGTGAGGCCCTACGGGGAAGACAACATAGTGGGGGGGGAAGTGTCATATGGGTGATGGGAGGGTGCTGTCTTAAATAGAGAAGTTGCCCTGCTAACATAGGGTCGGACACTCCCAATACTAATAGCTGGCCAGGGGTATAAGGTACCTGGGGGTGGGTAAACGTCCTTCCCCTTCAGTATCACCCCTTCCCATCATCAGTTGTGGAACAGCAGTGGATGTTGCCCCTCACATTCCCCCAACTTGTTTACAGAATTAAGCACTGTGCACAAGACTCTGACATAAATGTCCCGTAAGGAAAAGTGTCAGGCGGGGGCAGGCAGAAGTCACACTGCTCATCTTAACCCAAATGGCTAGGGTCAGAGAGAGTATCCACAGTGCTCTTCTCTAACGCCTACCCTGTTTAAGCAACCCTTTACTCCCCTAGACACTAAACCTGTGGACATTTATCTGATAGTGCTCAAACAGGGAGCACACTGCGCGGAGTCTTCTCCTCGGAATCTTTATTCTAGTGCTGCGCCACTCCAGCTGCTAGGCCCCAGTCCTGGGAAGAGATTGTCACAGTCCCTAGTGGTAGTGCACTGTCCGTGGCATCAGCCCAGGAGGCCTGCTCATCATCTTCCTTCTGTTCTTGCTGGTTGGGTGCAGAGAACTCCATGTCAGTCAGGAGTTTGGCCACAGGGTTCTGTTCTGAGGGGTCCAGTAGGGCGTAGCGGTTTCGTGAGAAGTAGGGACTGGTGTAGGCAGATTCAGCCATTACCTCGCGTTGGGCTTGCAACTCAGGCAGATCCGGGGAGCTTCCGGCGTTGTCTTTTTCTTTTGGGTGATCACATTTGGCATGAGACACCGAAGGAGGTCTTTTTCAGCCCTCAGGGTATCAGGGTTCCAGCTCTCTCCAACCCTTGGATAGCTCAGTTCTGTCCTGTTGAGGGTCTCGGGCTTTCTTCAATGGAGATCTTCAGTCCAGGAAGTCAGCACGGGAGAGTTCTGAGGTATTCAACTGAGGGCCATGGGTCTGGATGTTCAGGAGGAACCAGGTCGCAGTGATAAAGTCCATCGCCGCCTCCAGGGTGTAAAACTGCTGTGTTGTGCCATTATATGTGATTTTCAGGACATCCAGATACCGGAGGGAGAAGAGATTGTTTAAGTCGTGGAGGCGACACCGCACCTCGGTGTAGGCCTTCCGTTTAAATGCCAGGTCCTGGGAGTAATCCTGGAAAATCATAATCTTGTGTCCTCACCAAATCAATGTGCCCAGCTCTCTGGCCCGGGCCTGTATTGCTTCTTTCTCTGCAAAATTGAGTATGCGGGCAAGAATTGGTCTCGGTTTGGCCCCAACTGCTGTCTTTTGCTGCAAAGATCTAGGAACCCGCTCGATTGTAATCAGAGTGTGAGGTGGCGGTCTCAGGAGCTCCGGTAGGGCTTGCTGTAGAAAGTTAACAATTCTGCCCACCTCGCAGCCCTCCAGGAAGCCCAGAAGCCTACAGTTGTTCCGGCAGTTCCTGTTCTCAAGAGCATCTATTTTTTTCTTGCATCTGTTTGATTTGGGCTGCCTGCTGCGCACCTTGGTCCAGAGTCCCTGCAAGGCAATTTCATGGCCCTCTACCTTCTGCTCCGTGCTCCTCATTCTGGCATCTAACTGTTGGATTGTGCCAGTGGTGATATTGGCAGCTAAGGTTAAAGCGTCCATCCGCTGCATTATCGATGCAAACATCTCCCAAACTGAAAACTCTCCCCCTTCATTCACTGCATGCGCCATGCGATCGGGAAGTCGTCGGAACTTGTAGTGGAAACTGTAAGAGGCTGGAGTCACTTTAGCCCTGGCAAACAGTACCACAAGTAGAGTGAGACTTCCCACAGCTTCTGATTGAAAAAGTAGGTACTTGGCTCTTCCATAGGGCGGTTGTGGGATGGGTATTAAGCTCTGGATAGCGGCATGAATCACTTAAGGCACCATCTTGTTCTCCCGCTAAGCCACGCCCCACCTTAACCTTACAATCCCATACTTGTTTTCGCTTACATATCTAAAAAAGAAGTTTTATTCTCTTGTGTTACTGACTTGGCTATTCTCTCTTCAGTCTGCACCTTTGCATTCCTTACTGCTCTCCCTGCTTCAGTCTCCCCTAAAACACCTCTCTATCCTCCTCCCTCTGTGTCTCCTTGTACCTTCCGAATGCTACCTTCTTAGCTTTCACTTTTTCTGCCACTTCTTTTGAGAGCCACAGTGGTTTCTTTCTCTTTTTTTTGTTCCCTTGCTTGACACAGAAGTTTGGTGCCTTCACTGTGACCCTCTTTAGTTTCCCCTTTGTTCCCCCCCCCCACCTAGTTCATCCCTGAGGCATTCAACCATCTTTTTTAAATTCTGCCCTCCAGAAGTTCAGGACCCTCACCTTTGTGTGGTTTGATTTCACAGCTATCCTTATATTGAACCACACTGTACAGTGACTGCTGGTCCCCAGGTGTCCCCCCCCCCACCTTGACCTCAGTAACACTGTCCCTGCAAGTTAGTACCAGGTCCAGTATTGCCCCATCATCAGTGGGTTCACTGACTAGTTGCCTGAGGAACGCCTCTTGCAGAAGTCCAATATTTCCCTGCTTCTAGGTGAAGCTGCTGCTGGGAGGCTCCAATCTACATCCAGCAGATTGAAGTCCCCCACCAACAGCACCTCCCCTTTTCTGCCATCTTGCCAGTGGCTTCCAGCAGAAACTTATTTAACTCATCCTCCTGTGCTGGGAGGTCTGTAGATCACACCAGTATGAACAGAGGCTCCACTTTCCATCTCTAGGGAGACCCACAGTATCTCTGCCTACCTGTGTATTCCCTGTTGCTCTAGCCTTCCTTCACATAATGTACCACACACCCTCCTTCTTTCCTTCCTAAACAAAGTATATCCTGGTATGGCCATGTCCCAGTCATGGTTTTCAGTGCACCACGAGTCTGTAATGGCACCAATATCCAGGTCACCCCCTGCCATGATGGCCTCTTGATCAGAAATCCTATTTCCTGGACTTCTAGCATTTCACACACATGGCTTTCCAGGTGTTGTTACTACTCTATTTGTTACCCCTTTTCTTCCATTTTGCTTCCCCTCTCCTGCTTATTAATGCACCTACTCCCATCCCCACTCATTTCTTCCACTCTGCTTCCCGTATTCCTTTGCATCCCAGGGGATTCTACCACTCTCGGAGTCTCCCTACTCTGCTTCAGCCTGGGGGGGGGTGAGGCAGTTTCTGCCTCCCCGATCTTTTCTGCCACCCCCCTTGGCTAGTTTAAAGTGATTTACCAGGATTCTGGTGTGCGTTACATATCCTAGTACCTTATGTCAGCAAATGCCATCCCTTTATACTTCATATTTCGTGCTGTTATTTTACAAGTGGAAGGAACTGTATCTTGGCCCCCCCTCACGGTATAGCCAGCCGATCCCTTCCACTTCCTGGTCTTACTCTCCTCCCATGATCCGCCCCTGTGCTCAGATGTGTAATCACGTGTACCTAGGAAAAAGCGCAGGGGCACACTCCATTTAAGTGTATTTTTAACAATATTTTTATATACAATAATGGGTGTTGGAAGATTAAATTGAGGGTACCGGTCAACTAAGAGGGCCCTTATTAGTCAACTGGTGTGCCCTTGATTAATCTCCAAATGGCCATAATTATATATACTAAAATGTTGTTAAAACTGCCCCCTATAAACTTTACTGGAGCACGTCCCTGCACTCTCCCTGGGTACATGTCATTACATGCCTGAGCCTGGGGGCAGATCGAGAGACCAGAAAGTGGAGGGAATGGCTACCATGGGGAGATAACGATCCTTTCCACTTGTAAAATAACAGCACAAAATCTTAGATTATAAAAAAATGGCATTTTGTCATTATAAGGTACCAGTATATCTAGTGCAAATCCGATTTCAAAAAGGCTAGACACTCACTTTAAATGTTCCAAATTAACACTTAAACCATCCACCACAGATTTTGGTTTCCCTCTTGGATGGATGCAGTAATCCTTCCAGGTGGGTCCCTGGTGCCCAGTGTAGCCAATCCCTTCTCTCTACACCATCCCCTCACCCATGAGTTGAAACCCCTGGTGCAGAAATCCCTCTCCTCCCCCTGTCAGACAGAGGCTACACCTCAGTGAAAGCCACTGAGCATGCTACATGTCTAAGACCCCACCCCAGTGTCCTAAGCTCTCCCTGTACCTTCCCTGCCCTGTCCCTGGCCAGGTAATTAGTCCCCAGGTGGACTATGACACCCAGCTTAGATTTCTATCCTGCTGTTGTAGCGATCCATAGGATCTACTTCCTATCCTTCCAGGCCGTGGTGCAGCGTAGGCTCCTAACCTCTCTCCCCCCTCCCAATCCCAAATCTAGCCCCCTCATAAACTGACTCCCCCACCAGAAGTGGTTTCCTCCTCCTTCTCTGGGATCCTCTTCCATCCTCCTTGGGGTCTCCACTACGGAGGGCCCCCACATCCTCCCTGGCCTCTACCATGAGTGCCTCTTCCTGGCAGTCCCACCTCACCAGAACAGCGAAAGAACTACACAGAAGTACTAGTTGAGGAATGTGCCTTTGACCCACCACTCCCACCCTTCCTGAGCCCACCACAGTCCAGCCTTTCCTCCTTCCTTGCATCCTCTGAGGCAACTGTGGCAGTCTTGGCAGTCCCTGGGTGGGGGAAGAGGTCACCTGAATCGCAGCCAGCTCTACCTGGAATCTAGCAAACTCCTCCCTCAACCCATACAAGCTTTTGGGACAGAAGGCTCTTCAAGGGTGATGGCCTTCGAGTGGCAAGAGGAGGGACTAATGCATTAAAGCAGACATTTGACATCTACACTGGCAGACAGTTAAACTAGTTGCAGGGGAGACTGGTGCCAGGGATTCCACTTTAAAGGAGGAACAGTGGATAACCTAGACAGGATTTCCCCAGGGATGGGGATAAGGTATTCAGGGAATAATAGATACAAGGAATGAGTCCAGGTGATAGGGCAGGGTAGACACAATTGTAACTCCCTCCTGTTGTCTAGGGGTCCCAATGTTAAAACTGCAAGGCAGGGCACAGAACAGAGACCTTCCAGAAACATTGCTCAGCAGCTTTGGTATAATGCAAGGCTATACCTGGAGGGTGGACTCTCAAGCACAGACAGGCCTTCTCTTATTGGGAAGATGCCAGCTGGACCGCCACTGCAATCTCTGCCCAGGCTCGAGTGGAAAAAAAGGAGATGGAAACCTTCTTTGAAGGAGCAATTAAGTTAGTTCATACAAACTAATCTTATAAACATTTCATTTGATAGATTTTAAAATATATAAATAAACACACAAACAAATAAATATATGGAGCAGCTCCATGGGGCTGAGAGATACAGGCTAGCGGGCACACATAAAAAGGTACAGAAGCACCAGGCAGCCAGAATACCATAACAGGCCTAGAAACATAGATCAGAACAAGCTCCATGCATGACTTCACAAGCTGGAAACTGGGCTCACTCCTACCCAAAACTTCTAACTGGAATCCTGCCGTACCCAGGAGTGCCTTACTCCCCACCCCAGAACCCAAACCAGCAACTGGGGAGTTCTGTGGCCTACATACCTCACTGTGGCTGTCCTGTACATCTAACAAACTCACAGGCGAACACAGAATCCCACCTCCTCACTGGGGCCGAGCTGTGATTTACAGAAATTAGAAAAGGCAAATGTCTCCCTTCTTCAATTACATCTTTTTCCTGCATTCCTTATGGATTTAACACAGGTCCTGCCCCAAACACGGGCACGGCAGGCCCAATAAAGTGAATCCCAGAATGCAGACCACCCAGCTTATCTCAACAGTGTTCCACACCGGGAAAATGCCCTCCTCGGAGCTACCACCTCCAAGAGGCTCTGCCATGGCCCTGCCACCACCACGACAGCCCCACTACCATACTTTCCCACAAGATTGGTACCAGGACTCCCGAGCCTTCAGATGTCACCAAGTTTCTTCCACCTCCTGCTCTCCTTTACCACTTTAAGCCACTAGGACCCAGACTCCAGCAATCACAAATTTCTGCCACCCTCCCCAAACGAAGATGCCCAATATGTAGCCCAGACGCTACCCAGGCCGGCACCTACCAGGCCAGGGGGTTTAAGGCCTTGGCCACATTTGCCCTCACCAGCCCACAGGATCTGTTTTTATCTCTCTCTCTCTCTCTACCACCCTCTCCTTAAAGAGTAGTCAGGCAGGAAGACTCACACAGGGGTGGTTTACAGGCCACTGGGGCAAGGAAAAGAGCAAGATAATAAACTGGGCGCCGAAGTCGGGAGGGGGTGGCAAAGGGTGAGGCTGTAATAGTGCAAGATCTCAACCTGCCAGACATCGACTGGACATCCCAGTGACCAGAAGTGCCTGAAGTCAGGCCCTGCTGGATGTCTTGCAGGACTGTATGTTGATACAACAGGTCAGGGATCCCACTAAACAGTCAGCCATTCTAGATGTTGTACTCAACAACCTGGAAAGAGTAGTGGGAGTATGGGTCAGGAAACCACTGGGGTCCATCAATCACAATACTATATGGTTAGAGATAGCTCTGAGCACCTGTAAACCCTTATCTAAGGTTGAAGTGCTAGACTTCAGGAGAGCAGATTTCAACCACGAGGGAAATTATACTGGACAGGTTAGCTGAGGTAGACAGCATCAGAATAGTGGAGGAAAGATGGGGGTTATAAAAGGGGCCATTGTCAAGGCAACAAAAACATGCACAACAGATTCTGATTTTGTCCCTTAGAGTTCTTCCTGCGTGGAGTACTGAGGTGCAGTTTCTGCTGGGGACTTGGGATTAGGGCTTCCCTTCTTATCTGTCCTTTTATTTTAGATATGGTATGCCTTGCCAAAAACTGTATTTGGTTCTGTGGATGTGTCTTAAGTATGCAAATGCTTTGATGCAGAATTATTGACCTCATCCTTATATAAAATAATTCTCTGTAGCCATCAGAATGTACGATTTATTTATTTGGAATTCAGATTAACACCTTTGAGCCAAAGGCTCTTTTACAGAGGTTCCATGTCAAAAAAAAACATTGGATTAGGTTTAACAAGGGTCAATGTTAACACTTTTGCTATATTTTGTTATTGGATATGTGACTAATCGTGCCTCAGTTAATAAAACTTATATTTGAAAGAAAACAAACAAAAAAAAAAAAACACATGCACAAGAACAGTTATCAAGAGAAACAAGTATAGGAGACCAATATACCTCTCTGAAAGGGTCAGAGAGGCAGTGAGGGCTAAAAGGAGGTCCTTTAAAAGGTAGAAAGAAAAGCAGGGGAATAAAGAATGGGATGAATACCAGGAGAAAACTAGAGAGGCCAAGAGGACAGTCTGGGTCACAAAGATAGACACAGAGCTGCGTACTGCAGAGGGGATTGGGGGGGGTACTGTTCTTAAGATATAGAAGAGAAAACAGAAAGATGAGAGGGGGCACGGTCAGGCTAATGCGGAGGGGTAGGGCAAAAGAGGAGGATGGGCAAAGAACAACTGTGCTATATGACTACTTCTGCTCAGTATTCACTAGGGTGAATAGCAAGCCCTTGCCAGAGAGCGGTATAAAGGCAGCTGATAGAGATGTCCTGAAGATGAAACTGCAAAGAGTTGAGAAGGGGCTAGCAGCCCTAAAAGTAAACAAGGACCTGGGGCCAGATGGGATGTATCCATAGCTGCTAAGGGAACAGGTATCAGTGTCAGCCAAACCCCTGGCAGGGCTATTCAATTGCTCTTATGTGCAAAGGGTGGTTCCCAAGGACTGGCGGATGATAGACATGGTTCTGCTGCTCAAGCAAGGGAACAAGGAGCAGCCGGGAAACTATACACCCGTCAGCCTTACCTACGTGGTAGAGAAAATTATGGAGGAACTAGTAAAAGAAGATCTAGTGGAATACCTGGAGAAAAAAAAAAAAGACTTCAGAATAGCAAGCGTCACAGATTCATGACAGGGAGGTCTTGTCAGACCAACCTGATAGTATTCTTTGACTGAGTAACCAAGGTAGTTGACAGTTGCAGATTTACATTACTTTGGACTTCAGCAAGGCATTTAACAGTGTGCCATATTGAAAGCTACTAAAGAAGAGGGAGCTGGGAACAGCTAGGAACGTAGTGAGGTGCATAGGGAGTTGGTTGGAGGGGAGTCTGCAGAGAATTGTGGTGAATGGATTCAGATCAAAGGAAAGAGAGGTCACTAGTGGAGTATCACAGGGATCTGTTCTGGGCCCAGTCCTCTTCAACATGTTCATCAGCGACATGGAAGAGAAAATCCAGGGCAGGTTGTGTCTATTTGTAGATGCTACTGAACTCCATGGTGGGGCTGACAATGAGGAGGGGATAAGGGAGTTGCAGAGAGAACTGAAAAGGCTGGAAATTGGTTCAAAATCTGGCAGCTGATTTTCAATACCGAAAAGTGCAAACTTATGCACTAGAAAGGGGAAATTGTTTAACCAATAAAGGAACACTAAGCCATAGCTTGTTTCCAGGTGTGACCTGGGAGCACAAGGAAGTTAAGTGACTTGCTCAGGATCACACAGAATTCAAGTGGGGGCTGATGAGATTCAAACCCAGGTCTCCAGGTTTGCAGCTCAGTGCCCTTAATCACTATGATATACTGCCATGATGGCTTCCAAGTCCAAAATGTTATTTCCCAGACTCCCTGCATTGGCACACATGGCTAATGTAGTAAGGGAACACAAATCCCAGAACAGAGTATTGGATGGTGGTGTTCGTGTTTGGGGGTGTAAAGCTGGACAAATCAGAGGAAAGAGACCTAGTAGTCTTCATCAGTGGCTCCCTTAAACAAACCAGCCAATTTAAAAATACATTCAGCAAGGCCAACAGGATGCTGGGGTGCATCGGGAGAGGGTTTTGACAGCAGAAGGCAGGAGGTACTGTTACCACTGTATAGGCCACTGGTGAGGACATCCTGAATTACTATACCCAGTTTTGGAATATGTACCTAAAAAAACAAAATTTAAATACCTGTAAATTTTCTTTCTCTGATGGTTGGTCTCCGGGCTTCCATACTGATGGGCTGTAAATCCTGATGCTATCATGCAGGCAGGAACCAAAACTCTGCAGCCTGGATATCCTCCCCTCCACTTCCTGTTCACACCAGTTTTTCCTAAAGCAGTCCAAATCTGGTCGTACTATATAAACTTGGAAACAAAAATGAGAAATATCCAAACATTTGGCCAACTGGCCACATTTGTACATTCTGGGAGGGAAGAAGCCTGGAGACCAGCTGTCGGAGAAAGACAATTTACAGGTATTTAAATTTCATTTTCTCTCTCTCCTAAGCTGGTCTCTGGGCTTCCATACTGATGGGATATACTAAAGCAGTACATCCCCCAACATTTCAGGTGGGAAGAATGTAATTGCCCTTAAAGGTCCACTACCGCCTAGAGAACTCTGTGTCCAAAAGATGCCTCAGCCAAGGCCGTCACATTCAGTTTGTAAAACTTGGTGAATATGTGAACAGACAACCAGGTAGCCGCTCTGCATAAGTCCGCTGGAGAAGCTTCTCTGAAATCTGCCCACGAGGTGGCCATAGTCCAGGTTGAGTGGGCTTTCACTGGCTCAGGCAAAGGCACTCCAGCTTGATTGTAGGCAGTGGTAATGGTGGAACGGATCCATCTGGCTATAGTCTTTATAAGCTTTTCTGCCTATATTCTGACCCGCAGAGAGAATGAACAAACTAGAAGGGTTGCGCATTGACTCCGATCTTTTAATGTAAAGCTTTACTGCTCATCTGGGGTCCAGGGAGTGAAATTCCCTCTCCTTGTCATTTTTGGGGAGGACAGAAGGAAAGCAGAATCAATTCCTGGTTGCAATGAAACGGAGACAGTACCTTAGGCAAAAACCTGGATCTATGCAGAGGACTACAGAGTCCTGATGACACCCAGTATAAGGTTCTTTAGTCGACAGAGCTCCCAGCTCGTGGATTCTTCTGGCTGAAATAATGGCTATGGAAAGGTGACTTTCCTCATGAGATGTATAAGGGATGCCTCCTTGAGAGGTTAAAAGGGAGCCTTGGTCAATGCTTTGAGGACCAAATCGAGTCTCCAAGGGGGTACCTTTAGTTTAACTAGTAGGCATTTTAGAGTTGCTGCCTGCAGGAACCTTCTAACATGGGGATGAGAACCCAGAGACTCCCCTGAATCTATTAACAAGACCGCCTCCAGTGCGGAAACCTGAACTTGCAAGGTGGCCGGTTACAGCCCTTTGATGAATTCTTCTTGAAGGAACTGGAGCAGAACAGGTAATGATATTGGCTGGTTTGGTGTTTGCTGAGACTGAAGCCCGAACAGGAACCTCCGCTAAATCCTGTAGTATGCTTTGGAGGAAGATGTGCGACGCGAGTAAACCATCATCTCAATCACGGGAGCTGTATATTCTAGCTCTCTGAGAGTTTCCCGCTCTATCTCCAGGCCAAGAAGTACCAGTTGCGCAGACTGGGATGTAGCACAGGGCCTTGATGAAGAAGGTCTGGGCTGATTCAAAAAATTATAGATGATTGCCTTGACAGGTGAATCAGAAGGGGGAACCATAGACTATGGGGCCAGTGCCGGCAGACTAGTATAAGCTCAGCCCGATCAAGCACTACCTTGTGGAGAACTCTGGATAGGAGTGGTATTGGGGGGGGGCATCCTGGAGATCGTACTGACCCCAGTTTAGGGAAAAGGCGTCCTGAGCCACTGCTAGGTCAGCCTTGGCTAGGGAGCAGAATTGTCTGACCTGGAGTTTTGCAGGCAGGCGAAAAGATCTACCGGAGGACAGCCCCAACACTCTCTGCGGACTTGGAAGGTGCTGTTCTTTAGCTCCCATTCCCCCAGTACGACATCCTTGTGACTGAGCCAGTCTGCCATGATGTTCTCCTGATCTGTAATGTACACCACCCTTAGGCTTGCGAGGTGACGTTCGGCCCACTGAAACAGCAGAAGAGATTCCATGAGCATCCACAAGCTTCTTGTGCCGCCCTGATGATTGACGTATGCCACCGATTCTCATTTGGTGTGGAAGCACCAACGTGCGACTTCTCATGATATTGGTCCTCAGTCCTCCAATAAATGGAGGTCCTCATCTGGTGAGAAATTGGGATGTTTTAGTCCTGGTTGTGTCTCAGGGTTTTAAATAATTGATTAGCACTTTTTTCCTTGGGACAGTACTAACTGTACAGAAAGCATTTATATAGGTTTTCTAGAGGTATTATGTTTGTTAAACACAGTGAGGCAAGTGCTATGCATTTTCACAATGTTTTAGAACTTTTATGAGCAAAACGCTAATCAATTTTTAGAGCTAAATAAAACCCTGGTGTCTGGACTGGGACCACAGTCTGAGAAGGTTTGCATGGATGATCACATGTGAATTAGTGCCCCGGGGACTGTACTGACCAGAGGAACCATAGTTCCCATGAGCTGCATGAAGTCGTGAGCCAGCAGCTGGTGGATCATCTGAAATCTCCTGATGAGCTTCTGCAGGCCCTTAAATTTTGTTTCCATGGGAAACATCCTGTTCACTTGTATCTTGAAATCTGCCCCCAGATGGTTCAAGGTCAGCACTGGAATTAAGGAGCTCTTCTTCCAGTTGTGACCAACTCAAGTGCCAAGAGAAACTGTACGACCTCACCCACTGCTTGTACTGCCTACCAGAATGTGGTGCTCTTATGAGAATAGTGTGCAGATAAGGGAAAAGCTGTAACCCTTGGGTCTGAAGTCTAGCTATGACTGTCACTAGGACCTTGGAGAAGACTCTTGTGGCACATGAACAGCCGAATGGAAACACCTTGAATAGGAAGAGCTGTCCCTCCACTTTGAATCTGAGAGACTGCCTGTGTGCCTCTTGGATGAAAATGTGTAAACTGGTGTCCTGCAATTCTATAGATGCCAAACAGTCAACTTGATGGAACTCCCTGATGATGGATGGCAGGGTCTCCATATGAAGGATCTGTTGCGCATAAAGCGGTTTAGAAATCTCAGGTCCCAAACTAATCTGAATTCCCCTGTGCATTAGGGAACAATGAAGAGAAGAGGCCTCGGTTGAATTCTGTGGTGGTGAACCCGCTTGATAGCCCCTGGTGGTAGAGGGTCTGTAATTGCCTGAAACGGTGCACATTTTATGCCGAGTTGCCCAAAATGGGCGATGGTACTAGATGAGGTAAGGGTGGCTCAGAGTCTAACTCTATTAGGTATCCCTTGCGCATGATGTCTAAACCCATCTGTCTCTTGTGGTATGGACCCATTCCTTGTGAAAATTGGAAAGCCTGCCCCCGTAGCGAGAATGGGGCCAGGCGGTGCAGCATGCAAGGCTGAGCCTGGAGCCCATCAGCAATGAGCCCTACTAGAGGATGGGTTTCAAGTGTTTCAGTGATGTCGCTGC